>OX461810.1:20208267-21463751 GCA_949802685.1 Dicyrtomina minuta
TGTATTTCGAATTTCTGATGTTAGAATTTTATATCAGCAGCTTTTACAATGGCGATGTAGAACTTCATTTTGCATTGAATTTCAAATCAATGAATGCAATGTCACGGAGTGGTCTTGGAAACCCTATATACATACAGGGATAAGCATACATTAAACTGTACACATTCTGTAGTATAAGCATAAACGAGTGATATTCTATTAAAAAATACCTTAAGAGTAGCTATATATATACCCTATAAGTAGTATTTTCCAGTAGAATTAATTGGTACTTGTCTGCTCAAAAAAACTGCTAATTAGCTCTTTTTGTCTTGTTGTCTATTCTATAGCTGCCCTAGGAATCCCATTTCAGCCTCTACCCGACTACATTGAAGGAGCGGAGCAAGCTTTGTACACGGCGAAGAAACATTTGGAAAGAACTCAAACTCCTTACGCACTCCTGGTCAAACGACAAACATTTACACCCTACAAAATGCAGAAGAAAACCATATTGGATAATGCAGAGAGTGAGCGGATGAGTCGAGAGAATGCTATCAAAGCTGTAATTCAAGCTGCCACTGACAGAGATGTCATTGTCGGAACGACAGGCATGCTGTCTAGGTATTTGTTTTCCCCAAATATTTCACATTTCCTAGTGTCATCATCATATCTTTTCCTTCCGCTGGGAAGATTAGAATGATTTGAAACTTGAAGACTCACATTGTCATAGTCTCAGTCTTACAGATATGTACAGACAGAGAGAGCAGGCTAGTATATTATAAGACATAAGAGTTATTGATATAACGTAACAGCATATAGTTTTTATATTTATGGGAATCCATAAACCGCAAGAAAGCATCATGTGGTAGTAGTCTAAAAAAACATTTTTACTGTACTAAAATATTGATTTTAAAAGTAGTTTTCCGCTCCATGTTATTCGTTAGAATTTTAGAATGTCAGTAGGTACTTTGTTTGACAATCGTCCACCAATTCTATTTGAAGTGCATATTGTCGTTCGCGTATATTGTTTTTTTATTTAAATGTTTTACTATGGTAAGTAAATCGGGGACGCGTATGTATGCAAGTAATAATCAAGATATATGGTTAATGCTTGTCCCAGGATTGCCACATGCCTATAGTATTTTACAGACGTCGAAGCAATTTTTTTTGTCTTCCATTTCTGTGATATTTTCTACTGTTATTATCTACTACGTACTACTGGTACTACGCCATAGTAGTTTTGCAAGAAAATACTTTTTTAGACTTGGATTCTCATACGTGATATTTTTAGAAATATTTATTCTTCGGTCAGGATCCTTTCTATTTCATAATAGGCACATGTATGTACTACAATTATTTCTACATGTTGACACAATTTAGGGCGTCACCTATGTATAATATACTGGATTTTGGTAATGTGATTTGTTATGACGCAGGTGGATTTATTTTTAATTGCAGAGAATTATTCGAGCTAAGAAAAAACCGAGAGGAAGGACATGAGAGAGATTTTTTAACTGTCGGTTCCATGGGTCATGCTTCATCGATTGCATTGGGAATCGCACTACAGAAGAGTAAGCGCCGTATTATTTGTTTGGATGGTGACGGCTCGGTCATTATGCACATGGGTGCTCTTGCGACTATTGCTCAGTAAGTATATAGTAAACAAAGCAAATACACTTCAATCAAACAACAACGTCGTATAAATCACATTATATCCTTGTCAGCAATATCTGTATCTCTATTTCTCTCATATTACAATATTTATCCTTCTGTCAGCAGTACGTAAGTAAAGAGGCAGTGCAGTGGTGAAACAAGCGTTAGATATTTTCGTTTCCCTACCTACCTTTAAGTATATTACCAACCAAGCTAACTTTAATAATAGTTTCTCATTGCACCCCGCTCCACTGCTGTGATTCTAATTATTATGTGATCTTAATGCAATGGCTCCGTTAAAAGTATAAATTCAATGGAAGCAAGGCTGCATCTAATAATGAAAGAATTTACCCAATAGTACATCACAAGTAGCAATTCTCCCGCAAGCCTCCAACATTTAAACAAATAGCAAAACTCTTGTTTGGATTACCCACAGAGCTGAAGAAGAATTATAAGATTTTTAGAGATAAGAAGTATATAAACTTATCGGTTATCGTATAATGGTGAAACAATCCTATACATATGGTAAACGGATTTTTCCTACCAGGACTTTTCCTACCCAGACTTTTCCTACCCATTTGGTTTCAACGCGGATTTTTCCTACCCGGACTTTTCCAACCCAAGACCAAACCTAGGGCTTTTCCTACCCGAGACTATTACTTATGTAGAAATGAAACAGAAACACAACTATTTATGAGTGTACCGTAAATTAACTCCAGGTTATAATAAAATGCAAAAGTTGTGGGCATATCTTTGCGCAATGTGTAGTTTCTTTTTTGTACATGGGTAGGAAAAGGCCTAGGTTTCGTCGTGGGTAGGAAAAGTCCGGGTGGGAAAAATCCGCGTACAAACCAAATGGGTCGGAAAAGTCCGGGTAGGAAAAGTCCGGGTAGGAAAAATCCTACAACCTATACATATATGTAGGGGTGGACTCGCTGTTAGTTCCTTGTAGTATATATTGTGCCCACGAGCCTGTGGTTTTTGTAAGAATCTTTTCCATCTTTTTTTTTAGATTGTTTAAGGTATCCATCCACTCATTCAAAGGCGGGCAATGATTTGGTCCACGTCCATCCATCTCGACAGGGAAATTAGCGATGTGAGAGAGTTAGAGATTACGGGGCAGTGTCCCTGTGTAAAAGTAAACTATACCTACCTAGAATGATTCGGCGCATGCATATTATTAGGTAGGTCCCTATATATTTCCCGAAAGTTTTGCACATACTCAAGTAGAGGAGTAGTGAGACGGGGTAAATTCTTGGCAGACGGCAGATAATGCTTGATAAAAAACTGACATCTTAGAAAATTGATGCTTTGTTCTGATGCTAACGACTCATAAATCATTTTCATCTAATCTATAAATCATGAAATTTAGTCAAAGCTCGTTGCTCAACAACAAACTTTGCAAAATATTTTAATGGATTGAAAACAAAACGAGACGAATTTATTGCACCGTAGCCGTTTCTCACGGTTTATTCAGGGTAGTGTGTAAAGTACTGCACGGTGAACTATAAAATTGGATATAATAAAATTGTGTAATTTATTATGTTGGGTTTTTGAGATTATAGAAAATTTTTAGATTTGTAGAACTCCTAAACTGGAAAATGTATTTTTCATTTTAAAAATATTTTGTTTGTAGATTATCTCCACCAAATTTCTTACACGTCGTTTTGAATAATGGAGCTCATGACTCTGTGGGAGGGCAGCCCACAGCAGCCTCACTGGACTCATTTTCCGTTACTGGTATGGCTCTGTCATTAGGATATAAAAATACATGGATTGCAACTACAGATAAAGAAGTGTCCGAGGCAATCACACAGGCAACAGTAGGAGGACTAAGAGGACCAAACCTCCTAGAAATTAAAATTTCACGTGGATCTCGAAAAGATCTGGGTAGACCTACTAGAACTCCTGTCCAAAATAAGATTGATTTCATGCACTATCTTGCCATTGATGGTTCATAGAATGTCTTTACCATCCGCACAAATAATGAGAAATCGAAGTCCTATATAAGTACGTGCTCTGCTCCTGCATCAACTGTTCTTCAACTGCTGCAAAAAGTTCGTTTGGCCAGAAAAAGTATCCACCCGTTCCCTTCCATCTTCTAATTGGTGCATAATTTACGTATAAAGCTCTCTCTGTTCATTTTTTCATGGCTTATAATATTTTTGTGTATCACAAGAAGGAATTTATTAAATGATCAGCCTGTGAATACCTTGAATTAAATAACTATAATTATCATACACACACTATTTTATTTACGGCCGTGTTTAAAGCTTATCATTCAACAGAATAAAACTATATAGCAGCGTGTGAATACTAATAAGCTTTTAAAGCTGATTGATCATTGTTTGACGAATGAATTTGGTACATAAAATTAATTTTGAGTTCTAAAACCCTTAAATAAAGTTTATTAGGCTGCAAAAACAAACAGATACGGTTTTCCAACCAACTTTTAAATTACAGCTACGGTAGACGTCTCCCAATTTGTGTGTGCGTAAAGTTTAGGGCTGACATTGAAACAATTCTTTTACATTATAAGAGCGTAAAAGTCTCCATATCCAGTTTCGGTATCACCGTAGTTAATATTTACATTGCCAGCTACGGAGTGTACTAAGAAAATCATGCATATTTACACAGATGTGTAGCAGTATCCACATTAATATTCCGCAACTATTGTAATGGAACGCTGTTTTGCATAATAGCGATCAAGAAGAAGATAAAATGAATACAGTAACTTGCTGAATTTAGTCGCTTAGCATCCCAGATATAATTAAACTGAAATTAAAAAAATGCATTGGAAAATCAGTTCAGTTGTCGGTAAGGCGAAATAATGACAACTTTATGCCCACCTGGAACATTAGAGAGCATTGCATTCTCGTCTATTGTGTCTATTGCATTGCCCCAAACACGAAATCTCATAGGAAACATTGCCGTAGCCGTAGCGTAGGTATGTTATATTGTAAAGCTTTTGTGTGTAGCGTATATGTTTCAAGCAGTCAAGTATTATAAGTACACAGAAAACTACCAAGCAATATTATTATGCAGCTGGCATACTATGACCATTCACTCAGCTCCCTTCATTTTCACGGGCAAAATAATCTTGCGTAATGACCTTACAGAAAATGGGATGCCAAAGATTGCAAAAAAATATACAAATATAAAAAACAGTCATTTCGGTAAACAACACGACCACCGAGACAAAGTGCTGCTATTCTATATCCTGATGCTATACAAATTGTGCTGGTCAAAAAACTGCTTAAATTTTTAAATAATTATGCCTGTACATAAATATTACTGAAAGATTGTTTTCTTACTTTATTGTTTACTTGAGCTTATTTTTTTTACTAACAGCTGTTTTATTACTGTGTGTGAGAATTTTGGCAGGTGGCCAATTTATGCAAACAAAACGTTTACTTAGCATGAATGTATCACCAGTAGGTAACAATCGTGTTAATGGTTATGTATTAAAATAAAGGGCAAACATTTCTTGCTCCTCTAGGTTTGCTTTAACACTGCATTGAATGGCATGCGCGACGATAAAGCTGCCTTCTCAATATATCAATTGCTTTTGGTGTTTATTAAGATGCAAAAATAAATTATTTTTATTGAACAAATGTGCTACACATAAATGTAATAAATTACAATAACTTTAAATGAATATGTTATGATATACTGATTTTTATTAAATATTTTAAACTCTGTTGAGCAATAAAATAGTAAAAAATAATAAATATGTTTAACTTACTATAATATCAAGAAGCACATTCTTAAGTGTTATAGGTAGACGTAGCAAGGTTTGCAAAATTAATTATTTCTTTATATTACTGCAGTATTACCAAAGTGCTAAGAAAAAGTACGTTCATCAGGTCCGTTTTCGTCATCATCATCGTCGTCCTCAAAGCATTCATACAAGTTTCTGAGTGCATCTTCACGTTCGTAATCATTGCCGTACAATTCTACGTCTTCCTCTTCCATCTCATCGTCTTCAAAGTAGTCGGTCAAACTGTGCGTATTAGTATTACTATCATCCGGTCCCTGTGGAAAATCATACGTTGCTTGCGCAACTTCAGGAATCGTTGATTTCCTATGTTTGCCTTTACCCGATGGATACTGTCGTATTCTTTTCTTGGGTTGCTTTCTAGGTTTGACTTTCAATTGATTGACTGGGATCGACCCTCCTGCCTCGAGTTTCACTTGAGGTAGCTTTACAGATGGGATTTTACCTAAAATGAGGTAGGGCAGTAAATATAATCAAATCAGATATAGGTATATTGTACACACAAGTAAAAAAGTCAACAGTGATTTTTGGTTGAAAAACTGAATATATTTTTGATATTGTGATATTATGAAATAGCTATGTCAGTACCTAGGCTGTGCAGTCTAACTTCAATACACCTGCTCATACAATATCGACAAAATTCCATAATATCTTCATCTAAGTATCCGTGCTTAGGATCACAAACAATAGAATCAGATTTATTAAGCCGAACAGTTAGCGCACCTTCGAGTTCTTGAATTTCAGGAATTTTTACGTCACAAAGCTGAAATAAAATTCACTGTGATCAGAAACAAATTTGAACGAAATCATAATGGTTGATGCTTTAATCAATTGTGTAGCATTTTAAAAATGTGCATTCGGAAGCTATACAAAATTCAGCCTGTGCGTGCATACCTGATAGAACATTTGAGATTTTGGAGGAATTTTATCTGGTTTGAATTTGTGGTAGCTTTCTCTGTCATCCTCATCCACATCAAGAAATCCTCGGTATTCCACTGCAAAAATCATGGACTGATTTTAATTATGGGTACCAGAAAATAGTGTCATACAACAATAGATAAAAATCATATGCAACAGTGAGAATAACTGTAAGCAGTTTACATGGGAATCTGAAGTCGATAAGCTGATAAGCAAATGCAGTTTTAAAATTTCTTGGATCATAACCGAATCTTATCCACAACGAGCGCCATGGTCCATTTATGCTGAAATAAGCGACACATGGCAGCATGTACTTAAGGTTTTCAGAGGAGTATTTTGTTTCCCACTGCAAAGCAAGCTTCGTCCATACAGGTCGTCGCTCAAACAGGTTTTTCACGACTTCCAAATGCTTTGGATCATAAAACTTTTTGGCAGCATCTTCAAGAGCTTGAACAAAAGGTTCAAGTGGCACGCTCGTTGTTTCCAAAATATCTTCTTCAAGCTGATCAGGTCGAAAATTCATAATGTGAGTGTAAACCGAGCGTCTTGTTCGTGTTGAATCAACTGATTCGTCTTGCCCGACCACATTTGAGGATGGTTCGTTTGAACTGCTTAAGTATAGTTTAGGCAAGCTTGGCTAAAATTAAAAAGCAGTTTCAAATTATGTTTACAGATATTTTATTGCATAACCTACATATTTTTTATGTTATTGCAACCGCTGTTGATACACTTTGCCAGATAGTTCAAAATTCAAAATAAACTTGCATCACTCTTCAACTGTGTATATACGTAATAATCTAATTTTTTGAAATATTACCAGCGGCTTGTCAATCCGGGACATGTATATGGGTAGAAAAAATGGAAAAAACGGTTTTTGGTTGCTTTCTCCAGAAAATTCGTAATCAAATAGAATTTCTTTATCCGGATCTCCAAATCCAGGGAAAATGTTGTCAGCAATTGAAACTTGTTCCCCACTACTTAAGCTGATTGTAGGTAAATACTGATAGTCAGAAATACCTAATGCAATAAATAAACAATAGGTGACTGGATTAAAATCAAGAGCACGTATGGCGTACATATTTAAGCTACATTACTTAAAAACTAATGCCTCGGTCAGACTATTAGAATTTTATAGACGGAAAAGTATAAGCTTATTGAATTACCTGAAAACTCGTAAACTTTATTTACTATGCCGAGGGTTTCAAGTTTAATATTCGATTTTGGTGGATTAAAATTTCCTTTTGGAAGTTTCACAATTGTTTTTACAGCCCCTAGTTCACTTTTGCAGTCTTGTTCAATGTATTTATGGTCGTCATCTTCGGATTTGATTCGTAATCTCTTCAACAATTCTTTTTCTTCGCTGATGATATTTCCAAGAAAAGAATTTGGTTCTTCTTCTGCTTCAGTTTCATTACTTGTTGATGAATCCAAATTAATAGTTTTAGTTCCCGGAAACATTTCTAAAATGTCAGACAACGAACTGCTGCCCTCCTCTTCCAGGTCAACTAATTTCAGTTGGTCATGCATATCCTGCATTGGGGACTGCACTAGCTGTTTATTTTTTTTCCTACGAACTCTAACAAGAAGGCCAACAGTAGTTCTTCCTGTACCGTGAACTGGGTTGCAAAATACGTCGGCAGGGCGGTATCTAAGTTCTAGTTTTTTCTGCGGATGATGAAAAGCCTATGGCGTAGACCCAAAAATTAAAATGATTAGGATTTTGCAATAATCCAAATTCCTTTTAATCCTAGGATATTAATATAGAAAATCATAAATTGCATGTAAATAATACTAAACAATGGCTCCCTCAACTGGAGTTTGCGTGAGCCACAATTCAAGAATTGAAAATACAGAGTATACGAAATAAAGTCTGGCGTGTGTATCCTAAATTTTTAGTATGTATGTATGTATGTATGTATGTATGTATGTATGTATGTATGTATGTAAGGGAGTATAGAGACATTCGAACGTAGCATTCACTAAATTTTTAGTACAGCGGGCAGGCGGGCAGCATTCTAATACGTTAGCGAGAGTATGTTTACAAAGAAAATTTTGCCGTTCATCTTACCTCCGATATCTTTATCATTCCCCCCATGGTCCTGATAGCATTAGCAGGATTCTCCACTATTCCAGGGTATTGGACATGTACTAGACGAATGGCATCCTCCTGAGCAATAACTTCGGTAACATTAATTTTACAGTCTTTTACGTTAGGATCTTTCCGTACACCAATTGACTTATGATGACCATGATCTTCCAACATTCCAACTTTTTTCTTTAAAATTCTTTGTGCAGGAGAAACAAAAGGCTTTTTCGAGGTTTTCTTACGGTCAACCTCATTCTGTGCCTGATTTGCAGCTTCAGACTCTGCAGTGATGGCGTCGCAAACTTCTACTTCTCTAAGGGCATTCGTTTCCATTTTGCAAATTAAGTCCACCAATCTGAGCCTTCCGCTGAAAAAGCAACATTCATTATTTTTATATAGAAGCTCTCTTTCACATACAACAGAGCGGTAATAAAATAAACCCTATGATTCAACTCTGTAGTGAAGAAACCTTTTTTACGCTACAAACGCTCCAGTGATTCATTCAGTTATTGACAGTCAATGTATTGTCGGGATACAAAGTCGAGATAGCTGCGCAAGGTGTCCTAACAGTTTCATATCCATGCAATCAAATGGAAGCGGCAGGGTTTGGACACCTTGCCCAGCTATCTCGACTTTGTATCCCGACAATACAATCTTTAGAATTAAATACTTTACTACGATTGAAAAGTTACTTCTACATTTCTACATCGGAACGATGACGACTACGTGACTAGATTTTCATAAATAGTTAACGTCAAACGTGGCTCATCTCCTCCCTGAGTGGACCACTAGTTTTGAAAGGATACAGAATGTTTTCTAAATACTGAGCATTTAAAAGTAAATATGGTGAAACTATATTTAAAACTAATTTCTTTGTATTTAAAGTAAAAAATCCAAGATTTAAATCTAAATGCGAAGTATTTACTTTTGGTGACTGCCCACAAGCTGATTAAATCGGAGTAAATCAAATATTTTTAATATATCTTTATATTTTTGCATCACAGAAGCAGGATACCAGTTACTGACTGCGCATATACTTATAATATATATAAGTACGAACGTCTTAACTGCTAACTCTTAACATATGACCTAACACCTCTAAGGAGATGGATCTCAAGAAATATTATCGTCATTGCACCTACTAAAACAATACCCGAACAAATACCTTCCTCGTTAGTCGTCTCCGTCGGGTGAATGGATTTGACAATAAAACAATTATTACAATTACAATGTCTACAGATAACGGACCTAAACTTATAATCAACGCAAGCCTACGCAACTTCAATATTAAAATTCAGAGTTCAGCAATTACGTTTCTACTTTCACCTTAACTACTTCTACTTTAACTAATGATTAAACGCTCATAGTCATAACCAGCGAACATTATGGTTGATAGTAATAGTTTTGTTTGTTTGTTCCTGCCTGTGTATTATATGCTTCATTCAAGTCATCAAGTCTCTGATTTCAAGTAATAGTAAGCAGTCTAGGCCAATGTAATTTATTTAGCCGTGTGCTAAATAAAAGATTAAATAAATCCGTGTAGCGATTAAATATATACTCCTCACGGTTTTATTTAGCCGTCTCCGGTTAAAGACGCATTTATTAGCAAAGGATTAAATATAACCGTGTGACGGCTGAATAAATTACATTGTATGGTAATGTTTTTCAGTAAATGGCACAGTAATTTTATTAATAAATAACAACTAATCTGCAACAACAGTGTTTGCCGCTCTATTTCTACTATATTATAATACCTGAATCTTTGGAAGAGTACTGTACTCGGGAGTACTGTAGTATAATTAGACAAAATGTTACCAAATTTAATGTAATTAAATCAGTAAAATATAGTGCAGAAAATGTAAATATTTTACTTATTTGTAGAAAAAAGTCATTTAAAAGAAACGAACACACACAACACTGACACGCGGCAGCCGCGACACAACTACACAACACAACCACAAAACGCAAAACCCAACATATATGTACACGTACACACCAGAACACCTGAAGTTCAAAAATTCCACTTTACTCTTTTCCAAGGTTCGCTGCGCGTCTTCGAACTCACTAATTCTCGTACTTCCGATATCTTCTTAAATCTTTGATTCTTTTAAAAATTAAAGTTCAATTAAACTTTAAAAACTTACTTACCTAACCTTATTTTATTTTTATTCTAATCTTCTTTTTGGATTGTGTATATATTAGTATTTCATTTTGTATACCTATGCTCTATGAGTGTATATGCTACAAAAAACAAAATGAGAATGTATTAAATGTATTCTATAATTATTGTGCACATATCATTTTTGTTCTACCTATTTATTGATTTTCATAATTTCGTTTTTATTTTTTTGTAAGGACAAAAAGTACACTACTCAGCTTAACAATGCAATGTAGGTAGGATTTTAAGTATATTATGATGACAGATACAAGGATACAACGAAACCGGGTGACCAGGCCTATAAGTTTAAGATGCTTTGCGTCAAATCCTCTAGGATTCGTCCCGTGAAACGTAATTTGTTAACATGTATTTAACTAAATCTACTAGAGACCTGACGCAAGCAGTTTCGCCAAAACCTGGGATTGGTTCCTTGGTATTAGCAAAAGTAAACGCAGTTGTCTGTCGGAAATAATTAGTTATAAGACGAACCTACAATGCAATGTATGTTGTTGTCATTAATTTCACATTTCACCATTCCTACTTACGCAAGCACTGTAACCCTGTGCGTATGTGGACGTGTAATATAAACATTAAAAATTTGTAATGTAAAATATGCATAGTATGTCAATGCATATACCTACTTAAAAAGGCTCACACGTCAATAAATACTGGACGGTACATTTCGAGAAACAATATAATTGCACCAAAATATGTGTTTTATTTTATATTGAATTTTATTGGAAAAATACGAAAGTTTTAAATGTTACAAGTAGTCCTCATAAAAGCGGTTTTTATGAATTTACAGATCAATAGGAAGTAAATGTTGACTGTTGAGCATTGTTGGCAGGAGTTGTGATCTGTAAGTATATATTATCATCTAACTATAAGTCCGAAGTCGGAGGTCTAAGCAGGAAGACATCCATGAATACGTAAGTTGATAGTAGATATTTGCCGTACTTGTTTGCTTCATTAGAAGGTTACTACAATGTCACCGTCAGTACCACGTTTCAATAATTTCATAATTTGTTTTAGTAATAATAGACTCCAAAAACCATTCCAACACAATAAATGGAGTCCTGTTGACAGAATACCCCCCCAAAAAATTTTACAGTAACAAAATATCAATATCATCAAATATATAATATACTATCGCACCCAAGATGAGGCTCCAAATGTTTCAATATAATATGTATGTGTATCTTGTAAAAACGGATACGAGATCAAGACATTTACGATGTCTTATGTACATACGTTTGTAAATGTATAAGATGCGGCACAGTCAGCCTCCGCGTCCCACAAACACCGGTAAGCACTCGCTATCCCCTGAGCACGTCTCTCTCCAAGAACAACACATACGACCTTAATAAAAAAAAATCAACTTATTATTGAATGTGGCTACTGTCTGTACTGAAATTGGATGAAGGAAGCTCAAATATTAAGAAAAATCGCACAGTAAGAAGAAGAACTATAGTGTCTACCAACCCTGATACTATAAAAATTAAAAACAGCAATGGAATTAAGCTAAAGCCAAGCCCACTCACCAACTTATACTGTGCAAAATTTAGCTCTTTTGTTTTTTGTTTTATAGAATCAGTGATAGACTTCGTCCATGCTTGTGCTTCATCCAACGAATATTCTTTTCCAGCTAAGTGTTCCTTCACAACCGTTTCTATAATCTGATTGACAGCTCCCGGCCTAAATTTTTGACTTAATTCAGGACGAATTTTAAGTTGAGAGCCCACATTAACAAGGGCGTTTGACTCAATTGATTCTCCTAATCAAATCAAAATCAGTAGCAATCAGTACGTATACATACCCGCTTACCCTCATACATAAGCTCTACACTCTACAAACTTCAAGTAGCATTTAGATTTTTATCTTAGCTTTATTTAGCTTTTCGATAGTGACAATCAAGTAAAAGGCTGGCATTGCTGTATTGTGGAGGCGATACATTCATTGCATCCACCAATGACTGACTGACCATGTAGAAACGCTGCATGAAGCATTATTTTAGCTTCAGCATATTTTGATCTAACCTTTGCTATATTTAACTTTGCTTCCTAGACTTTCGCCACTGTCACCAGAGTCACGACGCACATTCTCCAGGATTTCAGCACTACTACTGGCAATCTTCAACTTCAAATCAGCTGTATAAGAAGGCTCTCCGACTCCAGTTCCAAGCCCGTCTAATGGCGAATCTATAGAACCACCATTAGAATGTTGACTGTGTGAAGCACAACTTTCGCCTCCTTGTTTAACGCATGACTGAGAAGTTAACTGAAAAACAAAAAAACCAGAACTCGCTGCACATCTGAGTTATCATCATTGTTCCCTCATAACTGCGTCGTCGATCTATTTAAAATTTAAAATTTTGCAATTATTCCAATTGCCCAATTCATGTACCCAGAGGTGGTACAAAAGACACTGTGACTGTTGCCCAAATCTTTTCAAAGCAGTACTCCAGGTGGAATCGGCGGGTAATTGGCTGTACTACATGTAATAATTAATATACCTTTTTTAGCAACCTTTCCGCCTTTGATTTTGTTTTTTCTGGACGACCCATTCCGATTTCCCCAGACTCGGACATTATAAGTTAAAAAATGCAAGAATTCGCGTCAAGGACAGATGACAGAACAATATATTTGTACACGTTAAGTTCCGGGAACACTGGGCACTGGACAATAGAACTTGGCTAGTTACTTTTCAATTCAGTTAACAGTTAAGTAATTCAATTCAATTATTTAGTTGACACTTCAGTCATCAGTAGAGCATTATTCGAGCAGTAGAAAATAATAAGCGGATTCAGTCATCAATCAGTGTGTGACATAATTTTTGACCCGTCGTGGAAGTAGCTCACGAAATAGCCAGCACTGTTATTATTCTAAAGTTATCACTTCACTATGGTTACCGTTACGTTATACTTCAATTTATGTTTGGAAATTAGGAATCCTTTCTAGCATGTTTTCATTCATATAATATGCACACATTAGCACACCTGTCCGTCAGCTCTCGTTTGGCGCCTCACGACGAGGAAGACCATAATAATATCATATTACGTCTATGTCGACCATCGGCCGTCGAAATCGACTCTGCCATTGAGAATATTTGCACTAATTTAGTAAAAAACAGAAAAATTAAATATTTCACGGTAAAACACTCTAAATTAGATGCAAAATGTAATCTTCTCTATTTTACTATGATGGCTCTCTAATGTAATACACTGCAAATTCATGTAAGTATATGCTTTACATTTAAGAGTGTTAAGAGTTGCCACTTGCCGTAGCTGTGCTAATAAAAACAAGATTAACTTCGATTTGGAGATGTAGTTAATAGGTACTCAAGGATTGCAAATTACAGTAATTATTCTTCAATTAGTAAACATTAAGATCAAACCGAGGGAGAAGGATAAAATTGGTTTCCTTTCCATTTTTGCTAAAATCAAATTGGTTTCATAGTTTCATTCCAATTTTCTTTAAAAGCAAAACGGTTTCCTTCCATCGAAATTGCTAAGGAAGGAAACCGTTTTGATTTTAAGAAATGTTGGAAGAAAACCAATTTGATCCTTCACCCGCGAAACATAGGGTCAAACCGCTTTTTCTAGAGAAAGTAAAACTTTACAGCAAGCTTTATCTTTGGAGTTTGGAGAAGGGAGGATTGAGCAAAACGACATCCTCCCGTTTTTGTAATATCAACCCAATGTTTTTAGAAAATTAACTAATCAACAATAATTTTATTTTTATTGTTATTTTATTGGTATTGCTACTTTGTCGTGAAAGTAGTGCTTCAAAACGGTTGGGATTTAGGATACAGCTTCAAATGAATAAAAGTATAATGCACAATCTTATAGATGCAATATGGCAATATGTAAGTAGTATAATATGCAAATGTTAAGGTAGATTGAATTATTGAGTGTTTCCATAGTCTATTGTTTGTTGTGGCTTATTGAAAAATATTCTTGCATCCTTTTAAAACCATTTACTAAAGGTACAGAAAAGATAATACGGTGATCGAAGGGAGTCGCACATCACCACTTATATTCAATTTCTCCAACTTAATTTTATGTAGCCTATGCCTTACTGAATGCAACTAATACATTAAATATCAAATCGTTATTCTATTGTCAAAGATTATTTCATGTACTGTGCCCATTTGGCGAGTACAATTGTGTACCAGTGTACTTAAATAATGTTCTTCATGTTCTTCATGTTCTGTCTCCTCATACTTTTATCCTATTATGGTAAATAAATATATAATGATACACTCCTAATATAATATGAAAATCCATATGCTTCTTTATTAGAATACCACGACCAGACGACCTCGACGTGTATGTATTTCCTTCAAATATTAAAAAGCTCGCTCATTTCATTCTATTTTTATTTTATTTTTTAAGAAACGTTTTCTGCAATTGGTTTGTTCTTTGTTTCCATAAGTAGAAAAGATAGAAACGCAGCTCCGACTGCGGACCCTCCAAAAATAAAGAATGGGATGGACGGATACACTGCAAAATTAAAAACACTGCTCTTACTTACTTACAAGTGTAGCATAATATCATATCCTCTAATACTACGCAGTTCTCTCTTAAAAAGCGTGGGGTAAGCGTTTAATAGTTAATACAAGTTGAGGGGCTTGCTATGCTTTAACACTGTGCGCTATAACGCGGGTCTCTAATACCCACACCACGGGGGATAAACCTCCGAGTTTTAATAGAACGCGGGTCGTTCTATTAGAAGATATACAATAATTGGTTATGTAACTCTAGGACTGCTAACTTACTTACGCTATATTATTAAGCATTGAAATAAATCCATAAAATTAACATATGGCATTTGAGCATCTCAATTAACTAAATTACTCGGCTAAACACATACTTTGAAAATGACTCATATTTTTCGAATTTCCTTTTCAAATCAAAATTGATAAGCATAACTATTACTAATATTTTGGAAAAACTTACATAAACCGAGAAAAATGACTTGAGGGGCGATGATACCTCCTACAGCAGCTGCAACCGTACAAATGCCAACCGCCGAAGATCTCATCGAGGTAGGGAATGACTCACCGGTGAAGCACTTGATTGCTGACCAACCACCACAAATGAAAAATTTTCCGATTAAGGCTAAAGTAGTGATCCCGAGGGAAGTATGAGGGATTCCCACATTTAATTCCATTAAAATTATTCCAGCTAGTGGAATTGCGCCAGCTACTAGATAAAATATTATTGCGTTTTTTCTTCCTATCCTGAAAAATTTACCAAAATACGACCAAAATATAATGTATAAAAAGACATTTGAAAATTCTGTAATAATAATATTAACTTCCCATTACAATTCATTGTCAGATAATGAGTCATTATAATATTAATGACTGCACTAGCAATTTAAAAGTAATGACTGACCAAGTGATCCCTACAGCAGCAGTCGGAAAAGCAATCGCATCAATGAGACCATTGTAAACCATGTTCAAGTATGTGTTTCCACTCAAATTCTTAACATTGAAGACTATTCCATAGTAAATAAAGGAGCAGGAGAACCAGATTGACATAAAAATAATAATTTTCCACCGAAATCTTTTATCGAGAACAAACTGAATATAACCAGGAGTGTTATTCACATCTTTGCTACGTCCAGAGTCAGAGTTTGAAGCTTGCTTTCCAAGCTCCTCCACAATTTTATCAGGAATATTTTCGCAACCGTTCCATTTGGCAATTTGTTTAAAAACTTGCTTTGCTTCTTCCACCTTTCCTCGCCGGAGTAACCATCGCGGGCTTTCCGGTAGAAACCTTTAAATTGCACATAAGTTTTTGAGCTACATGGCTGTGGTAATAGTACTATTTAACGCACTCAAAAAGTAGGAAGTAGAATTTCTTTATTACGGGAATGTCAAGAGAGACAATGCCATTGGTAGGGATGTAATCCAACTAAGCGTTTGCCATGCAGGGAAAAAGTAGGCAAGTAAGGCAAGGACCATGATGCCCTCTCCCCATGGCCCCAGTGTCCCACTCAAACTTCGCCATTTTGGAGTAAAAAATTCCATTGGATAAATCGCTCCAACCACCAAATAAGCTAAAACAAAATACACGGCATTGGCTATAGATACTTTTTGTCCATGTATACTGCTATACAAATATTAAAAACTGATTATTACATACAAGCTACTGAGTATCCCACAATAAAGCGAGCTGCAGCGTAAAAATATGGCGATGGTGACACGCTTGAGGCTGCTGAGGCCACGAACATCAAAAGACATGTCAGATACAACGTTTTTTTTCGTCCAAACCTGTCCAAGTCGTTAAAAAAAGCAAATTTTTTGTTATGAATATACTGGGTGCAATTAGGCAGACGAACAATACGATATACGATGCAAAGTAAAAACAGTGCAATGAAGAAGCGTTCTCACCAGTCTGAAATTTGTGATCCAAGAAGTCCACCCAAGAACATACCAGACATTTGAATGCTTGTAACTAAATCGGACACCCAGTTGTAGTCGCATACCAAGTTCCACTACATTAAACATTTAGCAACAAAGTTAACAAGTATAATGATTAGGTATAATTATTTTGTTAGGATTTTAATTATTATTAAACAATATACTGACTGACATACACCAAAAAGTGTATATCTATGTATATACTTTTGTTATTTTAATAAAGGCAGTTAATATAAAAATCATTACAAAATTGACTAAAGTTTAGGTTAGCTTTAAGTCTTGAATGAAGATAAAATTATATTGCTTATAATAATAATTATAATATATTGAGGTACAATTTTAAGGTAGGTACATTAATAATAATACACTACAATTAAACCATTTTTTAGGTATGAATAAAATTTTAAAAACATCAAAATCTTATATACCTCAGAAACAATTGACGTAGTATCTCCAATCAGAGTTCCGTTACACTCGCAAATATGCTGTGCATCCATGATGGACTCGATGGAAATATTGTTCACTTTTGTAACACACATCCATGTTTGTGGCATTCCACCTTAATAACAAATCGTCCGAATTTATTGTGAGTAAACATCAATTACACCAAGTACTACATTAAATTAGTTTGTATTTCAGCAATGGATTAAAAATTTTGTGGGCAAATTTTACCTACAAATACAGGAAGCATTCCCAGCATGCCTGCATATAGTTCAGGAAAAACAATTGCAAACAATGCAAATAACTGGAAACGTCCAAAACCACCTATAATGAGGAGTATATCACCATTAAAGTTATTTGCAATCCTTATAGGGCCATAATACTTATTTAGTAGAACTATATAAAGGAGTGCGATACATACTAATTTACTACTTACAATTAACAGTGTGATCTCATCAGCTTACCTATTCTTTCAAACACCTCTTCTATATTCTCAACACTCTCCATGTTTGGGTGCTATCCCGCTTTCACAAAAAATAAAACTATACAATTTTTGTAGTACAAGTGTTATCAGTAGAATTAAGCAAGAAAGCGACCAAATCACAGACACATGGCTACGAGGGAAAAACGTAAAAAAACAAAAGCTTTGCTCCCGACCAGCTGATGTTGACAAAGCGTTATTTGAGTGGTTTACTCAGAACTAAAAGACTTCAAAGTGAATATGTGTGTGGCTCTGTTCTTCAGCTGAAAGAAACACAATTTGCTAAATTACTCAATAAAAATGGCAACTGGGAGTGCAGCTATATAGCTGGATTACTAGATTTCGAGTACGTCATGAAATTTCTTGGAAAGGAGTTCATGGCGAATCTGCCGATGCCGACGACACGACCTATCTACCTGATAACGAAGAAGAATACGATTCAACTTTGAAGTTAGCTGCTACATAGTTGGGAATGGAGACTTCTGTGATCGAGAAACTTAAATTTTCAGATTTTGCAGCAATGGATGACAACTTACGGAAGAGGAAATGACTGAGGAAGAAATTGTTAGCAATATCACCCAACAAGATGAATCAGATGATGAATCTAACGAAGATACAACAGAAGAAGTATCGCTAGCGTCAGTTCCAAGTATTTCCGAAGCTTCAGATATGATGCAAAAACTTCATCAATTTTTTTAAGCTCAGATAAATATTGACGAATCTGTGTTTTTGAATCTTCATAGTATTAATTTATGTGTGCGTCAAAACCAAAATAAAACAAAGTAAACATCATTAAATGACTTCTTAAAAGAATCTTAATATTTAACTATCATTAAATCCTGCTGTAAATATCTTAATTTTGACATTGCTTTTACTGCAAATAAAATAATTTTTTTAATTGACAATTCTCTTACGAGGGAAATCCCTTACATTGTTAAAAGGGACAAAAAAGGTCGGTCCCACGGAGTCCCTTATCTCCGGATTTTACTGTATGAACTTGCAAAGTTTTTTATGTCCCCAACTGTATGCCCCAAGAAGCCTAGAAATGATTAAAAAATGGTTTGCTATAAATAAATGTAGAAGCAAAAAAGAATTGAAATGAATTTAGTAAAATAGATCTAAATGCTTGTTTTAGTGTTAGAACTTAAAAGTTTGGAGGAATCTTCCGTGAAAGAAGGCGGGCGAGAGGTTGGTTTCAGAAGAGTGTGGGGTAAGATAATATTGACTAAATACGGATATTAAGTAAAAGTAATAAGCTTTCTTTGCCCCAATTTTTCGATTGTCTCTTGTTTGTAGCGTATCATTGCTACTGACTGACGTCCGTACATAATTTAATGTCGCAAAATGTTGAGATCTATTGTCTGGATACAAATTCGTGATAGCTGCGCAAGGTGTCCAAAACAGTTTCATATCCATGCAATCAAATGGGCACGGCAGGGTTTGGACACCTTGTGCAGCTATCACGAATTTGTATCCAGACAATATACAGTATTCAGTCAACTATTAATAACGTTAAGGTGTGCAAACATTTCATGATAATGAGAGAGACACGTATCGGAAGAAATACATTGTAAATTAGGAATTAGGAGACGTGCTTTTAACTCTTTGCTCGTGCCGTGTAAGGTGGCAGGTGGCTAGAAAATCTAACCATACAGACAGTATGTTGCATTAAACATTAAAATTTACACGGTCACACCTGCATTTTTTGTCTACACACAGCATAGGCTTAATCGTTCAGCTATTAGATTTATAAAAATCCAATCAAAATTTAATGTCAGATTGATAGTTCATGGTCGTTTACATTTGGATTTTGACTGATTGATTGAAAGTGGGATGTTCAATTACTCTAAACAATTTAAAATTACGACTGTATAAGCGCCGAATAAATACTTATGTCATATATTATAATGAGGGGAATGCGTCTTGCCTATTTTCCATCAAAAATTAAAGCTCGCTGGTGGTCGGCTCTTTATTGTAATTTTTATTATCCATGGCTGTGACGTTACATATTCATGTATGTAATTAGTGTTTTGCTGGTAAATATACAGGAAATGCGTCGTAGCATACTGGCATGAGATTTACTTTTAAAGATATGACACCAATATAATATAGCAACAACATTAATAATGTAAAGTAGGCATGTTGATAGACCATTTATTGTTCTGTATTTATCTAACAGTAAGTCAAAAATAAAGTGGTGTAATAAACAATAATAATAATTGATTTAATATATTTATATATATGCCTCCATTCGCTTCAAGTTCAATGCCGATGCGGATATATTCCTATTTTATTTGTAGCATTAGATTAAGCTCCTTGAGAAGCTCCATTGCATTCGTTTTCACATCTTCATAATTGGTTTCAGCTTTTTTGGATTTTAAGAATTCACTCAAGTTATAATTAGCTTCTTCTAGGACAATCCATTTTTTCTCTAATGTTGTGATCTGACGGTGAACTTCATTGTTTTCAAGCTCAGCCTACAAAAAAATTAAGATGGATTACTCAGTAAAGCAGGCAATAACTTGCATACCTAGCACAATCAACTGCAACCGGTTGCCTATTGCTTTACGTTGAATATATGTAATTCATGCAAAATAAATAAATGGCTGTACATAAATGTTAGCATACTTTTAAATTGATGTGTTCACTCTGAACAGTTTTGAGAAGGTCCGAGAGCTGCCGTGTTTTCTCCTCCAACAATTTGCACTCCTTCTGCAGTCTTGCATTATGCTCGGCTGTATCTGCCTTGAGTTTATCCACATCGCGATACTTCTTCATGTCAAGTTGCATCTTATCAGATCTGTCATCCAGCGCCTTCAACTCCAGTTTCATTTTCTCTTCCAAGTTTTCAAACTAAAATTGGTTGGTACTAACTTGTAATCAGGCCTTCATGCAATTAATTGCCTATTTATGCTATATTATATACTATACAATTCATAATTAAATGTAACCAGCTCACGTTGAGCATTTGCTTCTTAAGAATGTCATTTCTCTGCTCAATCCCTTCTGTGGTATACTTGGCTTTGTCAAATTCATTTTCCTTAAATTCCAAGTCGTCTCTCATTTCATTCAGATTGTACCCCTGCGTGCTACTAGATTAACAGAATTTTCAATTTATTAGCATATCAACTTATGTAGTTTAATGTCAATGAACGTTTTTTCCTGTGTATAAAGTCGCGCTCGCTTTCCCTTAACTTACTCCGGCAAGGTTACAGATAGCTGCTGATTTCGGGATATTTTCTCGGCCAACGCAAAAATGTCTGACTCAAGCTTCGCAAGGCTGTCCAATTCCTTCCCTTTCACCTCATCAAAAGTTCTCATAAAATCTTCAATGTCCTCCTCTCGTTTTTTCAACTCGCGATATTTTTGTTGTCTCTCTGAGTCATTGTCTTCTATTTCCTGATACGGATTTTATAGAGGGTACATGCTGTATACATATAATAATATAGTTTTTTAGTGCACTGTATATAATTATCGTTATTTTATTTACTTGCTCGAGTCCTCGGAGCTCATCTTGTGCCATTCTGAGTTGGTCCGTCGCTTCCGCAATTTGCCGCTCCAATGTAGCAATTTCAGAATTATCAGTTTTAACTTGACTGAGCAATCGCTCCCGTTCCTGCTCTGGAGTTTCCTTTGCCTGTTGATCCTTTTCCAGAGCTTCTAATTTTTCTTCAGCTTCTAGTAACTCTTCCTCGTACTGAGCTGCACGGCGCTTCAGTTCGGATTTACTAATTTTATCATACAAATCGGATTTTCTTACATTTTGCTCGTCCAGCGTCCGCTGCAATTGCTCCATTTCAGAAGAAAGTCGAGAGTGAGTCACTTGAAGTCCCTCATATCTGCTCACAAAAATTAGTGCAAATAAATGTATGCAAAATAAATATATGAAGCTTTGTTTGCAGGGTTTGGCTATAGCCTATAGGTAAGTAGTTATAGCGAGACATATTATGTAAGTAGATATAATTATTGTTCGACCGAAGTCCAAGGATACGGTTTTGATCCTTCACTGACGATACAGTGATGACATTATTAATCTTAATAAAAACAATGAGTCAAAATACTTTTCACGTAAGTTAGGAGGGAGAGACTGAATGAGACTGTCGGCTTTGGAACGCTCTTCTTGAATCTTATCCTCCAGATCAGCAACTTGCTTCTCCCCTTCTCTCCGTCGATTGTAGATCACCTCTATTCTCTGTGACTCAATACGATTTTCATTTGTCAATTGCTTCAGTTCCTCTTCCAAATGAGATTTATCCTTCTCACTGGCTATCATGTCTGACAGAATGTTGTAGTCTGCAAGCTCTCCTTGCATTTCTGTAAAATATTTTGTTGATTACCAATGTAAATTTTTGATCCATTTTAATATTTTAAAGGAGTACTGATACTCAATAAAGAAATTACTGTTCAGATAAGGCGAGCTCATTTTATATTATTTTATTTTATTTTGCTTGAGAGTACCGATAAGTTCCGCCACCAGTTCCTTCACCCTTTTCTCATACGAACTATACGTTGATTGCTCTTTTGCAAGTGTCTCAATAGACGTATTTAATTTATGTATTTCTCCAGTTATTTCAGACATTTTGGTATGCAATATTCCTAGGAAATACGTCTTGTCATGAATAAGACGTCTCTGGCCATAGCTGGTTCGAGCAGTTCTTAAACCGGATACACCTTGTTGAGTTACCGGTCTGTCCATTACATTAACCTTTAAACAAATCCATTTTATAGAAATAATCCAAAACAAATTAAAATATTGGTATTAGCTATTTAGTTCTACTGCGATTTCTAATCCAATACGCAACACTACATATTTATTCTTTGAAGATTTTTTGAAGTGGTAAACGTACCGGGGCATGAAGAGCTCCTGCAATACCGGATGGAGGTCTAGCTGTTGCAACTCGCATAGCGGATCCTTGCCTGAATGTAGTCCCAGGCCTAGTGGCGGATTGTAAACGCGATAGTTTGCTCATCGGTCGTTGGGGATCCATGATAACTGTCCGACTATCCGGCCTTTGCTATTTGCGAATTAGAAAAAATCCGAACTTTGTAATTCAATACTACCCTCCAAAATCAGTCCATATTAATATAATAACATACACTACTATGGCTGAAAATTCTGCAAATTAGCAGTCACACGTCTCTCAGGGTATTTGAGGGTATAATCCACCCTTACGATCATTGCAATGCGATGAAAAAGATTTCCCATTGTCATAGACCAAAACACTTGATATAGGTAAAAGCGTGTGCGTTAGTCAGCATACACCAAATCAAATGTATAATAATTATTGCAAGTTACAAATAGCAATAATTGTTATGCCTTATGTTTTTGTATATCATAGGAATGTATCAACTCATATAATTAATAACACCCAATAATTTAAATCCAAGGTTAATATTTAAACTACTCCACTGATTGTATATTTTAATGCGCAACTATTTGACAGATACAGTTTAAGTTTAAACGTCATTTTACACAAATTCAACTATGAAAAAATGCAACACCATGGTTTTGTGTTTTTACCAGTGGAAGATTTGCTTTGCGACAAATTGGTCTCTATCTTGACTACACGTTATATTATACTGAGGCTCAGTCAAATGAAATGACAGCAAGATAATTCCAAAATTTGATTTATGGAATCAACTGACACGGAAACAAGTATTCCTCTGTTTTCACTTGATTTTTATTATTTATACACCTATATTTTACTATTTAAATCACTGTTTTTCAATTATTGAAATTTGCATAAGTCGAACAGTCATAGCTATAGGCTATAGGTATGCTATGCACGCAATAGTATGTTACGACGTTCCGACTAACCAGTATAAGTAATGTAAGATGTAAAATGTAAACTGTAAGATACTGACTATATAGTAAGATGTGTGGACCACATGATATAATATAACATGTTTAAGTATAAATACACCCTTTAATTTGTTTGTTTTTTTAATACTAAATTGTTCTAAATTAATTTCGAATTACTTGTACACAAGAAAACAAGATTCAAACATTTCAAACTATGGAAATTAATTAACTAATGTAAAAAGAAATGAAATAATTTACGATTCTAGTAGTCATAGCTTCACCGTATCTTCGCCTTGACGACGGTCGATTATTAGGCATAGACTGTTGACTTTCGTCTGACAAATATGGGCCTGGAGGTCTACTTGTTCCCGGCCTATTTTCTTCCATAATAATTGGTCACCTTTTCGGTCCCAACACTATAGAAAATTGTGAATGATTTCATCCTTTTGTCACTTTTTTGTTACAGTTGTTTCCTCACTTTCACTCAATTTATCCCCTGATCTTTCATTTGTTTTCGTCCGAAGGTAATAACGTTACCATGGTAATGTATATAGGAATGAATCACAATATAAGAATATATCTAATGTAGCGCAGAAGCACGTGAACAACATAATCGAGTCGGCCGAGGAATGGAGGAGTTGGAAACTGTACTTAATAGTAATAATTAAGTAACTACCCTAGAACATCAAATAAAAGCCTGGGCTACAATATTCCCTTAACTAACTCACGACCCCGGCTCATGCTCGAAGAGGCTTTATTTGAGTACCGGCTTACTTTTTTTGAGAAGTAATTATGGGGTGTTAATAGCCACCTTCAGACCATTTTTATGTATATTACTACATAGGCTAATGGAATGAACCCGAGGCCCGAGAAACTCGCATACATAGCGGTTTTGGAAATCATGCGTTGTCTTTAAATAAAATACCGGTCTTTATTTTTGACCCGACTTCCGTTAGAGGCGGGCTTTTATTTGATGTTTTACTACAAATCAATTACCATTTTAGATTTAGGACCTGGGAATAGTAACAGCATTTTTCATCCATGATGTATAGTAGCGAAAACCGAAAGTGAAGTCAAGCAAGTATAAATTTCGCAGGCAATCAAATGGCAGCTTTATCCTTGTCCGACTTCATTTTCGGTTGTCTACAGTATGTATGCATGTAAGCAGTAAATCCAATTATACAGTCAACTTGTGCTAAAAACTAAATCAGGTGTGACATAAATTACGTTTTGACTTCCGATTTTTATTAACAAACAATTTATTATTATAATTTCATTAGCTAATTAATATAAGATATAGGAATCAAATAGTGTGTTGGGCATTACTGATCCTTACTCCTACTCTATACAGTAAGCTTAACTGCAATCTCAAATCTTTTTTCATTCACACAACTGTGGTCAACACGGACTTACAATGACTTACTGCATCGTAATATACCGCATAATATTATGTAACTAAAGATAACCATATTATAGGGTTACAGTTACAGTACGTACACAATCCCTTAAATCACTACCATCTTAAATAAGCACTTATTCTTCACGACTTCTTTGATTTATTTCATCACCTGGATTTTCCTCCTGGATAATATTTCAGTAGCAAACTTGGGAAAAATACCACTCATATAGCCGAGTTCCAAAAAGGAATAACAAATATTGTATGCACACTAAATCTCGGTACTAGCTCGCCCATAAAACACCACAAAATAATCTGATTAGTTTACATTATTTTATCATTACTAAAAAACGCACTGTTAAGCAACATTAAACTAAAATATAATTCAAGTATCATATATCTAAGGAAGGTTTCAAAACAATTAAACCCGATAATTGATTTTCATAATATGTACATACATTACAATCCAAGAGAATTCATTAACATATAATTATTGTTATACTAATAATAGCTTGCATTCTAAAAATATTATGCTTTAAAACCTAAACATATTATGTAGACGCAGACAATTCATAACAGCATTATTATTCAAATAAGACTATTATTTATTTATGTTCCATAGACTAAAATACACCACAGCTATATGCGGAACTAGACCAACTAGACAATAAGTTTCGCAAAAGATACAGACAACAAAGTTTATGGATGTAATTTGTAATTATGACATGCACAAATAACTACCAAACTACCAACTTGAATAATGAAAATTTACCGAAACCATAATTAGAACCAAATTGAAATTCAAGAAACAAATTTAATTCGCACTGTTTTGTAGTTATATACAAACAGCCACCCAACGAAATACGAAAAATAATCATAGGTGCAAAAATATTTAGTATAAACGACGATGGTATTTTTTATGTATATTTTATACTTCACAAAAATGTAAACCGATACGAAGTATTCATCAAACTGCTGACACCACAATATCATTATAATATATTTATTCGTCTCTAGTTTACAAGCTCCATCCTCAAAGATTTCCTCCAAATTACATAATATATTATTGACATTACTAGAAATAAGAAGCAATTACTGTCCAACTTTTCTTCCTAACACTTTTACAACATGGTATCATCCTGCAAGTCATATTCAGGGTATTCTTAGATTTAACTTTTCATCTTTTAGTTATATATTAAAGTCTATAATAAAATTAAACTTTATCCTTGTACTGCGTAGCTTATCAATTAAATCCTAATTACAACTGAAACTTTCACGCGAGTAAACTTATAAAACCCGAACTGATTTATTACAAAATACCGACAACTATAAATTGTCATAACAAGTATAACTGCTATAACTTTTTCATTCATTCATTCATGTTTAATGGTTTTATTTGCTTTACATATTTTAGGTAAATAGGTTGTAGTTAGTACATTACATACTATCAGTCAATATACGAGATGCACAAAGATTATGTATATACAATAATTATAGAATACATAATTATTTTTCCTAAAAATTTTAAGGATCGAAGAAGGCTGAACTAACCTCGTGTATAGGGGATTATCCATGGTATGCGAAGAAAATAGATAGACAGATTACAGATATAGGCATTAGAATCAAAATTGCCACAGAAACACTAATTTCACAAGTATGATATTTCTTTGAAATAATGCTACAGAAATCTTTAAGATTAGTAGTCATCCGCTCCTTGATTGTTGCTACCCCCCGTGCCACTTCGATCACGTCGAACACCTTTTGAATGGGAAAAATATTTTTGGTCAAATATATTGACAACGAATAGAAAATTAGATGTAAATGTAGTTATCAGCACGTACGTACAACAACACTAGCAATAACCGCATATGACTTATATATGGTATGAACGTGCACAATTCCTATTATTATTTCGTCACATAAGTCAAAGAAGAATAAATCCAGGCATGCAAATGCTAATAAAATTTAACAAATTATTCACAAATCAGGTAGCAAACAAATAATTTTTTAAAATGGCTTATTTTAAGCAAAAACTCCATGCTTCATGCTTTAAAAACAACGCGCTACAAGGTCACACAAAATTAGACCTTAGTTTAGATGACGCGCTAATTGGCTAACTAATTGTCAACATAAGAACCACCGTGAACCAGACCAAGACTGTGTACACGTTAATGGAAAGGTCAGAGCTTAGAATCATTGAGGCTCAGGAAATAAATAACGGATTGTTTATTTTAGCTTCCGATACGCTCCATAGTTAACAAACAAAGACTAATATGAACCAGATAAAAAAACTCCTCTGATCCTTAACTCTTAAGCGTCTGCTTGACCACTCCAAAATTAAAGAATAGAAATTACATGACAAAATTAGAAACCGTAATCTACGCAGTCATTACAATCTGTATTAACTGAAATACTGGAAGCCAGGAACTGATAAAACAAATATTCAGGGTGGGGCATCCTAATGATGCGCAATGTCCGACTACGGATAACATACACACTAAAATAAACTGGATTCCATTTCAAAATAAAATGAGTACATCGGAAGAAAAAAATAAGTAATTTAAGGAGGAAGCAACACGAAGTAGCAATTTAATTAGCAGCTTTCTTACGACGGCAGAGGCGTTTGTGTTCTTTCGTCCAGTGAACCTGCTGACAATCTATGGAGCAATACGCTGTATTCCAGCAACAATGATATATTGCTTCGCGCTCGCAATGGAAGCACTGAAAAATTAAATAGTAATATTAGTTACCTAGCATAATAATTTAATTATACATTAGCATACCGGTTATAATTTTTAAAATCCGAAACATTACCCATTGTTTTTTCTTGAGCGATGAAATTTCCTGAGCGTGACGTTCCTTGATCGATGCCAAATGCTTGACAACGCTTTCTTTAATTACTTCCTGACGACCATTAAGTCCACCGTTGCTAGTTTGTACGTAGACATTTCTATTGCCACTGCTCTCATTAACCGACGACGAAACGGCGTCTTCAGAGACTTTTTCCTGACATTCCTGACAAATTATATTACTTGTGTAAAACAGTTAAGCTCAAAATTAGACATATGCAAACCACTTCCAAGCGTGGTGATGCTAAATCCACCATAAATATATGAAATGAACAGTATCTAAACTCTAGAGATAAAAATAATTACGTCTTGCTCCTCATCCGAGAAATATGCATCCCCACTCAAAGAATCGTCAACACAAACTTCTTCTAACGTATTTAAAAATGAGACGTCCTCAGCATCAAGGACTTCAGGGATGTCGTAAGAGTCATCTTTCGACAGGCCTCGCGAACGACCCTATATGTATTGTATAAACACGTAATTCAAAAGATCATCTTAAATGTACGTGTAAATTATGACTAAATTATAATAAAAGATCCTGAATGGCTTACAGGAACAGGAGACACTGACATGGTCCTGCTGGTAGAATCTCTCCGATGAGGTGTAGAACCACTAGATTTTGCACCTGCTGCTTTCTTCTTTACGACGGGGATTCCACCATTGGTTTGGATAGCAGAAGAATTTGCAGATGAATTACTCAAAACGGCTCCAGTAGATTTGCGACCTCGTGTGGCAGCGGGAGCTAGACTTGCTGACTGGACTGGAGCACTTTTACGCGCCACAGCATTAGACTTACGAGCTTTCTTATTCGCTACTTCTTCAGCTACTGGGCTACTAGTAGCGGGACGCTTACTTCCAGTTGCTGCAATACATTATAATTCGTTTTTAATAATTTCAACGACGCATCTCCTCTCTCGGCTTTTTGCCGCTAATGGAAAGTAACAAACAGTGAACACCCATGACTTTACTACTTTAATGTACCTCTAGACTTGGAAGCAACATTCCCCTTTGCAGGTGTGCTGCTCTTCCCACCCTTTGTTGTAGGCAAGGTGCTGACTAATTCAGGGTCTCTAGCAATGTCTTGGAACTTTTCAAGTTCATCAAACGCTTCATTCCATGCAGCCGTGCGTCGAATACGCAGGTTCGTAAGTGGAGTACTAATTGGCTGAATGTTTTTAACGTCAATCATGCCCCTCTCATAGTTTCCCCCAAAGTAGCGTACATCATACTTGCTTCCTTCGACCTTCATAATTTTCGCTGGCCAATACGGATATCCGGATTGCTTGGCCCAAACAACTTCATGTGGTGTGGTGCATGGGAGGCAAAACCACCAAGCGTGGTCCTTCTCATTGGATCGACGAAAACAATCGTGACATAATTTAATTTCCTGAAAATATGACAGCACTCGAATTAAAAACTCCCTCTGAATATCTAAAAGTAGGATACAAGAAATAAAACCAGTTCCCAGCATGTACCAATATGACCCAAAGAATCTACCTGAATATCATGCATGACTTCACGGTGAAAAGCAGCGGGAACAGCCTGGCCTTTCAGATGATCAGTTCCGAAGTACACTCCGATTCCGTGAATAAGGGTTTCACAGTCCACTTGATACTCTTCTAGGCTTGTATATCTGAACCGGAAATAAATGAGAGAATTAAGAACTAAATTTGTGCACTGAACGCAAAATTTGAATTGACGTGTGTACAAAATTTAACCACGTTCTTACTTTCCACTAGAAGCTTTTTCCAGCATCTGGGTAAGATCGATGTGGAAGTATACCAGATAATCATACTTCCACCCTTCCTTTGCATCGCGACTTGATGCAACAGCCCATGTTCCTCCATCCGATGAATTCATAAAGGGAATAAGCTTAAACAAATAATTACAAGTCAAATTAAATTACATGGTTTTAATGCTTTCATTCACTTGGGCGACACACCTTTGTCCAAAATAAATAGCTTGGTTATTAGTTGCCAATAAGGAAATCAAAATTTCACTCACCCAATCTTTGAATCGTGTGCAACTATATTGCAGCAATGTGTTAAGCTGTTTTTGCTTTAGGTTTAGCGGTTCGGCACTTGGCTTCGTAGCCATAATCTAAAATGGGAAAACAAAAACTGTAGAGCTCCTCCTGGTTACTTATCTACTATCGTCTCAAGTTAAGGGTTTTAAATACGAAGCAACCAGTCTATTCAATTACTCGCCCCACTCCATTACTAATTAAATAAAACTAACTCAATTTATACCCTTACATGGCATGGAGGACAAACAAATAAGTCCTTCTGAGGTTTTCTATCATCAGGTAAGCAGTCAAGGTGAAAAATGCGAGGGCAGTCCTCGCAGGCCACAACAGGTCCTCCACCACCCAGGTGACAATGAAAACAATACCAGTCATGATCTCCTTTTGCGAATTCAGGATCTGTCACAAAATATTCAGAATGTTGGGTTTCCGATTTTGAAAATGTTTGTTGCTAACGCGGCAATTTAATTATGACATACCTGGAAGCTTGTATATTTCTGTTTCTTCCCGTTTTTGTGTTTGGATAACCTCGGACACAACAAGTTGATCCTTTATAGCCAATTCAAGTTCTCTGTTCATCTCATCTGCAAAATAAAAATAATAATGATATATAATAGTTGTATCAGACAGGGACACACTTACCACAATAATAAAACTATTAGAAACTTGGAGCCGTGACAATGTCAGTACTTAGATACATGCAACATGGAAGGTAATGAATGCATAGGAAAACCTTACCTCGCGGTAATTTGTGCACTGTCGTAAGGATTTGCATAAGCCGTTCAAAGTCAACTGGCCCTTGGCTTCCTGTGCTGGCTCGGGTAATGCCATCCCAAATCTGATGAACCCGAAGAGGCAACGCTGATCGTCTGGTCGACTGCATTTCTACTGACATTTAAATATCACATTAAACAATATACGACGTAATCCTACTACGTATATAGTATCTAAAAAATTTAAGGAATAATAAAACATGTATAATAAAGATAAATATTGACTTTTAATTAGACTTTTTCATAATTTCCACTTACACGTAAATTGCGTGGAATGATCGAACGTGATAGATGTTGATGTTACCGCAACCGCTCTTCTCCCTCAGTTGAATGAAAATGAGAAACTCAATAGAGAAGAATTGTGATTCAAGTAACACAAGTACAATAGAATCAAAAATAATAACTAAAAATATGAATATAACTCGCACGGACACAATTAGAGCTGAAATATGAAGATCGTCACAATTTTATTTAATATTTTCAAATAAATGACGATTGATCAAACCACCACAACCTTTCCTTTCTGCTTCGCAATCTAACGAGCTTGATTGCTTGATGATGGAAACGCCGAACCGACAAGATGTACATAGTATGCGTATGCACTAGTAGATCGTAGCGTAGTCGGAGTAGAATTTACTACTCGCAACTCGATATCGTACACTGGTGGTGTCGTACAGTACAGTACAACACAGGGTATGTTTGCTTCGTTCCATTGATACAAGATGCTGAATGCTGAGATAGCAGCAGAATGGAAAGCATTCGCACTGCAATAGCCAAGGACCATGGACCAAAAATAAGTGGCAACCAAAGAACCAGACCAAGACTGGCAATCCAATACCATTCTACACATTGCTACGTCTTTTTCTTCACAAACCATGGAGTGTATGGGGTACGGAGCCGACAAGTCAAGACTAAACGGAACCGTCAAGGATGTCTAATCTTCCCATTTCTGTTAAAAACAAAAACTAATACCGAATTTTAATTTTTAATCTTATCTCATCTATTATCAATGTAGAATCTAGATAATCTAGAATCCAGTATCTGGACTAGAATGTAGAATCTAGAAAAGGTTAAAGGTACTTAGAGCCGACTCCCGACTCCCTAAATGCTCACGCGTCGTGCAGAATCAGCAGCCTACAGCCTACAGCGAACAAAACCAGAAAAGCATTAACTAAGCGACTAAGCCGTCATTACCAAACCAAGTACCATAATATAATAAAAATAATAATTAACCTTTAATTTAATTCTCATCAATTAATGTCAGTACTAAATACTAAACATGCAATATTTCAGTGGGTATCTTAGGTCAGGTCTCTCCACTGAGCGAATTTCTTTCTCTGTTGTCAAATCTCACTATCAACTATACTCATCGTCAGTTCAGTTGTCGGTAGTCGTAGTTAAGTCGTAAGCACCTATAGTATATCTACCATGGGCATATTACCTGTGATAAAAAGAGTGGAAACTAATAATGCTTATACTTATTGTAATTTTTAGAATTAGCAAGTTCATATTTGTTTAGCGAATATTGGTAAGTTGTAGTGAATAAAAACTCATTATAATCCGTGTATTCCTCGAACAATATTAACTTAAGAAACTTGAAGTCAACGATTTGCTAATAGGAAATGGGAGCCCGTGTTACGATTTCGGTTTTTTCTGAGCTATTTCGAAAGGGGTTGCGGCTTCCTTCTAACTAGTAAGTAGTAAGTACAGTGATGCACGAAATAGTGATTGAGCTACTTAACCATCCGCATCCGAGGCTCGTACTCGTGTCGAATAGCCCACAATCCTCTACAGATATAAGTATACATATACAACTAGCCTTTATAAGAATTTATTTACATGCATTGCATCAGATAGTACGTTTCAATTGCAACTTGATACTAAAATTGCAACACATCTATAAATGTTGAGGAGCATCTAAATACCCCAACGACAGTACATCTCCGCGTCGCACATCATCTCATAAACACTTACGACTCACCTCACTATTTCTAGGGTACGTCACCTAAAAAAAGCGACTACTAAATATCACAAGTGTGAAATGTTTCCTAGCAACTAAATCGTATTTGACTCCAAATTCTAAAATCATCTCATGATGCACTTCAGAAGAGCGAAATCGACTTCATTTGGTGTTAACATTAGGTGATTTTTAGACGAACTTCAGTTAGGGTTTATACGGAGCGTGTAGTTTTTAAAATATTGAATTATTTTTTTTAAAAATTCAACCAAAGCTTTTTAGTTGTTCTCCCTGTGGGCAAAGTTCGCCAGTTGTAAATAAATATTTACTTTTTCTCTACAGTCAGACAGATAGTAACATTTTATTTACAACTGGCGCACTATTACGCTTGCCATTAAGACACAGTAAAAACAAAACACATTATTTACAAGTTAAATATGATTTTTGTATATCAAACAATAACATTAATAATACATTTCATATTAAATAATACAATGATGCATTCCGTATAATCTGTGGCTACAGAAGAGACTCCGACTCCAGTGCCACGGAAATGTTTAGGGAAAACAACACTCTAAACTTAAGTGAAGTTGTACTTGCAGCCAAATCCTCCCTAAGAAATAGGCTTGTGTCCTCTCAGACTCAGAACTCTATTGTTAGTGGCATAGTTCACTCCGAAGTCTACAAAGGCTGAATAAGCTGAGCACCTTGGTCTGCTCCCAAGAATAGTTACTATTATATAATAGTAGGGTGTGTAATAATTTAGTTAGATATAGTTTAGTTTGTAGTTTTGTAGTTCTTTTTTTACTTTGTTACCTCTGGACCAGCTGGTCTGTCTTAAAGAATAACTAATAAATAAGTATTTCTGCGTCACCTCGTCCGCCGATCATTTTATGTTAAGTAATGGCGTGCCCCTAAAAATTAAAAACGTTCGCCATTGCTAGACAGGGTTTGCTTTCTTTTGTAACAAAGTGTTCTATGCTGAGCACAACCCAGTCTGAGAACAACATATTTATTGTCAACCCCCCGAACCTTAAATGAGCTTATGAATAATTATTTTATTAATTTTTTGGTTCCAGCAAGATAGTATTTTTTTCTCTGCTCACAACTGCATCATATTTATTTACACGACGAACATGACGGACTGCATCAGCCTATTACCACACTGTCTTAACACTTAACACACCGTAAAGCTCCTAATTACTCTTATACTCTAATAACTCTTGACTTAAGCAAAAGCATAAAAAAAGCTATAAAATCCCCAGGGGTTATAAAGAGATACCTACCGGAGTTATTAGAGAGTTATTATCAAAATAGATAGGTGCATGTTGTTAATTCAACAGTATCTTTTCTTGTTCAGTACAAAAATATGCTTCCACTTAGCCATAAACATTCGAATGATTTTAAATATCCTATAAATCTAACCATATACATACATTATGATGTTTAATTAAAGCAAAATATAACGATGCGACACGATGTCAACATTGTCAACCCCTCTGACTTTTTTTTGGTGTGAATTACTGTGAATAATTTTAAAATAAGATAAATCAGACTTGACAAACACATGGAATGGAATTTTGGAAAACCGTCTCTTTCGAGCAACACTGTTCACCGAATAGGCAAGTAAGCTTAAGAGATGACTCAAATAGATATATATGCGACTCGCCCCGGGAAACATTTACTACTATAATAATTATTATAACTAATTGTCACAACATATATTTCGATCGTCGGTAATGTCGGTATCGGTACAGTATAATATTCGAGGTTCGTGAAATGAAAACGTTGTATCTCACGTAAACAAAAAATAACCCACTCCATCCGTCCGTATCCATTGAGTTTGAATAAACGTTTACCTCGGGGGACTGTGATTACCATCTTTGAAACATCATTTCATTATTTATCTAGCTTTCAAGCATTAGAAATGATGATGATAAGGATAAATTAACTAGCTCGCATGAACTAATAACTAACTTGTAAAACTAAACTAAGGACAGAAATCAGTCACTATAAGGTTCAGTTCCATAAAGGGCAAAATGAAATATTAAAATTTTGAATTTGAAATTAAGTAAGTAATTGCTTTATTTTCATAATCACACAACGAAATTACACTGATTTTCGGGGAAAGGTTATAAATATATTAAGAACTATTACATACATCCAAGTACATACTTGAAAGTAAATAAAATATTGCCGAGACAGAAGGGGATATAATCGTTCAGTAGATACAAAATCTTCTCAATCCTGTTAATTGTGTACACAGTACAAAGTAGTGTACTAGTGTACTTTGATATTACTATTAGTGTAATAACTACACTCAATTTTTAGGGCAGGCACTTAATTCAGGGCCGGATAATGCGGCCAGCCCAGGCAGCCCCCATTGCCTGAATTTTCACAAAACATTTGTAAATGAAACACTTTGCAATTTTCAAAAATATGTAAATAGAATAATTTTACTAATTAAAAAACATACAAATAAAAATTTTTGCACGTTTTAAAAACATGGAAGTAAAATATTTAACACTTTTTAAAAAACATGAAAACAGGGTTTTACAATTTTTTGAGCCAAATAAAAATAGAACAATTTGAACTTTTCTAAAACATGTAACAAAGCACCTGCACCTCAATAAAATAAAAATATGGTAGGTAGGTACTACTTTATGGATTTTGTATGGAAACAGATTGCTGCCTAAAAGTATATAATTTCTTCTTTCGCCCCTGACTTTGAGATTTATTAATATGCCCAAAAATACAAAGCTGACACCTAACTATGACCATGACCATACTCAGTTATAATCAAAATAAAACAGATAACCAGATATAATACTGTAATATAGTACCCAAAACCCAAATATAATGCTGAACCCTAAACTCCGGCGAATTTTGAATTCATGCCATTTACTTACTAGTTATAGTCACTAGTCGTTCGTAGGTACGCGGAAACAAACATTGAATTGCCCTATTAAAACTTAGCAGCAAGTTTTAAAAGTTGTCAAAAAAAACAGAAAATCAAGTATAAAACTAATTATTATATTATTCGTTTTTCCTTGCTGCTTGTGTTGTACTTGTACGCAATTTAATTACTTCATGATAATAATATATCCATGTCCACTAAAACCTAATATGTATTTATGTATATTTAAAGTAAAAAGTACTATTTTAGTACCTTTTGCCTAGTACTTAAGTACTTTTACTGTGCACAGCTGCACTATGCAATGGAAATCATAAAGAACGCAAAGACCATCGTTCATCGCGTACTGTGGACACAGCCCGTCGTCTTGTCGGTTCTCGTTCAGTCGACGAATCTTAGAGCATCGAGCGATGACTATGGCTGGATGGCGCCTGGGTTTGTCTGAAAATTCGGCTAAAAACCTCACTATGACATTTTAAACTAAAGTTCGTATAACTTGCATACCCAGCGCTCAGTAGTCAATAGTAATAATGTATCTCCTATCTTCATCCACGATCCACAATCGACGACATAGCTCATCGCACTGATACAAGACGTCGACGTAGGTTTCAAAAGAAGTTCGATTTCAGTGGTCAGCCAGTATCTTCTCATCCCCTAAAATTGTTTTCGTTTCTAAATCCAACCACCAGCACTTTAAATTCATATTTAACAATACTTTAAGTGACTCTTTAAGTGATTTCTGGATATCAAATATTTAGCAGTAAATTGCAAAAAGTGCTATGCGACATACATGTGGCACTTGCTATCAATGTACACATGATATTCAATTAAAGGCAAGTTTATTCCTGGATTGTGCTTCAAAGTGAGTCTGTGAGACTGCAAGTTACAACCTGGGTAAGTAACAACAAAATTAAAATTCATTCATTTAAATACTACTGAACGGTTAAAATGTGTTTTATTGAATATCTCCTATCAATATTATTATTATTGTTATTATGATAGATGCATTAGGAAATGCACACTGCAGTATTAAACTGAATTTGAATAAAAGAGTGAGTTTCATGCGAATTATCCAAGCTGACGGTTGACGGTGTGGTTTTTCTATATAATGGACCCCCTCAACCTGGTTTTATTCCTGTTTTTAGGTCAGCTAAGAAAAAATCATGTTTTACTCTAATAAGATTTACTATTACTCAATTTCACCCCAAAATGCGAAACTAAGCATTTGAATTGAAATATTCAAATTTCAAATTTGTGAGCACAGTCACGATCTCAGCACTCAGCGGTGTCAAGTGTAATACTTTTACATTGCTTGTTTAAATGCAGAATTCAGCATTGTGTTTTGATTTATATTTTTCCGTGAGTTTTAGATAGGTCCGTAAGTACTAATGTAAGCGATAATAATATGTTGTATGTGTTTTGGACATCTACTTACACCTTAATTTTGATTTTAATATTTTGACATGGATTTCAGGGACTAAGGCTTCTCTGTTTCTAAATGAAGTGAATAATCTGTCTGTGGACGACTGAAGTAGTGGAGTGTCAATTGTAACCTATCTACGTAGGCCTTGGTGCAATATTGAATTTTTTTTATAGAAAATTGTGGTAACGTTCAACGTTATAGTTTTAGATAGTTGAAGCTTTCTTGCATCCAAAATGTCTTCAGAAGAAGAATTGAAACATCAAAATTTAATGAGCACAGTATGTGTGGCTATACAAACTTTGTATAGTCAAAATGATTCTGTACCTGCGGCAGACAAACAGGCCGCTTCGACTTGGCTTGGAGATTTGCAACAGTCTGTAAGTACTTCTATTTACAATATATTTAAGTGTAAAATTATACATGGTGTACATATGTACCTATTATGGATGTTTCAATGTGCTTACAAACATGCAATCTGAATGTTCGTCTTTATTTTTTATGGAAGCGTAATTTCTGTGCAAGATTTTTGTTATATCACGCGTAGAAAGTTTACTGCTACATTGCATATCACAAAACTTTGGTTTTCATTTCAAACTAATCGAAACAACTTCGTTATTAAAATAATTTTTAAATCTATTTGTAATTTATGTGAAAAAATGGAATTGGCCTGGCGGTGAGTGGTGAGTTTTCAATTGCTTGTTTTTGCTCGCAAACTTTGATAGATTATTTTGTAATATTTTGTATAGGTGGAGGCATGGAAAGTTGCAGATCAACTGTTGCATCAAAAAATGGACCTGCATACTTGCTATTTTGCAGCTCATACTCTGAGAACTAAAATTCAGGTTAGTGTAATCAATTTTCGTATGATCTATTGGTTTATACATTATATTATACATACATGCTCATTAGTAATTGCTTGCCCGCCCCCTTAAGCGAGGAAGCATTAAAAATAATGTGTACTTTATTTCTATCAGAGGGCTGTCCTCACCGAAATCTTGTCTTGTTTCGTTTGAGTTGAGAGAATATCTTGTTTAATGTTTCGGATAATTAGGTATCATTTCAAGAATTACCAGTTGAAGCTCATTGTTCATTAAGGGATTCTTTACTCCAACACATTGGAGCTGTTTCTATGCAGACTGATTCCATCATTGTAACACAAGTAGGTGGTAGATTTATTACCTAATTTTCTTCCTGAGATCTAGGGTGAACCCATTCCAATGTTTGTTTACAATATATACGCTGGAAGAAGAGTGCCAAAATGTTAACATAACAATGCCTATATTTTTTTTAGTTAAGCATTGGAGTTGCTGATCTTATGTTGCAAATGAATACTTGGGCAGATCCTATCGGCCATGTGCTTTCGTTGTTTGGTTCAGACTGTAAGCATTGGTGGCCGCTCCTTGAGATTCTCCGATTGCTACCTGAAGAAGTTCACTCGAGAAAACTGAAATTAGGAGACAACAGACGAAATCAATTAATTAACTCGCTGGAAAATGCCTCTCAAACTGTTGTAAATTTCTTGCGCCAGGTGACGTAAAATTCATTGTACATAATTTTATTTTATACCACTTTATTAGCTGTGAAAAATCGCAACATGCACTAAACAGGGAGTCAATAAAAATCAATTGTTAAAATTTAATCTTCGATAGTGTCTATCAACTTGTGTCAACGGACCCATTGATACTAGTATGTTTCCCGTAGAGCTGTGTGGAATCGAGATAGTCAAATGTTTCGGCTCCTGGGTTTCATTAAATCCGGAATGTTTTTGTGTCACGGTCCCGAACGGTAGTGACATTTTGGCATTTGCTTTATTGCAACTCAGGGAGGGCAAAGTAAGTACATCAGATATAATAATTTGTTAAAGATAAATCAAGAATTAGAAACAAAATTAATTCAATTTTTAATTTTAGTGCGGCTGGAAAATGCATGTCGCAGCTACGGACTGTCTTTGTGCTGTCATAGAAGTACTTCCTACTTTAGATTCATCATGCAATAACAATGCAGTTGAACTGCAGAACTTTCAGCTTAATTTATTTACGTCAATTACATCTCTAGAAGAAGCTTATCAGTATTCCGTTGTAGAAGAAGATACCGAAAAGTAATTTCAGTTGTGTGTGCATTCTTAAACACTTATATTCATCTTACACTTACATTCTTGTATAATGAGAATTACTACCTTTTTAATTTTTGTGCAGAACCATGAATTACTGCCGGATTTTCACGGAATACGCTGAAAGTATGGTTTCGTACATGCTGAGAAGTTGGCGTGACCCGCATTACTCAATTCGTATTATTGACCTAATATTGATCTGTGCGAGTCATCACGATTACGAAGTACTTTAGTTATAAAATTAAAACATGCGTTGCAAGTTTGGCAAGTTATGTGTGAATTATGTAAATTTATTACGTGATAATTTACAGGTGGCTGAAATAACATTTGGGTTTTGGTATCAATTGTCGGAGGATTTGTACCATGCCCACGATGACAGCCTCAATTTGGTTTTTCGTCCGTATGTTCACAGACTCATTCACTGCTTGTATAAACATTGCCGGATCGAACCTGACCATGTGAGTGAATATCTTGCTTGCTCCTGAAATTAATGTTGAAATTATGTTACACCAATTTCCATTTAGACTGGCCCAAATTCTATAAATTTACGAAATTACTCACTTAGCCTTAGGCGGAATTGTGGTTTATCTTTAATTAATTCCAATTGTTTTATTTGCATTGATGTATTTTTAATTTTAGGAAGGGCCATTGACTTCTGCAGACGAATTTTATGACTTCCGGAAAAAGTGTGCGGAATTATTTCAAGACATTATATTTGTTATTGGAAGCTTAGATACTTTTAGAGAATTATCAAAATGCCTAGGAACCGCTCAAGGTTGGGATGATCAAGAGGCTGCACTTTTTCTTTTACACTGTACTTCAAAGAGCATTGAACCGTAAGTATCCTCTAAGTTTTAAAAGTATTACAATTGCGACTCATCAAATTTTACAGTTCAACTTATCTTGTTTAATATCAAAAAGGGGAGAGAGGGGTGAATATTGTTTGTGGTACAAGGTACCTGGTTATTGTGTAAAAGCGAGTAATGATTAAGATTAACATAACCATAAATATTTTCACATTTTACGTTTTATTAGGTCAGATACATCTACAATTTGGCCTGTCGTTGAAAGGGTCCTCAGTTGGACGGAATGGCATCATGTATGCTTAAAAATTTCGGCTATACGATTTTTGGGAGGACTATCCTTATGGCTGGCAAAAAATTCTTCATTGGCTTTAGAAAGGTCGATGGAATTTTTAGTTAGAGAGCTGCCTAATCAGCAATTAAGCAATAGCGCAGCTGCCGCTTTACAGGTGAAATAGCAACATGTTATTGATACTCATCGTCTATTGTGCTAGCCCATTGTATTAAGTGAAAAATACAGCAAACTAAAATAGTTTTTGTACATTGAGACTACGATGTTTTTAACTCATTATTTTTGTATGTTTTAGAACATTTGCGAATCATGTTGCGATCAAATCGCATCTACAAATATGGATGCCATGTTATGCATAGTTAATCAAGTTGATCAGTATGATATAAGCAGTGAAGCCGCGGTTGGACTTTTCAAAGGTTCTGTTTTCAAAAAATTGCCATCCTTTATATTGCCTATCTTCGATTTCTAATTTCTACCCATGCTATGTAAGTATACTTACGAGGGAAGGGTCAGAGGTTGTCCCGCCAAATTGGCTTTATATATTTTTTTCTGAAAAGAGCATGTGAAAAAAACTAGATTTGCTTAAGAACATTATGCGAATGGGCATTTCAGCTCGCTAAGTCAGATTTTTAAAAGTATAAATTTGCTAACTAAACGGGCGCCATATTTAATTGACCATAAAATGAATTTATAATTCTTTGGAACCCTGTAGCTCGTACAATTTTCGTCCGATTTTTAAAGAAAGTGTAGTTTTGTAATTCGCAAAACATTTTCTAAAAAGTAATTTCTGGGTTTTTGAAATTTCAAACATTTTAATGTTTTCAGAAAATTAGATATTTTTCTTGGTCCTGGGTAATGCAAATTTACAATTACTACCGATAAAGTGCATACCTTATTTTCTTAAAACATTAAAATTTTTGAAATTTCTAAAACCCAGAAATTACTTTTTAGAAAATGTTTTGCGAATTACAAAACTACACTTTCTATAAAAATCGGGTGAAAATTGTAGGAGCTACAGGGTTCCATAGAATTATAAATTCATTTTATGGTCAATTAAATATGGCACCCGTTAAATACCATTAGCAAATACTTTCAAAAATCTGACTTAGCGAGCCGAAATGCCCATTCGCATCATGTTCTTAAGCAAGTCTAGTTTTTTTCACATGCTCTTTTCAGAAAAAAAAATATGAAGCTAATTTGGCGGGACCACCTCTGACCCTTCCCTTGTTAGTACATTTTAAAATCTAAATAAATGTTCATCTTCTTTTTATTTACTTGATGTAGGGTTGGGCCACGTCATCAGCGCGTTGCCATGCGAAAGAATTTCTCCTATTTTTCGGACAGTCTGCCGAGCTCAGTTAGAATGTTTAGATAAATTGTTGCAAGTAAGTTATAACATAAGTTGAAGCTTTGAAGTTGAATGCAGACGTACCTATACTTTATAACTTTACATTTCTGATTACATACGTGTTATGTGTTATAAATCGTCAAGCATCATTTCGTCATCTAAGCTGTAACTTAAGGAAGGTTAGCAGGTAAAATGCAAGAAAATTATTATGGGTGATCAATAATGGCATAATGTGTTGAACAGACGCAACCCCTAAATGATCGATCTTACGCTAAAGGCTCCAAAAATGATCCAGCATACTGGCTTGATCGGTTAGCAGCTTTATTTCGAAGTATTTCAATACCGAAAAAACGGTATCAAGGAGAGCATCCATGCAAAGCGGCAGTATGCGAAGATTTTTGGCCTGTAATGTCAAAATTGTGTGACAAACACCAGGCAGATGTAAAAATTATGGAACGAAGTTGTAGAAGTATAAGATTTGCTGTTCGGTGCATTGGCAAAGATTCTCTACAGTTTCTCCAGCCTCTCGTTGTGCAAGTACGTGCATCTATTGTTTTATCTTTGTCTTATATTTGCTTTATTTAGTGAATTTTTGAGGTTTCGCAGTAATTTGTCATTATTCAATGCAAAATTAAAATATATTCCAAGAATACACGCAATGTAAAATTTTCGTTACAGCTGGTAAACATGTACAACAGTCATCATCACAGTTGCTTTTTATATTTGGCTTCAATTCTCGTCGATGAATTTGGATCGGAGTCACAATGTGTTGATGGGCTTCTTAATACATTACAAGCTTTCATTGCGCCAACATTTAACCTGTTTTCTCAACCCAATGGACTTCGAAATCATCCAGATACAGTGGATGATTTTTTCCGGCTTTGCACTAGATATATTCAAAGATGCCCAATTCCATTCTTAAAATCGCCAATGTTCAACGCACTAATTCAATGTGCCATGCAAGCTGCCCAGCTGGACCATCGAGAGGCTAATATAGGTGTTATGAAATTTCTATCCGATTTCGTTCACGTTGGGCGTCGTCACAAGGTTTGAAAATTGTACCAAAAACACGTACACCCACCAAATAGTGTTCATTAAAACCTAACGATGTTTAAAACTAGTGTGTTTAATTTCTTTACTGAAAATATACACGTGTCTTAACAGGAAGCCCCAGATGCGGCTGAACGATGTGCAGTAGTTCAAGGCATTCTTCAAGTTCATGGCCCTACTTTAGTTACGACTGTTTTGCACGCAGCACTTTTTGATCTGCCCACTTACACTTACCCTGAAATTTGCGATTTTCTGTATGAACTAAAAGAGTTTATGGTCAACGTAAGTTTAAAAAAAATTTAATAGATATTACTGGCTATAGTGGCTAGATCGTTGTATACATTATATTATAGTGCCCTTAATTATTGATGTTAGTGCGATGTACCCACTTACAGATTTTTAAGTTCGCTAATTATTGCCAGAATAATTTAATAATCCGTTTAATTCACAGGATTACGCTCCATGGCTGGAAAGCGTACTTAAAAAATTGCCGGATAAGACTGCCTCGGGAAATCAAGCAACAACAATTGATCAGCTTCAGGACTTTCACAGAAAAGGAACTGCGTAAGTACTTTATTATGAGTTTCGCTTTCGTAACGCAGCGTGCATCTCACATGGTTCTATTAATCATGTAGTGAAAGCAATTAGTACATAAGCAATTTGCTAGAAGTGGAATGTTGTTGTCTAGTTCGTCTAATAGACACACTACAGTTAGAGTAATGATTTTATTTTATTTTATTGCAGAGCCAAAAGCTCAAAAGAGTTAAACAAAGCCCTCAAAGAATTCGCTCGACTATATCGGTAACGCTTAAATTAAATATTTCCCGAACGAAAATTTCTACGTTTGCTGTTTACAAAATTGCCATCGTGTACGAAGTGAACTGTGAACTCGAAAAGAAAAAAATGTGATAAGGTTTCCCAGCATTGTCTGCGGCCACCCTCCCTGGTAAATTGGGAAACAAATTTTCTCGTATGTCTCCATACGATTTTAGAAAATAACATAACTAAAATTATTGCCTCAGTCTTTATGTATATTAATTTTATTAGGAAGTGTAATTTAAAAACAGTTTTATTATAATGATTGAAATAGTTTTTTAAATGTTAAATTGTTAAGGTTTTGTTAAATTTTTTAAATCAATGTATGTAATAATTATGAGTTAGTGTGAGAAGAATTAATAGAATAAGTAATAATCGATGTACTTGTTTTTCAGTAATTATAATATCATGTTTAGATTAGTGCATAATTAAAAGTTGTAATAGTAGAAGTAGTGAAATTTCATGTATTTATGCAAAACGAATGTAAATATTGTTGTTGTTTATAGACCTGATAGCAAAATATTTTTTGTTGACTATAATATATTTTACGTTGCGTGTAATTATGAAATAGTAAATGTAAGTTAGTTGAACCCGCCCGTACGTTGACATTCAGTCCCATGTGCGTGTCGGACGAATCACAAGCACAAAGAATAGAAATCGTAACACATTAATAATTAACTCAATGTTTGACTTTTAATAGTACGACGCAGTTTCATTGTGAATGGATGGTTGAGGTTAAAATTGTAATAAGAAAATAAATCTCCGAGTCAGTTTCAGTGAACGAGGACATCTCAATGTAGTCCGCATTACATTTATTGTGGATTTCTCCATTCCTGTCACGGTTTTACTGTAATGATAAATGATGTGTGAAAGTTCATGGGCTCTATATTCTGTATATTTATAGTGATTATATCTGTGCAGATGAAATACGCCACAGATGTATTGTATAATGGTGTATAATTTGTAAAAAAAAATGAAATGTCTAAAATTAATAAGTGTGCAGGCAAAAGCCGGTATTACTGTAGACTACCTCAAACCCTAATTTTGTTGTGTGTAAGTGAAGGTTAGTTGGTGTCTACATTTTTGTGTTCTGAAATAATATTTTCTTTTGTTGACTGCTCATAATAATGATAGAGTAAATTACTCTGCAAATCGCGGATGATGTAACTATAGAAGTTCCCTCTCTAGTTTAAATGTATGTGCATAATACAATAAATACATGGATACGAATTCTTGGCGTGTAATGAGCACTACTGTTGTGTTTTGTTCACAAATCACCATTGTTTTTTCGCTTGTGATTGTGATATCACAATCACAATCACAAACTACTAAAATGGGATTGTGCACAATCACAAAATCATCACAACGAAGCAACAACAAACGAGCACTAAATGATTTTAGGATCGTTCGTGAATGACGTCCCAAAAATTATCATTCATTTATTGGGATCGTCCGTTAATGACGTCCCGAAAATTATCATTCTTTTATTGGGATCGTCCGTAAATGACGTCCCAAAAATTATTATTCTTTTATTGGGATCGTCCGTAAATGACGTCCCAATAATTATCATTCATTTATTGGGATCGTCCGTAGATGACGTCCCGAAAATTATCATTCTTTTATTGGGATCGTCCGTAAATGACGTCTTAATAATTATTATTCATTTATTGGGATCGTCCGTAGATGACGTCCCGAAAATTATCATTCTTTTATTGGGATCGTCCGTAAATGACGTCCCGAAAATTATCATTCTTTTATTGGGATCGTCCGTAAATGACGTCCCGAAAATTATCATTCTTTTATTGGGATCGCCCATAAATGTCGTCCTACAAATTATCATTCAATTATTTGGATCGTTCATAAATGATGTCCCACAAATTATCAATATTTTATTGGGATCATCCATAAATGACGTCCCGCAGATTATCATTCTTTTGTTGGGATCGTCTATTAAAGACGTCCCCCAAATTATCACTATTTTAGGACCCACATACCCCTCCACACATTTTGTAGACGATAATTTTCTATATTGCGTTTTATGTTTTATGTGCTGCTGGTAAATTGACAAAATGAATAATTTATTATAATTATTATATTGTATTTTATCAATACCCTCCTAGACACACTGACCCTGCTAGAAACGTCTTTAGTGTTCAAAGTTGCTAATTTTCTTGTCGTTTTTTATACGTTTCACTTCGTATTATTTTGTTATACACTAATTAGAAATACGTATGTTTACTCAAAGTGTACAACTAAAAACATTTTCTCAGTGAAAACAAATTTTTCTAACTCCAGTGCAGAATGCACAAGTGAATTTAGTTATTGGTGTGTGTACAGTGATATTATTAGAGTTTCAAGTGTGATATTTTCTCCAGCAAATTTAAGAATGCAGTACCTACAACATTACACAGTTTCTACATGTGACGGAATCAAAGTTTAGCTCATTTTGTTTTCATTAAGTGCCATTTCTGTTTTTATTTTCAGCAAACCAGCTATTGTTGACATCTATCATATCTGGATCATATTATTGCACCAAAAATATGATCATGTGTAAGTGTTTAATGTGATAAAATGCGCTCACCATATTGTGTACTTATTGGGAAGTATAACTTAGAATCAGGTTTATATACTTTTTTGTACACCAAAATGTTGTATCAGTAAATGATAAAAATATGAAAGTGTTACTCTAACTTCCTCAGTTTAGTTCGTTATTTGTTTTACAATTAAATGCGTTAGGTGTCAACTTCTGCACTTCCAAGGTGTAGGTATTCCATTTTGCACTTTACTGGTGCAGGTAATACATTTTCCACTCTAGTTATTACATTGTAAGCATGTACTAATAATTTAATGCATTTATGCATTTTGATGGACTTCGGCAAAAGCGCGTCTAAGAAACGAATGGACATTGGCAAACATACCTCTTCACTGACGATACTATTTTCATGGTTTACTTTGTAGTTTAGTCAGTTATTTTTTTAGTCTTACTAACAGTAGTTCGTAGTAAAATGTACAGAGCGTATAGAGAGTACGACTAATTTTAAAAGAACACAAAAAAAACCGGAAAACTAACTTTTGTGATCTGAACAATTGAGCTCATGAATAAAATTTGTAAACGGAAGGGCCAGTGTGTCTACACAGGCATGAAACTTCATGTAAAAATTAGCGTTTTCAAAACGTGCTAAAAATGCCGTGGGGGTAAGTGGGTCCTAAAATTGTGATAATTTAAGGACCATCCTACCAAAAGAATGCTAATTTGAAGGACGTCATTAATAGACGATTCCAATAAAACAATGATCATTTTCGAGACGTCATTTATGGACCAACCTAATAAAATAATGACAACGGGACGTCATTTATGGACGATCCTAATAAAAGAATGATAATTTTCGGGACGTCATTTATGGACGATCCCAATAAAAGAATGATAATTTTCGGGACGTCATTCATGGACGATCCCAACAAAAGAATGATAATTTGCGGGACATCATTCATGGACGATCCCAACAAAAGAATGATAATTTGCGGGAAGTCATTTGTGGACGATCCCAACAAAAGAATGATAATTTGCGGGACGTCATTCATGGACGATCCCAACAAAAGAATGATAATTTGCGGGACGTCATTTGTGGACGATCCCAACAAAAGAATGATAATTTGCGGGACGTCATTTGTGGACGATCCCAACAAAAGAATAATAATTTGCGGGACGTCATTTGTGGCCGATCCCAATAAAACTGGAAAACTTCCCCCCACCACCCCCACCTCATTGTCAACAAATTAGGCTTTTCCATCGTTTTGTTAACAATCACAATTTTTCACAATCACAATCTTAGCATTTTAATACAGTTTGTGAACAATACGAATTGTGATTGTTTTGTGATGTGAGAATCACAAGAATTCACAAACAATTGTGAACAAAACACAACAGTAATGAGCACCAACAGGATATTTATTTACTGAGCTAATTACTATCTGTTACATTTAATTTTCCACATATCTAAACTTTACGGTATCATAATTTCATTTATTTATGACGTATTATCATGTTCGTACGTTGCCTGTGTGACTGCGTTTATTATTCACATGTATTACACTTAATCACTGAATTTGATTTGAATGTCCATTATTATAGTTACGGGCTTTGTAACGCTACAGTGTTCAACGTATTATAGGTGATGGTAATTATATCACATAATAATTATGTACCTACTTGCTAAGATCAAGACTATGTAGGAGAGCCACAATTTGGTTAGAGCTATATTCAAGACGGACGCTAGTCTAAACAAAAGCGTTCGCTCTTCTTTCCGTGGATTTACCCTCTTTTGTTCAATAAACTGAATAAACAGCTTCGAACTTGTAAATAATGAAGTAGATGAGCACTGAAATAAGCGCATGAATAATAAAGATAACGAATATATAGAAGTTCATAATTAGTGACGACAATGTAACGCGTTCAAACTGTGTGATCACATGCTATTATTTATTGTCCATAAAATTCCATTTTGTTTTTGTAGGTACTGTTATTTATAAACATTAAATATAATTAAAATATGAAAGTATTTTACAAATGTACATCGCAGTCACATGTGTGAACTTCTGACTTTTCCTATTTTAACTCTTGCTTTTTGAGCGGCGTGTGTGTAACATATACTATGTATAGCTATATAGATGGTGGGTCTGGGTAATGATAATAGTTGAACTTCTTGGGACTGTGAATACGTACTGTGCGTATGTATGTAGGTAGGTATATATATGTATGTGCATTGCTTTCACTCACGCATTGTAGAATATACATCTACAATAAGGGTTATTTACATTTTCGTCAGTTCATTTTCACTTTCACTCTGTTTCGAGTTATTATTGGCATTCTCCATAGTAGTAATGATGTCAGACTTAGACCCTCCAGCATTTCCCAACGTCTGCAACAAAATTAAGAAAACCAAATTGGCTCGAATTTATTTACTATGTTTTTTCGAAGATTATAGTACTCGATTTCGCAACAGTGACGCATCATGTAAAAATCAAAATTAGAATATTCGGATTAGTACGAAGTATGACTTTGAAATAGCTTAATGTAAGTCCTTACAGTTAAACTAGATAACATTAAAATAATTAAGCTAGTTACGCAAGTTAAAGTAAAATAGCAAAATAGATAAATTTTGGAAAGTTTTCCTACCTGGATGTAAGCTATATCCCTTTGTAGAACAAGCAAAGTTAATAGGAAAAGAGCGGAACCCAAAACGTACTCTCCAGGGTACAGTATGAGTAAAGTGTCTGCAAAATATTATAAAATCGCAGTGTTATGTATTTACTTGTTAATATTTCAAAAAGAATGATTTCTTAACTACAATAAATTATAATCTTACTGCGAAGCGCATCGATTCCCACGTATCCAAGTTTTTCAAAGAGAGGGGTAATAACAGGAACCATCAGCGGCATATTACCCCCAATGTTGGAAATAATGAAGAAGTAAACAGCAACAGAAGTTGTTTTGATATGTTGAGGAACTAATTCCACTAGGACCGCAAGGGTTACACCCACCCACATCTCACCTACGTTTTAATTAAAAAAATCGTAAGCAAAGCATTTTCCAAAAAAATTGCTAGGTACCTATTTCAATAGTATTCACCTTTCTCATCATCCATATTATGTATAGTCATAATTTACAAACATGTTAATAATTGGGATTTTTTTAGTATGTTCTTAGTTCTTACATAAGCATACAAAAGTGAAATGGCCATAATATTATTATAACTAGTAAAATGACTACATAATTCTTAACATAAGCCTGACAGACCAAAAATGCACATTTTGCAGCTTTCTGCTATTTTTATTTTTCTTACCAATTATATACGTGGGAATCAAGCTTATGTAAGCCCATGGAGGAGGCAAAAGTAAAACACCAGCAGCAAATGGAGCAGCAAGAAGTTGACTAGCAATCAAAACCCAAATTCTCCCATGCGGCCCGGATTTTTTAACAAATCGATCCGAAATGAATCCTCCAAGAACGACACCTGCAAGTCGTAAAAGATAATTTTAAAATCGTTCGCACCCTATATATTACTTCATTTCCATTCCAGTACTGAAATAAAACTTTGTATCGGATCATCTCCAGTAGTCTAATTATCTGATGGATTATTGTGAGATTTTAACTGTGTAGCGGAACCGTTACCTATTGAACCGGCAACCATTGGAATCCAAGACATGTAAAATCCAATTTGGGATCTGGTTTGTCCGATCCCCTCAAAGTATGCCTGTGTGTTGTAAGCCCAAACGTAGCCAGCTAAAAAGTAGATTCATACTTTTGAGTTATTCTATTTTATTCTAGTTGAAACTTTAATGTGTATATGTATTCGAAATCTAAATGTTTGAATCTCACCAGCGTTTCTAATAGATCCAGCAATGCATAATAGAAGTACAGATGGTCTAAAAAAGGATTGACCGATACCCATCAATTTTCCACGGGTCGAGTCGTCTTGCTTATTGTTTGCATCCTCATTCTTAGCTTTGACTCTCTTGGGTTCACGGACCGTAATGATGATTAGTAAACCCAGGAATAATCCAGGGAGTCCAGCAAGTATAAAGGTCCATCTCCAGCCCTGGTTTTAAAAACAGTACTTTATTCGGGAAGTCTTTTAGTGTTATTTGAACATGTTACATTTTCTTTAAATAACTAATTAAAAAACTACTGTGATCTACAAAATGCAATGCTTACCTGGTCATTAATATTGGCTTGAGTAATAAAGTTACCGACTGCAAATGACATAGAGTAACCTGTATAGATTCCCCAGTTGTACACCCCCAGAGCAGCTCCTCTCAAGTGCTCCGCGAAGAAGTCGGAGATGAGACTGGTTGCGAATGGAGAGCACCCTGATTGCCTACAAATCAGTTATCCCCATCCTCATATCAGTAATTAATTTGTTTGAGAATTCAATAATTAATTGATAGCTGATCGCCGCTGTTTTGTCTCTGGCTCTGACATTACAAACTTACCCGAGGCCAAGACCAAATCTTAGAATAGCAAGTTCCCAGTAGCTGTTCACAAATCCAGTGAGGGCAGTACACAATGACCAAAAGAAGACACTGATTCCAAGTAAAACCTAAATGTTATTTCATTTTAATTTCAAGTGTATTTTGATACAAGGTAAAGTTTATTTTGAAATAATTAGCTATTTTACAAAAGTTTTCTTGTTTTTACTATCATGCATTCCACATTCGCAGTAAGTCTATAAATTCATGCTTTCTTCGACTGCTGACAGTCTTTAGTATGCAGTTATATCTCTATACTACACTATCGATGCTTACGCATACAGGTACTTAATTAACATTTTAATAGTATTACACTGTCGCTACAATACATGCTCACGTACGTACTTACTAGGATACCATAATATACATCATGCCTTCTTTTGCACACTGAGGAATTAAATTGTATGTACATTTTCATTATTTTTGACTGTAAATATGTAAACAAAAGCCAGCCATGTTGAACTTATTTAATCATGCATAGCATAAATAATGACCACATTAAAAAATTGGGGTTGCTGCGAGTGAGATACTTTTTAAGTTTATTAAAGCTATAAATATTATTTGTCAGGAAATATTTAAATCGAGCGTGCTTCCTTGTATTCATCTTTGAGGCTAATGTGTAAGACATTTGTGTGCTTGGTAGATTTTTTGGGTGATATACTAAACTTATTGCAATGTTCGAATTCTTGTTTAATTTCTCGTATTACATAATATGTCATCAAATAGATACAAAGATACACTTCCCGTGGTGTTTATGTACCATACTGAATTTTTATTTTTGATCTGAAGATTAATTAGAAGTCAAGCTATGTAAAACGAATAAAAAATATGCATGTAGTAGCTTATATCTGTACACACGTTTGCTGTGGTTTTTTCCAACCCCTATCAATGATCTCATTTATTCTCTGGCAAAAAGTAAGTATAGTATACGCAAAACCACTGTCTGTCAATGTAAAAACTGAGGTAGAGAAAACAACTGTGGCAGAGAGCACCGATATACACATTCGCCTAATAAGTATAATATAAATAGTTAACTTGCTTCACTTTTAATTTCTAGAGGTGGTCAAGGTGAGCTTGATATAGATAAAAGGGGCTTCGATTTGAGGCAATGAGATGTCAAATTATGTCACTCATAAAGATTTTCTACTTTCTCCAATAACAACTGCATGGAGATGTTTGGTTTTCATTACATAATAATATCTGCATACAATATGTAATAGTAATAAGGTAGGGAGCAGACCTGCATCTACGACCTACGACCCACATCTAACGTAAATCATGACTAATTTTTTGAAAAGGGAGCGTGGGAGGCTTCTAAGCACTAAATAAACAGCTTGCATCTTGCATAATGGTCATTATATTAATTGTAGCATTACCGTTAATAAAAATTATTCAGCACTTAGTGAGTTATTCATTCTCTAAGTAGTTGCACTGCAGCATTGACACTAATCACTTGTTGTATTGACGTTTCTGTAATATTTGGCATATGACGATGTGTCAATGAAATGGACATAATATTCATATTGTAAGAGAAAAAATAGTATCGCTTTTAATTCCGCCGTACTTGAACCACTGCGCCTACATTATATTTATTTGCCGGCCTAAAAGTGCATGCATAGATTGCTTCTGCAAACGACAAAATACATTCTTATTGATGCTTGGACATTGGCCATAATCGTACCTGAGGAGCGAGTCAAACAAAAGTATAGCTACTTATGGGATGTCTCTTCTCTTGTTTTGAAGTGCAGGTTAGGCTTGTTGTTGTTTCCCATCGATGGTGAATCGAATAAATATTATTGCACATTATGTTATTATGACTGGCTATGTAAATACATACGTACAACATGATGTTAGATGTTTACATACACTGAACGCCCTCTGATTAAGATCATTGTGTTCAAATCAAATGTCAAACATAATATGCCATTGAAATAAGTATTGTAGGTAAATATTTATTCTGAGGTCGCCATCATCAAAATTAATGCTAGTTTTAAAACTTGGCAGGGAATTTTATGGATGGATTGTATACTTCATTATAAGATTTTGAAAAGCAAAAAAGCGGTTTGATGGTACCTATCTAATTATATCCAAACATTAATGTCACGAAAATATATTTATTGAGACTTTTGTTTTTTTGGTAGTAATTTCCTACCCTTCCTGCATACCTTGTCCAAACATCTCTCAATAGGATTAATTTGTCAGCGCGCAGCTTAAGAGGTAAATGTAAGACGAAGAAGAAGACGAGATAATTAAAGCTTTCTATTATTCTACTGCTATACCGTCCGTGGTTGGCTTTGTTTACGGAGTTGAAAATAAATCTCCATCTTCATTCTGGCTCTTTGCATTATAACACATTCTGCTCTTTGCAGTTAAAAGATTAAGACTGACTAAGTACATCAACTGACATAGTAATGATTCTGTTTATTATTTATTCCCTTTCCCATGTTTGAACTTTGAAGGGGCAATGCTAGATAACTAACATGTAAGTTTACTCAGCATTATGTTGAGTAGTATGTTAAATCAATTAAGAACTTCTGCAAGAACAAACACATTCTCATTCTTTTCCATTCTCATCATATACATCATGAACCAAATCAGTCAGTCATTTTAACACTCGTATTTGTAAGTTTGGTTATTATATTATGATGTTTAAAAAATTAAAATAATACATATAAGGAAACACATATAGACCATTCTGTTAAAAGAAAAATTAAACTAAAAGTAAACAAGGAATACGACATATTAAATAAGTAAGAATAAAATTCGTACCCCAAAGTCTGAAGTGAGTGTTTTATAGTGCATTAATTTTTGTCGACACCATCCGGAGTTAGTATCAGTCCCTTTTCCCAATTTTGTCTCATTTTCCGGATCAGTGAGCTACTATCACCGACAACGTTAAAGTCGTTTTATCAAGTACTTACGTATATGGTTATGCTTGCTACATGAATTTTAATTTACTTCTCACAAATTATTATTAACCCATTTGTTTTACTCAGTCTTTATTTTACAATCAACGCAATATTCACATTTAATATTTGATTTTCGATCAAATTCAACTGAAAGCCACAACAAGAATCGAAATATCTTGCAGTCAAGAGGTAACAGTTTTAGGAAATGCATATTATAGTACTTAGTTAAAAGTACATAACTACAAACATTACACCGCATAGTCCGTACCTAAGTTACAAACATAATACATATGTGCAATTACGGATACATACCTAATTACAAATACTGGTGAAGTTTAACCATACGACCTTGTGACCATTTTTGAAAGAAGAGAGTTGAGTTCAGGGAAAACGAAAACGAAGAGAGACAATTTAAAATCTACCTACTTAAATTTTAAATACGATCCTACAGGATATTCACTCAAATCATCACTGTGCAACAATTATTCAATATACACGTCAACAGAAGCTGTTTTTTTTTCATTTGAAGTACAATAATGCCACTATATGCACACTAAAGTGCACTATATGCACTTCTAAAATACTACGAGGAAACGAGTAGCAACTAATATAGCAGTTTATAGCACACAAAACACACAAATATAACGACATTGAATTGAATTGACTACCCACACGTTTTACCTCCGGAAGTTTACCGCCACCAATTTTAATATGAAAACTGAAGACAGTTAATTAAGTATGTAATTAAAAGCTGTACCTTGCGGTTGTAGGAGTCTGCTGCCAAACCCAGAGGGATTCCTACAAGTAAAAACATATTCGAGTAGAATTACCTTTTATGCTTAACATGTACATAATCCTATGTACAGATCTGTAAGAGATGAGTTATGTTTTAAACCACGTTAAGTTCACACTTTACCCCCTGAACTTATCGTGTTTTGATAACAAACTCTTCACGTATGGATTATAGAAGATTTGAGACAACATGCATTTTTGTTAGACTCCCGAATGAAACAGAGATCAATTGATTGGATGAAAGCGTTGATTTTGCGAATTATCTCTCACCTGCAAATGTGTATATAAGAATGAATACCGGTCCGGCCAAGATTTGGTAGTCCCAACCTGCGTAATAAATTCAATAAAATGTATGTTCAATCATAAAAGTGATTATTTATAGCTAAGAGGATTTCAAAGCCCCATTAAAAAGTAAGGAAGGTGCTTAGGTCAAACAAAATTCAGTGTTAGTTAATGTGATGAAATATCTTACCGTAACCAGTGTAGTCCCATTTGCATCCATATGTAGTACTGTTGTCCGATGTATCCAAGCATCTAGATAGAAATTAAATTAAATGTAATAAAGATATTGTATAATGTAAATACGTAGCATGCAGTTTCTAAAACATGTTCGCAAGTTATAAATTCAAATATTTTACATTACATTTTTTATCAATCGACTGCGCATTATTCATGAATAAATATAGATCTAAAGTAATTTTGTATAACATGCCGTCTAATATTATACTCAAATTTTATGTGATTATATGAAATATATTATTAACTTGCAAATGTAGTTCGTAAAAGATATTGAATATAGCTACGTTTAAGTAAGACGTTTCTCTTCACTATATGAAGCTTACTTCAACGCCGATCTCAAAAATACAATAAATTCAGTTAGTTACTCTAAAGATAGTTCCGTTAGTTCGCGTATTAAGTGTACATTCTGTCTGTAACCCTGTAATCTTCTTACTGTATATAATAACGAAGTATTGATAATCCATTTAAGTCTCATCTTACCTGACATTGTAAGGCGCGGCGCCTATACTTCCACCAATACGTGATTAGAAGTCCACGCGCCGCGCCGTGCATAATATAATAGTCGTAGCTCGCTGTCATTAACAATTTATTTCCGTATACAAACTTGTATTTGGATTCCATAAAAACTTGAAGAATCCTTTTTATTTGTTTTTTTTCATTAACTAAAAAATACAATTACTAGTTAAAAGCCACAGACAAGTCTTTAAATTTAAAATCCTGTAAAAACTCTTTTTTTGTGGAATTTTATGTTATTTCCAAATTTTTAGTTCTACTTTTTCCTGTTTCTTCCCTCATTCAAAAAGGATTATTAAAATACCTAAGTTAATTCTTTGGAATTTAAAATTTAAAATGAGAGAATACGCCACCATCGAAGAAACTACCATTATTTCCAAAGGTATTTCCTGCTTCTTTTTGAGTTCTCTAACATACCAGTATTGCATCGCAGCCTGCAAGCAAAGATACAAGTCACGGGCAAAACAACACTTCCTATTTGTTCTGAATTTTTCTGTTTTCCCAGGGCTTGTCGTCGCTTGATAATAGACAGCAAAGTATCCATATACGGAGTTTTAAAAAATACCAAATGTCTCTGTGGCCTGTGGCATGCACGTTGCATAAGTGCATGTGTGGCAAAAATAGTTTAATATTTTAATAATTATCCTACACTTGCCAAGACGTTAAGTAACCAACAGTAATGTGTAGTAATAGTAATAGCTGGTGGATATGTGAACATTTTAAGTAATACGAACAAACAGCATCTTGTAATTACTTTTTCCTAATGCTATTTTTGAAGTGCAATGTCTAATGAATGTGAAATTCTGGAGTGACACGTGGCATAAACAGTGCTAGCCATAAAAATTAAAATTAATTACATGCATAACTCATAACGTGTATGACGATTAAACATTTCTTAAAATGTTATTATAATCCTCATCAACATAGGCATGGAGTAACACATATGGTTTATGTCATACACACTCAATTTATCACATTTTAAATTTAGATAATTAAGAAACTAAACTTACAAATCTTTTGATACAACTTTGGAGCATTGAAGATTGAGGATATCACTGAAAATTGTTTCGTTTTTCATACAAGCTTGTTCGCCATAATGGAGTTCCTGAAATTAAAGAATAATAAACTTCATTAAAAAATATTTAAGTAGATACATAATGTACAGCGTATACGCAACAAAAAGTTTCCCAACGCTCATCCCTTGTTTTTTTTTGTTTCTGCGTTGATTGTTCTCACTCTCACTCATCTCATCCACTACACAACATGAAAAAATGTACAAAACATTTCCTTGTATTCTGCTACTCTATCTGCTGCTTTATCAAATAAAATTATTAAATAATGCACATATTAATTTGCAAACACGAGGTTTTTCACTGCTTGAGACGTTTTTTAAGCTACACATACAACAATGACTTTTCAGCTGTATTGAGTAAATGTACTACACTGCGTGTGAAGCAGCATATTGCTGTTATACATATAATTAACAAAGTATATAAGATGAAATAAAGCAGAAAGGTCCTTCCTGTCTCAATCAATCTTTACTTAAATTTAGTAATCTTCAATTCACGTTCCATTAGTACTGTCAATTTTATTTTTAAATTAAAAATTGGCATTGAAACTTGGATTGGGACTTATGGGCTGTTTAGGCTTCTACCAAAATGCATAAATAAAGTGTATCTTTAGGATCTCTAGTAACTTGCAGTCAGAAAACTACAAGATTTTAAGAAGTTTGCCCTTGCAGTTCAATAATACATAATAAAACACTCCAGTATAAACTCTAGCACATCATAAAGTAGCAATTTATTCAACACGCAAGACAAAGACGAGAATCCTTCGTTAAACCAAACCATTTAGACGCTCACTTTCCTGTTTTCATCTGGTAATAATGTAATGGGCAAGACGATGAATTGTAATTAATTGAAGGAGCATCTTTCAGCAACACACTATAAGCCAAGCCCTACACGGTTCCTATGGCAGACAGACCCAATAATGTACAGATTAGGCACTAAATAACTATACCGTCTATACCTATTAGTAACAGGTAAAGTACGTTCTATAGTAACAATCTTATTGTGCATCATTGCTTTTTATGGTCAACTGTATCATGACCATTACGATGCACGATGATGATGATGATGCATAGTGCCAATTTTTTAAAGGATAAGATAGTCATGAAATTCAATATTAAGGTCAACTCAACAAGACAGGAACATATATACATTTTTATGCGTAATTTTTTCTATGACAGACCCGTTGCTGCTGGTCGTATATTTGCGGTAATGAAAGTATCAGTACAAAAGCACATGTACCAACGGTACATTACCAAACGTCGAAATGTTTATGTAAAAATAAGGATGTGTACTTATAAATCAATCAAGTTCAAGATTTTAATATATAATTACGTCTATTACCCATACTTCAATACTTGTCTGTGTTTAATAAAAGTCAACACAGGGAAATTGGTGTTTGAATTCAAATGGTTTTTCTAGAAACTCGTCCAGCTTACCTACTTTAATTCTGCCTCACCCACTCAGCATAATATGATCGATGATATTATTATAATATTACAATAATTTTATTACAATAATTGGTTTTTCGAGATGTACAATGTACATTGAGATAATAAGGTAAGGAATAAAGTCATTACCAATTTTCTTCTTGAGATTTTCAAAAACTTTTATATATCGTGCAGATAGTGCAGAATTAGCTCGCTAACCAATTGAACGTGGAAGCAATTTAGTTGCTCAAAAGTATATTTAAAATTTGATATCATGCTGCTAAATTCACGTACCTATGCATTTAATGAAACTAGCGAGAAATACTCAAATGTAAGTGTATTGAAAACTACTATATACCTTTTAAATATCATAAGGTGAACACGACGTATCATAATGATAAAATTGAAATGTCATGTTTAGGAAAGAGATTTTTTTTAAAATCAACTTGAAAAGTTAATATTTTCCCTTTCAAGAAATGAAAGATTCGCAAACTTCTTTAAGAGAGCATAAAATCTTATTTGTTTAAGGAACTTTCATTTCACATGTATAGCTAATAACAAACAATGTAGACATGTAGAGTCATCTTCATTGTTAAATACAGCAGTAAATTTTGTCATCTCACGGTTGTGCTCAGGGCTATATGTGTGAACAGTGGACACTCAACATGAATAACGAAGCTATAAAAGTAGTAAAAATGCTGGAACAAAGTCTAAATATATTATGCTATGTAAGTTTGAGTATTGCTTCAAGAATACGTATAGTAAATCGGCTCGACATCAGCATCTATAGTGTATAACATATCTAATGGGCAAATATGAATGTGAGCCTGTCAACGAATTTGTAAATACAATTTATAATTTTTCTAAACTTGATTTGATTGATTCATAATTATTACAAACTTGTACAACAAATTGGAATAAAAACTTGTTTGCCTGCAATTGGAATTCAATATCTATGCATCTCCTTGAGTTTTAGTGACAGAACCTTTCTCACAGCAAACTTTTATCAATGATTTAATTTTAAGTATGCACTGCTTTTCATCGCAAAATTGTTTAACTTTAATATACTAGCCATTGAAATGCCTATGAGCCTATATGTCTGCAACAACTTGGCAATAGCGTGCAAAACGACACTAAATGTGTTAAATACTTAGAATAGCACAAAGTTAACAATAAAGCTCTCATATTTTTGTGGCTATTTTTTCCATAGAAAACTAAAAGCTGTCAATACTGTAAAAATTTGAAACCTTTGCTTTCTATATTCTTATTCAGAAGACGACAAACCACGAACATAAATTTTATAACTCTTACTCGCACTCATCTTTATTCCAAATATATGTCATATCACTAACATTATTGTAAAATCTAATAGTTGTGTAGGCCAAAGGCCATATCAACTTTGAAAATAAATCATTCTATATTCTTATTTATCAACTTATCGGATAAAACACCTAACCCACAATAGACATGTGTCGTTTGTAGAATACAAATATCTCACAATTGTTATAATACATAAATTTAACATTTATAAAGTTTGTGAGAGCATACTCAAAAAGTCAAAAGTCAAAAGTCATATGACCACATTTTTGTCAAATTTAATATGGCTTATATATTATGTGGGATATCATTTTTGAAATTGTATCCAAATCGCATATTCAGTGAGCACTCGCACTTGTTTTACACGTGCATATAATTATAGTTCGTGAAAGTGATCGTATTCCTGATACGAGATACGTACGAGATAATTATGGAGATACATACTTAAGTGATCATGAACCAGATTCTATAATTCTTGAACTCTCAAGAAAAAACATTACGTTTGTCTTTGTCATGAACAGTATTGCATCGACACTCATTGACAGTTTTTATTTTTTTATTTATCTATCTTGTAAACGAGAGTGAGTGAGTGGACATGGTTAACGTGTGCCACCAACAACTTGGGTGCCCCAGAGCCCAATGTTATCAAAACAATGAATACGAACACAACTTGGGAACCGTGAAGCAGCCGAATGTTAATGAGCATGAGATAATTAATTTTATCTTGATGGTTTAAATCGGTATATGATTCTCTAGCATATCTATAAGATTTAAAAATACGCCAAAGCATGCTAATTAATTAACTTTGTTATTTAATGTAAAGTGTGAAAATTGAAGATTGGCATGTAAATCGTTGTGCATAAATTCTCTCCACATGTTATGCATCTGCCAACAAGTCTAGTCCACTTGTAAGTTAAGATTTCAGTCAAACAAAACATGATGCAGTTAATTAGTAAAAACAAACTTAAATAAATAAGTAGGAAGACAGTTCATGTAAAGCAGACAAAAAAGTAATTAATTGCATCTTTTGTTAGTAACAATTTCCAGAAATGAATGGACCTACGTCCACAGCAAAAGGGACAAATAAATATTTTCGAGTTGATAATAATTATGTAAGGCATTAGTTGATTACAAAGAAATGATTTCAGTCACAGCATATATTTAAATGTAACTGATATAAATTTTCTGTCTCTTCCCTGGACCAGTACAATGATGTGAGCATATAGAAACACAATAGCTATAGTTAATTTTCTTTGCATAAATGCATATAAATCTTATGCAGATATTAACTGACCGTATACTATTATGCATAGTACAGGGGAATGGATTCCACTATAGTTATGCCAGGGGCAAAGTAATTTATATCACCGATTGCTCAATTTCAACCCTTCCTTTATTGTGAAATTGAAAACCTAAGCCCGCCTCCGTGTCCGTCTGTGCGCTTAAAGATCAAAAAGCGTACTGTTAGGCATTGTTATAAATATGCAAAGTTTTATAGGCTTGATTAGGTACTTCCAGTTTGGGTCTGAAAAACATCACATTACTAAGCTCAATAGGTGGATTCATTCATGGAGATCAACGTTACATTTTGCTTGGGCACATTTGCATTTGGTAGGACCACCGCACTGGCCTAAACTTTTTAATTTGGCTCATCATTTAATGCGCATGTAATTGCCGATTGTGAAACTACTCTAGCTTCTAACCTGAATAATTTCCTATATAACAAATATATAATTATATCATATATATCTGTAGTCCAGGGCAGTGTGCATGTGTATATCTCATGTACTTACGAGGGAACGTTCAGAAGTGATCACGCCGAATCGGCTTCATATATTTTTTTCTGAAAAGAGCATGTGAAAAAAACTAGATTTGCTTAAGAATATGATGCCAATGGGCATTTTGACTCGCTAAGTGGGATTTTTGAATGTATAAATTAGCTAATGGTAACTAAACGGGCGCCATATTTAGTTGACCAGAAAATGAATTTTTAATTCTTTAGCACCCTGTAGCTCCTACAATTTTCGTCCGATTTATTAAAAAAGTGTAGTTTTGTATTTCCCAAAACATTATCTACAAAGTAATTTCTGGGTTTTTGAAAATTCAAAAAAAAATTTTTTTTTTCAGATAATGAGGTGTTTTTCTCGGTCTTCTTGTAAAGTATTACCCAGGACCGAGAAAAACACCTCATTTTCTGAAAAAAAAAATTTTTTTTGAATTTTCAAAAACCCAGAAATTACTTTGTAGATAATGTTTTGGGAAATACAAAACTACATTTTTTTAATAAATCGGACGAAAATTGTAGGAGCTACAGGGTGCTAAAGAATTAAAAATTCATTTTCTGGTCAACTAAATATGGCGCCCGTTTAGTTACCATTAGCTAATTTATACATTCAAAAATCCCACTTAGCGAGTCAAAATGCCCATTGGCATCATGTTCTTAAGCAAATCTAGTTTTTTTCACATGCTCTTTTCAGAAAAAAATATATGAAGCCGATTCGGCGTGATCACTTCTGAACGTTCCCTCGTTAGATTGCTACATCTTACATAATAAATTCGACACAGAGATTGTGCATGTCATTGTTGTAGGATAAATCAAAGTCACTGTTCGTAGAAGTGTAACCTTCACAACTCTGAACCTGAACTGATGCTCTGTACTGAACAATTATGGATGCTATAGTAAAGGTGGTATAGATAACTAGAACGCCTGTAGCCACTTTGGCTTTATTCTTTGCATTATTTGTTCCGAATTCTTAGTATGAGCGATCATGACCAAGGGATGCACTACTGAAATGAATTTTATTTATTCATACTGCAAATAGGGAAATCATTGAAAGTCAAGGATCGTCAGTTAATTTCAATTTTATAATTTACTTCAAAATCTTCTAATTCTAATGCTACACGTAGGTATGTATAATGCTACAAAGTATATAAATTAAGTTCACATTTTGACATCAACATTATAGTAATTTAGAGTGCTTGGTGGCTCCTATCAGTATTTCAAAATCGCTCCAGTAGACATGCTATGACTATTCGTAACCGGCAATTTTATCAGTACTTTTACATACTTAAGTCCCCCATTCAAACATATGAGACTCATTAGCATAAAGTACCTGTCTACATTAGAGTATATAGGAAGTTGCATCGTTTCCCCCTGTGACACACACATTATTTAATCTGTTATATTATACGTGCGATAGTCATAACCAGTTTCACATTGAAATGAATTGCATGCAACGTCGGAAGAGTCAAGAGTAGCAGTGACAAGTTTTGTTTGTTTATATATTTAAATATATAATAATTATTCAATGACTTCTGCTTGGACTTTAACTGAAACATATGAAATAAAATGAATTAAAAAGCAATAATAATTGCTTCTATAACACGCACATGTTTTGGTTACATTCCTGTGTTAATATGCTGAATTGTTTTTATATTTTTATACCTTAAAACATTTTGGTTTTATGGAGAATCCTACGTAAATAATTGCAGCGAATATCCAGCAAGCACCATACTATAGAAGGCTTGCTCAAAACCTGTATGATAATGATAATAATTTTTTGAAAACTCGTATATGCGAAGTAGGAAGGAACTAAAATAAAATTGGTATGATGGAACTGAAAATTAGATATGCAAAGTAGGATGAGTAGTGTAGTAGAAAAATTCCCAAGGTTTTTTATAGCACCTTTTGTGTTGACTATGATTGTGATTACTCCATACAACTTGTTGAGTTTTTCCTCTTCTATGAAGTAAAATCAAAATCAATTTTGACTCCCTGTCTGTGCTCTAATAAGAAAACACTTCACTCTTGTTTACCACAACTTGGAGGAAGATTATCTTCATTGTCTTCATAATATATAATTATATGGGTAGAATATTTTGAATAGATGAACTAACTTACTAGTTAAAATATTTTCAATGAATTAACGACCACCCTAACCTTGAAGAGCTCTGGACATTTTATAACACGAGCAAAATTCTTATTCATAATCCGAACAAGATACAGGAGCGAGAATTATCATTTAAAAATTCTGACGACTTCATTTGCTATAATAGCTCCAGAATTCAAAAGATATTTTTATATCATTCTGATTGAAAAATTAGATTCAAACTTTGGAAAATAAAAATGTAAGTTAACCTTGAAGTTTATAGTGTAACTAATGAGAGAATGTGAACTCAATGCAAACTGGAAAGTGTAGGTACCGTAAATACCCGAATAAGCGCCGTGCCTTAAATTCGTGCTGGGCAGTACGTCCAAAAAATGTAGGTACCTAATAAGAAATTGCTCAGATAACCGCCGGGCTACCACTCTACAAAATTTACTAAGCTCCCGGGCGCTTATCCGAACATCCACGGTAGGCATGCTCCTGCCTTATATAGCTACCTATACCCATGCACAGGATTAAAAGAATGTGTTGAATTTTATTTTAATGCAAAAAATACAATGCTTGTAAAACAACAAGTTTCAACCCCCGGCAAAAAATGAAGAGTTGCAGCGATTAAAGTGCAGTGGTAAAGTATGTAATGATGTTTTAATATAATACTCATTTTTAAGTGCACTTCTGAGCGTCATGAAGATAAAGCGACGTCTAAAGTCCATCTTTAATGTTTAATACGCTCAAATCAACTTTTGAGCCGTCTTCCACAGTTTCATTGGGCTAATGCGGTTACTGTATGTATACTAATACTAATATATAAAGACCTTTTTGAATTGTGTTGTCGTGGAGTGCACTAACAGCCGTGTAATAGGTTAAAAGTTCCTACGACGGCCTAGTAATGTCATGTAGATTGTAGATAGTACTTAAATACAATAGCATTGTCCATAATGAAACTCAATTATCAACCTACTACCCTTGCTTTAAGTTAATTAAGGTTCATTTCATAACCTCACTGAACTGTCATTCTTCGGAAAACAATAATTAACCGGAATAGTTATATAATCCTTGTAGGCGTACTTTTTGTCAACGCCTTGGAATTGGAAGCGTAATACGTTTAGTAATAAATGACCGCAATTAATCAGAATTATTAAAATAAGCAAAAAAAAAATTATAAAGATCTAAATCAAGGCACACAAAAATATTAAATTCAAAAATGGCTTTGTACCTGAGCCAAAGGTTTAGTCACAATGGCCAAAGTGTATCGGTCCAATTGATTTAGTAGGTAGGCAAATAGGAGGAGACCCAGCACATACAAACTATAGGCACTAGCACCCTTCGTCAATTGAATTGACGAACACAAGTTTGACACCGAAGCCATAGTTGACTTTTGTCTTTAATTGTCCCCACCAAACTAATTTGGATAAAAAAGTTTTAATAAACTGGACAGCTATATAGACTGTCCAGTGACCTGGGCTTAACTGGGATGAGAAATCCCAAATTCTCCAATAAGTAATTATAGATGGTTGCTACACTAGTGCGTTATTTCTGCTGTTAGTAGCTGTGCTGTAACTTTAGTTCCTTTAGGATGGACTATTTTGGATGCTGGTGGTAAGAATGAGACCAAGATTGTAACTAAACACTTGTAATCGAGAGTATTTTGTTTAAGTGTCTAGATGAATCTGACAATGAGTGGAACTGGAGTTGTCTTTTCTTTATAGATGTTCTGTTCGATGTACGAATTGGTTGTTGTACATTTGCCTTTATGAATGCAATTTATTATATTTATATAGCGATGCGGCATAAGAGCTTACGGACGATATACTGTCTACGTACTGCGTATATCCCCTAATAGTATTATATTATCGGTACTCATTGTGTAAGTAGAAATGTGTAGGGAAAAGATAGACATAAAAGCATTGCCCATTTCAAACCTGCTGTGAATGCAAATTCTCTTATTGTCTCAGCTACCCCCAAACATTGCGTGTACATAAATCGAGAGTTTTTTTTACCTCCTTTTGAATGCATGCTTTGTACTTACATGTTGAAGATACGTATGTAATAAAATTGTGGACGTATAAAAATACATTATATTTCAATCTGTACATAATGATTCCCTCTACTAAATATCTTGTTGTTAGGTACTTTCAAATTCGCACATGGTGCAGTATAGTAGACTGCAGCCCAGCCTGATGAGAGTAGAGGAGACGCGTGTACGTAAGTTAACTAGTTTAATACATAGAATTTATTATGTATGTGTGTAGGTTGTAGGGTTACCTATATCTAAACATAGATGCAGTAAAAGTTTAAAATGGGAAGTGTATTCATTATTATCGTTACTTAGTCTTCACTCTCACTATTTGCCCCTAAAGCCTCTTCGTCTTCACTATGTAGGCACCGTATATCCTGTAATAATGCGCGGGTCTGAGACATCCCTGTTTGAGTAGTATATGCGGGTCTATTTAACACACTAATAAATGGCAGTACGCGGGTTTGTATATGCAACAGTACGCGAGTCTGAGGTGTCCAAATTTGAATAGTACTATTACAAGAAATACGGTAGGTAAGTACTTGCGATGAATTAGCACTGTAGATTCTGGACTTCAATATAATTAATTACGTAAAATAAAAAATAAAAAACTCCAAGCAACGGATATACTGTTTTTCCAGCGAAAGGGGATTTCGATGCACAGGTCGAATTTCTTTTCAAATGCTACTCCTGTACAACATTATCTGAATCTGTAACTGAAGCTCTGTATCCCTACTCTACGCACACAGTGCAAAAATAGGAAGCATTATAATTTCGGCACTAATCACATATTATATGCTCGCTCAGTTCAGTTCGTTTCCCTTTTGCGTAGGATGTAAGAATTGCTCTTCCACGTACTGCTTTGATATGCATTACAAAATACATCCCATAGATTGGTTTTAAGCTTGTCTACTTACCTGTCTAGTCTCTGGGCTTTACATATAACGACTAAAATTAGTTCCTCAGCAACATACCTACTTACCTACCCACGTATTGACAGTGATTATATTGACTTGATTTAAATACAGCATATGACTATACTTATAAGAAGCTTACACCTTCTATAATATTGTGTATTTTTGTACTTTAAGAACAACTGAAAAAAAATGGAGAGAGTGCCTGCCTTTCATTTTCATTTTGTGAACTATAAGAAACTCTAAGAAAACTAACTTGAATGTTCGATGGTGTAGCACGAATATTCTTATCAACAACATTTTTATATTTGAATAAATAATATCGTATTTACTCTGGCTCTCGCCTCATATCAGCAACAATGATAAGGATAAAAGCCTGAATAAATACACATTATATGTAATTCATAGATATGCATATTTATAACTTTATACCTGTCTGTTCAATATTTATTTTTGAACACAGGTTGAAAACGAAACTACCTACGTGCAATTTATACGTATTTATGAAAAATTTAATGACATTTGACTCGAATTTAAAATCTTAGAAACTCTTCCTGAAGAGCGTATCGTTGAAATCTTGAGATTGAATTTGATACATATTTTCCCTTGGCTTATGTATAAAGAATTTTGCTTACTTACATGTTAGTGGGAGAACTTTTCTTCGCAGAACTTTACTGCTTTTGACATAAAATATGTCATAGAAGGAAGAAATTGTTCGTTTTATTAAAATAATCTTTAGTGTTTGAGTTCAATTTTACTCCACACTATAAAAAAAATAAAAAAGGTACAACATCAATTGTAGGATCAACAGCAAGAACAGCGTTGAAATCTAAATATAAAAATGGTATAAACTCCATTTGCGGGAATCAGTTCCACATGGTATTTTTTAAACATGTTATGCGACTAATTCTATGTAAAGTTCAGTTTTAGTAGTGGAAATTGTGTGCCATATAACTTTCATTACAGCGCATGTCGTTAACAAAGAGCGGGTCTATTTAGCTAAAACGTGTTACCGCGCTTTTCCTTTGTTTCTTATAGAGCGCGGGTCAAAAGAATTTTTGAAATGCATAGCGAGGTTCCTCTATTAGAAGTAGAAGTGAAGTGTTCAGGTACAGTGTTTATGGGATTTAACAATGTGAAAGGAAATCCTTACTACAAATTGAGTATTTTACCTGTCGTGATGTGCAATATGCTGTCTATTAGTGTCTTAAATGGCATATTATTACATATCCATTTTATGCACATATACAAGTTATTACATTATATTCTTTAATTTTGAAGCGTATTAATTTTGACACATTATCACAATAATTTATGACCCCCATTGAAATTTTTCTATATAAGTTGAAGACGAGGAGAAAGGTTAACAAGTCTTCTGCAACTCGGTCTGACTTCATTAACCTGATTAACCTTTGTAGTAGTAGTTGGTATATGAGTATAGTACAAAATAATAATGATCCCACATTCCTTACATCCATGTCATGTAATTTACTAGGTATCAAAATCAAAGCTGCAAAATGTTGGACTTACAATTTTTAGTACGACATTATTACGTATACCTTTACGTTATTTCCTTTGTCTCCCTATTCCATTTCTTAGTATTGTCTTTTTGCATGGGCCGCCACATCGTTTATTTTTATTTGGCTATTTTCATTAGGCTTTATTCTCAATCCGTTTAACAGAATGCAGTTTTTACATGCAGAGAGGAGAAGGACAGATTTAATTTTTATTTAATTCAAGGAACAAACTGCTTGGGTTAAACTGTGAGGTGAACTTGGTCGAAGTCAAAAGAGGAAGCGTAGTACTTTATGCCCACAACTATCACTCACGGTAATTATTGCGAAGCAAGTAGGGTGAGAGTGCCTAACGGTGCCCATGCCCTAATTGTGGCCACCAGCTATATTTGACGCGCATGTAGCAACATAGAAAATTCATCTCAAGGCATACAGAGATACTGGTGTGTACTACCCACATTAAAATTTAAGGCGCCAAAATTAAATCATTATTGCTAAACAAAATTGACAAAGGTGGTCACCCCGACTTCCTGATTTTTCATATTTAGAGTAGCCTAGCTCAAATTTAATTCTAATCTACGGCAGTAGCTTTTCAGTTGCAACTTTTTATGAGTAACGAGCAACTAATATAGGTAAGTAATCTACGACATTAGATTGAAATTTTATTTTTCGAGATGGCAGAAAAAGTTTAAAAATTGAAATCCCCTATTTTTCATCGAAGTGCTGTAATTGTGGCCACTGCAGAAGCCTAAATGTGGCCGGGTCTAAACTTATTAAATTTAACGGTTTCTTCCATCGAACATGTAGTTCAGGATTATAAAGAAACAAAAAATTATGTCGGTTAAATTCTCATCGTTCCCTAGCAATTCCTGGTGATCTGAGGTGTTTTCGACGGGTTCAATCATTCGAATGATTCGAAGTTGTTTAGCATTGTTGCAAATAGAGATATTCCACGACCCACCCATAACGCAAATAATAACATTTACCGAATCTAGGACTATAGGAAGGAAACTGATAGTTTTTACGTATTAAACAGTCAAAATAGTATGCGTGTTAGCTAGAGCGTTAGACGGATGTAAACATTTGGTTAATGAGAATTTTGCAAGAATCTCCATATGACCGACAGCTTAAGCATGAGAATAGCAGACATGCTGGTCGCTGCCCATGGGTGCAAGTTGTGCAGTTTTCTTTGAAAATGATCAGCTACTACTGCATCAACTAGTGCCGTAATATTGTAAATTGTAATTGTAATTGTATTTTTTATAAAATTACAATTACAATTGTAATTGTAAATACAATTACAATACAATATCAAATTTATTTTCTGCAGTGTGTTCTGAGCCTTTGTTACGCTAAAATCGTGTATCTACATGATAGTTATCATGGTAAATATCAAGTCAGTAATTTAATCCTAATTAGGGGTCTAATTAAGGTTCCAAAAGTATAAATTACAATTGTATATTGTAATTGTATTGTAATTTACAATTACAATTACAATACAATATTAATTTACAATACAATACAATATTATTCTTACAATAGTTTTACAATTTGCACTAGCATCAACATAATGGGTCCTTAAATTATATTGAAATACATAAATTTAAGGATGGCCACAATAAGGGCACTTCAGAGAATTTTCAAAAATCCTGACTTTTTGAACATATCTTATTGTATCTTGAAATCAGTATTATTTGTATTTACGATTATTTTTACCCTTACTAAGCGAGATTCAGCTAACATTTCTGTTTATCAAGTTTTGCTCTGCGAACTCTGGTTCACAAGTTATGATTTTTGAAAGTTTAACTTTTATGAACCCGGCCACAATTAGGCACTCTCACCCTACAGAGTACTTAATAGACAAATGATGTTTTACGCGGTTGCTTGATGAATAATTTCGGATGACCCTCTTTAGTGTTTAGTGTTTGAAGTTTTCATGGGAATGTGGGGCAATGCCCAGCATGGCATATTTAAGAAGTAATTAGCGCAAACAGTGTAATACTACGTATTACCCACGCCACCCCCCTCCCCCCTAATAAACTGTAATTCGTTATTCGTTGCCAATTCATACATCAAACTTTATTTTATTGAAGAAGGTGCATGAACAAATTGAAGTGTAAAAGGAAATAAGAAACTATTCAACACGCAGGAAATACGTATATTATGCAGCATTTAAAGGAAGATACAGTCACAGTGACTGATTTTCACTGATAAATCTCGAACGAAAGCAAAAACAAAGAAATAAATAGTCCACGAGTGTAGTAAGGAGACAAATAATGAAGCAGCCCAACATCAAATAAAGTTACGCAACCTTTCGCATGAAGGCAATGGATACAATACAACACTACAATGATACAATAAATAATCGAGCAAGCTTTTAGTGTGATATATATAGAGCATTCCACTATTGTTCAAAAGTGATGATGAGGAAGGAATTTTGTTAGTTCTACTTTTTTGCTGTTAATTAACAGTAATTAGCAGTAGTGTTTTATCTCCAATTTACATATGCCGCATCGTGTTGTACTTGTAGTAGCTACACTTACAATACTGAAAAAATCTCATTCCGTTGTATCAGCATATACTGATGTTTAGTCTTGATTTAAAGGTATGTAGAACAGAAATGACAGTGTATAGGCACCGCTGCCTGCTACAAAAACATATAATGTAAAATGTAAAAATATTCGATGTAAAAAAAAGTGTTATAACTATTAAACTGTGCCAGTATTTAAAATATCGAATGAGTAAAAATTTTATCGATTCCCGGGTGAGACCAGTTTGATCGGCTTTTGCAACGATTTAAAATATTCATACTAAGAAAATAGAGGGAAAATGAAAACAGGGAGAATTATATTCGAGCCAGTGAGGAAGTTTAATTAAAATCATTAAATGTACGCACGAACGAGTATAATAACAACCTGTTAGGGTGAGCGTAATGGAATGACCAATACATATTGATTGTCCTTCTAGCTCGAGCACACTCTTAGTCTATCTCTATACGTTCCAGAGCTTATGCAATCGTAAATCGGACAGGGGCATTTAATTCATCATATAAAATGTATTTGACATGCTTTTGTCATTTCTCCTACTCTGGCTGCTACATAAATAAAATAAAAAGAAATCATATCAAATGTAATTATTACTGGTAAGACATTGTATTTTCCAACATGTCGTCCAATTTTCTCCACTTTAATTAGTACTCCTACATACTAGGAACTAGTTGTGCAAGCACCGAAACTAATACAAAGGAATTTTTACAGACTATAGTGCCGTAAAATATTTAGTAAAAAATATTATTTTTAGTTACAATCTAACTGTTCAGCACTGTACACATTATTCAAGCATTTACTCAATTGATTTTGAGAGTGAACTAAATGCCTTAAGTTCCTTAAAAACTCATAGGCATTGATCGTTATCATTTCGCAACAACATAAAAACCAAATAACTTTTAGTTTTGTGAAGTTCCTATCTGACCGAGGAAAGTTTCTGCGTGACGTAAATTGCTAGTGACTGAAAATTAGTATGTTAGAAATTTCCAAAAGTTAAAGCGTAGTAAAAATAAAGCTGGAAATTTCTTCACTCAAGAATTTTGAAACATACACATTTTTGCAACAATGAGAAAATGTGGACCATGTTTAGCATTGGTGGGTGTACTGTTCTTAGGATTGTTTTCTTTCCTAGGATTGGGTGGTTTGGAGATGATAATCAATTTGGAAATTAAAATGGTAAGCTGTTTGTATTTATTTATTTGTACGCTATAAACATTTATAAAACTATTTTAATATTGGTGTGATGTTACGTATGTATATACAAAAGAGTTTTTAAAAATTAACTTTTCATTTATGAATAATTCACTTGACCAGATGTTGCAGTTAAAAGAGGGAACAGATATATGGCACATTTGGACCACCATTCCTATCCCAATTTATCTCAAGTTTCGTTTGTTCAACATCACTAATCCTGAAGAATTACTCACCGGGGCAAAGGCTAAGCTGGTCGAGATGGGTCCTTATGTGTACCTGTTAGGGAATTTTAAATTGTCTTCATCGTAATTTAATGAACTTTTAATGTCAAACTAATGATGATGATGATGTGATAACAGGGAAGATTTGGAGAAGGTCGACATTACAATCGACGAGGAAAAGGATACGATTCGCTACAGACAGCCAAGAACGTATTTTTTCCAGCCTGATATGTCCAACGGAGAGGAGACAGATGAAATAACGTTCATAAATATTGTTTACCTCGTAATATAAGTTTTATTTTATTAATATTTAGTATTGCACAGGTAATAATAATTTTTAATTCGGATCAAACACTTTAATCAATGCTGTGTGTTTATTTCTGTAGTCTGTGGCTTCTGCAGCCCACGAAGTTACAGATGACGACTTCATGCTCTCCAGTTTGGACAATATGCTAGCTGACAAAGGAGAGAAACTAATTCGGACAGGAACAGTGAAAGAGCTGCTCTTTGATGGAGTTTCCATCCAAAATTTTATTGACCTATTTAACGATGAGCTTGTGAAGGCAGCTGCGGAAGCTGCCGGCAATTCTTTGGATATTCCGGAAAATATTGCTGATGGGAAATTCGCATTATTAAAAGGGGTAAATAAATGGAGCTGTTTTTATTCAATAGGAACAAAAGGCAGGGTGTGAGATGTGAATGCACAAGTCTGTCTGTTTGTTGGTGCTAATATTTACATTGATTTAAAAATATCTTGTTTAAATTCTAAAAAGTAATTTGTTAATTTGAAATTAAGAAAAATGGAACCAGTGATGAGTGGCTTGTCGTCAAATCGGGTAAGAGCGGTCCACCAGACTTGGGAAGAATAATTATGTGGCAAAATAAAACATCTTTGGAGTTTTGGAGTGGGACCGCTGAGGATGGATGTAATCAAATCAACGGAACAGACTCGACCATCTTTCCACCTTTCATGACAAAGGAATCGAAAGTTCAAGCGTATAGTTCTCAGATTTGTCGATCATTGACGTTTGTGTACGAGCAGGACTCCGTCGCAGAAGATATTGAGACATACAGATTTGTAGCCTCCCCAAATATGTTCAGCTCTCCAGCATTGCACGCTGCAAATTGGTGCTTTTGCCCCAAAACTAACCAGAATGGTAGCACTTGTGACAGGAATGGTCTTCTAGATCTCCGGTCCTGCATGGGGGGTAATCAGCTCTTCATCAGTTATTTCTATAGTGTATTATAAAAACTGAATCGGATATAATAAATTACTTGCCTGCGATATCGGAATCATGTTCATCATTATCTGTATTTTCCCCAGGCGCACCAGTGTTAATATCGTTTCCACATTTCTATTTGGCTGATGGCTGGATGGTGGAAGCCGTAGAAGGGCTCAGCCCAGACCCTGAAAAGCATAAAATGACGATTGATTTTCATCCCGTATGCTTTTTTAAAAATTGTTTGCTGTATAAATTAAAGCTAAAATTAAGATTTTGTCATGTTATGTATTTTGTTATATTTAATATTTTTTATGTGTTTACTTTGGTAGTTAACTGGATCACCCGTCATGGCATTTGCAAGACTTCAGTTCAACATTGAGCTGATTCCATATGTTTCAATGGCATCATTTGAAGAAGTGAAAAACGCCATCATTCCTTTTGCATGGATTGAAGAAGTAAGTTTTTCTATACGAACACATTAAATCATAGCTTTTGGTCAGGTGTTTGACAGGTAAATGGCATTTATTATTTTTTATGTTAGGTCGCCAAGCTGGACGATACCAACATAAAAATGCTACGCTTCTTGGACGGGCTTCAGAGTGGTTTTGGTTTTGCACGTTTTGGATTGATGGGTTTTGCGGGTCTTATTATTCTTATGGGAATTATACTGACCTTTGTTTTGAGGAAGAAGAAGACGACGACTTTAGCAAAACCTGAAGCAATTGAAGCAAAATTTAATGCAGACTATGATTAACTTTTTCATAGTGTACCTGGTGAATTTTATTACATTAATTTGTGTTTGGCATTTGAAAATTTCAAACAATTAAAAATACGTGTGTAAATTTCATAACTCTACATCAGTGTAAAATATGTACCTACCTTACAATATTTCCATGACAGGTCAAGATTGTCAGATATGCATTGTACAAACTCAGGCTTAATTTAAGGCACTCATGCAATATGAATTACAAAGTAGAAACATTCAAAACTGATAAAATGTGAATACTATTTTGTAATAAAAATTATTTTGTGCTGTATGTAACGCATTGTATTTTAAGGAAGAAGACCCAATAGCATGAAATGTTAATGGAATGCCACTCAGACTGTATCGTCATCCCCATATTATGTAACGTAACAATTTAAATTTGAAACAATAAAAAGTACAATGTAGTAATTCATATGTCATATTGTAATGCTAAATCAACCTCAACAGCTGACGTAAAAATTGAAATAAAAACGATACTACCTTAATATAATTTATTTTAGAGCGATACATTCCTTGTATGATATTATATACTGTACATATTGCCATTTAAAATAGCACCATACCAAAAATATATCTCGATCCGTGAGCATCTCTAATAAACATCTTTTTTTTTTTAATTTAGAAGCGTGATTAAACAAAAAATACAATTTGTAAAAATCCGGTGCTAGTGTCAGTGCTGTGTTTGCGGATTGGAGGTCTTGGATTTTTGTTTCAAATTGATTCACTTAATTGCTGTACCAAAAATTTGAAAGTGACTTTCATTACTATTACTACTTTTTTGAAAAGATATCCGGTTAAAAATAATTTTTCGAGGGTTTATTCTTACAAATTCAGATATGAATAAAATATTAAACAAGAACTGGCTGGCTGTGATGAATTCCGCGTAAGAAAAACATATCTGTAAAACCCACAATTTTAGTCATTGTTGGTATTCATTAAAATTACAAATATTTGTTTCAAAAAAACAAAGTTTTCTGTATAATTTTAATCTTCTTAAATTTCGATACTTTCAGTCGACAATTGAAGTTTGGATGCAGAGAAACTAATCAATTTTTCACCCATCCAATGCGTGGGCTTGATTCCCTAATTCTATTTAATAGTAAATACCCTTTTGTCCGGAAGCTATTGGCTGAAGCCTTAAAATTAAATCATCCTTTGCAGAGATTCGTACTTCATTTGTAAGTCTTCCTTTTTATTCTCTAAAAACAAAATTAAAAAGGTGACATATTCTGATCCAAAATTTCCCTTGAAACGACTGGCACACTTTAAAATACATTCGGTATTGTAGGAATAACCAGGACCAACATTGGATGCACCACCTGAATCCAAAAGGAAACGAATTTCGTCCCAACCACACATTTCAGGTTAAAGAAAATCTGTTCCTTCTCACCGCTACTTTGTTGCTTGCAGGGAAAATTACTTCAAATGAAAACGTTTCTTACTCAAATGCTGGCGTAGTGGCGGATATGGTGACATTTAAAAAACAAGAAAGTAGGTATGTACGTATCTGAATGAAACTGCTTTAATCCTGTAGTAGACAGAGTTTACGAAAATAAATCTAACTAAGAATTCATTCATTGATATAACATGATCGGGATGATTAAAATTTTAAGTGTTTCTTGTGCGGGTCTTTCCAGTAGCTTGTTTTTAATGTATACAAAATTGCTGTTTCAATAGCTCATAGCTCATATAATTATGTAAAGATAATTAGCTATGATTAATGGCGTATAAATTAATCAGTAAAAATGAAATAGCTGTTAAATAAGCTACACATGCTATATGGAGAATTTAATTTTGTGTGTGTAAAATCAGACAACTACATCTGGCTCAAGCGGCTCAAATGCTTTATCTCTTTCAAAGAATTCATGAAACCGTGAGAAATAATTACGATGAAGAAAGCGACGAGCTTGATAAGAGTACTACAAAAAAAGAAAATGACAAGGGGAATAAGATTGCAACTCTCGTGGGTGACCTTTTCTTTGCGGAAATGTTTAATTTGCTGTCAAAAGTAGAAAACAATCAAGTCGTCAAGTTTATGAGTGAAACATTAGTCGAATTTTCTCAAGAGAACTTCCTTTTACAACAAAGTGAGAACCTGTCAACATCTGTAAGTATGCGTCTGGATCATGGAAATAATAAAGGAGATTGGAAGGAAAAGGAACTCACACTTTTCCCCAATGGATTTATTACATCACCCTCACCTACTGCTCTGGAGCTCTTATTTGGAAATTCTTTCTATTGCACTGCAATTTTGAACGGGCAAAAAGAGGATGAATTTCAATTTGTCGGGTCTCATTTTGGGAAACTTTATTTCTCTCACAAGCGTGTGCTGTATTTGATTGAATACCTATTAAATTCAAATGAAGCTCAAACTACAATGGGAAAGAGTGCAAATAATGCTGTGCAATCGGGAGAAAACTTGGAAAATTTAAGGCTAGAGTTAGATAAGCTACGTACTTCCAAAGAAGAGATAGTGAACGCATTTAATTCAATGCATAATAGTAGTTCTGATGTTAGGTTTGCACTTGGATCCATCACTGACTACCTTTCATTCCACGGTGTTAATTTTAATGATGAGCCAGAAAAATTTATTTTGGAGTTACTTTGAAAATAATGGTAAACTCACAAGTAAATAGTTATATAAATAAATAAAAGTGTGTGCAATTTTCCATGATGGGTTTATTGCTGTACTTATTTCAAAACAATCATAATGGTAATTAATTTAAGTAGTTTTAAGTATTATGTGAATGAAAGCTTTACTAGGCGGGACAGCATATTTCTGGTGCATACGGGTCATAGGTGGAATTTGGAAGAAAATGTTCGTCTTTACAGTCCTTTTTCGTTGTAGGGACAAATCCATCATTGCAGCGACATGCCATTACGGGTGGTGCGGTAGTTGAAGAGGAATTACTACCCGCTGTCTGTGAGATATCTTGACATGTTGCATGTTCCACACATTCAAGGATCCAGTAGTTGTGATTAAGTCCACAATTTTTGTTGACGGGTGATAAGCACAATTGATGAACTTCATGATATACCTATATATTTGATTTTGATCTTACTGTTCTGTTTTTTAGAATCATTAATACAGTAATACTGTATCGGTATATACAGATATTTGCGTCATGGAGGTATCTCCATGTTATTATACTTTTAAAAAATGAAAAACATAAGAAAAAACAAGATACCATGTATGTGTACACACAGTCACAAGTTCCATTTCTACAAATGAGTATATGTTGAGTATCACACTGCTTCCCCCAAATCGGCCCATAATTTAAATCACAAGGTTCCCCATAACCCTCGCCGTGGCAGATTGAACCGAGGAAATATGATGGATTTACGATAAACAATAGAAACACTAATCCTACATTTGATGTTTTAAAAATAAAACTATACGTATTTGAAACTAAGGCCATTGTGCAGATATTCGTCCGAAAAAATATTGCAATTACTGATAAAACTGTCACAAAACTGGGAAGCGGAAGCTCACCACAATAAAAAATTCAGAAACTTTTCCCCATACGACTTTTATTAGTAACTGGGAAAATACAGATATTTTTACAGAAAATATGTTGAGAACTAAAAGGCTTCTTTATCCTTTAATTCAAAAATAAAATGTTCGTAGTTTAAAACAGGATTTACTAAGAGAGAATAGTGTATGAAACGACTGGATGAAGTTTAATTTTATCTACAAGACTAAGACACGACCAAAATTATAAATCTAATTATACTAAAAACTATATTTCTATGATAATGTGAGGGCACACGGAAAGTAAATACTGAGTAATTTAAATTTTAATAATGTGTCAATTTACATAAATAATTACGTCATTAGTCATTTCAGTAATTTTACTGTGATCGAGTATTACTGGAAATTTAAAGTAAAATAAGCAAATGCGTCATTCAAGGGAGAATAATATACTGTAGAGTCAACCGAAAGAGAAGGCTGGCAAGGACATCGGTGCCATTCGTTTGGATGCAAAATTTATCCTTGCCACTTTGCCAGCCTTCGATCTCTTTCGGTTGTCTCCACTGTAATTTCATACTACAGCATTAAGCAAATGAGTCGTTTCAAAAGTTTGAGCTTCTTTTCAGTTTACCTTTTTATATAATTACATGCTCTTTCAAAGTTGATTTTTTTCCTAAAATAGTGTATTCAAAAACGGTTGTAAGCAAAGCTTGCCTATTTTAGCCATTGCTTTTAAATATATGTACAGGCAATTTTATGCTACTAAACTCGACACTCGGATGTGGAAAGCCTTATGGACACAGTATAAATAAATTTTACTAAAATAAAAACAAAATTTCGGTCTATCCACTGTTTTTACACTCGACTAATAAAACACAAAAAATATAATGAAATTATTTTTTTTTAATGGAACGTTGAAACCTTGCAGTTTTTTTCTCGTACGTATACGTAATGTATTACATATTTATAATTTAGTACTAAGCAGAGCCTTAGAATTTAGAATATATCCATGTAAAACTTGAAGTTACAGTCAACAAAGGTAGTTTTGTTGATGTTGGCCAGACGAATAATATGAATTCCAATAGACAGATTAACTGATTAAATACTTATGTCAACGTAATATTTCCCGCGTGACCTACGCAAATCAAGAGAGCAATTATTATAGTTATAGCTCATTACAAAATTACAAAATGTCAAACCATACCAACCATGTCCCATACTCAAGGACACAGGAGTATAATTAGGAATTGTAAAAGTTTAATGTAGTTACTTTGAGCTACAATGTTCTCCCAACAAGGCTTTTAAGTCGTCAGCGCAATTACATTTCCCACTTTTGTAATCATTGTAGGAAGTACAATTGCATGCTTTCATGCTCTTCTTACTGCTATTCACCGAACGTGCATAGTACAGTCTAGAACTTTGATGACTGCACAGGCCTATAAAAATACATAATTGAGGCTAATTTAATTAACAATTCTCGTATTGTGCAGGAATAAAACTAATTTTTGAATTTATAATTTGAAATAAATGCAAATTCAAAGTTAAGTTTTACAAAGATAATTATATTATATTTTGCAGGCAATCACAAACCAGAAAATGTTTCAGCTAATTTTTTCATAGGGTCCTTCTCAGAAAGACAGTGCGGCTGATGTCTCCCATCGTTAGCATAAAAATCAGCATGACCAGACTGAAGAGTAGTTCCTAATACTCCTACGCAAGTATGTATCACGTCAACAAAATCAGCGTCGGATTTATCTAGTCTATTTTCATTTGACTGGAGCGTATCAAACCCCGGTCCAGCAGGATCTAAACCTGTTAACGAAATAAATTTATTGCCGATTGGTTAAAACACAAATTTTGAAAAGCATAGTATAAACTTGATAATAGGACTTTCTGAGGTGTCACCTGTTATTCTTCCAACCTTTTTCCCAAGTTTTTTGTACAGGTCGACTCCGATACCTCCTGCTAAATGAGCTCCCAAGCTAAATCCAATAATGTGAAGATTTGAAGGATCTGGAATAATGTGAGATTTCAATAAGATACCAATTAATTCTGCTACTTTACTGGCAACGGCTGGAATTGACTTAAGTGTTTCTGTATATGCTGCGAGTCCATCTTTCGGATTTGCAAGATTTCTCCAGTCGAAGCAAACTACTTTAAACTTTGAAGGGTTCTTCAAATACGCTGTGTAAAAAAATTAATTCAAGCAATAGTTATTATTGTAATCGACTTATATTCTAATAAATTCCCAGTCAGAAGTCAATTTGACAGATATTTATAGAAAACAGGGTTACTGCTGCAAACAACTGCAAGGCATATAGCTATTTAATTTCGTTAACAACTTTGAATTTAACGTTAATAATAGAATAGACTGTAGTGCCCACCTGGTATTATATCATCTTCAAAAACATCACACGAGGACATAAAACCATGTGTCAGGATCTTCAGTTGTTTCCCTTCTTTATCAAAATCTTTTAATGATAGAACGGCCTGCTTTTGAATATTCTTACTAACAGAGAATAAATTGATCTCGACTCACTAGTCAGCCCAATTATGAACTACATGGACATATTATACATTATAGTACTAATATTTGATTACTTACTCTGTTTTGTGATATAGAAAAGTTTTTATACCACTGCTGAGTAGAGGCTCAAGATCTTGGTCTTCGCAATAACCGTTGTCAGAGTTTGAATCTAAATGAAGAATGACGCACGTAGAATTATTAAATGCTACTCCTTAAATTCTAAGTATAAACTTTTCAATACACAATAATAGAGTTACCATCATAAAAACATGTGCGATATATTTTACCCGTAATATAAACAAATATTTAATTATTTAATTATTAAGGTTCAAGCTACATCATGCAGTGTACATGGTACCCAGTGTAAAATGAACGTTTAAAATTGACAAGGAGTCTGACTGATCGTGAGAAGCGCTGTGAAAATCTAGGACGAATAAATTACATGGGGTACAGAATAGAAGCACTGCTTAATGAAGCGCGTGTAAAATGTCTATCACTTCTACACATTCCTCCAGGCTTTCCAAAAACGCCTCCAGTATTAGCGGTGGTATCACCCAACATTAGTGGTTCTGTATCACTCAACGCGGGTGTAAAATATATAAACAAAAGGTTAAGCACAAAAATTACATCACTGGCGATATATCCTGTTCTTATTCTTGTGTTTCTACAAAATTTAAAGGAAATCATAATTCCTCACTTCTTGTTTCTTGAAGTCTCAAGTTTTGAAGAAATGTCTAAACGTATACACATATGCAATAGGCGCTTTTGATTTGACGGTGTACTTTATCGTACCAATTTCATGAAATTAATTGTAATTGCAAATTGCAATTGCGTAACAGTATGGATCAGCCTAATTCTACAACTACAATAAACCTAAATTACATTATAATAAATACCAAGACCCGTACATAAAATACAATAAACAGAGAAATAAAATTCAACAAAATAAATTTAGTAGTGCCCTCCAATGACGGCAGCCTAACAGACTCACAGTAATTTCAAATGTTTATAAATCCAAATTATAGCTATATTATTAGTTGTTCGATTAAGTAACTGTATTGTTACAATCCATTCTGAATTAAAATATTGAATAATAGGAAAATCACAATCACAGTTGTTGAGGTTGGCATCAATAAAACTATCGCTGTTTAGTCAAATGGGTTTGCATTGAGACAATTGGGAATGGCACGAACTTTTACGACAACGCAATCGTACTAATTAATTTACCGCATTTCCTGTAATTGTATCCAGAAGTATCTGAAGGGTAGGAATTTGCATGGGTGTATTATTACAGGAAAATCGGTACATGTTATAAAACTTGTTAGACAGTTTCTCTTTATGACGTCGGGATTTGAGCTTGAATTTATTAACGTGTCCATTGCTGCATTACGTAATAAGATCGGTTTCTATTCTTTAGGTGTGGTGCTTTGTTTCCGGATGTTCGAGCGTCCCATACTGTTAACTTCCCAGTTTTAATGCGGTGTTTACTACTATGCATGGCGATAAAGTAACGATTTCAAATTTTGTCATACTTTTCAAACCAAAATGAAAATGAATTGAAACCGTAGGCCGTAGATGGGACTATAATTAATGTTTTTTTACTCACAACAAATGACTGCATAATATTGTTTCCCCTTTCGCTTTCCCCACTTTTTCTGGAGCCGAATGCCCTGGATATATACGATACTAGTCGAGAGCCGAAGCACGAATGGACATGGAACCAAAGGATATGGTGCAAAATAATCGAGGAACCGAATTGCATCAGCACCATTTCAAATGCCGTATTATAATAATAATATTGGTTTCCGGGTAGAATCCTGAGGATTTGAGATAAATCTCTATTTGAGATAAATCTCTATAGGTTCGAAATCTCAATTGGTTAGCTACTTAAATATTTATTTAAAATACTAATAAGTGAGTATGGAGGTATACAATTATACACATTTTTAGCTACCCTATCTAATCCTTTCAAGGTTTGCACACAAAAAAGACAAACTTGATTAAGTGACATTAAAGTAGCAAAACACAAATTTTTTAGCTTATTATTTTATTACAATTTTTTGCCTTACTAATTTTTTATAAAGATCATTACAAGCTTTGTACTCGTAAAATTGAAATATGGTGCTTTTTGAAATCTCTATTTTTAGATAAAAAAGAAATGGAACCATGTGAGTAGAAGAACTTCGGGCTCTAAGACAAGCCAGTAGAGACGTGGGACATGTTAAGTTATATCTTCTCTCTCATCTTGTATGCATAATATCTAAGAAACTTCTAAGGGAAATTTCAAAATTTGTGTCCCTTTTACGAGTTAAAATAATTTATAATTTATTTAAAGATCGAAAATTTTAACGTTGAGTCTTAATAGGATTTTGAAATGCGGCAACTTTGAGCGCTAGTAAAATATTTAATTGCAAATCCATCCCATTTAGTAGAGTTTAAAACTAGCTAACAAACTTAAACGGGTGGTAAATTCTATCATGCAGCTCCGTCGAGTAGTAAAGGGCTGCATTATTATAGAAATGATCGTTTTGAGCAATAGATGGCGGCTTGTACATTTCACTGAAGGAGCAGTGCTTCCTAAGGTTTTATTCAAATTATCTTACTGTTCCCGTGTAAAACTCATTTTGTGAATTTCAAAGGTGAACTCCTTAATCATTTAAACGACATGTAAAAACTTAAACATTGCATACTGCTACAATACTAAAATAATAATTATCATTCCTTGCCAAAATTTGTTAACTCCCCGCTAACATTAAGTTTGTTTATAAAAGTAAATATCTTACCAAGGAATAGTTAAATTAAGTTTCTGTAAGCGTTAATTTAAAGCCACTAGTCAATAAAATTAAAATATCAGAATTTACTTGTTTAAACATTCAATGTCCGATGTCTTCTATATTTATTATTATGTGTTATATCGTTAATCAGTTTATCACCAACGAATTTCCTCCTTTTGAAACAATTTTGAAGATTAGAGCACAAGAGTTACTAATTTGCAATTCGCAACCTTAGCTGTTTTTAGATACATTAAAAAAAATAATTACTTCAGAGTGTCCCTTTTTGATTGTGAGATGCGCTTAGGCAACTAATTGAAAAACATGCTAATTTGCACGTAAACAATTCTACCTATGAAAATACATACGACTGCAACCTTAAAATTATGATAGTGCATTTACGCGATGCGTATATCGATATCGATATCAACTAGGTCAAAATAATAAGCTCCGCTAATTTTTCATACTTGAAAATTTTCCATAATTTAGTAAATAGTATTAGCATCTTTTCTAAAGAAATATTTCGAGTAATACGCGCTGTAGTGTAATCATCATCTGACTTTGACACTGATTGCATGCTGATGATATATACCAAATTTTCCTTGTACTGAAAGGCACGGCTACAGCTACTCGAAATAATCACATTAATTGCAACAATTTAATTCAAAAATTATCTCCAAATAAAAGATTATTAATTTATATAAATAATTTTTTATATTAGAAAATTTCCTCTGCAAATGCATTATAATTTCTCCGTTGTTAAAATAAAAGAATTTAAAAAAAAATCTTTCTCTTAAAAAAAATCTGTTGTTGTTTACTCGCATAGAGATAAATTAGGCCAATAATTGACAGCTAAAAAAATTCACTTTGCCCTCCGCACATACTCAGAGAATCGTCATATATCGAGATTGAGCCAACTATATAAAAATATATATAGTAATCTAACATACATAATTTCTGCATTATTGAAAGTATTGACCATGACAATGGACGGTAGTACATCTTGATTGAACGACAACCACCACCACCAACCACCACCATCACCACCAACCACCTTATACATATTCTTAACATACACCAGAGATTTGCAGCCTCACTCATCACACTCCAGGGTTGTACATTCCACCAATGATAAATATATTTTCAGTTCAGTTAGTAGACATATTTGTTTATTATTAGCAAGAAGTAAGTAGTACATTCTGTCTGGTATTCCATATTCCATATCCCTAACCTCAGCCAGACGTTAGATTGCTCCTTTTTTTCTCTCCCAGTATATAATTTACATATAGATATAAGTATAAAATGTATTTAATATATACGCAAGTTAAAGTGCAAGTGAAAGAAATAAGGAGAGTATCCTCTAAACGGGGGGACCGTTAAGCCGTATATTTGAGCCATCCTTATTGACCACGATCATTGTACAATGTAAAGGCAAGACAGGGCTATCAGTTCTTTCTTGTAGTAAAGTAGTGTTGTCATGTTGAGCCCCTACAGGCAAAGAATATGTACATCCTTAGTTAAGTCGATTAACTTGGAGCTCAAGCTAAGAGTAATCTTGACTCGTTATTATTTGTTTAAGTCTGTGTGGATCTGCATCGTACAAGTAGTAAAGTAGTTTGGACAGATACTCAACTTTTAGGTACCCAGACGATATACTATCTATCTACCTATCTGTAGGAGAATACAAATTCGAATGCTTCATTATCACACAGCCTATAGACTATATACCCAGTGTATATAGTGGGGGTAAACTATAATGTATCATCATCAACATCGACAGTTAAAAGTATGTACCTACCACCCATATTAAAACGAAGCTCAGCTCATAGCGTATAGAGTATAGAGGAATGAAGTTGAAAGCGAAACTAAAGACCTTCGCCATAGGAAAACTGGGCCACGCGGGCATTGCCACCTCGCCATTCCTATTTCCAGATAACCCCGTTTGCTTTCCTTCATCTAAACTAACGCCAACATTTTTAATACACACACACAACCAGAAATACATGCCATATTATTATCCTGAATCTGTGTGTGTGTGTGTGCTCTCTGCTCCTTAACTACCATACTGCACGACACTCTGTATCTGTAATGTTTAATGTTCCCTTCAATATCTATCTCTGTATACTGTAATATATTATACACTTTATTTTTTTATTCTGTCCCCATGCAGCCTCTCTCGCTCAAAATACCTAAACTGCACGGTTCCGAGCTGATCATCATCTCATCTGTGATGCTGAATATATTATTATTATGATTACCATTACCATTACCATTCCTATAGTAAATAATACTAATCCTCTGCCCTCTCTCTCTGTTTCAATGAATTATTTCTCATTTAAATGTTTGGAAAAGTCTCGTATTAGTATTGATATTGATCTAGACTATATAGGCATATATTTTTAGCAAATACGCCGTTTAAAACTTTATTTATAATTTAAATAATTTTTAAATAGCTACAGGTTACAGCTTACACAGCACAGCAGCACAGCAGAGCGTTCAAGAATTTAGCAAAAATGTATGGAGTGTAAATGGTTTGCATCCTAGTGTGAAATGATATGCATGTAAAACGAATTAAATTGAGCATAGAAATATTAGAATCAAGTATGTATCCCCATACATTGGTATGATGGTATATAGAGACTATTGCAATTCTTTGAATGACAAAGACCAAAGACTTGTGAAAATTTATTGTAATTCCTTGACTAGTCCTATGTCCTACATGAGTGTACACTTGACAATAGTTTTAAGAGAAACTTTTACCTTTTCGTATTTGCTAATGTGGTAATGCGCGGAATGAGTGAGTGCTTCACTATGAACTTGCATTGGGACAAACGTGGGAGTTGGAGTTGGGAAATCACCTACTCAGTGTGCTAATAGCTAATGAATGCAAAATATAAAAAAAATTCGAGTTCTCTTCTCTTTACTCTGAACCTTAAGAGAGCGTATAAGGAAATCGTGACTGAGCTTAAATCTATGTTTAGAGACAGAAGCTTTAGCCCAAAGAATACAAATTGAGAATGTATTTTTCTCGAGAGACCGAGACGTGCTAGAGGACGATGCGATGCTTATATTGAGGAATGCCTCAAAATAATATATGTGTCTGCGTATATGTATAGCTCTAACGTGTGAGGAGGTAATGACACATGGTGCTTAATTGCGGATTTTCATTGTAATGACCGACAGTAAATCAGAAACAGAGAGAGAGAGAGACAGAGATTTCACTTTCTTCTACATCTTTTGCTGAATGTCAGCGAGAGGGACGACTCTTTTGGTTTTGGCGTCTTTTTGCGTTGGCGTTCGCGTTGGCTCTTCATAAGAAACATAAGAATAATAATAATAATAATAATTTGAAATGATGATTGATTGCATGTGCATGCATATGTAATCCGACCAACCAAAAGGTATGCACGCTATGTACCAAAAGTACCTACCCATATATATATGAACAGATTTACAATTTTAAAATTCAAAATAGTATTATTACTATATATGCAGATTAGGTAGGCATTTTTTAAAAAAACTTTTTGATATGTACGTATAGTAGAGTAGAGGGACGCAATTTATTATTGAAGTGCAGGGAAGCGTGAGAGATGTATAGAGTTGGAGTGCATTACCATCACGGCATCGGCTTCGGCATCGGCATCGGCTTCGGCGACGGGAACGGGAACGGCAAGAAGAACGAGACAACCCACCGCATAGTCAACAGCACAGAGTCAGAGAACACCAATAAGACCACCATAATAAATGTGCGTTCATTTTTATTTATTTTTTGTGTGTGTATGTGTCTGCATATAATTCTGAGGAAGATTTCTTTTTTTTCTCATAAAACTTTCTCTTGTGCATTTACTAACGGGCCATGCATGCACAGGGTTCACTACACTCTCGTCGTCAATCTACAACAAAGACTTGCAACTTCATTACATGACTCCCTCAGCATTTTATATTGTGTGCATAAACTTTCATTATCAAATCAAATCATAGGCAAAGTTCGCATAAATTATTTAGATATCAACCTCTTCCGCTATATACAAATTATATGCATTAAACTAAAAGTTTGTAGAAACTATCTCTATGTGCCCATATAACGGCTCACGAACTACATACAAGCAAAAAGCCAGACGCATAGTATTTGGTTAATTTAACAGAAATATTTATATGCATGCTGTATACTGCGACAATAATTACATACAAGCTCTGTCTTGACTTCTTTTTGTATGTTTACATGAATAAGGACTTGATAATTAACTGTAGTAAGCGAATAACCCCTGTCAAGTTTTTATATGGTAAGAACAATGATCAAACATGTAGTCAAAAGAAGTGACACTTCCGGTCATGCATTTATTATGGAGATTGTGCGTAGGAAAGATAAGCCAGCATTTTTATTATATTTAGTTTGATCTTTTTGACCGAATGTCATGTTCTTGTTGATTACAAATCTAAAAGAAATCCACTATATACTTAGCTGTAGTATTGTAAACACGTTATTATTTTAAAATTATATATTCATGACTTTGTACAAAAAAAATAATCAACTGCAAATCCTGCTTTTGGAGTAAAAGTTGTATAGCGCGATTATTTAACAAAATAATTAATCGAAAGTTTATGTAAATAACAAATTATTAGAGCCAAGAACCAACGCCTTTACTGTATGTATATTATTGGCATTGGGACAACTTAACTAATCGAATTTTTCTAGAAGTATACAAATGTGTGTGTGTACGTGTGTAAATCCAGTCAAAAACAGGATTCCTTTTTTATAGAGGTGAAAGAGTTGAGAATATTTTTAGAGCCCCATTTTCTTGAGCATTATATATTGGTTTGTTTGTATCTTTTAATCGTCTTAATCCGCATTGTTTCTCGCGTACCGCACCACTCTCACCTTTTTGCTTTGTATTTTGACGCGTCCTCCGGGCTCAACTGTACAAAGCTGTAGAAGTCATACGTTTAAATTTAAATGTGCAATAAATATTTTTATGAGGTCGGTTTCGGTTATGATAAGATTATTTGGATTTATCAGGAGATTTTTTTTAAAGACTGAGCACAGTACCGACATATAGGACTGGCTATGGATTTTGGATGAAGACAATGCTTTGCTACGTTTATTAAAAAAAATCTGAGTATTTTCAAAACAAACTTTTGAAGTAATATAAATCTATTGTTCAAGATTAAATGTGGTATATGAATATGAGAGAGAGAGAGAGAGAGAGAGGTTCATGTGGGCATTAAGTATTGGTTAACAATTAGCAGAACAGGTAGAGCAAGAATGGTTGAGCAACTCAACAACAAGAAACAACAAAGAGTTCAGGTACAAGTTCGTCAACTTGGCCTAGGCTCGTCGCATGCAAAGGCGCGCGGCGGAGCTTTCAACACATACATAGCACTGAAATTATAATTCAATGTTGAGTGTGGAAAGAAAGCAAATCTTACAAAATAAAAACGTCAAGACCCTTCCTCACACACACAGACACAGAAGGCAAAAGGGCAATCAAACTCAGAAGAAACATGTAGAATTGCAATAAAAACTAGCTGAACTGAACTGCAGCTCCTTATGCGTATACCTTACACAGTCGTCATAAACCTTTTTCAATACGTCACTATTGACGTATCATACAGTGTACACTTTCTTTCATATTCTGTACTTCACTGTGTGACATGTGTATGAGCGGTAATAATGCTAAATGACTGTATAAACTATATTTCGTTACAGTAATCCGCCATTGACTTCGTCATCCCTTCCTGACTTCCGTTGTGATCTCCGCCAGTACAAACAAGGAGCGTCATTTTGTCACGAATTGTGACTCGAATTAATAATACAATTTATACAATGTACAGAGCAGGAATCTTAACATGTGTGTGCATATGAATTAATTTCTAGAAAAAAATTAATTTCATGAAAATTGAATGCTCAATTTTGAAAAAAGTGCCCATTTATTCCCATGTTAAGTTGTCTGTTTTTTTAATAATTCATAAAACAAAGGATAACATGCGTAAGTATTATAGCTCTTACGTTTGTGCAATGTTTGGGGATTATATATTATGCTAAACTGTGAATTAAAAATGTATGCAGCTCAGCTCAAGATAATTTTAAAAAATCTTAAAAATTTGGCTGTTTGATTTTGTGCATTCAGCAAAGATCAAGAGCCTAAGATTAAATCATGGCTTGCCGCACACGCCTCTGTACTGCGACAGCTGTTCCTAGTTTGTCTGGCTGAGTGATTATACTGACAATTTCTGCAGAGAGTGAAATAAAATAGTAGACATGAAAAAATGATGTAAAGGGAATGTGGCTGGTATAAGCCTTCCACTTCATTCAAAAACTATGAGAATTTTTTTCGCATCCAAAATGATCTAAAAATACATTGCACATCCAATTAAGACGAGAGAGTGAAAGTGACCAATTTTAAACATCACTTGTACTCAGAACTTGGCGTTATTTGAAATATGGAATTACTTTGTACATATTGTTATTTTAAAGACTTTATAACTTGTCTGTAACTTACATTAGAGTAGTGTATATTTGGCCAAAATTATTATTGCCTTAAAAATTAAATAATCTGTCATTGAAAGATTAAATAAAATTGAACTTTCAAATTGGTATAATTTCATTTTTTTTAAAAAGTACATCGATTTTGATTGAGGGAACATGTCATAATATTTTTCGCTGAAATTGTTTTTGCACTTCCATACAGTTCGTATATAAATTTAAAAAATTAAAAACCAGGACTTTATAGCCTTAACAGTTGACAGTAAGATTAGACAGTTTAAAGTTGCCGCCAAATCTAAAATTCGATACTTATATCTTTTGAGGAATGAGTGTTCTTGAGTAAATAAATAAATAAATTCAAATATGGAAAAAATTGACATTCAAGGTTAAAAATATAACATTGTCATTGCAATTATAATAAATTAATTATTATAGGTACCTACCTATATAAATAATAAAAAAGAGTATATCACAATACAATGTAATTATGTAATCAATATAACACCAATATTTTTTTCTTAGAATTTATACAGAGGGTGTAATACATAATTGGTCATTAATTAAACTGTTTTGCCAATTGGTATTAAAGATAGTTTCTTAATTCTGTACACAAAATCATTAACATCTTTAACTATTGCTAAATGAGTGTAATTAGTTTTTTCTAAACATACCGCATAATTTACTTAGGTTGCACAGTTGACAGTAGTAGTGGGTTTAAAAGCAACACATTTTCTGATTTCTGCATGCGGTAGATTTTTTAGTGACTCTGATATACTACATTTTTACTAATGCCAAGTGCCAAGGCTCGCACTTCAAACCCATATGCCCATAATAGACCTCGTGACTTTAGTGCAGGTCTATTCTATGCTGAAATCAAATAGATCAATATGCACATAATATACTTACGTATATGCATAATTAATTACGTGGTACAGATCCCGTCTATGCGCTATACAATTCGGGACTGAAGCCCGTAAGTGTAGTCGTTCCTATTATTGTGGAATTAACTAAAATCAAATAATATATCGACGTAACTATGCGGAATCAAAATCAATATTTTTGTCTCAAGTCTCAACAAGGAATTTCCTAAAGCAGCATAGCATATAGCTTGTATAAGTACTGACTAAACTAAAGTTCACAGACAAGAAACCGTAATCAACGGTAATGGTGATGGTGATGGCAATGGTAATGGTAACACGCCCTAACCTGGATAATTATTTTAGCATTGTTATTGTCATATAGTAAATTAACGTAGCACACATTTTATTTTAGTTCAACACTCTGCGCTCTGCTTTATTCGAATATCGAATGCCCCTTGACGTCATATTTAAACTTGGATGAACTTTAACTGGAGCATCGTATACTTGAAAAGGTATCCATGAACACTCTTCACACGAATCATATTGGATGACAGCGTAACGCAGCTATACAGACACAGCAGAGGAGGTTGTTAACATAACCTCATTTAATATAATGCAGTAATTGCTTCACATACTCTAAAAAGACAGTAGGAATAGAGACTAATTTCAACTAGTGTTATTTCTAGGGAACGCATTTCCAAATTGCTGGTTCGATGTACTGGTACATACAGATACTATAGGCTTGTAACTATTATACAAACTAAGTCAGACAGTCTATAATACCCTAATCCCGATTTAATTACATCTGATTTTGTTAAAGTAATAGTTCTCTAATAATAATCTTTGCCCCCTATATATCTTGCCATTTGATCCATTGTGTCCCGTTACTTATGTCCTGATGTAAAAAGTATATGCATACCTATAGGTAGGTACCAACGTTACTGAGTGAGTGGTGCACACAGTGTTGAAGTTGAAGTTGAAACGATGTTTTATTATTAGCTTGGTCTAATTTTATTGAATCCGAAGCCGAACAATTTGTGGTATAATTGCTATTGCTGCAATAATATACGAGATCAGGTAGGCAATTTAGGAGATAGGGGGATCGTGATGTAGTGCAAAGAGATTGAAATCTAAAAGTCGTCGTGTTCTCCATATAAACCGTCGACCCTCTGCATCTGTATGTACTCTAAACTCTAAATGGGAAATACAGATTTGAAAAGTCTTACTACCCATCCTCAATACAAATCCTCACACAAAAAAGTCCGCAGTCAACCCACCCAACCAGTAGACATGAAAATGTCCATCTACTATACCTATCTACATAGCAGATAGGAGCTTGATCCCCGTTTGCGGTATCAATTGCTATTTTAATGACTCCATGTGAGTTACAGATACGGCAGTTGTGTTCAATTAAATCCTCAGATTACCGACATATAACACTCACTCCGTGTTTACCTTTGGTCAGGGATTGCGGAAGTAACCATTACTCTGTGTCGGAAGTGAGTCGCAGTCTCGGTGGTCTCGGTGTAGTCGGTGTCCGTGTAGCACTCTACAATTTCTTATTCCGGGTTCAAGATTGTAAAAATCAGAAAAAAGTTAAGTTCCGTACAGCAGTAACCCTACGTTGGTACCGGTACCGGTACCGGTAATGGTACCCGTAATTTATCTCGTGGGACTATTATCTACTTTTACTTTTTTTGTGTGTACTATTACTAACGTTACTAAGGTACATTGACTAACCAGACCGGAACCAGAAGCAAATATACCGTGTCAACTAAAGGAGTTGTTGTCGTATTGTACACTAGATTACCATAGACAGGTTACCATAATAGGCTCATGCAGAAGATATAAAAGGAGACATTCATATATATAGGATGAGGAAGTTTCGGATGTGGGATCAATGAGATATAAGAGTTTAAAGGAAAAGTTTTTGGGGTGTACGACCGGTAAACAATTGCTTAGTTCAAAATCGATAAGTTTATATTTACGCTACTACATATATAGTATAAAAGCCGGGACCGGGACCGGGACCAGGAGGGAACGAGGGAAGGTAGAGGACGATGGTAGTGTGTGCGTAAATGTCTGTGCTCTATGCGTGATCTGGAAGGTTCATAATCAAGTCTACTCGAGCAGACGTTCCGATAGTTCAACAAACACGTAATAGTTCTATATATATACTATAGTATAGTACTACACAATAAAGTCTGACGTCCTTTCGGAGAACCAGAACAGAGAATAAAAAAAATTTCTTTTTGAACATTCATAACTTCTGGAATGATAGCATCATATAATATACAGAGTACCTACCCCTAGTATGATTATGAGTTATAAACTCTGTAATTGTCTAGATTTTGCGTATTTGAACGTATTTTATGTGTAGGTACATCCATGGAAATAGGAATGCCGTAGTGTGGCAGTCTCTCGTAGTCGTAGTCAACGTGCATACATATACATAAAATTATACATAGATTTGTAGGGTTCATCGTTCGTCGGTATCGATTCGGGAGGCAATACCCAGCCTAGTTTGTGCAAAAGGAGGAAAGACGGGAACTACATGCTTCGCGCACCGGGCACCGACCGACCCTGCGGACTGAAATGGCAAACATTTACTTTGCAAACCTATTCCATCATATACGCTCCATACGAACACTGTATATCTAATACCCAGACTGCTTTCACTTCCTTAACTTTTTTTGGTATATGTATATATATTTAATCTCCCGTCTCGGAGCCGGAGCCGGAGCCAGAGCCCATAACTACACTACCCTCCTGGATTCCGTGTACACAAGTTCTAGGGTGGTGCATGCTTTGGCTCTGGCTATATAATTATGTACAACCGACGTTTATATTTATGCAACTCGTATAGTCTCAGTCAGAGCCCTGACTCAGAGTCCTTCGCTCCCGAGTTTTTTAGCCTATATCCATCCAGTCAAAAAGAAACGCATGGAATCTACACGTCTTGCGTGGAAAATGCGTCCTGCGTCTATGAAACTTCTAAATTCTAAGACGCAGTAGATGCGTCTACTTCTCTCTTTCTATCTCTCTCCCTGCTATTCCAAAAACTTTGAGCTTTATCCCCATGAATTCAATGTTAAGTTTAAATGCTGCATTTAACCCTCCGACGACAACCTTTGTTGTGGAGTTCACCCTGACAGGGAGTTCATTGATCCTCCTCTTTAAGAAAATTAAAATCCCACAATTCCACTAATATTACTAATATATTTATATTACACATTATTGTTTTTTAATAGGTACTCATACATACATGTGGAGCGGTTTTTTTATGCGATTTTACATTTAAAAAAAAGTATTTACAGATTATTGATCATTATTGTTCAATAATCAATAACTACAACAAGTACAATCAGTGTAATAATAATTTTTATTCAGTCAAAAAATCAATTTAAAAAAATGTTTACAATTCCTTCTTATCGTTTTTTTAAGTCTTGAAGTCGTTGAGCATTTAAATATCCATTATTTATTGTACCATGTTCAACTTAAATTTTTAGCATAATATGAACTAGCTGTGTAAGAAGCTATTGTAAAAATTATTATGCTCACTTCCTCAGCTCAATTTTTTAATCTCCTATTCACAACAAGAATAAAATACAATGAAAAAAAGGATAATAAAGGTGCGAGAGCGCTATAAAAATATTAGTGGTTAAAAACTACAGTCTCAAAACTAAGACCAAAGCTGGTATGGAAATAATAATTCAAAAATACACATTACATGAGGATGAGGATGGAATTTCTTAAGCAGAATTATAAATGTAAGACTTGGTTGGTATAGAAAATATGAGACAGACAGAGACGTCAATTTTACTCCAGTTGACAGTTTAACGTGTCTGATAAATACCTTATATTCCTGCCAACTAAATCGTAGATTTTTAATTCATGTTCCCATAAGACAATAAAACAGCATACATCATAATCTTATAGTATTGGTTACCAATAAGTAATTAAATACTAACGTAAATTGCCTCGATGATCTTAACGCTTGAGTAATGATCGATCAGATTCTCGATCACCAGACGTATTGATTTACCAAGTACAACGCAGATCGTATCGTACAGAATAAGATCCATTAAACTAGGTAGTATACAGGCTCGATAGAACACAATTTGTCGGCGCCCTTATAACCGAATCAGAGACATAGAGACGAAATACTATGTGTATGAAGGAACTATCTACTATATAGACAGTATAGCCATCATGAATATTTCATCAAATAAATAATTCAATCCAAAAAATCCAACACGTTCTACATATTTAAGAACCACTATAACATGTAGTAAACACAGATACAAGGTGGCTCATCATCATACCAAACAACCCATACCGAACAAATGGCATTCTAATTGGGATTGGGAGGGAGAATGTAGAGGTTAAAGATTGACTGGGGTCACGGTGAAATTCTTAAGGGGCATTCAGTCATCATGTAAAACTGTATACTTACCTACTTACTATGTAGTCAAAAGTGATTTAATCATCCATCCAAACTCCATATAGCATGCGGACGCCCACTTGAGTCTATTATATTGGCAACATGTTCAGTCAGACATAGGGACATATCAGTGCAGTGCAGTGGCAGGGTAAAAGTGAGATTTTGCTCAGCTTTCAATTTAAAACTGTGCTAATGACATAGAGGAAACATATTTTAATATTCCATTGACATCAACCTTTATAGATTTAGATACCTACTATTGTAAGTCATTCCTACGATGCACTCAAAAATACCTTACGTATCTATACCACAAACGTCCAACCATAAGTCATATGTCATGAGTTACAAGATTGTAGAGCGCAAAGAGATTATGTACCGTCATCATCATTACTATTAAAGCATTATTATTTAGTGCATCTATAGGTTGTAGGTTGGGTTAGTAATTGTGGCTGAGTTAGATTTGGTGGATAGATCAGATCTCTCTCCCAAAAGCTCCTTCGATCCCATCCAATTTAAATCTGTACATACCTACTATGCATAATGGGGAAGTAATCGCTCCTCTCCAAAAATAACAATTGGAACATGACAACAATTTCCCCATTTTCCTACTCAAGTACTCAAGTCTTTCTTAAATATTTCCTTACATTTTTACATGGATGGGATTAGCATTTAAATGTAATACGCATTTCACCCTTCATCCTCCTTTCCTCACATGTCACTCCTCCTGTGCACTGCACTATGCTCTAGAATAAACACATGCTATGTAAGTATTTAAATTCCCTATGTATTTTAAATACAGGAGAAGCAACTCAAAACTCAAAGCAAATTAAAAGAATACGCGAATGGAAAAGACTCAGGATCACGTCTAAAATAGGTACACAACAATTCATGTGCAATTATTATTACTATTATCAGCGTAACCTTCCATTTTGTAAATGTGATCTCTGAATTACTCATGTTGACTGTAATGATAATTTGTGTTGTGCTTATTCAGACATTCAGAAAGTGCAGCACAGTAAATTATAGTTATAGAACTGTAAAGTTCATTGCATTTAACTGATAAATGAGGCGTTTACAATTTTATTCCTAATGAAAAATCAAAAGTTTACTCAGCAAATTAATTTTATAAATCTGCTAATTATTATGTATAGCCAATGCAACGTGTGAGCCAGCTTTTGATTCTCTGTACCCAGCGAGTAAACGCTATATTAAAATGGTGCATATTAAATTGCTATTAGAAAAATTACATCACCAACCAAGACCAAAAAGTTTCAAGTTTGAAAATTCAAGGATATTAAATGTCAAAATCCAGCACGTCTTCGATCTCTGCGAGCACAGTGATATTTTAAAATTCCCAGTATAAGTAGGTATATTATTATTATTTACAGGGGTTTAGTAAACTAACGCCGCCGAGGCCTTTAAGTAGGTATATAGAATACATACAACTTTATTTTAATTTGATATGTATTTACCTATATATTATGCAGACACTTGAGAAGAATTCCAGAATTGCATTCAACTTTTCCTCACTTGCATATTATGTACCTTCCTAGGTACTAGGTACGTCGCCCAAATGTGGACGACAGTTCTGAGTGAGTGAGTGGCATTCGTATTTAAAAGCAAAGTGCAATATGCTCTTTTTGCTGATAGCAATAATTTCATCCTGCCTCCTACAGAACAATGTCCCAGTCTCCCAGTCCCAATCATCCTAATGCGGATTGCCAATGTGTATCAGTACTGTCTCTGTTCTGTGATTGAAGGAAGTTCTTGTTATTATTGGTGTGATGTAGAATGTAGAATAATTGTGGAATGTGCTCCATTCTGACGATTATTACAGAGAAAACAGAGAGGTTCTAATTGGTATTTTGGTATGTGGATTTGGATTAAATACTTGAGGATGAAATCACGTACGTCTCTCTGACTCTGCTCCAACCAAAAGGCATGTAGAGCATTATTATTACTAAGGTTATCTGTGTAGAATAGTGTAGATCCTATAGATACATGTATTCAATTGAATGGGATTCTGGATTGGATGACAAGACCTTTTTTTGCAGTGCACTTGAATACGTACCAACAACATAAATATATTGCATTATAAATGGAAATAGGATCTTGGGATTTTTGAAAGTAGAGGTATGTACCTATACTGTTTTGAAGGATAGTAGGATCCGGAGTCTGTATATCTATGCCATTATATAAATATGAAATCGTGCTGCCGCTGCTGTGCTGTGTTATGTTATGATGCTGGGACTGCTCGGAGGAGGGAGATAGGAGATATAAAATTTCGTACTTTTTATATACACGTTCAGTATATCCATATGTATAAATTTGATATAGTGAAATATCTCTGAGCTGTGAGAACTGATAGAGAGACAGGGTTGAGCTTCTGGCTCTGGCTCTGGCTGATGCTGATGGTAGTGTATGGTACATACATATACGGGATAGTGCGGGTCTCTTTCTTGCATACAGGATAGGGATATATATAGACGCGAGTATAGGTATAGACAGAAGATTGGAAGAGAGCATATAGCGGGGCGTACGTGGGATAGACTTGGCCTATAAGTTTCAGCTCTGAATGTATGGGGAAAGTTGCGAGGGACATTTGTTTGGTAGGAGCGAAAAGAGAGAAGAGAGCTTTTACCACCCACAAGAAGAGGTCAATGACTCGACGTCGTACTCAATCCAATGCAGTTCTCCTTTTAGCTTGTGTGAGAGAGCACATTGGACGGCTACGCTACGCGATACGTTACGATACGCTACTGAACAACTCCATACCAAAGCCAAACCATTTACCATAAGCATAGCATACAGAAGCCTACCAAAACCAAATCAAATACGTACACTCCCTCAGCCTTTAACTCACTATACACTAATCACTAATCACAAAACTACTCGCTTTTTCCCTAAACACAACTAACTTAAACATACGCTCAAGACAACACCAGCTGGCCAAAAGCTGTATCATCCAACAAGCTTCCTCATTCTACAGAGCGTACATACCCAGAGCCAGAGCGACTCCTAATCAGTCTCATCTCATCTACAATACCTGTACTCTCATATAATTAGACGTAAGTACACACACCTGATTACTATAACCAGCACTAAAACTAAAAGATCCATGTGTGAGACATTGGAATAATTAATTCTGCCACAATTCTCCGGGTCCGAATTCGTCGAATCTGAAAGAAACTGTATCTGTGGAAGACTTGAATGGGAAATGGAACTAGCTCTACCGCATAGGTACATCTCCATATTTAAACAGGAATAATATTCAAATTCTCTGTTTTTTTATTTTTCTTTTGAACTTGTCGCGTATATAGAATTAATTTGTGTGTGTTCGGATCGTGATCGTGATCGGCTGGAGAGTTTGTAACTAGGTACCTACATGTCGTATTGTTCATATGAGTGAGCTAGAGCCTAAATCCAAATCCAAAGCCAAAGCCAAGGAAGACGTAAGTAGAGTTTGTGTGAGTGAGAGAGAGAGAGAAAGAAGTAGAGGAGGAGAAGGAGTTGTTGGCTGTTAGTTCGTTGCTCTGTTGCTCTGTTGGTGCTCGAACATTTCTGCACTTTATTTTGCCATTTACCTCCTCACTTCACTTCCTACTACTCTGCCACAGAGAGAGAGACTCCTCACTCACTTGACTTGACTGGATACGTTGACGTACTCACTATATTCCTTAACGTATCCTACCTCAACCCCACTCTCTACCCTCTACACACTACCTCCCAGACGGCAACGGCAACGGCAACCGCTCTCTACTCTCATCTCAGGCACTGAGCACTCAGGAGCCATATCCGAGATTTTCTTCATTAAACACTCACATACTTTCCCACTACTCACAAAGTAAATCTAGAAATCCAAAAGGGAAGGAGAAAAAAGAAGAAAGAAGGAGAAGACGAAAAAGAAGAAGAAGAAGACGAAGACGACCAAGAAGATCATCAACTCGATTCAACTCTACTTCATTCTTGTAGATGTGACTTCTTCATTCCACATCCACATCTCACACAGTCATCGTCTCTACTAGACTGTACTGTACTCAACTTCAACTGAACTTATTATTTTCAAGTTCAAATCTAATACTACAATCCTCTCTACATTAATTTAAATATTTACTCATCTTCTTCACCTGTTTCCTCTACTCTTGTTCTTGTGCTTTCTATTGAGGAAAGAAAGAAATTTAAAGGTTCTTCATATTTATATATGGGACGTGCTATTGGATTATTTTTATTTTACTCACAAAATAATTAGTGTTTCAACAGTTTTTTTTATTGTTGGAGTAAATATTGTTAGAAATTTTGGAAACCTGAGAGACATCGGAAGCGAGGAGGCGAGAGAATAATTCGGGAAGTGGAAGTATTTTATTGGATTTCTCCGGACACGTGCTAATATATAAGGAGAGGTGCTCCTAGCTTGGCTAGACTTGAGTTGCCGTGATAAGAGCAGCAGTGAAGGTCCCTGCACCCGTTTCTCCTTATTACCACTACATACGTACTACGAACATAGTACACACTACTACATGCTATCAGTATATACCTGACTCTGAAGGGAAAAGAGACACACACACACACACACAGTGACGGAACGGAGACAATTTCAAACTTTGAATAATATTCGTATTATTATTAGTATTTAGTGAGAAAATTCAAGAATTCAAGAATCAAGTTAAAAGCAATCATTACTACGATTTGAATTTTAACGACTCTTCATTGAAGAAAAAGTGTACAGTATTTACACTACAATTTCCACTCATTTAAATAATAACAAAAGTGAAGGAGCGGAAGTAAAAATTAAAATTAAAATATATCACACTATACGTTGAATGTTCTTTGGTGCATATACTATACGTACAGTTGTTACAAGCATATTAAATAAAAATACGTTTGGAAAAATCCCTTATCTTAAATAGTTATTATGCGTGAGTGATAAGAGACTATATTATACAGACTGTAGTTGGTGATATTCAAGTATATAGCAAGGAGTACATATAGACACTCAGACACGCACCATTTATGCACTTTAAAAATTGTGACAGCTTATCTTATCATCGGATCTGTGATAAGAGAGTGACAAGTTTTTACTGTTGAAAAAACAAAAAAAAATTGTATTTACTACGGATAATTATTATTAATAATTAACACCTATACGACAATTACTAAATTTTCAAAATTTTACTCAGGATTTTTTTCCCGTGAACATTGTTGGACGGAAGGAAGAAAGAAAGAAAAAAGGACTTTAGTGATATATGGGAAATACACACATATATTAAACACGTTCACATTCATATACACCTCTACAGATCCTTTTTAAAAAGACAACAATAACACGTCTACGGTTACTACAACACCAGAGCGATAACTCACGAGTAATTGTCATTACTGGAAGCGTCGCTGTTTAAATTAAAACTCAAGATTATTACAGTTAAGTGTAATTAAGTTCCTTTTAGACTGTTTACCACATACCAGGCGGATACCAACACCGAAACCGATACCGATACCGCGCAAGAGAATTCTATGTAAGAGTCCCTCCATCATCATCATCCATATATGAATGTTTGCATGACAAACAAGAGGCAGACAAGAAATTGACTGAACATAAGGAATTGAGTGACGAAGCACACAGTGCAAACAGGAGCTAATACAGATATACAGAGGTAATTCAACCTGTTCCAATTATTATTACAATTATTATGTGTTAGTACAGTTAGTAGTTGCACTCTACAGATATACTGACTAATTTTATCGGACAAGGATAAACCATACAACCATACGCAATATGCGTTTACGCACATTATATCCATTAGTTGATCTTACCCTTGTCAATGTACCCGAAGTAACTCCCTATATATCTATAGCTATATATAGTCTATAAGGTGGACCGTTATAAAGTCTCGTCTCTATCTATGTCCTGTAAAATAAATAATATTTTATTTGATCATGCAACACACACCAGACTAAATCGTTTAAATTAATTACAGGCTCCTTAAAGTAAACCCCGAGCGAATATTATGTAGGTACATACTGTGGTTATTGGTTGGGGAGTGATGTCGGAAATTCACTATAGATAGGTAATGGTATTGGTATTGGTATTTACTGTTTACATAAGAATCCGAGTGTAGATCCCTATCAGATGAGAGCAGTCTGCTTCTGTTAGTGTTACCGTGCCTTAGTCAGATTTCATAAAACAACAATGCTCATATAGCGCGTTATCATCTCGTTCCGCTCATCGTTCTGCTGTGTCTGTGTGTGAGAGCACAGAACACTCAAGTTCACATGTCGGTGCCGTTGCCGTTGCCGTATGATAAGCAAAGTAATTTATGCATATAGGTATATCTGTTCCTGTGACTATATATCAGTATGCTTGTAGCTTTTATTATAATTTGTGCGTTTCTGCGTAAATCACTGACTGGGAAGGGAACGCCGAGCTATATAATTACTATAGGAATATACACCGCCACCGCTACTCCTATCCTAATGTCTCCAGATTCCAGATCACATTACAAAGTTGACTTTAAATGATACTGACAATGAGTACTAGGTACATGTGATAATTGTGATATGAGTGGGAGATACTGATAATGGAATGACTTACAATTATTATAGAACTTCCCTCCATTTACTCATGACTTGCATAGGTACCTACCTTTATTTATGAGGATTGTAATTCAAAATCAAATCTCGTTGTCAAATTGTATTCCAAATGAAATGCAACTCCTGATGACGAGGATGACGCGACGACTCTGCTCTGGATTAAATTGAAAGGTCAAGTAAGACAAGGAGAAGAAAGAAAGGATGAAATCATGTAGGTAATTCCCTGTGTGCTATGTGGTTTGGTTTGAATTGTATCTTTAGTTGAGATAATATATAGTTAGCATGAGAATGTAATCTTTTGAGTAGTAGTAGTAGTAGTAGTAGTAGTAGTAGTAGTAGTAGTAGTAGTATCTTTTTGTAACAGTATGCATGGAGATAAGTTGGACATACATGACTTTGTCACTTTCCGGGGTGACAAACCTTTGATAGTTGCTAACTTGGGCTTTTTCCGTTCTTTAACTCGAACACATGATTATAAATAAGTTCATCCAGTAAAAATATAGAAGGAGACCATGACGCTCTGGGACTGCATGCAGTAGCAGGAGCAGTCCAAGTCCAAAACCAAAACCAAAACCAACCTCGTCACCGTCATATAGGCAGACTATATACATATAACTGATGATGGCAGTGCGGCTTAAACTGCGAGAATGGAGGAGTGTATCAGCCCTCTGTCTGTCTGCCTTCTCTGCATAATGTATAACGGCAACGGACTATATATAATGTAGACATGACTCTGGATTTTGTCATATGATATTCCTATATATGACAGTTCAGTAGTCAGCAGAGGAGTTCAACTCCAGTCTAATTCTGAGTCATACACCGTTGTTCCATTCCAACTTCCAAGGAATGTCGTCGACGACGAGAGAATGTACCAATGTCCTTTAATTATAATGCTAGCCATATGTGAGACTATAAAGACTGTCTTTTTGACTGAACGGGAAATCGTAGTAGTAGTAGTCGTACCTCTAGTGCATTTCACCAAGGGCAAGGCCTCTCATAGAATTTATTTTAATTTTAGACCTAAAACGGTACCATTCCCGAGGCCTTTCTTCGTCTTCTTCTTGTCTACAGTTCTATATTTCTATACTACACAACCAAAAGCCTCCACTCCACTATTATAATTATCTCCTGCGGTACATATTAGACACATTTTCAGTTGCAGTGCAGTTATATCTCTTATGGCCTCTGTCTACGTCCTACGTCCTCTGTCCCAAATCATAGAGAACACTCATCACTCTGCCGCCTTTTTCCGTCCTTCCCTTCATCCCTATTTCTGTAATAATTATAGATATCGAAATAATTAGTTGTTAGCACTATAAAGCTGGAGTGGAGCTGGTACTGGAACTACAAATGACTTGACAAGACGAGACTGAGAATCTTAATATTAAGAAATGCTTAATGCCAGTGTAAACTACAGATACGAGAGTGCACTGTAGCTACAGTTTGTTGTCTTCTTTATAATGTGTATCCTATATATTATTATTTTCATACGTTTAAGTCCCGTACTATATACTCCTTATAATTATTTGTCCTGCTTTTATTTACGATTATTTGAGTCATTCTACACGACCCGCTGAAGTTCACATGTTCACTATTATCATGAAAAAAGACATGAAGTTTTCTTTACTAAGAATCTAATTCTAATTCTAATCTGGAGATAGACATGGGGGTTTTCAAGTCTCATCATTACTACAACTACTAAAGCACTACTGCTGCAATGATGCATTTAACTTCATTAGTGTAGCTACAATCTCGCCATCAAACTACTATGTACCCATCAACTATCAGTTATTAGGCAGGAGCACTCAGTTAAAACAAGTGAGTACATAGCTATTCTACAAATACGGATTACTAACATAGCATATTGCCTTTTGAATTGGCAGAATGCTCCTGCCGTCAAATAGCATTTTAAAGGGCAAACTAGCTACATTGCTCAATGCATTTTTGCCAATGGTTGAAGCTGTTGACTTGTGGATCATCTGGCCATAGGGATCGAAGCAGAAGACCAAGTAGAAGAAGATGGAGAAATTTGCTGAGTGATGAGTACAAATTAAAATTCGAATATTGTCAATGACACTTGTCACACTGATCACTGTCTATATGATATTACAGAGAGAAATGGCTACAGGAGATCTTGTCAGTGGTGTCATTCATGACGAGCGGCATGCTCATAGCCGTTCATGTGAATTATGGATTGTACTCTGCCCAAATCCTCTCCAACATGATCATCATGATCAATTCATGCATGGGCTATAGGGAAAACGAAATATCTGTATAATCCTACGTACTCACGTTATCCTTCCCCTGTCTCAATCTCAAGTCAACGGAAGATGTACCTACCTACCTACTTAGGTAGGTACGTAGGAGAGGAGAGGAAAGAGGAAAGTGAGAGAGAGTTTTACAAGAAACTTTTTTAAGTTACAGATCAGAAATACAATAGCTATAATAATAATAATAATATAGCCAAGTTCACTCCATCCCATACAACACAGGCACATGCCCATAGGCCCATACAGCACCACTATATACCTATAGCAAACTCTATATAATCCACCAAAGACCATAACAAAAAACATTGAAAGTATATACCTACATTCTACATTGAGGAGATGCCGTATGCTTTAACTATACGCCAGTATGTACATGAAGGGTTTAGCTATGCTGGGAGTGAGTTGAGTGAGTGAAGTTGCGGTACGTCCAAAGTCAGACAGAAACTGTGTGTGTGTGTGTGTGTGTGTGTCTGTGTAGGAAGCGACTAGAATAATGCGAGCAAATGCAATGTAGTCAAAGAGCTGTAGATGCCATTGACCCTACGAGCCCATTTATAAATTCCAAATGAAAACCCTTGTACGTCGCTCTCTCTCTCTCTCCCTCACTCACTCACTCGATATACACACTGCGCCACACAAGTTGCAAACTTTGTCTGCTTCCATATAATTTATACTATAATATGCTCTATAGTCTACACAACTATCATATATCATATTATGCTCTTAATTTTATATATTATGCTCTTCTCTATAAACATCCACAAATTTTTTTTACAATAATATTCCTATACAGTATCAATTTTTATTTTTACTTATTTTATCTTTGCATCAGGGGAACTGTGTGCATGAAACTTACCAGTTAATAATTTATTTAATTATCGTAGTATTTATTTCATTACATCACACCAGTATATACAATGATTTAATAAATCTATAAAAAGTCACTTTTTTTATTATGGTACTATAAAAAATTCCTGTTTGAAAATTTAATTTGTATTATATATAGAAACTTTATGAAATTAAATGGAAGCTAGTAAACTTGTTCAAAAATAAGTGAATTTCCTAATAGTAATTATTGATACATTTTTAGATTACCTCAAAGGTAGCCTATACACATACGCTACATTTTTTAAACAATGTTACACCTACTTTGTAATAAAGCTATATGATTTCCGGATGGTGAATACAATCAGACTGTGTAGAGTAGCGATTTATAGTGTGAGTACGTGAGGATTTTTTGAAGCTCATTTTGAGGACATGCTTAAAGGGATGGATTTGAACAATTGGAGGAATGGAGACGCATATTGGATTGGTGGTATAGGCATATTGGTGGTGGTACGTGAGAGTATATATATAGGGTACAGCGAGTTGTTATGTATTGAATGTAAAAAAATGTGTAGAGTCAGCGGCAACGACAACGGCAACGGCAAAAAGGCAACGGTAATTTCATTTTCCTAAGAACGTGAGCGCTTTACTTGGCAGGCAGGTGAAGGTGAAAGAAACGATGGCAATATTCAACATAAAAAAAAATCTGAATATCAAATATATATGTATATTATAACATGTGTTATTCAAGCATTAACTTTTCTTATGCTCTGTGAAATAAATTTATATTTTATTGCAGTTAAATATATGTACAAGGTAAACGGGATATAATTCGTGCAGTGTCCTCACGAGCAACAGAATTACATAGCTAAATGTACATGTAAAAATATACCTTAGGTACTTGGTAACTATTAAATTCTGAGGCGTTGTGTGGAGACACATGATGACACTGGTACTGGCCATATAGCCATATACTATAGCATAGCCATAAAAAGTAACAAGTTCAGTAACAAGCGTAGTAATAAGTAGTAGATGATGTTTAAAAAAAAGAGAAATCTCACAGCATTTGCCAGGAAACTTCAATCGAAATTTGATTGAATTACTGTAAAAAAAGAAAGAATATATATGGCTTATGGCTCTGCAGAACCTTTTTAAATTCCAGCTATTGTGAGAGAGTCACCGTGTTTATTTTTATACTGTTATCCATCTCGCTATGTTCTGTACATACAGCCTATACATACAAAAGACACAAGAGCCTTTTAGTACGCTGCACGATTCTTGAGTTTGAGAGAAGGGGAGAAAGTGACGAAATCCTATAAATATTTTTGCAGGGAACAAGTTTCTTTTTCTATATTACTGTAAAATTTCCCTACCTGGTCTCCTCCATCTCCGTCGCCGTCTCTATATGTCTCCTTACACGAGCGGACGAATTGACTAATTGTGACAAGCGTATTCAAATATTTCAAATGGATTTACAGTCCATGAAATCCCTTCTTTTTTAAAATTTTACTGTACACATATCACTAATTCTATTCTCAACAATAAATAAAGATAAAGATGCATTTCGCTCAAATTTAAAGGCTATGGAAATCTATGAAAATCCCTAATTGAATCTAAAGAAAGACAGAGTATTTTTGTTTTTCAATTAAAATCAAAGAAATAAGAAAAACAAGATTCATTCTACATTATGTAACCAATAGTTGTAGTACACACAGCAACGAACGTTATAACTTGCCAATCTCTTCTTTATCTCATATATACATAACTTTCCCTGTTCTGCACCAAACTTGTTCATGTGTACAGTTGCCAAAACAAACGTGATCCTGATACGAATCGTTGTTTTTTCTCTGTGAGAGGGTTTTGAACTTGAACGTTTGAGGCGTTGTTGTTGTGCTTGTGCATACACTGAATTCAACGCCAAAAGGTGCTAAAAATATTATTTGCTCATATTATTTTCTCATAAAATGTAATTCCTCTAAAGATAAAAATGTCACGAGCAAAAAGTGAGATTCTCTAAAATTCTGTGTATTGTTTTTGTTCATACAAAAAAAAATATATTATGACTTCAAACAGAATTCTTGAATTTCTACAGGTATAAAGTCTATAGCCTATAGCATATGCTTTTATTTTTATTATACTAAAAGAAAAAATGTTGAACCGTTATGAATTCCGTAAATATCAACATGTCTATATCGCAAATCCTAAAAGAGTGCGAGTAGTATCACATGTATTAAATATTTGCATTTCCGTAATTCCGTATTAACATTACTCTATTTACCTTTGCAAAAAGCAACAGCTTCACATCTACCTCCATGCGAATTTAATTAAACAAACTCAAGTATTGTTTACAATTTACAATAAATATCATAATGATAGCTATAAAGTAAACCATTGATTATATCATAAAATACGTTCTGAGTACTTTGTAGGTAGGTACCGACATGCTTAGCGTGTGCTTTTTTCCCCTGCCCTGTATATTTTCTTAGGAGAAATGAAAGGTGGAAAAATGTGCATGGAATGTCATATTCAAGTTTGACTCAAAAACATATTTGTAATTACCTACACTTGAATGCTAAATACAGTTGAATAATAATAATGAGTTTACACTGCAACTACAACTACCTACACTAACACTGCATTTAATCACAAACTAGTTACACAATTCCTGCAACGCATTATTATTAAAATAATAGTAGAGTCAATGAGTAAACAAGAGCAGAGTAGGCAAAGGTACATTGTTGTGAACTGTTACTGTTAGTCTAGTGTCCTGATAAATATACAATCAAATTAAATAAGGAAGTGATTTTGTATCGAGCTTATTCCAAGTAAAAAAAATAAAAGCTCAAAAGGAGGTGTTTTTTTTATTAGTCTAATCATCGCTTGACTCAATTGACTTACTTGACTGACGCTATTTACTCGAAAAAGCATGATTAATCAAATAACTATGGTGTATAGTTGGAAGTTATTCTCAGAAGACATGTCTACTTAATTACACAGTAGCATAGAGTGCATGCACAATGACGCTATGGTTTGTACAGATTTCGATTGTCGTTACAGTTCAGGTAGGCATAGGCTATATACTGGGGTAAACGGAAGTAGGTTTTTCAAATAAAAGTTCTTAGTTAATCCAGAACTATGTACACATAGACTATTAACAATGGACTTATACCACCAAACTATTGGAGTGCTTCGATCGTTTGTAAAGGATGCTTGGAATAGTAAATATCTGCACAAAATTTTGATTTTTTTAGACATTTCTAACGACGGTTTCATAACCGTTTAAGTATTGTAGTGCACACGAATGACGCAATAAATGATTTGTGTTTAGTTCAAAGGACAATTAAAATTCTTTGCAATGGATATATGACTATACCGTAATAAAATTGAAAATGATTAGCCACACGGTGTACTACTGAAATTTCTAAAATCACCGTACTCAATTAAGGGGATGTCACACAGTATGTATGTACAGGCGTAGGTTTATTTATTGTTCTAGGAAAGATGAATTTTCTCCAGGTAGGTTGGTACTTTGAATTTAATTGGTTGAGATAGATACGATATATTTTTAGAATTTGTAGCAGCTAGCTTCCACTAATTTATGGGGCTGAGGCATGTCTTCTTGCATAGATACTTTCACAGTAATTCTTGGGAATAAAGTACCTACCTACGTAGGTTAGGTAGGTAGGTATCGCGCTACTTTATGTGCGGTGGCAGACCAGACTCCGAAAGAATTGTGCATTACTTCCGAGCAACTGAAACCATTTATTTGGGTATAGGCTTCGTCAACTATGGTGGTATTCTCCTATATATGATTACTGGTTAAGTACATTACGTATGTCATGAGGTATTTTAATCGGAAGTAATAAGAAATTGTCTCTTGGAAACTTCCCCGTACTGCCGCTTTTTATACTAGAATGAAGAAGAAGATAATATGAGATTACAAAAATATTTTCGTAGTTGCCTATCTTTAACTTTACTTTTACAACCTGCAAGAAAAATAAAAGAACTTAAAAAGTTATAGATGCCTACTGCCTACCTTAGGTAGAGGCATAGACTATAGGGGCACTACGGAGAGAGAGAGTTCTTTGGTTCAAAACACAGGAAACTGTATAAGAATTACCATTTTTAGTAAGGTACTTTCTACGTACAGATAATTTACCTGAGTACTGAATCCTCGTGTCGTCGTCGTCGTCGTCGTGTAGCACATGTATCAATATAAAATAAGATACCTGAAATACAATAAAGACTCACCATTATCATATCATATAAAATATCTATGAGATGGTCTTTTTGAAATTATCAAAGTTTCCTCGACCCCCGCTAGAAGTATAATATAGAAACTCTAACTTGAACTCGGTGCGGGAGTTTATATTTATGACGCGGAAACGGCAGAGTCGATGGCCGTTGACTAGCAACACGACGTCTACCCTCTCCAGTCAGCACCATCACCGTGTAGGTACACACGTACACATTCCCAGTCATGCACACAACATTATGTATAGGTAGGTACTACTACACTACACTACCATTCATACAATGGATTGAATATCTATATATGTTGGTTGTAGGACATTTGCTACCCGGACATTTGCTACCCGGACATTAGCTACCCGGACATTTGCTACCCGGACATTTGCTACCCGGACATTTGCTACCCAAAACCCAACCTAGGACATTTGCTACCCTTAACCTAGGACATTTGCAACCCAAGGCCAAACCTAGGATATTCGCTACCCATGGCTAATTGGCTAATGCAGAAATAAATTGCATACACAATATTTATGAGTACACCACATTGCATCGTTGAAATAGTTTATTAATACTATTATTTTTAATGATAAAAAATGGTTTAATTTTAGATAGTCGTTCAAAAATGATATTTAAAAATAATATGTATAATTACTTTACAATTAATTAGTCTAATTAATATATCTTGCATATAGAAACAGACTGCTGTCTGCTGTATAAATGTTAGAACCAGACAACAACAAGCCATTGCAAAAACGATACAATAATAATTACTAAAAGACAAAAAACGGTAACAATAAAATTATAACGTAATCTTAATCCTAATAAAATAAATAAAACTCCATATGAGTCTAAATGTAATTACGCAACCTAAGAAGTAAATATACTAAGTAAACCTTAAAACTAGAAACTGTCATTTTACCATTATTATGTCATAAAAAACAATTCTTACATGTAAATATATTTTGTACCTATGTACAAAAAACTTACAGTTCGCTGAATTTTTCTATGCATTCTACGCTGAATTCTATATGCAGGATATATTAATTAGAAAAATTAATTGTAAAGATATTATAAATATTATTTTTAAACATCATTCAGCGTGTCTGCAATGGCTTTTTGTTGTCTGGTTCTAACATTTATACGGGAATCATTCTTAATATGCAGGGTATATTAATTAGAAAAATTAACTGTAAAGACAATATCTATATAACTTTTAAACATAATTTTTGAACGACCATCTACAATTATATTATGTTTGACCATTAACAATAATAACATTAATAAACTATTTTAACGATTCCATGTGGTATACTCATAAATATTGTCTATGCAATTTATTTCTACATTAGCCAAGGGTAGCAAATGTCCTAGATTTGGCCGTGGGTAGCAAATGTCCTGGGTTATGGGTAGCAAATGTCCTAGGTCGGGTTTTGGGTAGCAAATGTCCGGGTAGCAAATGTCCGGGTAGCTAATGTCCGGGTAGCAAATGTCCGGGTAGCAAATGTCCGGGTAGCAAATGTCCGTTTACCATATATGTTAAATATGTCTGCAATTACGAGACAATTTATTTCCAGTCCAAGCGCCCATTCACGTACATATATAGGACATGGCCATTAATATTCTTTAATTTTTTTTCTCGGATTGAATATCATGCAAATAGACTTGCCATAATCGAAATTCTCTAAAAATAAAAGTGAACTTTGGGAATTTGTGAATGTCTTTGAAATAAAACTGACTAAATTATGAAAATTAGGTAGACTCCCGTCCTTTGCACAGTGCATATGTTGATGTGTATATGTCAATAAGGTCGACCGCGATTGTTTTTATAAATGATGCATAGTCTTCTAGTTGATGCTTTTATCGCAATGTTTAGTGAATTTGAAGGACTTACGTTGACTAATTCACATTTTGAATGTATCTGTTGTAAGTCTATAATGGTAATGGTCATGATCCCGCCGGGAATTTAGAGCAATGGCTTGTGGACCTACAAAAAGAAGGCATTATAAAGTAAAATCTGTCGGCATAATAATTGACACATTAACTCTACTCCTGACCCGGTACCTTGCTGCATGACCGAATTCGGAGTCTTTGCTCTGGTTCCTTTTTAATGTAACAGTGCGTCATACTTAACCCAGTTGAACTCCCCGTCTCGTACATATACCTCACACAGCTGAGTTTTAAATAACTCCGTTTGTGGGGCAGAAGGGAATGAACTTACAAGGTTGTGTGCCGTATTTGACTGCAAGGTGGAAAAACTCATGTCCTCGTTTCATACTCTTTTGTATGTGTGTGTGTTTATAAATATATATAAAGGGATTCCGAAAATTTCTGAAATGTTTCCTCCACACACGATTTTTTTTCCACTCCCTGTGTATGTCTCTGTGTGTGTGTGCGAATCTCTTGAACACATTCGAGCGTGAAATTCAATTTAATGTACTGGGAATTTCGTTTTGTATTTTTATTTTTTTCTCACTGCATTAGACTTAATGTTGTTTAGTTTTTCTTTTCAAAAGGGTGCATAATAATTATTATTATTTCATTATAAAATTTGAAATAAAGTACAAAATAAAATGTGTACCGTTTTCTTATTGAAATTTATTATAGACAACCTGGAGCTGACTAGCGAGTATATAAGCATTTACATGTAGCAATATAGAATATGCCTTTCCTGAAGTCATTGACACTACGCTATGGATACTGAGCAGTCAATGGATTTTGACCCATATTTACATTATTATTCAAAATTTTTATAGAATTTTTCTTTTATTCAACATGTCGTACGTTGACGCGCGCTAGGCGCTCAACCTAAACTTTCCACAATTCTGTCAAGCATAATAATATAGCATAATAAAAGTCAAACTGCATGAGAGGCATGCTGCTGCTGCTGCTGCTGCGGTGGACATCATCTTTCTATCTCTCTATCCGTATCCACAGTTACTAAAAGTATATCCGTACCACTGCACTGCACTACCAGTAGAGGAGATTTTGTATTTTTTTTTCTTCAAACATTTCTATACTTAGGTTTATCGGCTGAATAGGAATGAAGAAGGGAAATCGAAATCTAAATTGAAATCTGTTTCGTTTCGAACTTTTGATTGTCGTGTGGTTTTACATGAAATATTTTTGACAAGCTCAACCAGGAAATCAAAAGCATGAAATCTTTTGAATGGGAATGATACGCTTGTCTCTCCAGTTCATCGGATCTTTCCATTTAATGCTCTTTCGCGATGAGAAGAGTTCCTCCTCTTGCTTTTAATTTCTGCCTTGATCGAGCTTTACATCGTCACATCACTGCACTGATTGAGTCGGTCGTCAAATTATCCTCATCATCATTTATCACAACAAAATCACTACAACTTTTTACATAGGTCATCGCTCAGTCCACGATGCACTCCTCTGGGAAATTTGAGAAATAAATATGAATAGAAATATCTGTAATGCATAATAATGTAAGGGAAAGAAGAAGAAGAAGATGCTCAAAAGATATGAATAAAAATTACACATGATTTTACATGTAGAGTCATATAGATGGAGTATAGTAATAATTATCATAATTCTTTGGTCTCTCGGAATATATTTCTATCTTAAAGCATGGAGCAGGAGAGGAGAAGGAGAATGATAAGAGGATAGGAAAAGGTGTTCACGTTTTTACGGCTCCTGCTGCATGAACCGCAACGCTTTTCGATATGGTTGATTCTCTCTACATGGTTGTACGTTGTACCGTTGTTCTGTGTGGCTTGTTGTACTTTGTATTTGGTACATAGCTATGTGAAAGAAAGTGAAGGGACTTTTTGTGTGTGATGCCTTGAGAATTACGATACAATTACCATACCTTCTTTGTATCAGTCATACTTGAGATTTCTGTGTCTGTGGGCCTTTGAGAGGGCATTCACTCCTTAGCCTGCAACTAGCTCTTTTACCTTGTCGCTCAATTATAATGGCAGATGAGAACTGAATGCATTTTCTTCACACTGTTCGCACGTCATAGTCAATGGAACAATTTACGCGAATGTTTTTCTTTTTTTTTATTCTTATAATGTACCTATATACCTATATAGCTAGGTGTTTTTCTACATGCCATACAACATTCTTACCTACCTACCTATGTGCACATTTGAATATTCCACGTATAAAGCGTCGTCAGTCTAAAGTGTAAACTATACACAGGCTACACCACATTATGAGTGCGGATAAATAGTGCTCGCGTACGTACCTAGTAGAGGTAGGTACATACTCTACTAATTAAGTACCATCCCCGCTCACTTATTTGTCACTGTATAATATACTGATATAATTTATGTAGGTTATGATACGGCCAGGACGACCCGTAAGAAATCCCTTCTTGGTATCAGTACAGTAGCAGTAGCAAAGTCCGCTTTTATTAGTAGCAAGTAGGTGGTGTACAGATTCCTTTTTATGTGTTTCATAACTGCATATTATCACACTGCATAATTAAGTGTCAAAAAACCTTGTTGGTTTAAGCTCAACTCAAATCTAACTAAGGCGACTTATTGTTAGCATTTTTACAGGACATTTTGAACGCTTCATTTTCCATTTTAGCATGTACCCTATATCTAATCCACTTACCTAGGCAATTTACATTGATCTAACTTCTGCACTGTACCGCGGGCTCATGATGTAGTCAATTCAGACTACATATGCAGAATATTAGTATATTGCAAAGTCGACTATGATTTTGAGGAATTATATAACACATTAAATTGTGCTCTATGTATACACGATAAGATACCCAAGTATTTAATCACATAAAACTGTAAAAGTTACTCATGCAAAAAAATAAGCGTGGATGTATATGTTATATGTTTGTACTCTGCATTTTTATTCATGTGTAAGTGCAAGTGTTTTTTGATTAGGAATTTAGCACATGTATACTATGTAGTAGAGGTAGTACAATTTATAGAGTAAACTCAAGAAAGTGTGAAGCAAGACTAATAATCGCGAGCCCCGTTTTCATTTACTGTACAACTCATGGGTGAAGATTGGAGTATAGTACATAATTTGTAAAAGACAAAAATACAAAATTTTTAAACACTTTTAACAAAGTATTAACAAGTAGTCTATTTACACCATTAAAAGAAACTTGCAAATACAGTTTAGTTTGTACACACAAAAAACGACAAAGTCACGGTGATTACTCACCCTTTTAAGTAGTGCTCCATGCATGGAATTTATCATACTAACTACACGTATTTTATTGTATTCCTTGTTATAAACTTATGCTTATAAGCTTTTATTCAGGTTTTTACATGAATAAAAAAAATTAATTTTGCAAAACGATATTGAGTATTGTATCTGCATATTATGCATTCGATTAAAATCTAAACTGTAGTACACTACAAAACACAGAAATAATTATTTTAAGATATCAAATGAGATCAAATTGAATAATAGTGATTATTTTTATTATTTTACCACCATATCAAACTATATATGTCTAAAATTCTGATAGAAATTCTGTATTTAATTTTATTGCTCGTTCATCTAAAACTCCACAACCCATAAACAATTGCTATAGAGAGCAGTTCACCAAGCAAGAATATAAGGATATATATAAATAAATGCAATGACATAAATTTAATTATTTCAAATTAATAAAATATGACTATCCGTGCAGGGCAGGGGCATATGCATATTTTATATGCAATTGTCTTGCAACCGGTTGAGAGCTTTTGTCTTTGATCCCTTCTTGCCTAATGAAATTAAAGTTCAGAGAAGCAATCAGAGGGATAAAAAGAATGTTAGTATCTATTATTAATGAGAAAAGTCTCGTCAGTTTTATTGGCTAAAAGCCTGTCGAGATTGTTTTTATACAATGACATCATCATATGCTATATAGCTCCTCTCCGTTGTTCATCCTCTTTTGAGCCTTTTCTACAATGGTTTACACAGTATTTATACATGTGACAGTCTATATACAGTACACTATATATTACAAAACATATATTACAACAAGTTTAAAATGCAGCCAGGCTCAATTAATGCGTTAAATCCCATTCTTCCCCCTGTGCAACTGCTTTAAATTTAAATACATTTTAACTACATACCATGTACATAATAAAAGCATGCTACGCTGTGTTGTAAGCAGAACACATTAACTTTTACACAGTATTTACATCAAAGGATGATAATATAATGACAACTTCCAACTCCACTTTAGCTTTAACTCGTATAACCGAAGGCGGTATATGGAGGCTCATATAATAATTACCATTACCAGTTATATATATGCTAGTTATGGTCTTATATGGTTCTGCCTCCTGCATGTGAGCTGTGCATTAGGATGTGGATGTGGGTATGTGTGCTATATGTGTTGGAGCATTTGAAAAACTCGAGTCAGGATGTAAGGTAGGAGTTGAGAATAGTGTGAACGGACCGTACAGAGCGAGCTCATCAGCGAGTTATTACCTTAGGTACCTACCTATAGAGTCAGTATATATCCTGTAGATATGCACTGGGATATAGAAATGCAGAATTGCTGACTTGGCTGAGAGAGTCAAAGTCCCCAAGTGCGAGTGAAAGTGTGTCATAATGACGTTGAACCTTTTCGTCAGTTTCACTTCACCTCATGAGCAGATCGGGCAGATCCTCTATCGTTACATTGACTCTGACTCTTTACTGCAGAATGTATGCAGGACTTGTATATACGTTGCTACTCTGGGTACTCACGGGTTTAATCCACTTTAATCCCGATGGCTATACCTATATATTTAACATTTATAACTGAACTGAATCATCAGTCATCACATGGTTGGATTACATAAAAATATATTCGGGAGCTATGTCTCAAGCCAAGAATGCAGGTAGGGACACCTTGTACAAATTTCATGCAGTCTTTAAAATGAGCAGAAAAATGCAGTGACATCTTGACTCCATACTGAATTCTTTCCATTAAAATGATTTAAATCTGCTTATATAAGTTCCGTTTCTGGACTGTATGGTCGTCTCATATCAATTAAAAAATATTTCAAAGAATTATTGAGATTAACAAGGTTTTTAAGTAATTTTAATTGCATTTTAAAATCAATGAGTTGATACTACATGCCACTATGGGACGACGAACAATGCTAATTAATTGGGGAATTTTTAAGTAGTGTAGGGAAAAGTTATAATACAATAAAGACATGCAATAGATAATATAAATGAGACTTCTGCACGAGACAGGACGAGAATATGACCCCTATTGTTTCTAAACTTAATGATTTATATCTTGTGTAGTCCGTGAAGCGGGAGGTAGTGCCTGCGACCTGCTTATATGTATAGGTGGTAGTGGTATAGGCACACTATGGGAAATGTAATGGGGTAATTGATCAATTTTTGAAGGAATAGTAGGTAGTATATCGCAGAGTGTTAGATTAGATAAATAACAGTTCATCCTTTTACTTTCAGTAACTCTCTCTCTCTCTCCCTTTGTCTCTCTTTCATCCTCACTGTTTTATGATAGCGAGAATAAATTAAAAATGCGCGATAAAAATAATTAAAGGCGATCACCAGTGTAGTAGTAGCGGTGCGGTATCAGTAGGAAGTAAATTATTGTTAAAACAATTGTTGTAATCATTTAAAATCTTAGCATCATCAGTGTTTACTCTACTCGAGAATCTGTTTGATGTAAGTTCGTGATAAAATGATTTTAACGGTGTCTGAGATTTCTGAGAATGAGCAAAGATATGCATGTATCTCAAGTCATATAGGGACTGTATGGATGGATGATGCGCCTACCTTCAGTGTCATGTGCGTAATTACTAGGTGCATATCTTCCCTTGGGGAGTGTCTTCTTGTTGCGTTGAGTATACATGGTAATTAATTTGTCAAATCAATCTAGGTTACAGCAACTTTTTATGGGGAGGAACGTGAGCGGAGGAGAGAGAGACAAAGTATTGAGTATTTAGACAGAGACAGAACAGACAGACACACACAGAGACAAGGGTTGTTTTATTTAAAGATGAACTAAATGTTACAGAAATAAATATGGATTTAGATTCTAGGTTAGCGCAGTTATTTTCGTCTGGATGGGAAAGGGTTATTTCTTAGCATGTAATGTACATAAGAGGCACTTTATGTACGCCCAGTATTCAGATCGTACAGGATGGATATTCAAGTATGAGTATGGGGCATGGGGCATAGGGCATGGAGTACCGAGTATGGACAAGAGCAACCCCATACTTTTTCACTTTGTTGTACTTGTGCTCAGATTGAAAATCCTCAGAATCCGTTAGACATACTCAGCGGCCTTCTTATTTCGGTTCTCAGACAATATCAAAAATGGGGAAGGAGAAGGAGTTCCGCTCAAAGGCCACACGTAAAGAAGAATCCAGTACATTCCGTTTATTTTAGGTCAGATTTTACCAAGTTCCCTTTTCTTCCATCGTTCCCATCATTTCCCATCTTCTCTCAGTCAGCGGACAGAGACGCAGGTAGCGTAGGTACATAAAATATTATGTACCTTCCAATATACTTTAAGTGGAAATTGGGAAGTTAGTACCGGGACTCGCACTGGCACTGGCACTGGCACTGGCACTGGAGGTGGTTTATACTTAAACTGTTCATTGTCAGTACTTGAATGGGATGATGATCATGATCATGATGGCAGTGATGATGCCGGGACAATGATGAGCACTTGACCTACCTTTCACATTATGACCCTAACCCTTTCAAATCTCACGACTCCCTTCCCTCTCACTGCAGTAGGTTTCGTTTCATGACGGAATATTGACGACGCAGTGAAAACTCTTTTCAAGATCCTTGAGGTTTACTTGGAAATCTGTGATTTCAGAGGAAATTGTGTCGAGATTTCCCTGTATGTACCTATATGACATGAGCGTCTCCAATTGAAAATTGGGACTCACTCAACAAAACTGATGTAATTATATCGAGAATTTATATATCAGTATTTTGTTGGAGCCTTGCTCGGTCGGATCTGTTAAGATTTTCACGTTCAATCTTCAATTCTTTACTTACAATGTGTAAATCTAGGTCGGAGAGTACCGTTATCCAGGCAAGGCTCAAAATAGGAGGCGGTGGATATATAGCATATCCAACTATAATGACATGCAGTATAGTAGTATAACGGGAGTATGGACATTGCTTGTCCTACGATGTACTTATAACTGTGTCCGTACCTTCAATTTTCAATCGTCCTCTAAACTTGGAATAAATATCGAAGAACCAGTAGCTTTTCTCTGATTACATATGGCATGGTGGTAATCCCAATTACTAATATACATATTAGTATTCAGGTTGTTAAAATTAAAGGACACGGAGCACAATCAGGGCCATTAGAAAACTAGCAAGGTATATCTGTGTCTGTAAGGACTACATGGATTAATACAGACTGAAGGTCTTGGGAAAAATAATAACGGAAATAAAGGCCCTTCAACTTCACATATATTTGATCATGGACAAACTGACCACGATGCAAACAAGAAGCCACAAAAAAGGGGAAAAGATAAAAGCAATGACTTTATTAAAATAAACTACTCTGTATTCATTCCTATTAACTCATCCTTATAGTTTGTGGCAGAGCTAAAATTTTGATGGTACATATTTGACTGTACTAAACACCCAATAGCTCATTCAGTGTCATAATAAATTAGATAATTTGGGTTGCATAGATCCTCCAGTCTGTCGTTTGTACTAATAATGAATTATGTAACTGTACTTTGTGGACCGGTGGATTTGTTAGACAAAGATAAATTAGTATCTCAAATTAATGGGAATGTTTCTGTGCTGAAAAAACCAAATCCTGAAACCAGGGACCTACCTACCTACATACCTACCTACGCAACCACTCTACTATATTTTATAGGATTTTACGCGAACTCATTATGTCGCGGACAGATACTCCACACGAGACTGTAGCATATACCATGTCTACGGCAACGGCTACGGCTACGGCTACGGATGTCTGGATTATTTAATTTTATTTCACTATGCCAAGATTTTATATGTAAAGTATTTGAACCGAAGCGAAGGAGACTCTTTAGACTGTAAAACTATTTGAGTCTTCGTCCTCATTTCCCTTTCTTCCGAGTTGACAGCCGAGATAATAAACAAAAGGAAACATACGGAATCCATCATGTGCTCAACTCATCTCCAATTTTCCTCCATGTTCTCCATTATATTATGTGTGTGTGTCATTATCTACATACATTGAGTCTTGTGGTAGTGGTAGTGGTAGTGGAAGCGAAAGTGTATTGATATTTGATAGTTTGTCGAAAAGAAAAGGAACAGACTTGTCTCTGTCTCTATAAAAGTCTAAAAGTGTACTGCTAATAATATACTGAAAAACTTATTAGAATCTGCATGTTCATGTATGTATAATGTACACTCTGTCCGAGAAAAAAGAGCAACATTGCAAAAGGATAAAATACCGTATTTGTATATAAATTCCTAATTCGAACAAACTATATAGTCAACTACACATATATAGACAGAACACGAACTGGTTTCTCTGGATGCAATTTATTATGTTACGTGTATAATATAATTACGCATCTTCCCTTGTTTTCCACCAGCACCAGCACCAGCACCAGCGACAGCGACAGTATAGTAAATATATGCGCATATAATATATGTCTACAGAGATGCACTTGTTCTATGCCGTCGTCGTCGTCGTCGCCGACCTATCACATAGAATTTTATTCCACCCCCACTTGACTCCTCATGGAATATAAAATTACATCTCTCTTTTGGCCTCCATATTAAATCAGTTTCAGGTCATAATAATATTTTGTATTATATTAACTCAAAGTTTAAAATCTGGAATAATAATTCGATAAATTCTATAAATTGTTATATAGTAATTCATACTTGATTATGAAAATTATATGAACAGAGCCTACACTTTAGACTGACTTGAGGACGAGGACGATGCACACAAGATGCTACAACGCTTCAAGTTTCATGCCATGTGCTCTCTGCAAATTTGGAATCTCTCAAGTCGTGTTTATAAATGAGTTATTGATGACTTCATAATTATTATAGAAACTGCGTTCATTTAAAATATGGCCAATAATGTAGGTTATTCATGATAATTTATTGAGAAATATCTCTGCAGATGTGAATGTACTGGAAATATATCGTGAAGATAATAAAAGTAGCAAAGACTCAAAAGGATTCTCCACACATTATGACATAATCGAGTATGAGCGGAGCCGTGTATTCTATGTAAATTCTGTTAAAAACAAATTTCGACTCGCTGCTGCCTGAACTAATTCATCAGTGTTAGTGATGATACGAACGTAAAATGAAAAACTATTTAACCTACGTCAATTTTTGAAGTTTAAGATCTAGGTTTTTACTTTTGTAGTATAGTAACCACTTCCTTTTCCACTTATCGTTCTAGCAATAAAGTGAACATGCAGGGTGTATATCAGTAAGGAAGGGTATCTGATCATACAAAAGTATTATTCTGTGAACACCATAACGCATACAAAAAAACAATCTACAAAAATCTCTCCATTATTCATAAAGTATATAAGCTGATACGGATTACTACGGATAGATCTCAAAGTTCATTAAGAGTGCTATGAGAAAATATTTAGGTTATGCTATATATATATACGCGGGGGAATATAAAGAAACCGTGCTACCGTAGTAATGTCTCGACCCTATATAACTTTACATACCTAGGTAGGTACATTACTCAAGTGTATGCATAACAAAATGGGAAAGGAAACATTTATTGATTCGTTCTATGGATGAAAATAGGTCATCTTATTTCCCCGAAATCAGGGCGACGATGTTATTGCACTCTTACGTGACCGCGTCCTGCATTATTGTGCCGGTCTTCTTTGCTATGACTATATACCTCATACAATAGTATATACTTTCATATATATTAAACATGAGGAAAATATAGCCAAATATTATGGTGATATGAATTTACTTAACAATTTATCTAATAATTAAATCTTGTAATTTTATTTATTTCACAGAGAACACAATATCCGCAGACGGAAGGCTCTACACGAAGGCATTTCTGGCTTTCAAGTTGAACACGGGCTAAAGACCTACAACAAATAAATAAATAAGGTATGATGATGATTAATTCGATATTCAAACGCTATAATTCTATTACCTAGCCGTGTTTCTTGTTGTAATGTAATATCTCCAAAAACAATCAAAATGTCTACAATATATTATATTATGAAACATGGCGGTTGAGGTGTACAAGATAGTGAGAAATATTCTGCTTTAAACTTGCTCAGTTGTTGACGCGGTGGAAGCCCGTGCCTCCTACAACATACGTAGAATCAGTAGAATGTAGAACTGACAATGAGCTCGGATAATCCAGAAGCTGAGTAGTAAGTAGTCAAGTGACTGACTGATGTCATAATTATTATACTCGCATAATTATATCTGTACATAGAGGGAGGATAGTGTCCCGTGAGCTCCGTCGTTGTCGGTTACGTATGAGAAAGTGTACCTACCCCGTAATAGCTGTACAAGATGTCTATAACAAAATAATATTATCATAAAACCGTATAGATACCCTTTTTACAGCCTATTTGATGGATCTATACTTGTAGCTCGCTCGTCACATAAAAAGATGTTGATTGGCATATCGTATCTCAAATACAAGTACAACTACAGTACTACACAGAGCTGATAGCGTCAAGAGACATAGTAGACGCAGTGGATATAGGCTCTATATGACAAGTGCTACATTATATATTATTATATACTGTTGCATGCACATAATCCAATCCCAATCCCAACTAAAAACTACCATTAAGGTATACCTACCAAGTATAGTTAGTGGAGAGAACGGTTGAAGTTTATGTAGCGCTGGTGCTGGTTGTATGGATGATGATGGTGTGGTGCGAGTATAGAAATGGAAATCAAACGTGACCCAGTTTCATTGGAAGGCCGTCGACCTTTATACTACTCCGAGGCTACTGATATTATCTCTACACTGTATCTGCACTGCACATTAAGCCACACATATAAATATTGCGTGCATAGTACTTGAGTCAACTATAATCTCACACAACTACACGGCATAAAGTGTAACTACTACACTACATCTCTTTTTTTTTCATAGTATACACCATAAGTACAGAGTATCCATAATGCAGAAGATTTATTTGAGACTCACACTTACTACATTTCATAACATAGTATAAACATAGGAGATATGGTAAATATCTTTAAACATTTTCTATTGATAGTCAGAAATTCCAAATGTCTTTCCACTTTACACTCTATACGCGGTCTGGGTCTCCAATACAACTATAGGTAGGTACACACAGGAGATAGACGTAATTAGGTACCTACATAGGTATATATCCACAAGTCTATAACTAAAGCAGACCAGCAAAAACAAAAATCGTTACTTGGAATTACTGGATTTCATTTTCGATTTTCGTATGTTAAAAGCACAAGAAGTTACTTAGGTTTCCAACCCAATCCCACACACCATGTAGTTTAGTTTAGATAATGTTGTACGCATAAGTAAATAAATATAAGTTACCTAAATTGAGTTCCCTGCTTAAAGAGTCATTCATCCAACGTGTGATACAGTTAAACAATCAGAGTTATTCAAGCACATTTTTTTTCATGTAGACGTATATAATTACTGTTCAAAATGCACTGACGAAAGACTGGAGACCCTGTCTTGTACTAATATCTTGCCCATATTAACGTATGGCATTAAATCATAGCTGAGAATATGTACGTATACTGAAGATTTAATTCTAAAATGTAGCATATGATTATCAGTACTGTTTGTACTTAATATGTAGGTTAAAAATTGTGTTGTTCGTAAGTTCGCACATGAGTTGCTCACTCAATCTACATCTACAACTGTACAATATAGTTGCAACTGAAAAAAGTACCACCAACAAGGGGTTTAATATTATTCACGCAGATCCATGTGTACTCTGTCTCATAGGATAGGACAGCCGATGTCGATGTCGATATAGACACGTACACACACACACACATAAGATTTAATTTGGCATAAAACCTTGTGAGCGTTTAGTTTCTTGAAGCGTTAAAATCATCTTACATAACTGTATAGTGAGTACTACTACTCTCTGTTTTTTTAGTATTATCGACATCGAGCACAGGAGTTTAAAAGTCTTCAAAGTTTCTCATCTGCGCACTTGACTAGCACACTTTTCCTTTCAGTAGTTTGTTGTATTTTTTACTTACAATTTTGCTGAGTGCTACTGTATGTATATAGAAGGTCTTAAAAGCAAAATGTTCATTCTAAAATATATATGTATATTTTCGGGCTTTATGTCTACTCGTCACACCTTGGAAAAAACACTCTCGTGACTGTAAAATACAGAAATGTAATAATGTGGATATGAATAACCAAGAACTGCTAAAGTTTAAAATGCAGCCTTTACGAGTATCTCTGTACATTATAAGAAGTATAATTATAGGAACGTATGTGGGATGTGAGTATACAGTGCCTGGGTTTGGGTTACTGCTTGCTTCAAGAAAGTAGAAATTGAAATCCAAATCCATGTTACATATAACTGGAACATGTAATTAAGTACTCTACTCTATCTAACATTCCTTGGCATCGAAAGCGATCGTCCAACTCAGAAGAAGAAAAAAACTTCTACAAAAAAATATGTAACAAAATTACCTTAAAAAAAGAAAGAGATTAATGACCTTATGCCATGACCTACGCTATACTTTACTCGCGCCTTTCAACCCCATAGCACATTCTTTTTTTAAAGAAATGTAATGAAAAGTTATAAAATTAATTAATTACATGAGATAACAATTAACAAAAGTAAGTACTATTTATTCATTTATAAATATTCCTTAAAACTTTTTTACACTTTATGTGAATTTCATTTTAATTAGTTTAATCCCCATACAATATAATGAGGTGTAAGTTGGTCGCTCATTGTTTATAAATGGTTAATAATTATATCCTGCAATAAACAGAACCAGGAATGCATTTTTACTCATATTATAGAGATGCCTATAAAATCTTTACATTATTTTGCTGGGTGAGAAAGTGAAAGTGGACTTAAAGCTAATTTATCTGACTTTTAGTGGACACGATGAACATGAATCAACTTCTAGTTTCCTATTATTCTCAACAACTTGAACAAGAAACGAGAGAGGACTGCAACTGTGTGCATGCCTATGTACATTATATGCGGAGATATATTCAGTAGTCAGTCGGTGAATATCTCTTATCGCACGAATGCACAGTGGTTGTCGTTGTAGAAGTAGTAGGCAGTAGGTATTACATATGGGTGTAATGTATATAGGTATGTTATGATTTCCCATTTGATTTTGCTGCTGACTGACTGACTTTTATTCAACCGCGTCAACCGGTTAGTATTAACAAAACAATGCAATGCAATCCTGGCACATGTATATATAACATCCACAGTACGATCGACACGTACACACGCTCCCTATTATACAATAGAATACAAGAATTTAAAATTGTAATCCTAGCAAAGAGACTCGTCTCACTTCTTGAACGTGTGACTGAGAGTCAGATGAGTGAAGAAGCTACAGCTATATACTTTGTTATTAGAGCTGCCATCAGGTTAGAAAAACTTCAAATATTTAGGAAAACTTTTTTAACTTGGAATTTGTCTTCAAATCCTTGACATGCATCCCTTAGGACGAATTTGCCATTTGCTCAAATATTATTTTACTTTGCTTAGCAACAGTCAACAGTGGCACAGAGCCTTATTATGTGACAGCCTGCTCAAGTTGAAAAAATTTTGCTCGACACATCATCATCATCTTTAGAAGAAGAAGAAGAAGATAGAAGGGACAGAGAGTAATACAAAAAGAATGCATCACTGTGTGTACACTCATAATTAGATACATACATATTTTTCGTATTGTGTTATTTTTTCTGTATGCTATGTATATACCTTCATCTTCGTCTTGGAAAATGCGGTGGGCTTATGCCTTTTTATTTATTCAATATCCGTTTGTGTAATGGGAAATTATAGAGTCATGCCGTTCAGTCGTGGTAATAGAAATACTTGGAAAAATAAAAGGTAGAGGCGGAGAAGTAAGGGGAGCACCCACTTGTCTAACGATAAATGTAATTACAGATATATGGCAGTATTTGTGATTGTCGGCGGTGTGTCATGTAAATCAAACACTGAAGGTGCTTTCCTTTGAGCTTTTTGTCATATAAATACAAAATTCAACCAATACTTTGTTGCTCAAAAATTGCACACTACAAACAAACGAGTTCAACTACCTCTCGGTCAATTCGCAATTTCCATCCATCTAATTAGCTAGTAGTAGTACTAGTAGTAGGGTAAGTGCATATAATGTAGTTGGTGGGAACTAGTCAAAGGAAACTAAAGGAAGTCCTGCTGATTTAATTTAAAAACAATGCAAAACTTCATTGTGGCTATATTTTTCGTGTAGAGCAGGCTGTTGATCTCTTATATATTGTGGTGGGGTTCTTATTACGTGATTGTATACGCCTCTATACTAACAAACCTATAAACTACAAGCGGACTAAAATACTAACAACACCAACACTTAGGAAATGATTTTCTGTTGTTGTTTGTATTTTTAATTGAATTAATTGAACTAAATTAATATTATACATGTGACTATGGTAGATTTAGATTTAAACCACCAGAAACTAGAAAGGGGTATTTACCTTTTGAACATGTGAGTAGCAAGTGTACTTGTAGTGATTCTTCATTTACATAGGTGAAGGCCTAAGGCATGCGTGTTGCATCTTAAATATTTGAAAACTTGTTACATACCATTAAAAAATTATAAAATATTTGCAAACTACACAAATCACGTTATTTCTATTTCTATCTTATTTACCGTAAAGCTTCGAATAAAGCCCCGGGGCTCTACTACAAAATTTGCCTTGTAACCCGGGCTATATTTGAGACCCAAATTACCGATATAAAATACTCATCCATACCCGGGCTGTAATACAGGCGATCCGGGCTCTATTTTGGGGGACGGGCTATAATGCAAGCGCTACGATACATACCAATATGCACTCTAAAAATAAGCAGGACAAAAAAGGAACATGTTAATAGCACAAAAATCTGTGTTAATAATTCCTACAGTGACAGTTGTGTAATCAAGTTTGAATTAAAACCATCATTTACACTGTATAAGTACACGGTTCTCCCCCATTCAATTGCTGTTGGGCATGTCCTGAGACTGACTGAGACTGTGTAGGTAGGCGTGTAAACAGTTAATTATATTATTTGAGACTTACAAAGTCTCTGTGTTAAATTCGATGAAGATGATAGAGAAGAGGCCGCCGCTATTTGCAGGTTATTAATAATAAAAGTAAATAAATATTACAACATGCAAAAATTTACGTAACCCTCAGCGCAGTGTGCAGTGAAGACCCATAATACTATGTCATAGCTGTACAGGGAACAGATTCAAAATTCGAAAGTTTGTCTAAATATATTAGTTGGATATGTATGTTATAACATATAGGTATATATATGTACACTCTGGATAATAAATCTGCGACAGTATGTACTATCTACCATTATTCCTTGTACCAGACAGGACAGAGACAATTTTAGTATATTTACTTTGAGATGCTCCCTCCCATGATGCAGATCCTAATGGCAGTTATAGCAGGTGTTCAAGGCGTCAAGCGTCAAAAATTCAAAATTTCTGTGGTTAAAAATATTTCTAAATTCAATTTAAAATTGAATTTGAAATGTACATCTCAAAACCTATATATACAGATAATAATAATAAAAATGCTTTATTCTCAATTCCTTGCCAAGTCTTTTACTACTGATATATAATATGTAATACCAAATGATATGAAAATGAAAATTTTTAAATGACATCATAGAGTTGCATTCTTTAACTTGAAATTGCTCACTTTGTACTACGTAATAGGAATCTAGCACCGTCCGAAGAAACTTCATTGCTACTAACAACAGATTTACTATGTGTCTTGTCCACATTTCAAATATGTATAGGACAAATAACACAGCGATTTTATTACAGAGAATAATCTGCTAGCGAATCCAATAGGTAATAATAATAATAAAAACTCTGGTTGGAATAACTATTTACCGTTACCGTCCACCATACCGCCGTACAATACTACAGGTTCCACATTACATATTATGCTGATGATCGTATTCGTAATAATTAATACTTTTATCTTTCTCAGCTCAGTGTCAACCCATTATTGGATACAGGACAGCACACACACACACACACAAACACATTATTTAGTATCTATATAGTTGAAATTATTAATAATGTAAGTAGACTTGCAATATACATAGAATTAATACTCAATCATAATATTATATAGTGATACATGGATAGGTACGAGATTGAAAATAAGGTACCTAAAAATCATTTTTAGGCTAGGAGCTATACGCATAAAAAGTGTGTGTGTACATATATGTACGCTCTGGTCTGGAAGATGGGAGAAGAATCTGCGCTAGGGATATGAATTGTGATTGAAGTGATTTAACTCTGCCAGGTTTGGTATGGTTAACTAGGTGACGTCCTTGCTTTTTGCATTGGTTGCAAAAGAGTTTCTCTTTAAGTTCATCGACTCTAGCCAGGGTTACCACTAGTAATGAGCTACATAGCGGAGTCAAGTTATACAATTCCAAGTAGTGCTGTCGACAACATGGAGCTACATACCTATAGCCAGCCTACTATGCTTATACTTTCTATATAGTACCCTCAGCCTCGCTCGCAGTGTGTGCATTATGTTCAAACTTCAAACTATAAGAGACATTAGAACCCTTTGGCAATTTCAATTTCTGAGCAAGCGAAACCTTCTCCTTCTCTCTCTCGTCCTTTCCTCTCCTCATCCTTTTGAGCTAGAGCACAAAACTGGCTCTGGCTGACAAACAACATTGAATTCTACGATAGAAATACAATGCAGTGCTGCAGTCGCAGTCTGTAAATATAAATATAAATAGGTACATACATGTTATGTGTGTACCAACAACACCAATTTTAATGTACCTACCAATACTACATAACTTTGTAATTTTGTTTTTCAAACTTTATTTTTATTTCATATATATCAATACTATTCGGGAATTTTATTTTCTATTTCAAATTAAATTTTGAAAATGCAAAAACCAATTTGTTTTTAATGGAAAATTTAAAATGAAACCTAAAAGTATTGTAGCATACTTGACTATCTTTTGGTAGGAAAAAACCCACGGCAAATGATGTGTATGCTGCGATTTAAAATATTCCTATTATTTTTTTTTTCTTGAAGTAAAATGTGTGAGTGGATGAGTAAATTTGTTTACGGATAACTGTTGACTATGCTGATAGCCTCAATTTCATTATTTCATAAATGATGACGATAACTATACTACAAAGTCTACGTTGAGTTAAAGTGGACAGTTATAATAAAAGTACAGATAATTTCATTTTTGATTTTTGTCCGCGTTTGATCAGAGGTTTGGAATTTAAAAATATGCTGTGCAGTAACAGTAAAAATTATCAGTACATAATAATAATATGTAGGACTGATATTTGGTTTACTTACATTTAGCAAAGTTAACTCACGGTGACGACGATAGTGAAGCCGGAGCCGGGTGACGAGATTGAGATTAAAGTCACTGTGTCAACATTGTTTGGCTTTGGTGGCATGAGAGTCCTTGCTGAACTCTACTTTTATCGTTAGATATGATATGTAGGTATGTACAATAGTGTATCGACGAAATGCTGTAAATGAGCTATAAATACAGTGTCATAAAATAGCTAAACAATAATGTTTTGATTGTCAAATATGGCAAACTTGATAATAGACTGATTTAAAAAAATAAGAATGACAATTGAGTCTCTATATAGCTGCTGGGGTTATATAGTCATTGTATTCGCACAGAGCACAAATCATTACTAGTCGATAAATTTTAAATCGGCCGCATTGTCATATCTGTGACCCAGCAGGGTTCATTGCACTTTAAAAGGTCCTACAACAATCCAAAAGCATTGTCTTTCCAAATTTAAATTATTACACACGATCCGTCCGCATTATTAAAATATATTGAAGAAAAAAAAATTATGGCATGTATAACATTGCAGTACATATTTATGTTAGTTAGCATACGTTGCGTTCGTTGGTTAGAAATCAATATATGGCACATGTTTAGAGGTTGATTGGTTCGTGGAATATCTCTGACTGTATTGTCAGACATTTTCTAGTTCAAGTATTCATAATAATTATTAACTATTTGTTCGTAACATTAATAGAGCAATAATAATGGAAAATCACATTGATTGTTACAGTCTGGGGGAATTATTTTTATTTATTTATTTTTACCAATGGTATATGGAGATGGGCGTGTATTTATTTCGCTTTTAAAAATTTCATTTGTCCCGCTATAATCGTACAAAAAATAATCCGTATTAACAGAATGCAGAGCACAGTTAAGTTGATGTTTCAAATGTAAAATTTCAAAATGTTTTATAAAGTTTCCTTTAATAAAATTTATTTGAATGTTACAGGGCAATTTTGTTTGTTGTATGTACATAATATTATGATTTATTGCATTAGGAGAGCGCTAGTTCATTATCATTATCACACACAAACTTTCCTTTCAACAATTTATAATATTTAATCATGGCTGTATACCTATACTATACTCAACTCTACGAACTAATTCAAACCTGTGCTCTGTGTGTGTTATGATTGTAGTGTGTGAAACGGATTGAAATTTAAAATTGCACTCGTCAGCAAGTGAGCGCTCTATTATAAATTCAACAAGAGGGAGATAGAGATAACTGAAGTCATATTGACATGTTCTCAATATAGGTTAGTCAAACAAGAGATGAAACTACTCTGTATGAATTTGTTGTGTCGACAAAAAAAACGGAGAATTAACACAATGCAGTAAAAATTCATGTCAACTAATATTCTGTTTAAATCAACTGCATTTCAATTCAAGCGCATTCCATAGTTTAACTTTTTAATTTTTTTTAAGTGTGTGGAACATAATACATAATAATAATAATAGGTTGTAGTTGAGAAAAATAAATTGTCATAATTATATTTTGTGTATGCTGCTGCTATACCACATGTGATAAGATCAAGTTCTCAATGAGTGCTCACAGCTTGCACACACAGCTGTACTTACTTGTGTGTAATTGACACATATTTTATGAGTAATTTATTGATTATGGTCATGTTGATGATCATTAGCAGATGATTTACTCTGCAGTTTTCTACTCTGCTTTATTGTCATCGTTTTCGTTGTTGCCGTTGCCCGTCTTCGTCGTCGTCGTCCCATCATCCATCCGGCATCGGCTTCGGCTTCGGCTTCGGCAGTTCAGTAGTAGTCTCCTACTGCGCATTTAAATTAATTCCTTAAAAGAAACATTTAGCATATAGTAAATACACTAAATATAGCAGTACAGTGTGAGTTGAGTAGTAAATAAAAATTTCATTTCGGAGTATTCATCAATTCCTGAGGGAATTTATGGTTCTGTTATTATGCTGCTCAAAAATTTAACCTCATATTAATAATATCAAGCTGGGTGAAGGATACCATTAAGCATGTGAATAACAACCAAAATCAGCAAAATAATTCTTAGAGAATAGATTCTATTAAGATGATTAGAACCCCTTACTAAGAAGAATGCCTCGCGTTCTTTTTTTTTAAACTAAAACGTTATAGGGTAATAATAAAAAAAAATGCTGAATACTGGGCTGTTGATGACAATGATTATTAACTTTGAGACTTGTATCCGGTCTATACCCTATTAAACTTTCTTTACCATCCTTGACAGTAAAATAAAAGCGTTACATTTTTGAACATGAAAGATCCAGCATAATAAAGAAAAAAGAAGGTACATACTTACTCATACCACCGTTCACATATATCCGTATGAATCATATTTTCAATGACCGCTATAGCTGACTCAGTGGTATTTACAAAAATGTGTACAGTATAGAGTTTTTTTGCAGTATACGTTATAGTTTGCAAAATAATGCAAAGTAGGATGGGTATGGACAAATTATATATGCTTCAAGAACCAATAGAACTTCAAGAAATCCTAATATCTTTGGCATTGTTCACATCTGGAAGACTACAAATAAAATTACTGTATAGTATTTAATCTATAGTGTAGTTTTAAAATATGCTAGATTAAGCATATTAAAGATTACAAAAATTTAAATTAAATTTTTAATGCCCTTTAGAATAATAATAACAACTAACGGTCAAAGTCATCATCGTCTCAAAAATTGAAAGTACATTTATTTTTTAAAGTTTTATTTTTCTATACTCACTCGCATATTCTACATTCAATGTTGGATGCTTTTGGAATGCATGTGAGATGAACTTACGATGTGAACCCGTGAACTATGAAGGCCATATAATATACATTTTGAAAAAAATTTAATCATTTCTTTTTACGCTTTATCTCATTCATCATCATCATCATAATAATTAAAATTACAATGTATCCAAGTAGTACTTTTACTTTAGCTCTCCTAACATGTAATTATATATCAATATAAATATATGCAGTTTTAGCCTCAAACTTTACAGAAGGCTATTGCTATTGTGTCTCAAATTAAATTTACCTATAAAAAATATTGCGTCTTATGCCAAGTTCTTTATTTTGTCTGTCTACCTTTTTGATAGTACATTATTGATAGCATCATATTTATTGTTTGGTTAAATTGAATTAAATTTTGTGGTAGAGAGTAAAACTATTTAAATTTATCACAATGCTTTTTAAACCCTCACACACTCTCTATATATTATTTACTTATGCATAAAAATGAAGGCCGTAATTTAACTGGCAGTATAATAACTGGTACAAAAAATAATGCATTATTATATTGATACAATTAAATTCAAGTAAATAATTTAAAAAAGTAGCCTACTACCTACTACGTACTTTTCAAATTCAAAAATCAAATGGCTCGAATCTAAAATGTTCCAAGTAAAAAGGCTAAAGATGGAATTGCCACAAAAGACTATGACTAAAGTAATTATACATAGAAATGCGAAGCCGTCTGGATTCACTCATAGGGTATATTTAAAGTAACTTGTAGACCTAAAAGTGAATCTTCAGATAGGAATATAGGTCACATTACGTGAGCACCATCCACATCCACATCCACCAACTGCTACACTCCTACCAGCTAGTAAATATTATTTATCATTTCATCAAAAAACAGACAAACTCACGATTAGTCTGGGACACGTTACATAGGTTTGTTTGCCTCCTTTTCTCTCTCTCTCGTACTGGTGCTTCAGTGCTATGAGGCCGGCAGCCTGGTACACAGGAAGACAAAAGAAAACAACAGTTCTGAGACTAAAAGACTGAGCAGAGAAGCATACTATGTAGTAGGCAGCAACCTAAATGAACATATTCATGAGTCTCATCTCGGTAAAACTGAGAGTGAGATTAAGATAAAAAGGAAACTTTGCATAGGCCGAGCATTGGATGTACATGTTACCATATGGTGATTGTATTTAATTTTATCTCGAAAAATGTTTTGCTCTGACCGCTAATTCCTATACACTCAGATAAACATAATATATCTGTCTCCATGTACATAATTACGTGTTAATGTTTACTAAATTACCTGGTTTTGCCTCTTTGAGTCCTCACATCCAAATCCGTACACCTACTTTCCACAGTCTACTGCTTTGATTTATTCCACTGGATGCTCTAGTATGTTCCTATACCTAAACTATAGTGAGATAAAAAATTATGGGTGGATAGAAATATAGATGGATGGATGGAAAGATATAGGTGGCTGGATTTTGCTGGATGGTGGTGGTGGTGGTGGTGGTAGTGGTAGGGCAGGCGGATGGCTTGCATCTATGTTAAGTCAACAAAGAAGTATTTGCCGAAACATTCGAGTTCGCAATTCATATTCATTCGCATTCGCAAAGGTCATTGCATCCAGAGAGTTAAGTGGGTCAGGCTTTTTTTTCGCGTCGCAACGCAATCGGTTCGCTCCCACGTCATACAACTCAGTACATGAGAATGCATATATAGGTACATATACAGTTGATAAAAGCTGACTCGAGCAGAGATTATATTACATCTCTCTATGATGAATGTAGGTAGGTAGGTAGGGAGTTCATGTGCGTACATACATACCTATGTACATACCACACAAGTACATAGTATGCAAGCACAAACACATCATTATATTATAGCCTCTTGGTTATAGAATTAGAATCTGCAAGAAAAAAACAGCTTCATTTAATAGCATTAATAGCAGAGTGCTACTACTGTAGAGCCAGAGCCCAGTGTGTTTTCCGTCTCTTTTTCTGACTCTAATGAATAGCAATGTAGACTGTAGAACTGTAGACTGTAGTAGAAGAGGAGGAGGAGGACTTGAGCATAAAATAGGACTTACATAGATTTGTTGCTCATAATAATTATGCTGAAGTTGAGTGTCAGTCAGCAGAATGTGTATCTCACTCTCATATCGTCTATCGTATCGTGTGCATGAGAAGCAATACCGTAAATAAATCCTTACACACACACTACTCCTCATGTATGTACCTCAATGAGTACAGCGAGAACGACACTTATTAAGGACGAAGAGTTGAAGGACTTGGACGCACTATAAGAGCTTTATATGTATAGGGATTACTATTATACACAGAGAGTGAGGATACTTATATAGTCATATACGCATTGTATTGTGCAAGGAGTAGTTAGCTATAAATTGCACAAAAAAAGCTCTGACTTCAATGTATTATGATGGGGAATCAAATGGTAGACAAATAGTATAGGTACGTAGGTAGGTAGGTAGGTAGGTAGGTACGTGGGGAATTGAGGGAGGTGAGCTTATGTTCATATAACTATGCGATGTAGCTATAAGGAGTCGACGTCGAAAGAAAGGATTGAACATTGTACCAAAACCAAACTGGGGAACACGAGCACATTATATTATGACTCTGTATTCGTTTAAAGGGACGATGACGGTAGACGGTACACACACAGAGAGAGAGAAGGTGTAAGTAGATTTGTCTGCGTGTATATAGCAACATACTGTGTGCTTCAAGTCTATAAAGAGTCTGACGAGCGTTCTCAATATTTTTATCTCTAACGCTCAGTATATTATGTACTCTCCATGTAGTCCTTGCGACTTGTATGTTGAGTTGTATGCAATTGTGAAGGTACACACATTTTGGATGGCCTTTCAGTGTTCATTGCTCTTTGTGTCCATTGCCAATTTCCCAGGGCCGACGAAGGACAGTCACTTCATCTCACTCTCGGCAGTCAGTCTCGACTCTAGCCACTTGAATAATTGTGTCATTTACCAATCTATCTATTTTGCTCACAATGAGTTGTATGTAAGGTATGTAATTATTAATATCTGCAGTCTATGTGTGATGACTCTCTCAGACTACGAACATTAATTTAATAACTTGACTTCCAATTATTCCAAGAATAGGCTGACTGGATTTATTTTGAGAGGGTTTTTCAAAATTCTGAGTCTTGCTGCATCTATCTTACGATTTGTACTAATTTTAAGGAATTTGTAATTTAAATGCATTGAGAAGGCTTTAATTGTAGGATAGATTTAATTAAATAATTTGTTTTTAATTTTTATATGACTAAAATAGTTAAATAGTTTGTTTTTTTAAATGTAAAAAAGTTGTTTTTAAGTAAAATCCACAGAATGCTACAGAATAAGATTTTCCATCCAAGTTATTATTTTATTAAATAATATACCGTACCGTATTTCCTTCAATAGTACACCCATATACTAATCAAATTCCGTCCTTTCAACGTGTGTGCACAATTGTAGACATGTGTCCAATGTTAGTAAATACGGTAAATAATCTAAATTTTTGGCACTATGAGTTGATTTTCAATTTTAATAATTTTAACTTAATTTACTTGGGTACATTTACGGTATTCTTTACCTCGAATATATTTTCTACCAAAAATCTGAAATATAATCTACGGCCTGTCACTCACAATTTAAAAGTGGAGACATAGACAAGAGAGATCTTCTAGTCTAGAACATAATATTACTGATACATTCAGCGATAGAAGCACATAATGTATCAGGAGGGAGAACCCTGCAAATCAATAAAGAATTTAGCATGAAAGATTAGATTTTTGTTTCATCCGATTATTCAATTTGGTAAAATTTGTTATCAGCCTGTAGCATAATATTTACAATTTTAATATTAATCTTGCATATACTAATATAGGCCTACCAGTACCAGTATGCACTGTTTCTACTGTATGAACTGTACATGACTGTTTTTGCTTAGGCGGCTCTCCTAACCTTATCTTTTTTTTTATTGCAAAAATAATTAACCATGTTTAGAGCTGAACGGGATATTATTTCAAACTGTTTCTGGGTCAACGTCACAGTTCGTGCGGGGCGCGTCAATGAAGCCGGAAATTAAATGTGATATATACAAAAGAGCATAATAGATGTAAATATGGATGAGTATCTCCCATCATCATTAATTTAAATCTGCCAAAGTCGAACATATCCTCAAGTTTAAAAATGGATCGAATTTAATTTCCTTTTTTTCCCCTAAGTATTAATGAGTTTATTTTATCAATAGTGATTATAATATTGACCTAGTATATATATACTGGACAGCTATACATTTAAATTCATCTCTGGATTGCTCTTGATATACTGTTTTCTAATACATGGATATAGTTTTGGATTAATTCTAATAATAAGGAAACGTGTACATTATGCACTGGCAGTAAATAAAGGCAAAAATTAATTAATACATATTAAAATGAACATAGCAATCTCAAGCCAAAAACCCTACTTTAGACCAGAACCAGACCCACACGTTGGTAGTGGAAGTCGAGTGGAGCGAATAATGAAAGGGAAAGAAAAGCAGGGCGATGACAGAGAGAGAGAGGAGTCGATAGGAATTTTATTGGATGAGCCATCATGTCATCTTGGGGCTAGGCTAAGGATCATCATGATTGGCCGTCGTTTTGTAGGTCAACATCATGGTTAGAGTAGAACACGGAGTGAATATATATAGAGATCTAAAACGTCAGCTATTCAAATTATAATGCTCGGGAAGCTGGATTTATTTTTTTTTATTACGTTTCGGTTATAATGCTATGCTCCTGCCGTAGCCGTAGCCGTAACACACAGACACTCACAACGACATTCATTTGCCTAGTGAACAGATGGCAGATGAGAGAAGTAGAAGGGAAAGGGGCCGTGACCCTTACAGTGTATCTACTACTACATCCTAACGCCACAACACTCATTACCGATGCACCACGCTCACATTTCTTACTGATTATTATTCTTTACCCCTCCCTCCTCACTTCTTCATTTTAACATTTAAGGTTGACACTGTAGACGTAGAAATTACGTGTAACACCATTATAAACAGACAAGCTTTTCAAAAGTATTGCAAAACCGATATCAAATGAATTTTCTGAGTATACATTTTTACGGGTAGTACCATTTTTTAAAAATTTGATTAATTCTCAAAGTTTTTTTCCATTGTTACATTAAACTTGGTTGGCCATTTGGAGCCAGTGAGTTTGTCTATAAAACGGGACAAGAGTGTGGATCGGTATCGGTGGGATAGGTTTTTATGCCTGTTGAAAACAAAATGTATGAGTCCATCTATAAATATAATACACTTAATAGGCTGACACTCAACTAGAGCACGTTAATGTAGAGCCCCATGTACCTACCTCTCCATGATTGGACACAGTTCCGTTAGACTCTTTTAGAGGTTTTTAGATTATTTAGGCTGCTGCTGCTCCACGAAAAAAAAACACTGAAAGGACAAGAGGAACAATTGTGCCAACTAGGACGCGGACAAAATTCACAGTCAACATTATGAACTTCTCTTTTTCTGTGTGTGTGTGTTGTTTGTTGGTCGGAAACGGAAATCTCAACCTCATTTTGGGGACCAGGACATGAGAGTACATAATGTATGTAGGTACCATGTATAATGGAATACAATTTGTTGCAGCTTTAAACATTTCTTCGACGAAGACGACGACGACGAGAGCACTGTTGTCTATTACCACGCTATTACCTTCACATGTTTACTAAACCTCCGCTCACCAGTTTTATAAACTTGCAAAAGACATATGCTTAATGGGGAAATGTTATTTTTACAATCTAAATTATAAACTATCTCTACTCATTGACACTATAAAGCTTCGCTTCAATCATACGCGGAGGGTTATAGCTATAGGAATATATCAGTAGGCAGTAGGTGTTGTATACGCTTAATTTCTTAAATGATCCCCATCCCAATCCCACGTATTGACTCACCCAGCTGGATTGTGCTTTGCAACACTATAAGTCAGCATATGCAGAGATATATAAATATATTTCCATTCATGCCAAAAATTTTATTTGAGATTAGCTTGGACTTGTTTAAATATTTGTGGGTGTATAACTACCAATAACATCATTAAGGAGATCAACAACAACATTAGCAAAAATGTTCTCAAGTTTTAAATCTAAATACAGTGAGTGACATTATTGCACATGTAATAATTTGATATACTCTTATGTCACTATAACGACGAGAGAATGCAATTTAAGTTGCATCCTTTAATCAACAATCTCACTACCTGATTATTGTATCCGCAGGGTTCAAGTTGTAATATTGCTTTCAATTTCCTCAATACTATTTGTACTATATATTAATGCACCAACTATAATTAACTTGGAATTTTTAAAATTTTATTAGTGTGTTTTGCTTCTGGTTTATTAAATTCATGTTCAGTTTATTATGTGGGTCAGTTACAAATAAATTATCAGTATTATACAATCAAAATAAAAGAGCACCCACTATTCAATCTCTCCTGACTCATGAGTAAACAACCAGTTTTATTTTGCTCGCTCGTAAATTATATTCATGTACGAATCAGTAATAGTAGATTTTTTGGAGCTCATACCAAGGAAACTTTATGAGTTGCTAAGGCTTATAAGGTTGGACGAGACGATTTTTTTAAGGTTTTCAAATTGGAAGCAATGACCTCATCATTGGATTTCATTTTCTATATTCTGACAAATGCCCATCATTTGGGGAACAAAGGAGACGAAATGAAGTTGTTGATGAGATATCATCAGTCAGTCAGTCAGTGCAGTGTCATCAATACATGGGAAACTTTTGGAAGGATTCTCATTCTTTTTTTATGTTTACAACTTGTCCGTCAGCCATTGAGTCCCGTATAAAGTTGTTATCTCTCATCGTAAATACCTCAACACTGCTCTTAACATTGTTGGGGAGGAGGGGAATTAAAACTTGACGTTCCTGGCCCTGGCTATGTACTTTGTACTGCATGCCATCATCATCCTCCGAGCAGTGGCTTACGCGGGAATGCATTTATAAACGGTAGTTCATTTTACAGTATTTCGTCAAAATGCCCAACAAATTAGGATTATCAGTAGTAACATATGTGAGCCGCACCATCACTATCGGAATGGATACTGCAGTCAACATACAGACACATCATTGTTGCGTAGCGTAGGGACCCATAATATCATGAATAAAGGTCTATCTTCCGATTCCGATTCCGTTGGAGACGTACATACGTGGGTAGAAGTAGACGTAGAAGTTAGAAGGAATTAACTGTAAGTTATACACTATTTGAAACATCAATGAAATAAAAAGTGAGAGATACCGTTAAGCGTCCACCTATAAGAAAAAGCCCTAAAAAATTATAATGTATGGGAAGGACAATTTTATTATTCCCAAAACGGGTCTAAAGTAACGTAGGGGGACCTAAACCTACCTACCTAAGATATAGAAAATATTCTAGCGATACATAAAGCCCCTCTGTGTTGAATTAGCTTCATACTCCATCCTTCATACTTATATAATGAGCCGAGGCCATTGGCTTCTGGGCTAATATACATATACATTTCAAATAATGATGACAATAAAATCGGAAAAAAAGGAAATAAAAACCAAATCCAATAGAAGGTTCTTCTGTGGACTTTCCTTCATTTTCAAAACAAGGAAGGAAATAAACCCGAGCGAGAAAAAAATAAAAAAATAAAAACAAAAATAAATGAAATATTAAAGATATATATTAAGTATATACTTGTAAAATGTTATTTTGAAAAATATATCTTATGATTTATATTCCTTTTTGGTTGCAGACGTAGACCACGTTACGTTTTTGCTACTGGAACTGGGAAGAAGGAAGAAGGCATTGCTACAAGAAGGAGTAGGAGAGTAGCAGCAGCAGACGAATACATCGAGGTTAATGACCCTCAAGTTCGCTGGAAGCTCAAGTACATGGAACGCACATAGTCGGGGGAAACTCTCGGATCGATTTTTTTTTTCGGAATTGTCTGCTCAAACCGCTTCCGCAACCCATCGCTCCTATACTCCAGACTCTATAGTCAAGATCCCCGTCCCGGTCCCAGTATATAGATATATCCCTATATCCTTGAATTGAATTGAACTTGGAAAAGACGAACTCTACGGTCTCGAAATACTCTTCTCTCTCTCTCTCTTTTTCTCTCTACTGCATAAACTCAAATCACATCAGACCGACACCGACACCGACACCGACGTCGTCTACCTCTATTCCCCGACTCTTTTTTTCTCTCTCTCTCTCTTTCGTAAAGTTCAAGGGATTCTCAATACTGTAGAGCCCCCCCTCTCCCCAACTGAAAACATCCAAGAAAAGAAAATCAATTTCAACAAGTCCCGACGACCGCACGCTAACTAAAAACTATTTTGAACTCAAAGGAATGACGCGTACAAGTACCCGATAAAAAATGAAAGGTAAGTATAATCTATATACGCTATGGATATATTTGACTAGACCACATATTTATAAATACGCATGTTTTCTTTTTGTTCTTTGTACCTTCTCCATTTGTATCATCATATGCATTTAGAAGATGCATGGGGGTTATACAGAGACAGTCACATCTCGGCATCGGCGGTTGAAAATACATTCGTACTGCACAATCACTGCATTATTCGGTATAAGTCACTCCAATACTGACGATGAGTACTGATAAAATTAAGCAAAATTCAAAACCACAATTTCATGATATTTCAAATCGCCTTACTCAATATTAACTAGCCATGGGAAACTTTGAAAAATGCATTTGTTCAACATAGAACTATAGAAGTCACTACAACTATTCTTATACATTGCCATATGTTTATTAATTAATTAATTAATAATTACAACTAAGCCTAGACATTTGGTCTAGTACTATTTTACAGTAGCATGCTCCCCTTATAGCTGATTCTATGGAAGGAAATGCAGGAGACGTGTCTCTGCATAGAATAGAATATATAGCTCCGCTCAAGTTTATTCACTCATGTATAATAGTAATAGTAGTTTTGAAAATGAGTACGCAACACCAAGACGCGTCATCATAGTTTTGATCTCAACATAGGCTTCAAGTGAAAAGTCACGCTATGATTCTACTTCCGTATTTATATATATGTTCATTTAGTGTTGATTTTCATTTTCCCAAGAAATCTACATGACTAAAATTTATTATTATGCACATTATGTCAAGAAACCACAGAATATATTTAACTCCATCAATTTTGGTTGCCTATGGAAATATACAACATGGACAGACGTGCCTTATTATTGACAATGCTCATAATATATTTGTACAGTTCGGTTTTGGCTTCGGTTTCGGCTTCGGTTTCGGCTTCGGTGATGAAATAGTGTGGGCATATAGGCACCTACGTATATAGGGATGTAGGGAGATTATTATTTAATAATAATAAATAGTATTTCATATTTATGGAGAAACGTCTATGAACTTTAAAGAGGCCAAACATTTGATGAATGATGCAGGTAAATTTGATGTAATTTTCAGAGATTACAAAGAATAAATAAACTTTTATAAACACGAATATAAATATATACCTAAGAAAAACTTCCCCCAAGATAAATACTCTCTCTCTCTAAATAAATATCTGATTGAGTTTACAGATGGAGATTGTAGGGAGCAATAGGAAGTGTTATGTCATTTAGTAGTAGATGCTGACGATGTTGAATATATAACATCCCCAAAACAAAAACAAAAAAAAATGCTTTCCGTCATTTCATATTTCATGTGTCACATGAATTACTAATGTGTACTTGGTGTAAACACTTTCCTCATATAGGTACTTTAACTGTACAAATAAATAAAATAATGCTCGGCTCCCATTCAGTTACCAGCAAATAGAGGGGCATATATTTACATGGGTCTCGCCGTGGGTATTAATGGGAGCGTTTATATAGGAAGCCGGAAATAAAATATATCTTTCCTTGCTTGCTCCTATCCAACAACAACTTAAAAAAAATCTTTTCGGATTATTTACATAGGGAAGAAGAGAAAAGTTTTTTACAGGATAGTTTGTAGGGTCAAGAGTATCCTTGTAGTATGTTGAGGAGCTGGTACTCGTGTCTCTCTCCTTCCTGAGAAGGTAGAGAGTGAAAGTGTGTGTGTGTGTGTGTGTGAGTAAAAAGTGTGTAGAGTATCTAGACTTGAGACAGCGGAGCAGTTGTAGACACAGCTCAAAACACTATGTATACGCGTGTAAAGTTTAGTGCGTTTCGCATTTGCGAAGCCACGTTCTTTCTTGTATATTTCCCTCAGAGGGAATATTGATCGGTTCACGTGGATGCGGGAGTTTGAGGTCATTGCTCTCATCGATTTCCGGAAAAACCTTCCCTCAACTACCGGGTATTGCACTTGCCTGTCTTCCTCTCTTATTCCCATCCGCCATCCGACAGAGCAGAGTCAACGCATCCTGCACACACACACACACACACACAATGTTATTCTCGTGTATATTTTGACGCTATAAATACATGTACGTCGACTACCTACGTAGGTAGGCGAGGTGTACGACTCCATGATTCCAGTCTATATTTATTTACATTATCCTGCGAGGATGTCGCGGTGACTACACATAGCTTAATTTTTATTACTAGGTACATTAAAAAAATTCTGAGAGCATCCAACTCAAATCATTATACATTATGTAGTACTGCCACTGCCGTAACCATATGCTGTATCATATTTATTATTTATATTATGGGTAATTATATACACTGTACTGTGTCTTTGCTATGAAACTTGAGAGTACATTTACCTCTCTCGTTTGGTTTTTTCGTAAAATTTCCTTGACCGCAACAACAACAAGCCTTGCACGAGGTTCATATTTTGTTACTAAATTAATTACATAATAATTTACGCATTGCTAGACACCTTCCCACACTATATGTGTGCCATCAAGGAATAATTATAATTTATATAAGTCTCCCTGGAGTTTTTTTTAAAGGCTTCCTAATGCAATATATAAGCCAAAGTAATGCACAGTTTCGACGCATTTTAGTTTCCAGCACGGTATCGGTATCTCACACATGGCTGGTGGTTCAAAATCTGGAAAAAGACTTTCTCAACTCTATCACTCTTGGGGAACCATCTAGGTTGAGCACCCGGGAACTTCCGCTAGATGCGACATGCTATATATTTGCTATGATGTACCGATCCGGGTCCGGGTACTTGTTTTAACCATAGTCTCCTATTCCTACGAATGTCAATGCTGCAGGGACATAACGGTTTGTCAAAGAAAGAAGATACATAATATGCAAATTAAATTTGTCTTTAATTTTACATAGCTACAGAAATATGGTAGGATGCTGCTGATTCTTAGTCTGGTTGTTAGTTAACCATGTGCTGGTTGCTGGTGCTGGTATGACGATGGTAGTGAGCAACGTCTTGCATCAAAATAGTTGGGGTTGTAGTTGAGATAAAATTTATAGTGATATAACCGTGACTCTTAACTTATGTATTCAGACAAGGAAAGGACATTAAGGACAATAAACTTTTGGCTCAAAGTCTGCAAAGTTGGACGGAGGGTGTGGGGGTGCGGGGGGAAAGTAAAAGTGAAACTAACTTCCTTTGAGTACTCAATCATGATAAGACGAGATGTATTTACAATCTACTACGTAATTCTATCTACTTTTAAGCTTTAACTATGCTCACAGAAAATTATGTGTGTGATAGGAATTAAAGTTGTGTGTAGTTAGTAGTAGTATCGTTATCGATCGAGAAGTTGTGTTGTTGGAAACTCAACATGCAGAACGTCATAGGTGCCTCACAATGCTTCCTGATTCACTCTTTTTCTTCTCTCTCTCTCTTCTTACAAACGCACCAAAGGTGAACCACCTCACGCACCCATACCTTATTATTACACATTATCTCTCTGTGAGCAGTTTAAGGACTGTACTTACAACAAGAGAGACCAAGCAGTGTGTACAACATTATACAAATAATGTAAAGCTTCACGGAAAAGTGTACAGATTATTTTTGTCTTAAGAAAGTAGGTAGGTTCATAATCTTATCCTCTTCAGTATCTTAGATATACATATCAGTGTGGCTCGTATAAAAAAAAATTTGATAACATGACAATGATTCATGCTAAATGATTTTTACTACTACTATTTTAATAATGTATTTGGACTTTAGGAAGGTTTCAAAGATTGGATTATTAACACAGTGTAATGATAGCGGGTTATTCACATTTATTTATTTATTTATTTATTTTAATTGACCTTCGCTAATCAAATGAAGAAATAAACTTTTGAAGGGTTCAGACGTCACATAGAACAAAGTCACACTAGTTAAATCAACATTTTTGTACTACATAAATTCATAGTTATATCCGATCGACTGGAGTGAGGCATACAGCATTATTAATACTATGTACTGTCCAAGTCCAAAATAATCCGCCCGGCCTTGACTCGTAAGCCTTCCAACATTAGTACAATCAAATGAATGCAAATGGTCTCTATATATCTCTATACTCTACGCGTACTTTTCAGGTTTCTTCCTTAATTTTTTGCAAATGTCAGACTCCACACATGGATTATTAGAATTATATGGTGAGAAATACATGGAAAATGTGTCCTACCACGTGAACTTGTCCTCTGAAAGCTCCTTAATTTTTTGTTGGTCAATGGAACAGGGATACATAATATGTTTAGTGATTTTGGGAATTTTTTATACCACATTATCACTGGAATTACATAGAAACTAGGCGTTTCTTCTTCTTTCATCTACTTATAGTTCATGTGTTATACGGATTCCAATGCAATGGTGAGAACGTGTCTACTTGGTTACGAGTACTCACGTTCTGAGCCATGTGTCAAGCTAAGGTCTTCATTATCTTCGCAATTTTGTTCAATTTTTGATACGGGTTAGCGATCGTTGTTTTGGTTCAGAATAATAAATCCGAACATAAAAATTCCGGATTCATGAAGATGTCTTTTCATTGTGGTACTCACTGCGCTTCCCACAAAAAAATATGTGGAAATTGTTTGTCGTAGAAATGTCATCAAATAAAAATAAATGTAAAGTATATACATACACTAAGGGTGACGATATAATGTGTAGTCAACTTTTACACTTACAATTGGACTATCAGTTTTAGCATTAGCACTACAAGTCCACTGACATAGAATCAGAAATGGACCAAGGGTGAGGGCCACGACATGTCGACAGAACTACTATAGTGTTCATCATCATTGTTTTACATCCCCATATATAATATTTTAACATATTAGAATTCCCATCATGATCCTTTCACCCTCACTCGTCTCACTCACAACGACGACGACGACGAGAGTGCAACAAAAAATAAATAAATGCAGCTAAATAAACATAATATTGCTGTACAGTAACAGTAGAACGAGTAAGGGTCGACTCTCTCGCTAATTGACTGACGTTGACAATAACGATCTTATGTATGGAGTAAAGTATTAATAAACAGGATGATTAAATCACATATTATGCATACTTACACTTTCCCCTATGTTACCCTGTAGGCAAAGACTTTTTTGTATTGTTCATTTAAAATAGTTGTAACATTATAACAAGTGATTTATACATTCTGATATTCTCTACATAGCTCATATCTGTACATAGATAAAAAAGGACATGCACAACAACAATGCAATAAAAATTCATTTAATGAACATGTACAGAGCAGTTTTGCTTTTGGTTTTCGTTTCAACTGTTTCAATAGGCAGCAAGAAGAAAAAAAATGTTAAAGAGAATAAAGTTCAAATATGGCAGTTGCCAAACTGACTCTCGTCTCACTATGACTGTACCATACCCATACCATACCCCATCACAGAGAGACTATTACCTACCTTACCAATTGAGAGATGTTTGAAGTTGTGACACACCACGACATAGACCTTTTACCTCCCTTACGCTTTACTACGAATGCAAGAGCAAGCCATTGCGAAATGTTTTTACTCGTAATAATTCTTCTCATTTAATAAAGTCAGTACGTTGCTACGTACAAAGCATGTAAGGCACCTACCTATAGCAAAATATATTATGTGCACATGAATTTGTTTGCCCCTGCATTATACATTATACAATATCCTGCAATATTAAATTATACACTTTTGTCTCTTAACTTGCCTATGTAATATGCACACAGACTTTTCTACAGTCACAGTAGTACTCAAGTGCAGAGAGTGCTGCTCTCATTGTGAAATATATGTATTCAATAATTTCACTAATTTACCAAAAACAGTCGTCAGAATAATTTGCTGACTATATTTAGTCATTAAAATTATCATCCCAATGTATTGGAACTTGGAACGTAGGTAGGTAGGTACACGTATGTAAGTAATGCGCATTTGTGAAGCAATGCGAATACATATACCTGCAGAGTTCCCATTATTCTATACACTTGTTGTAGAGCTAATTTTCGGCTGTTATTAGTTGTAAAGAAGCCTATACCCAGTTATATAATTGGAATGGAAATAGAAATGGGTTCATAACAAAGTAGGTGATTAAACTACATTTACCTCGAGAAAAAAAACTATGTTAGTTCAAAGCCATAGGAGAACCATATTATGTATGCATAAACATTCGACGACTTGGATTGACTTGAATTCAAAAACAAAAGAGTAAATTCCTTTGAATACATTTATGTCGCAGAACTTATCGTACGCAAGCGTCCTTCAAGTTTCAAGCAACTTTTAGTATTACATTTTAAATATTTTTGTTTGTTTTTTTTTAATTTTGGAGAAAATTTGTAAAAAATTTTAATTTTAATTTAATTTCCAGCAAATAATTTTTAATGTCTCAGACATTATTGTTTATGAGGATTTAAATGGAATTAAAATTAAATATGAAATGGAAATTTAATATGTGTACTGTACGTATCCTCTCTCTCTCTCTCTCGTAGTGTAAATTATCTGTAGTTCATCGGCATGTCCATGGTGGATGGAGTCGGTCAAGAAGACTTATTATAAATATTGAGATTGAAATGTTCCAATCCCAAAAAAGTGTTGTATGTTGTAAAATATTCATCAAAGTCATCAAGGTGTATATATATGCTTATGAGAATATGTTTCTTTTCATTGTACACAGATGCATGTATAAAAGTTGAAACATAATAAAGTACTCTCCCTTTCGCCTGCGCTGGGGTCTAGTTCTAGTTCTCAACAGAGGTGACTGACCAAGGCAAGGTAACGAGCATAATGACTTGGTCATATACTATAATATGTACTACAAGTGCATACCTGTATAGGTACAGCTATATCTAATCCAAATCGACACAATACCACTAATAAAGGTTTCCCATGCCTCCCTATACTATGTACATATCAAATTAAACCTACATATTTTTGCTCAAGCACAATAAGCGCTACCAGATTCATAATTAAAACAGCGTTCTGTACTTGGAATTCTGTACATGTTAAGGAGCTATGGCATATATTATGTATTGTAACAGTAAACTATAGTAAGTAGAAATCGCATATAATAGTATGCATTACTTTTACATTTGGATTTGAGCATTGGCGTTGGTTGGAGTTGGAGTGGACGTCCAATAGTGGAATGTAATAAATGCGAATGTTTGATAGTTAAATGTGTGGTAGTAGCATTGAATGGTGTGACTGGGTAAGGACGGTCATAGACACAGACAGAGAGTCGTGCTGAAGGTACACCAACAAACCAAACCAACCTACCAACCTACCTACCTACCTGCCTACAAACTTATCTACTGCATGTGCTTACCTCTTTGCCTACCTGCGGCTGTAATAACTCTCTGTAGTCGTAGTCCAAGTCGAGAATTACGAGTTGTGTTATTAGATAGATGGGAATCGTAAAGTATGTATGACATAACTGTTGTTGGTGTAGTCACGGTGTGTGTGTAGTGTAGTGTCTGCGAACTGCCTACTAGTAATTCTTGATTCACTCTCGCACATGTCTTATATTACTCACTCCTCGTCCTCACATAGGCCATATGACTATGTGTATAATAGCACTGCCTATATACGTACACACACCTAATCTGCGAATGTTTATTATGTCTGCCTCAGGCGTAGAGTAACTTCATACATACCTCTATAATATGTATTCACATCAGTATTTTGTATTTTCAATATTTTTTTTATTTTTTACCTTTTGGGCATTGTTTTAACGATGGATATATACAAAGAAGATCGCTGAAAGTTCATTTCCATTGGCATGGCATGCAAACCGGATTCTCAACTTTTCGCTGTTTTTTTTCTTCGCCAAATGATTCTGTTTGGCTCCACTGCCACATAAACTCATAATATAAATGGTGAGACAGCTTAAAGATATTTTACTGCACTTACAAACAAGATAATAGCTCGTAGGTTGGAGACTTTACAGGCGCTGGTACTGGTACTGGTAATGATATATCAGTATGCTAATAATGCACTCGCACACACACAACAATTTGTTCCCCACTTTACATAGATAGATTTTTTTCTCCATCCCACAACATGGCATAGAGACAGGCGAGTAAAATTTTATAAGCAACTCAAATGCAGATACTCCAAACCCAAATATGAGTAATAACACAGGTAAAGAGTCAAGGGCGGATCCAAGGGGGGGGCTATGGTGCTTTAGCCCCCCCTAGAAGCGAATTTTTTAACATTGCGAACATAGGAGCGGCCATTTTTCAAGATGGCTGCTCCTATCTTCTTAACATTGTAAGCCCCCTCCAGGAGGCCATTAGCCCCCTCCATATACAATTTCTGGATCCGCCCCTGTAAAGAGTCACTCGACGGAAAAAAAACATGTAGGTAGGTGAGCATATATATGTGTGTAATTTACATGTGAAAGGATATCCTCATTGCCATTTACTACAGCACAGCAGCGAGTGACTCTTGGGTAAAATTATACATTGACTGGGATATATTTGCATGAGGTATCCGTAAAGGAACTCGTTATCATGATCAACATTCATGTGCATTCTGAATTAATTGAAGAGTTGAGAGTTACGTTTAGCATAAAGTCATAGATTTGATATTTATATTTATATTTATATGGAACACAATTTTTGACTTGGACTTGGAGCATGTATAGGATAGGCTTTTGGATATATGGTGGGATTAGTATTGTATGCAGGATGTGATTGATTTTCAACGTCCATTCTCAGTACAAAATTATAGTTTGACTATATTTTTTTTAAATTATTACACTCTTGTACACAGTACATAATGGCTCTGCTGCTTCTCGATTCTGTCGACTGAGCAGGTGTCAAGGAAGGTAAACTTTATTTATCCATTGACTCTGAATGGGCCGTGTCGTATTTACTTGGAGACCGTTAAAATAATAATGTACACACGTACTAAAACTACACTGCTTGTTGGCAAATGAATGTTACTTTTTTAACTTGAAAAAAATCCACTTCCTCTTTTGATAATCTCTATATAGCTAGCTCGAGACAAACAAGAATACCTATATAGTATGTATTTTAGATATTGTTATTTAATCTGTGAGGAGGTTGCGCCTATATAGCTTCCCCTTCCACTCAATTTATTTTGTTGTACCATAGTATGGTGGCTGCATTGCTGAGCGAGAAAACTGATTAAATTGATTCATCATAATGTATAGTCCATAAGAAGCCATGGTGTCTTTTTTAGAGAAAATCTTACTAATAGCACACACAGTTGGTTGTTGATTTTTTTAAAGGAGAGAACCCTTCGGGAGATCGTCTAGAAAATGTCCATATATAATTTACTGACGATTTTAGATTGTGTAGAAAATTGGTCTGCATTGTTGAAACTGAAAGCAATGTAAAAAATAGATTTAAAACTATTGTGTGCACATTTAACGGGAACGGCATAGGGCACGATGTACAGTCAGTAGTTTACAACCATAAATTATGAAATCTGACTTAAACTTATTTTAAATGGAAGTGAAAGTTAAAAAGGCTCAGGATTATCCTGTGTTTTAAGATGTTGTCATTCATATATGTGATATGCTATGAGTTAGGCTGAGCCTGTGCTATCAGTATGCGCGCTCGTGTCATTTCTCAGTCAAGGTTTGTCACGTTGACTGGCCATATACCATATAGTGATAATCAGCTTACTTTTAGTGGACGCGGACGGTGTCTTCAGAGTAGGTAGGTACACATAGGTATTCATGTGGGTGCAAAACAAGGAGATGCAATGCGTAGTTATAAATACTTACATTGTTGCCATCGGCCGTCTAAGTAAACTTGAGACATTCCCGTGATTTGGACAAGGGACGGGTGAGCATCATTGTCTCGTGCGGTCTGTTCCCACCTGCCCATTCGGATGATTGAATTTGAATATAAGCTTCCACATGTTTCTTATTTTGATGTGGTTCCAGTTCCAGTTCCAGCCCGTTACTAATTGTTATTATGTATATGGTAATGATGTAGCTATTATAAGACTACACGTGCCGCTCACAAGCTCGCGGTCAGTACAGGATCATTTATTTATAAAGGTGGCCGGTCTCTGTCTCGGTCTCGGTGGTGTCAGGCCAAGACCAATAAGTCTAGAGCAATATCAATGCCGAGCTACCTTTTTCATACATTGACAATTGAATATACGGCAGAGTGTGCCGCACCTTTGTGTATTATACTATAAGCAATAACATGGATGGCATTGACGCTCGACTACACGAGATAAACACATTCCGGTATTCCTATATATATACAATCTCTCCAATAAGTTTTGAAATTTTTGAGCGTGGCATGATAGGGAAATTATTTATTTCACGAATGCACTTGAGTAAGAAAAAAAATGCATAGTATAATTTGAAATTAATTTGAGCATTGCATCCATTGCAAAAATTTTGAAATATTCTTTGAAAACTTCCACCCCCATTTATTACCGTCACCGCGTTACCATGAGTGCCAAGTAAATCTGCCGATGGCACTGCAACACAAAGATTAAACTTAAGATTTAAAGTTTGTTTAAGGATCACGACTTCAAAGATTGTACCTTACCTACACTGTACTGTGAAGACCCAACCAATAAGACATGCTAAAGGAATATGAATAAACTCTGTAAGCATAGCATGCTATGTATTAATGTCAGTTATTTCAGTTTGCAACCAAGTATATTGAGATTTAGCAATGACCGACTTTTTCTTTTGGCACTCTGGAAAAAATTCCTTTGTCTCTCTTATCTCCTATATTCTCGCCTTAAACTTGCTCACTAGTCAGACAAAACATGAGGATTTCCATTTACTATGGCAAGACTCTGCTGATTGAGTTAGTGCTGATTAACTGTCAGCCTATTCTTTGTTGTTGGATTTTTCGAAAGTGTTAAGGTGAAACGTTTGGAAGGTTTACTTATTTTTTTTTACAACTTATATATCCGGGTCCGGACTATACAGAGTAAATAAGAGGCTTTTCTGCTCGCCGACAGAGAGACACGTAAGTAGATACTTCTCCTATCAAGTTCAGCACACAAACATACGTGATCTGAAACGGAACAAAAGTATGTAACTCCGTTTTAGAGTCAGTTGTCTGTCTGAGTCTGGTCGCTATTTGTACACTATTACTGGTGTACTCAATCCATTGCTACATATAATGACCGTTTTCTCGTTTCCTAATTTCCTCGAATTTCTTCCGCTTGTTTGGGTGGTAAAATTGGATGATTCAAGGTATACACACATACACACACAATCCACGGAACAAACTTCCGCCTTCCCTTACGTTACGTCGTTACGTATACATCTCTCCGAATGATGAGTACCTACCTATAGGTACGTGTGTACATAAATAACATTCAATCAAACGGAACATACAGTATATGAGTCTTCAAATAAAATTATGCCCTAATGTCTGTAATTTAGTCTCTATCCCAATTAAATCTTGCTCTCTGTATATATGACTTGTTAACATTATTTTACCTATATTTACTTGTTTGTTTAGGTTATCAGTATCAGTATTAGCATTAGAGATAGAGAGAGATGTCAAGTTGTGTCACTGTGTTTGTATTGATATTTTTTTTATCCTAATTGTAAACATTGATGATTGTTTTTCTTATCTGAACTGACGATGAAGCTCTTATCCAATTCCAGATTGTGAGCATATAGTGACAGAATTTAGTAGTCCGTGACGTACTATTCCAAAAGGTATAAATAAACATCAATAAAATTCCATTAATCCTACCTATATTAGATATTATATAAAAATAAGGTTTGCAAACTTTGGAATTGGAAATAGCAAATAGCCAATGTACAGTATATAAATACAGTTAATTCTAACGGTGCACATTTTTCCCATTTAATTTAATCTAGTTGTTTCTTTTTATAATTTTGGATTACTTTTCCATGGAAGTAACGAGGGATTTTGTGTGTGTGTGTGTGTCTGTGTATGGTTTTCCCTATTATTACGCCCTAGAGACCGTGAATGAAAGCGTGTTAAGTTGAGGGATACAAAATGACATGTAATAATTATACGGATGTGATGACTGAAAATAAATTCGCCACTTTGAAAAAAAATGGTGAAATATAGTGGAGTGGAGTAGCCTGGATATGGAGGTAGGTAATGTGGATACATATTTGTGAAATAGTAACGTGATGGTCAGTAATAACCGGAATCGATGACAGAACAGAACAATATAATGTTTAGTGCAAAAGTAGACCGAACTCCCTGGAGTGGCTGACTCCATTGGAGTCTAGTTCATTGGCTGACGTTTGGCTTGACACAATTTCTGGATTCAAGTACCTCGGGCAAAGAACTGAAACTAGTGCATGGTCTATAGCCATCTCAAACCATAACCATAGGCATATATATTTTTTTAGTCATACATAGGAGAATCTGAGACAAGTTAGACCCTTACTCCAAATCCGACACTGAAAATAACAAGGCATATTAGAACTATCCGTCTCCGTACAGATATTCCTACATTTTGAAACTTATACGAGTCTTTATAGGCAAGTCAAGCCCACATCATGTAAACTTACATACAACTCCGAGGAACATACATGTTACAATCTAATTCCGAGCAATCATTATGTAGTACACATGAGTATTGCAGTAAAAATGCCCTCATTATGAGGAGCGAACTTGCTCGCATTGTCGAGTACAAAACTGGAACTGGGAAAATGTATAGTGGGATACAGAGCGGAGAGCGGAGCAGGAGCAGCAGCATGCATGCCATCAAACTTACAAAGTTGGCCTAGCAAAAATAAAAAGCGAAAGTGTAATGGCAATCGAGTGATAGCATGTCGGCATCCATCAAATCAGATTTGGCAGAAGAATAAACCTCGGTCGGTCGGATCGGTTGTTCCTTGAGTATAGCATACAATATAAGAGAAGAGAGTTACAATACAGCATCTAGGTACATACTAAATTAAATGTAGATATTTTATCAAAGAAATAAATAATATGAAATGTGTAGCTTTCATAATCTAAACTTGGTCTCACTCGCAGCAGCAGCAGCTTCAAGAATAGTTTTAGCATGAGATCCATGTATACATTATATATTATTATTATTTTATATTTATCGCTTGCTCTTGTTCTCTAACCCACAGAGCAGTCAGCAAAATCAGCAGCAGGAGCAGTCACTGCATTTGCTTGCATATTCCTACGTTTTTCACACACACACACACACACATTCGTCTATACACATGGATTGACATTAAGAAAGATTGTGCATACATGGGCTGAGCACATAACTAAAAAAGAGCTAACTGACGGAGGAGGGTATCCAAGCCTGACCTACTTTATGACTAGAGTTCAATCAACTCTCGCTCACTTTGCACAGTGTGAGTCAGTGAGTAGGTGGGGGAATTGAAGGCAAAATAGGAGGTACCTACCTACTACCACTTGGCTTGCATTTACATTTGCAATATTACACTGAATCCTGCATGAATGAGTCTACTACTACGACGACAACGACGAAGAAAACGACGACGAATATGACTTCGAATACGGCTACGGCTACGACTACGACACACCATTATATTACTCTTATAACAAGCAAACCATCCGTTTCACCAGCTCCTATATAGAACCACTATACATGCATCCCTCAGCTCAGACAGCATTGTAGTAATAAGTGTGTGTACGTAAGGGTTATTAAGTCTCATCTATACAATAGCCTTATCCCCTTTTATCTTCGCAATGTGAAAGTACAAGTTGCGAAATGATTATTTTTTTTGCATCCAACCAAGCCAAGGTATAAGGTAGCAAGCACTTAGCTGGTGCTGGTTCTGGTACTGTTGCTTGCTTGTTCAGGATTTTTCCTACGGCTCTCAAGTCAAAAACTATATATATTATATATATGGTATATTCTATCTCTCTCTCTAGCTATATGTATGGAGTTTCAAGGAATATCGTCGTCGTCAATCGTAGATCGTCGTGTTATTATTGTAGTGAATTTTTTTTTCGTATTATTATCAAAGCCATGAGAGTTCGTTGCACTGTATTGTTGACTTTGACTAAGTTGACCTGAATTTTACCTCCATCCATACACCATTACCATTGTACACCTTAATTTTTTATTATAATCCTCATATTATCATAGAGTACGAATTTTGAGAAGTGCTACATACACCATATAGACGCTCAGGTATAGAGCTCTTTTATACATTTACACCTCTACTATATGTAGGTACTTATTGTGGATTATGTGTGTGCTAGAGAACACGGTGGATTTACAACGTATAATATATTCTATGTTATAATATTACGTACCAACACCAATACCAATCTACAGGTATAACACCTTTGCTATAACAACACTCGCTCCTCGATCGTCTATGTTTCTCTCTGTGTGACTGTACACATATTCTCACTCCTTATGAGACTTTATACATCCCTCAAAAAAATAGCCAATAATGAAAACGACTCTGTACTTTTGCTTTATTACACTTGGCTGCTAAATGTTTGAATGCTGAATTGCTAATGTAGTAATACTTGAAAATAGAATAAGTCATGCCTCTAACATTTTGCACGCCATTTACCCTGTTCCATTCCAATACACGCACTTACAGCCTTTCAAAATCCAAAGCCAAATCCAAATCCAAATTAGTACCATATACCATGATCATTCACAGATTCCTTCTCTGTTTCTTTTTTTTTTCTTTTTTTAGCATAATACATCCATTTAAAATTGAAATCAACTTGAATCAATGGCCGTGTGTACATACTAGACAAGAAGTTGCTTATTTTTGGGTTTTATACGTATATTCTCTCGATCTCAGTCAGTCAGCTTCTCTCACTCATTTTCAACTATGTAATTTGGCTTTTAAAAGTCGACAGTGATAGCTGATTGTGAGGGAGTGTTGGAGCACATTTACAGTATATACCGTCTATATGTACCTACACAAGTAATAGTGCATGGTGTGGCAAAACAAATCACAACATGGTGCTATAAATGTAATACATGAGCGAGATGAAGCAAAACCCAAAGCCCAGAATTTAAACGAGAACGACGACGACGACAAGTTCTTATTATTAATCGTAAATTCATCCACGCTACGATGAATCAGAGTGGGAGACTATCTCCTCCTGTATATGTAGGTACCTATGTAGAAAAAGGAAAGACGAGACTACCATGTGATTTAACTCGTCATCTGATCTGATGATGGTATCTACATAAGTCAAGGTAGAAACAACTTTATCCCTTCCATTTTCATTCATGTACGGTTACGAAAAAAAAATTTATAAATTCTTGAAGAATGACTGAACTTCTACACGTACACTTCTTGTGTGTTCGTACCTTTTTGCTTTGCTATTAGCTTTGCTATGCCGTCAACGTCAAGTGTAAAGACAACGACGGGCCGACAATGATTTGCTTTTAATAATAAAAAAAACTACATTCTAAATATTATCAAATTATTGATCGTCATTGTTTGTAATAGTGCGTGCGAGAAAAGCCATACATACACTTTTTTTAAAAAGCAAACAAGACAGTAAAATATGTAAACTGCATCGTCAATCCTACTGACAGTAATTATACAATAGGGTGATAAAACCAAAAAATTTAGTCAATTATTTTACATAATAAACCAACCACCTGCCAAGATTTGCTGAGTGAGCAAAGTTTTGTCTTTTTGATCACAACTTTTTGATCAATTTTAAATCATGTAGAGTGTGGAGAGGAAGGAAGTTCAATGGGAGTAATTTGCTTATCGGTGTCAGACCATATAGCTATACGTATGTACGTAGATAGCCATAGTAAACCCGTTAGCCTCTGTTCTCGCCGTTCTTATTTTATCTTTCAAATTTACAATTCCCTCCATTGTATTTATGAGAGTAAATGACAGTGTGATTTTGAGCGTCAAGCCTCGGCGGAGCAAATAACACGTGCCCCTATTCGTCGATAAATTAGGATAATCACTCTGGGTGTGAATGCAAAAAGTTATTTTTTTAACTACCTACTTCGTCTTCTTCTCCTTCGTCAAAGGTATTGTAAATACAAAAATACAAAAACAGGAATATTTTTTTCCAATTATGCTCTTGCTCTCAGTCAGACTAACTATTAGAAATTACTTATGTCATTATACATTTAAAATATCTAAAATACCTAATTGTATAAAAAAAAGTCTGAGCATATTATTATTACATCTTTACCTACTGATAGTGCCTACATCCTATCCAACAACTCCATTGAAAGGAAATCTGTTATTATTCTGCAAAGATAATACTATTATGTACCTCCTCAGGGCTTTGTGTTCACCACAAAACAATGCAATATAAGATGCAGTCCAATGTAAGTACCTACCTACTGTATAAGAGGACGTTAAGATTCACTATCGAGATCACTAACCTGCATAACCAGTAGTCAGTCATATAGTACACTACTACAATAAAATTATGATACACCTACAGAGACTCGCTATGGTTATATACGATTAATAAAACTTGCATCAGCACTCTCTCAGCATTGAGCATCTCTATAATATTGTAATGTGTCTACTGTATATACTTTCTGTTATATTCTGTATATGACGTGTAATAAGACGTTTATACAACTTTATGATTTAATTGCATACTTGAAATACCATTAAAAAGCTCGAAACTATCTGATGTTCTTCATTGTACAGTCAGAACAGGCTAATCAGCTGGTCTCCTCTTCTCTCTACCACAGTCCTAAATCCCTTTCTTAAATCTAAAAAGCGAAGGAGTATTAAGGAAGTACGACGTAATTGAGAAGCAATAGTACCAGTAGAAAAAAAATGTTAATTGAAGAAAAGTGAAAACGAAAAATTTGTAGCTCATCCTCCCATTACCCATTACGCCTTTGTATGGGACATGGGACTGAATGGCTGAGAGAAAAAAAAATTAGTCATGAGAATAAAAAAGATAACTACTATTTTAGCTTTCCATCATTAGACTCCCTCATAATTTGATGCGCTGCTCTGTCGCTGTCTTATCGTTGTCATTTTTAACTTTATAAGATAATAATAACAATAATAATACCATTGTACCTACACATGTACAGTAGTAGTCAAAGGAGGGGTAAGAAATAAATGAAAAAAAACGACGAAGACGAGTATAATAATAGTAGTAGTAGTAATAGTAATAGTCAGTCAGTCAGTCAGTCAGTAGTACGTCCAGACAGAAGAAGGTGTACAGATTTGCCGATTATTTGTACATTGTGAGGTACCTCCTCCGAGTATGTACGTGCTTGTGTGGAGGGCTGAATGGGAATATAAGGCAGTAGTATATAGTAAGCTTGGGCTTTTATTTTCATCCCAAGCAGATTTCTACTACTGACTCTCCATCCCCATCCATTCTAAGGATCCTCGACTCGAATCAATTCCATTGTTGTGTTGTTCGTATTCGTAATGTGTGTGAGCTCTGTATTATTACAACCAAGTGTAACAATTTTTTTTTGAATATGATTACCTTCACTCTCTAGGCTGTTCGAGTCCATTCACCTGTCTACCCCATCGCAGTGTGTACATATATATTAGGGCATATGCATATAGGATTAAGGGAGCTCATATTGTATAGAGAGTTAGAGAAGGAAAGATAACATATATTTAATATCATTAAAAAAAAAATTTTTTTACTCTCGCAAATATTTCTCTCTCAATTATATGTGTATATGTAATGTATGGGGGTACATATGTAAGAATGAAGTGGTTGTATGAGAGAGCAAATTCCCCATGTGTCACCCCTTACAGCCGTAGCCGTACCTACCACCTACCCTCTCATTGTTTCCATTCTGATATATATATTAACATTAATTTTTGCGTAACATTCTCCCAAGAGAAGCTATGTACACAGTCAGAGTCAGAGCTCTCCATTGCATTGTACTTGCGAGTAATATGCTTATCGTGAGTCTCTCTCTCTCGATCCTTCTCTGTGTATGCAATTATTTTTATGAGTACATGTCTCTACGAGTTATTACGTTATGTGACCATGCTACGTGAATCTGAAATTGAAATTGACCTTTGTGCATAGGAGGCAGTCACCCCTCACATTTATAGCATTGGATCGCCATGCATACCTCCTGTACTATCGTTCTTGTTGGGAATTGATTATGATCCTTTTCTGATACACTCCTACTAGTCCAAATCCAAACCTAGACACACACACACATTGTCTTTTAGGAGATGAGAAGCTAAAGCTGATAGATAATTAGATGTTTTTTTAAAAAATCTTTTCAGAATTAATATACTATCAGCATCAGCAGTGTGCTGTGTGCGTGTGGTATTGTCAATTTCTATAATAAAATAAACAGAGAAAGTCACAATTGAAATAGCCTTTTAGCTCAGAATACAAAACAAAAATTTAACTAAAATTATCAAATTCAAAAATATGATTATTGGAAAGTTTGTACATCTCAATTCAAGTATATATAAATGGTCTTTTCACTATTTTTAATAAACTGGGTGGATATCATAATAGTTCTATGAATATTATGTGTTTTAAAAGTGAGAAAATAAATGTATTTTTGAACTTTGGCAAGATTTCATTCCTTTGGTTTAGCTACGTTTTCATTCATGTGCTAAGAAAGACCTATACTTAAATATATGTATAGGTACTAGATGCACAGAAGGAGAATTCTTCACGAAAGACATAAAGCAAGGGTTGAATTCTTATAGACTATAAATGCACATAATATAATCCACGAGTCTCTATTTTTTCTTCATTTCTACCCTCCTATATAGATACTGGTGGTAATAGCTGAGACAAATGCAACAATAATAATTTCTTGAGCGTTATTGTTACCGTTATCGCTCTGTTGGTCTATACCTAAAGCTGTATAAATGTGCTTGGTAGTTTTATCGTTAGCATTGTGATGTTCGTTCGTGAGGGCATTGCCTGGTCTGTTGTTGGTTCTTACTTTACAATTTATGGAGCTTTGTTCTTCTCTCTCTCTTTCACACACATACACACACACACACACAGAAATATATTATACTCCACACCACTCCATCATTCATCTTATATAGCGTGTAGAGAAATGTTAGGTAGATATATACGTATTTAAAAAAAATTTCATGTACTTACTACTACTACCTCTCTAGACTATATAACTCCATACGTGGGTACTCCAACTCCATCCAACATCCAACAACAAGATGCATGTATAATTCGAGACGAAGGAAAAAAAAGGAAAGGGAAAACGTTAAATGTCTATACAGTTCTAGAGATAGACGCGTCGTTCTTTGAAAATGAAAGTTTCACTCGCTCTCATGAATCTCTTCGGGTTAGTGGACCTTTAATAAGAGGAAAGGGGAAAACCAGGAAGAGATTTGCGATTGAAGATGACAATCAAATGAAACCGAAGCTATGACGAGCCTTCCTATCTACCTGTGTAATAGCTATATCTTTACTTTGGTTCCTGTACCCATAGTAAGTACATATGCCAAGTGCCGCTGACTCCAAACTAAGGCAATATGTACCAACGAGTAAGTGCCTTGTAGTTGTGTTTGTAGTCAAGTTTACTCAGTCGAGTCAATATTATAGGAATGGGAATAATAGGAAGGGACTCTGCTCTATAGTTTGTCCATGTGACTCTGATTCTGATCATTATTGCGGTCGGTGTTCCTTCATATATATATATAGAATGTTTGCAGTGAATGCTCTGTGTTTATGTTTTATTTTTTTTTACCTTATTTACACGGGATGTAACTAACTGCGTGGTCTGTATACATAACTAACTGGGACTCCCTTCCTCTCATCATCATCATCATCCATTCCACTCGTTCTATGGGAAGTAACATAGAATTCACGTTTCTCTCTGTTTCTGTGTCTGTTTCTATGGACTATTCTTTTTGAGATAAGATTTTTTTTTATGGTCTAGCCTTTAGTGTGTATACATCCTAACCTGACTCACTGCCTTAGTGATCCAACGAACGAAAAAAAGGAAAAAAAGGAGTGAATGACTGAGATACATGACTTGACAGTAAACATAGACAATTTGGCTTTTTACAGCCAAACACCGTGACTCGTGAGCTCGGGTATACTTTTAGACAAATTGTTGATTTGGTTTTAATGTATTATATAGATATTATATATACTATTACCTATCTATGTATGTGTCTCCCTGTGCCTATATGCCGATGCGATGAAACGAAGCTCAGATTTTTTTATAGAATGCACGTCTATATTATTATGAATTACCTACCTCTCTAGGTTTATTGGACGAGCTTATCGCTTTTTGCGAGCTGAATAGGATTCCATCTGTAGATTTTGTGGAGTTGAGACTCTTCCTTGTGCTGCACATCCGTAAATTATATGGACGGTTAAAGAGAGAGAGAGAGAGAGAGAGAGAGAGATAAGTCATAGACTGGGTGAGTGGTGTGGGAAGTGAAGACGCTTTACATAATAGGCAAATGAACCGTAGACAATGAGGAGTGAGTGAGAGATAGTAGACAGATAAAAAGATCGCTTTCACTTGATCTCTATATGTATGTACAGGATGGTAGTTGAGTTGTTGTCGTGGTCGTGTTCCCTCCGCTTCCTCCACTTTTCAAAAGACACTTAATGTCGATGGTCTCTCTTCTATAATGAAGATCCCAACTTGTGGTGGTAATAACGCTAATTCTTCCATGAGCACACATGGGAGCTTACCTCCATTTTCCCTATCACACCGCATAACGTCAAGTCAGATTTTAGCACTATACATACAGCACCTCTCCACACTGACGCTGCTGCATCTTCTCTCAATAAATTCTGGTAGAAGAATTCTCTCTACATGGAATATACCTACACGCTAATCAAGTCTTGTAGAATGCAAAATTATTAAATCATGATGTGTTTGAACAAGTACAGATATTTCAGTTTGAAATTTATATTTGGTTAGTTTTTGGTTTTGGTACAGCAAAGGAAAGTTAGTGAGCACTTAATTGAGTTTGTCCTCAAAAGAAAAATGTCTAGATCCAGCAAGTAATTAAGGAGCAAGTCTGCATCATAGAGGAGTCCTGTGGAAAGTTTTGGTTTACCTTCTTCCTTCGTAGCAGGTCTCGTGAGCCCAAGTAACGTTTTTCTGTGTTCTGTGTATGATGAGGTCACTCTCCGACATTGAAAATTTCAAAAAAGAAAAAAAATCTGGACAGTTATAGGTTGTAGAATGAATTACATCCCATATAGAATGAGCTGACGGATGATCCGTAGGTACTTAAACTTTATGAGTAACCTGGAAACCTAGAAAATGTTTAAAATTTGAACCAAAACTAGATTAATTCCCAAACATTTCCAGGAGGCAATTTATAGAATAAATACGAAATATTTGTAGGTAAGTAGGTAGGTACCTAAGTATTGAGGAAATATTTTGAAAGTCAAAGCACATGGTCAATGGAAGTCTGGTCCTGGTAATATTATGTGCATTGTACAGGAGACAGGAGACTCGGGCCAAAGGCCAGAATGCAATCCTTGCATACACGAATCGGATGAATTAGTGGATTCGGTTATTCGTAGCATAGAATACATTATTGTGCTTCCAAGGCTGGCCAACAATGTACTCCAGAGCCCTTTTTCTTGCATGTTGTTTATTGTTTGTTCGCGTGTACCTACTTATTGTTGGACTTGTCCGTGTAAATGTGATGAGATGCATCTGTCCTACGTGAACAGCAGGAGCTGGGAGACTCTCCGCTATGAATATTGATCAGTTGATGGAGAGAGAGAAAGAAGAGCCCTTAAACGAGAGGCAGGGAACCTTGATCGACGTATTATATTTGGACTCGACTACTGAGACTGGGACTGAGACTGAGACTGGACCAGGACGAGAATTAGTAGGTCAATTATAATTGGGACGCACTCCGTTCTCCGTCGTAGTAGGTCTTTGAATGGGTACGCTCGTTCTCGTACTGGTACTGCGGTATACTCAGCACTGGGATTTCCTATACCAAACCGTAGCATACAATAATAAACTAACCAGTATAAAAGAAGCCCTAGGTATTGCCACTGCTGACTGCTGTTCCACTGGAAGCTTATATATTTATCTATATCCCACTTTACTACATTATCCTGTTTCGCCTTCATTTAGTTACGGTATATCCAAAGTACCTACACGTTCTACAACCACTCAAAACTCAAATCGAGTCCAGTTGTTTGGTTTGGAAGATTATACATACAGACAACAATGAAACATTTTATTTTTACACATTTCCCAATTTCTATGCCACGTTCAAGTACTCTCCTCAAGGTATATGAACAAGAAAAGGGAACAAGTTAAATGTATAACTCAAAGTTCATGTCTTTGGTAGGTGCTCTCATAATGCGTCTGTATGAATCTGTAGTAGTAACTCAGTAGGGAGCACAAAATCTACATTTGTAGAGTGTCGACGTGGACGTCGGACTTGGAGTCTGGAAGCAGGTGATGTTCGAGTGATTGAGAGGACCTTAATTTAACTCTCCCTCAAGAAAGACGGGAAAAACCTGTGTTTCTTTCAAGTCTTATTACAATCAGTATTTTTGGATCCAATGTTTTTACATTTTTAGTCCAGGGAAGAACGACATGATCTGAATATCATTCACTAAAAGTAGTATAGGTACGTTCTATCACAACTAGACACCACTCTGCACCTTTGCTTTTGGTTTCGTAGTACCATTACAAACGTACTTACATACACAATAGCTTAATTGAAGGGCCTACGTGCACGAGCGTTTATTTACGGCGGAATCTATTAGTGAGCTAAGTGAGACAACTGGACACACGACTGGGCTGACTTTTAGCGCAGGTGGTTCAGTTCAGTCAGAGTCCCGGAAAGATGGACGAGAGAGAGACAGAGAAGCGTAACAGTTTCCTTTTCATGTCTCCCCTTAAAACTGTACATAGAATACTGTAGAATGAAGACGGACGTATGACTTGCATGCCGACAATCTAAAACCCAAACCGGAGGGAAGGAAGACCCATTTTCCGTTGACTGAGTACATTTCAAACTCCTATATCCTCCAAAAGTAGTAGGTACCTACTAATGTCCCTACTCCCGACCTTTCTACCTACATATACAATTTACACAAAAATCCTAATCTTGTTTTGACTTGTGAGTCATTTCATTTTTCAATTTAGTTTCCTCTCGGACTTTGGAGTGATCTCATTCAATAAAATCCACATAGGCACCCTCACCATAATAATGGCCCCATAAATTGACATAAAAGTAAAAATATAAAAAAGTTTGACTAGAGTGACTCTATATAGCTCTACATTGAACAGTGTGCGAGGAATTAAAAGATTTTATCGTGAGAGTTCAAATTAATAATAATATAATAGACATTGTGTTCGGATCCGATTGTAGTTCCAGAAAAAAGTTTGATTGATTCCCAATGAACAAACAAACGGCTTCCACCTTACTTTCCATTGTATTTGTTTCCATTGGCTATGTTTCATATGATCTAATTTCCATACAATTAGTATTATATTGTGCCTATGGAACTGATTTGGTAGTATAGCTTTTACTCCAAATTGAAACTGATGAATTTATTAAGTACATGTAGCAAATGCTATTTACAGTAAAATTGTGTGAAGTTTTAAGGACGAAAATTATTCCTTAGCACGCTAAACCTATAGTAGGTATATATCTATATATATATAGCGGATGTGGATGTGTTTGTGTGTGTGGAGAGCACTAATTTTTTTCTGAGTACCAATCATTGACTCCTCAACTCTCCTTTGTGTAAAGTTTAAGGGAAGAAATAAAGTATAATAATATACAGATAGTTGGTTGGTTGAGTGCACGTGGAAGTAGGAGACTTGACTTAAAAAAAAAGTGCAAAAACGAAAGAGTTGCATGAGGATTCCAATTCCCTTGCTGGTGTATGCATACAAAACAGGAGTTTTCATTTTTACTACGGCTAAGGTCTATAATGTGTGGTAATGCAACGGTACATTTTATAGGAGAAATTATATTACCTGTTCTCTCTCTCTCTCTGACTCTGGTGACTGCCTTGTAGCTAGTATAGCGTCGTGTTTATAAGAGTTCACTCCCACTACAATCATCAACGTAATCAGGGTTATGTCGTTCTATAGTGTTATGCATGGGAGCGAGTGAAAAAAAAAGTTGCTTTAGATACAGAGAAACACTACAGACACACAGAGAGCCAAGTTATTATTTTGAGTTGAGGGAGTCTACGTACCTACTGCTGGTTGAAAGAGAGTGAGAGGTATCGTATTGTACATGCCTGTAGCCACGAACACTTTTCTATCCCACTCTCATGGCACACATTGGAATATATTGCCACTATAGCTTGATCCTTTGAGGAATGCACATCAACTCTCTGTGCAGCAGCTCAATACTATTTTGCCATCATACAGTCGCCATACATAGTAGCTCAGCGAGCGCAAAATAAAAAAAAAAAAATAAGTATATCAAGACATTTGAGTGGTGCTCTGTGGACAGTCATTAGCATAAATTTCCAAGGATTTTCGGAATTTTGTGTTGTTTTTTTGCCAGGACGAGGATCAGGAGACAGTTTGTTCTTGTCTCATGTTGACCGTGTTGCACAATAAATTGGAATTTGTGGGATCAAATTATTGTACGAATTCAAGAAATTCAACCTAGTGTTCCACATTTTTGAAGAAGGGATTCACTTTCAATTTCGAAAAAAAAATTATTTTTAGATTTGAAAGTTATAATTACTACTACTACTTCTATACCATTTGAAGGGAAAGTGCCGTTATTTATACTGATACTGATTGGAGTTTAGGAAACGGAAGTGCTTCCAGAATCTTATATACCTTTCCATATAAGAGAGTTTGTGCGCTCATTTACTGAATTATATAGGAATTATATTGGGAATGTTTACCGTTTTTTCTTGTACACATGAGTAGTAGTGAGGAAGGTCCAGAATTGCGAGAGTTTTGAAATTATTGCCTCAGGGAACTGAAAGGATCACTATCCGGATCTGCATGACTCAGGATTGAAACTTAATTACCTATATATTAAAGAAAGAAAAAAAGAAAGAAAAAGAAAATATTATTAACATTATAAATATAATATACGAAATTTGCCCCACAGAGATTTAACGTGGAATTATTTGGAATTGTTATTGAAAAGAGTCGTTGACTGTAGAGAACTGTTCTGGCAGTTTTGATTTAATTACGTGCTGAATTCGAAAGTTTCTCTGTATTTATATACACTGCTTTGTATGTTTGACAGTGCTGTAAGGACGATACGGAGGAGTCCTTTCCATTGTGGTGTAGTTACATGCCATTTGTTCATTTTTGGTACTATGTGCGAGCCGTCAGTTCTTGATTAAATCCAAAATAATAATAGAATACTACTACTACTACTACTACACTGAAGGCGGAAAATTTCTTGAGAGAAATTTTAAAAAAAATTTGTGGAATTTTAAAATTCTCGAGAGAGTGACTCAAGCTGCTATACTGTTACTGTTGCCGACTAAAATAATTATAGTCTGTGATTTACAAATTGCCTTAAAAGACTGATTTTAGATTTTATTCTACATCGTCGCCGTCGTGGTCGTCGTCTTTGAATTTTTAAAGTTTCATCTATTTAAATTGATATTTGAAATAAAATCCTGCTATTACAATTCAAGACAAAAATATGTTCAGTGTTGAAGAAGAGAAAATATTATAAACTTACTATAGTTGTGTCCATTATAGATGCGTGGAATAATAGATTTTCCAATGTTGTCCGTCATTGACTCGAATGCTATTGAGATAGAGACGAGAGGTGAGAAATAAATTATTATGAAATTACTAGAATGCTCTCAAAAATATATAATCATTTTGTGTGTGTGTGTGTGTACACACAAACGTGTATAAAGTTTCAAGGCTGGGCAAAGCTCCAAGATAGTTTATACGATGCATTTAGGGTGACTGATGTAATTTTCATATATACAGCTAATAGCTCATTTACTCACTCATTCATTAATTTTAAAACACAAAAGGTGATTGACTTGGTGTATTGTAAACAAACTTCTCTCTGAAATGAGTCAAGTAGCAAGAAGTTTGAAATATGAGAATTATGACTTGAACTACACAATGTCAGTCAGCTGTGTTTTGATACTTTAAACTTGCTCATTTTGTGTAGAGCCTAAAGAGATAGTTCCCAAATACGTAATTACCTATACGTGTAGAAGGCATATTGCGCACTCCCAGTGTTTTTGTAGCTTCACGAGAAAATAAAACTGCTTATTATTTTTAATACTATTTCATTATATACGCTGGGCCATAATTTAATTGTTTGCCAGTCGATTTACTATTTCTTCTTTCTGCACAAAAATCGACTTCTGATTGAGCGGGTCGTTAGAGTGGGTAGGTTAGTTATAGGTACTGGTACTACGCAGCATTACCGTTGCCGTTACTCCTATACAACTGTGCAGTACGAATGGAAGCTACTTGTAACTAAATACTTCCCCCTATTCCCTTGCCTCTTAATTAAAATTGTTTTTGTCAAGTATTATAAAATTATGATTTTTGTTTATTTCATAGGATCAATACAAAATGGGATGAGCCTCTTCCAAGACCTGAAACTCAAGCGGCGGAAGGTTGATTCCCGCTGCTCATCCGATGGAGAGTCCATTGGAACTTCGGAGTCAACTTCCTCCCTGTCACCTGAAGCTCAAATCCAGAGCGAAGGCTCCCCAAAAGAAAAAGAACGGTAAGATGATTTGCATATAATATTAGTAGTAGTAGTAGCAAAGCCATTTTTTGCATTTGCGAATTCATTGTTTACAATTTGTGTTTTTAAAGAAGCATGAAAGGCTTATCTAAGGTCTCTGTAATTTTGTGTGCTCACACCACCACCGTTCTTAAGCCTCATTATTGCATGTAATTATTTTTATGTACTCAATGTTTGTATTACTGGAGTCATGCATGCGATTCCACATTTTGCAAACTCGTTTTTTTTTGTTGTTGTGTCAAACTGTACCTGCTGTCTACCGTGTTATTTTTAAAATTATTATTTTTTATCTACCGGTGCACTTTGCACAGCATCATATAATGTCACATTGAAGCAAGCACTTACGTATTGGTACCTGCGCTACATAAGTAAATACTTGCACTCGAGTACTCATAGTCGGATAAAAGACAGGTTTATCTCTCCCTCGAGAAACATGCAACAAGCATTAAGTATATACGTAACGGTCAAAATTGTAGAAATTGCATTTCCTCCATCCGTACCATAAGTAGGCGAAACTTTACATGGAAACATCATACCGAGCTCTGTTTTCGGAGTATCGGTACTAATTGTTTTTGCCGACGGTATAATGTTTCCCCCTCATATCATTCATCCTCCTGCACATGTGTTCAAGTAGGCCAATGAGTTTTTTTCCACTGAATTAAACTAAAAACCCTAAAGAAATAATTTTACTGTACTTCCTTGACAGAAACTTTAGTATAAGGACATGGACAAGCAAATAATAATGTAATATATTTGCAGACATTATAAACTGCTTGGTATATTAGACATATGTGAGTATAGCTGTAGGGGAAACAATAAGGTTTCTGGACAAATAGAATAAAGAAATAAAAAGCTCTTACTTTATATTATTTACAAAATGTAGCATGTGCATTCTTTTACTGGATGAGTTCCTTTGTTTTGAATTAAAAAGATTACCATCAGACGTGGTAGTGCCCAAGCCCAAGAGAGAGCCCCCCATTTACTCAAGATTGTAGATCAAGTTGGTATTGAGAAGGTGTAAAAATGAACCGGAAGGCATCTTCTTGAGGTGGTCATTTAGTTCTCCATGCCTGGCTGGATAAATATTGCGTGAACGTCTTTGAAACAAGTTTATTTTCCCCATCGGGAATATGCCCAAATTTCTTTGATGTGATCCCATGATAATCTTACGTGCACTAAAAATATGAAATAGAAACATACAATATTATTGTTATAGAGAAACTGGACCGAATTCAGACAGACCTAATTGAGTAGTAGATACTGACTAGAAATAAGTCTTGAAAGCACTTGTATATTTTTGTATTGAGACTCGACGTAGATGCCTGGAGTGTTAACTAGTGTTAAACACTCCAAAAACTGAAGATTAGACATCACAAAAAAAAGCTAGTTTCGCTCTGTCTAGAAAAGTAATGGAAGTATTGTAAAGTGGTTGAGTTTTTTTTATTTCATTAGTTACCCGCGTAAAGGTAGGTTTAGATAGATAGAAATTATTGTGTACGTGGGGCAGTCTGCTGCTTGTCTGCTGTTGTGTAATGTGTCTGGCTCTCTTGCAGACATCCACTCAGTTATTATGTACTAGGTAACCACCACTATTATGCTACATCTACGTATGACTACTTTTCTACTAGACAAACTACTACTGACTACTACTAACGCTCCACACCGGTTAAAATCCTGTTTACACAATTTACAGTGGTCATGGTTAAGTACATCTATCTCATCTTCTTCTTCTTGGTCAGTTCTCCGCGTGTGCACCCATGCGACGGACGGTAGCTTTGAATTTCTATGAACAGGCTTGGACGTTATCATCAATACATTTTATATTGGCTTACTATTACTCCAGTAGTCTAGTAGAGTTTGGAAACAAAATATTTGTTTTAATGTATACTTACATCAATTTTATTTCCTTGCTTTGAGCGTATCTGAATGACTTGACATGTATCCCAGCACTTGTCATAATTAGCTTTCCATGCTTTATATTTTAGAACAGAGTGATTTCATTATTATTTTTATCTTCTTCTACTGTCTCTCTCCCTCTCTCTCTCTTTGTATTTATTTTAGTTTAGTAATGTTTTAGATATAGAGTGGCAACTCATTGCGTGATACCGTGATTTAATCATTTACTATCATAGTGTTCGAATTGAGTTGACAATAATTCTTGCGTGAATCTATATGTATCTACTTACATAGTACTGAAATAATGTTTGTGAGCGTGTTGTGCATGTGGATGTTGTTTTGATTTTTGATAGCTTCTTCTGTAGTTTGTCTCTTTTTTTTATTATTATTATTATTTCCAATATCATCGCCACAATGTGTCTTGGGCTTTTCCTGTTGCTTATTGAACTTGAAGAAAAAAAAATTTCTTGAAGTTCTTAAATTTTCATGTTTGTTATATCTTCTTGTAGCTGTCTTACACCTGAAGAATTGGTCCCACCTGTACCATCGAAAGCCAACTTCCCCTCTCAGTTCTTTGTAATGATGAAGGCAGGAGTTAGAAATAAAGTGCCCTACGATAGCTTCAATAATAATATTACAAGTAAACCAATGAATGGAGGGAATGGAGTAATTAAACTGACCAATGGGAGTTTGAATGGGATTCATGAGAATGTTATTGTCAAATCCGAACCTCGAGAAACGACGGAGAACGGGACGTCAGAGGAGAAACATAAGGAGCGTCCACCAGGAAGTCCAGACAAGACGCTGATCAGAGAGAATGGCTCCGGTGCTAGTCCGAGGACTAATGGTCACTCCAGTGACACTGAGAGCATCACATCCCAGTCGAGTGGGGTGAGTAGTGGAGGAAGTTGTACAATTAAGAGTGAGAAAGCCTCAAATGAATCCGACAAGGATGCTGACTCTTCACAGACCACTAAAGGTGTGGACAGGAATAAATTCTCTCCCCCTTTGACGAGGCCAGCATCGACATCTCCTCCAGGACGTGGTGGAGTCGAGTCCACACTCACCATCACTAAACAGAATAAAGACAGCATGAATGGAGGACATGGAGTGAATGGCGTGAACGGAGTCCCATCCCCTCCCCATCATCACCATCATCATCAACATCATAATAATAACAAACATAATAATTATGAGAACGGAGGAATGCAGCATCACCCTCAACAACAGCAACAACATCTTCCCCACCCTCCAACACACAATCATTTACATGCGAGACTAACCGGAACAGATTTGTCATCCAGACCCGTGAACGTCCCATCCCCTCTGGTTCACGTAGAAATGCGGAATTTGGCAGAGAAGCCAGATCCCCTCTCTGTGGTCACTTCAACTAGTCTCTCATTCCATCATCATTCGATGTACCGCATCAATGGTGTCCGTCCTGAAGTAATTTCGGGTGGTGCAGTTACCCCAACGACGATGAGCAATGGGAGTACGACTAATTCCCAGAGTAACAGCAACTCACCCTCCTCCCACCCAGTGCAATCAAGAAAATCCCCCACTTTATCCCATCAAAGTAATCGCTCTCCCAACTCCTCCCCCACCAACTCCAACTCGTCCGGTTCCATAATCAATGGACTCCACTCCCCGGGTCAGACGATTGTGGCTGGCGGAAGTCTGGGCATGGTCAACTCTTCCACAGGATCCTCCAACCATCATCACCATGTCAATCTGAATCGTACCCCAACTGTGATCATGGGAGAGGCTGGCGGAGTTCGAACAATGTTATGGTCACAACCAGGTCAAACTCTTCCCAATTCACAATCAGAGTTGGGAATCCCACCCCCGACAACGAATGGTCACAGCCATACAAATGGTTTCGGAGGCCTAAGCCTACCCAACGGTCATGCTGGATCTCCTCCACACTCTGGCCCCATGTCAAATAATAATAACAACAACAACAACCACAATAATAATAATAATAATTCCCCACCTCATCAGAAGGGTGCTCTGAGCATGGAGAGACTTTGGGCGACGGAAGCTCTAAATTTATCCACGAGTCCAAACAGTAATAGTAACTCCTCCTCGACGATGAATGGGCACACGAACCACACTGCCACCAATAATAGTAATACAATGGGCATGACGACTCTGAACCACATTTCTAATGGTCATGGAAATACGAACGGTCACCATGCTAGTAATGGGAATTCTAATGGTCACTCCCAGACAAATCCTGATGATGATGACTACGAGCAGCCTATGATTTGCATGATTTGTGAAGATCGAGCCACTGGACTTCATTATGGAATTATTACTTGTGAAGGGTACTTCATTTACTTTTACATCAAACTTCTTATTTCTTCTGTCTTTTTCAAATCTCTTCCCTCCACTCTCAAAAACCCTCTTCTCTTTCTTATTTACTGAAATTATTTTCCTCACTAGTCAGTCAAAGATCGAAAAGAATTCCATTTGTTTTAATTTCCATGTTCTGCATTAGTCAGACATGTTCTCGCGACCTCTTCCGTTACAGTTTTACACCCTTCTCTTCACTGTCTGTCTCTTTTTTAATAACTTTTAATACTTTCACAAAAACGGCATTTCACATCGCTAGTAAAATAATTACCTACCTACTCTCATATGATTAATTTTTATATCGTCAAAATTAGAAACCAAATACTTTTTTTTGATCTACCAGTCACAGTAACTAATACTGTGCGATTCCCATTCCAATTCCAACAATTGAAAAACATGGATTTTGACATTTATACTTAGGACTGAACATTACAAATTTTGTGAATTTTCAAGTAAATGGGGATTTAACAAGGATTTTTAATTAAATAGATGCAAGGGATTCTTTAAACGCACCGTACAAAATCGACGTGTGTATACTTGTGTGGCGGATGGTACCTGTGAAATTACCAAAGCGCAGCGAAATCGTTGTCAGTACTGCAGATTTAAAAAATGCATTGAACAAGGAATGGTTTTACAAGGTTTGTCAACATAATTTGTATACTCTAGCCATTTTTATTTTTTGTTAACTGCTCTCACTTTTACTCTGAATTGTAAGTGAATACATCTAATTATTATCTGTATATTGTGCGAATGTTAATAGCTGTGAGAGAGGACCGAATGCCGGGTGGACGAAATTCTGGTGCGGTTTACAATTTGTACAAAGTTCCCGTAAGTTTCTTTTCAATGTCTTACAGTACCCCATATGTATGTACGCACATAGTAGGTGTTTTCCAAGTACTAAGCTGGTAGTTGCCTAGAGTATACGCATATGCATAGCGCTTATACCAAAACTCACTGCTACCAAAAGTAATGACAATGGTATGTATTTAATTCATCTTTACCATCTCATTCCGCTACTGTTATTATCTTGTTCATAAACTCAAATATTCTTTATATATATCAGGTCAAGTATCGGAAACACAAGAAAGGAAATCGTGTTGCTGCTAATAAAGCAGAAAAGACACCTCCACCACCCCAGCAACCCCCACCGGTCCACAGTGGAAATATCCTCAAGACAGCATTGACGAGCCCAAATGAAGTGACCCATCTTCGACAGCCCATGCCTTTTGACACAGCTGCCGGAATGATTTCACATTTAGTCCAGTGTGACAACTTCCATGACATTGCAGCACTACAGGTAAGAAAGACTTGATACACGATATGAGATAAAGAGACCACTACTTGTATAGAGACCTAGATTCTCAAAAAAATTTCCGAAATATTCAACCTATATCCCAAATAGGTGTATCGTTCACTGAATGTGTTTTTTATAATTCGTCACGAATTTATTTATAGAACTGGGAAGAATTATTGGAAGCACGCGGTGATTTATCCGACAAATTATGCCAAATGGGAGACTCCATAGTTTATCGACTTGTGCAGTGGACCAAGAGGCTCCCCTTTTACCAAGAAGTGCCCGTTGATGTTCACACGAGAGTCCTCACCCACAAATGGCATGAGCTCTTGGTCCTCACCACATCGGCATGGCAAGCAATGCACACCCCAGGACCCCCACCAAACGTGTCTGCCGAGGAAGAGACAATGGAGAGTCTCCAAGTCCTTCAACGTTGTCTTCAAGCCATGATGGGCCGCTCTCTGACCATAGAGCAGCTTCGACAAGATGTCGGTCAGATGGTTGAACGGCTCACCTACCTTACCCGTGCTTTTAGACGTATGGGCATACGCATTGAGGAGTATGTTTGTCTTAAAGTCATTACCATGCTCCAAAATACAGGTACGATCCTGGGACTGGGAGTCAAAATCTTCTAATATTTTAACATTGCCAGTGATTTGGTTGGGATTCAGAATACATATAGGTTTTAAATTTCATAGAATTTAATGATTTCTTTTTAAATAAATTTCCAGGCACAAGAAGCCCAGAAGTAGGGGTCATACAAGAAAGATATATTAAGTGTCTTCGGACCTATCTGGACGTTACATGTCCCGGGCACCCAAATAGGCTGAGTGATTTACTGAGGACGTTGCCCGAGGTAATTTTTTAACCCTAACGTGATCCTATAATAAATTGAAAATTTGCAATAATTCGAGAGAAATATATTGCATTGGTCCAAAAGTTAAAATAATAATTGTCTATAATTAAATTTACAGGTTCAAGCAGCTGCAGCGTTACTCCTAGAAAGTAAAATGTTCTACGTTCCTTTTCTACTCAATTCAGCGTTATTACAGAGATAAGATTTTGTCAATCTTGAAGTTTAGCCTATAGTTTTCTTAACATAATTATATATTATATATTGTTGCTGTTGTCTTGAATTTTTATTATTTTGTTCAAATCTTCCTTAAATATTCTCTCAATGTCTCGTAGTGGAATACTATAGTCATTTGTAGTTAGCGATATACAATGCGTAAGTACGAAATCGTCAATTTTTTTTTTAGTTTTTAGTTTTTAGTTCTATAGTTCGTGTAGGGTAGTGTGTAATAACATATAATATAAAAAGTAATTTGATTATTGATAATAGTTATATATTCTGCTACTATAAAGAGAAAGTCGTTTAATTTTTACAATTTTTTGTAGACTTATATTGTTCCAACAATCGTTAAATGTACATTACAATAACAATGTTAAATAATAGATTTGTAAGATTTTATTCAATGATATATACAGACACGACGGTAGATGTAATAATTAGATTGAAAAAGAAACATTATTACGAATTGATCCTACCTGTCAACTATTACCCCGTGAGTTGAGTCCTAAAATATATATTATATATATATTAGTTAAATTAGATTAATAATATTATTACATTATTGCACTATATATATCGTATGTATTACAGTGTAAGTGATTGGTTTTCTATAGAATAGTGGACTACTTGTGGTTTAACATTTATTTCACATATATACCTAATTAAATATACATATACATATATACCTACCTATATTATACATTCTAAGCTGTAGCATATAATAAATATACATATATTGGTCTTAAGAAGTAAAGAAAAAAGTTTGAACATACACACGAGACCCTTTTACAAGAAGCCCAATGTAATTAAATTTAAAACTATATAAGCGGAAGAGTTAATGGGGTAATTTTTTAAAATCAAAATGAGGAACGTACAACACAATTTATTGCTCCGCAACAACAAACAAAAATACTGTCAGGTATATCCCAAATTTTAATTAATTTTACAACGTCCTGCTGTAGCAACTTTAATATAACTCACAGATATTAGAATGACAAACAAAAAATGATTTCCCATAGCTTTTGAAGCATGAGAGATGATGATTGTGCTATATATGAACAGTCGTACTGTACACACGATTTACACGATCCTTATAATATTATATACGCTATTAGATACTCTCAATAACCAACCGACCATATACTGTTGTTGTATCCGCATCGGCTCTTCTATATATATATCTGTATTTTTGATGGTTCAAATTTTACATTGTTGAAACACCTCTCTTTTGAAGCAAACACAAAAAAGTTTGGGATGAAACTGCCGTTATGTATGACACGTTGCATTTACAACTTAAATACAGCATTATATAGAGGATATAAACAACATCAAAAAGTCGGCAAAAAAAAAGCAAATAATGGCTGAGGAACAGAATGTTAAATATATTGATCTCTCAAAGTGCATGTACAATTAACACTACATGCACACACATTTTAGTTTACAAAGAACATACTTACTTGCTACTTCATATAATTGATTCAGATGGGTTTTTTCGTAAATGAGATATTGTTAGAAAAAAAAGAGTGTAGAGATACATATTATAAAAGGAGGTTGTAGGGAAACTTTTCAATATGAATCAGTTCTGTATGACGTTATAGTTTTTAAAATGTCAAAATATTTGTGGAATGAGAGTCGCTGAAATAATTAATTTGTGCTACACTATGTCTATATATAAAAAAAATACCAAACATTTTCAGATGAATGTAGAAGTATAGCACCTGCTATGAATTATGACTAGGGATATATTACATTATATATGATAATATGATACAGACAGACTCTTCAGCGGTAGGAATTAATAGCCAGTGTTAATGATATAGTCTCCATATATACCTATATACAAAAAATTTATAGTAATAATAAATAATAATAATAATATATAAACTATATATTTTTTCGTTTTATGAATTTTTGAATGAAGGGTTTGATAATTCATAATTAATTATATATAGATATACAAATAGGGTATATATAGGGTATGTATCACGTTCTCTACGACCACGAGTATATGGCATATGAGTTTGAACCGTTGTCCAAGAAGAATACACACTGACACTTGTTAAATGTTTTATCATTGGAGTCTTGGAAACATATTATTAAAACTATATTATAAAAACATATATATATATTAATTATAATATGCTACAGAATACTTAATACAAACTGCGTGTAGAAAAGTACCTTATAACATTCTATAATTACAATTATTATAATTATCTATATAATTAATTACTATACATATAGATTACAATACTGAATGCTAAAAAACCAGGACGTAATAATATTTAGTAAGGAGTAAAATTAGTAATAATCGTTTACTCGTTGTTCAGTCGTTATTCGCATAAAGATAATATAAATATCGTATGTCAAAAAACTATTGTACCCTAGAAGTATTTGTAGCAGAGGTATATTTGATAACCAGAGAGAGAACATTTTAAAATGTACATATTATGATCATTGGTACTATATAAAACTACACTTTTGGAATACCTTTCTATTCAGCCATTTAATCTGTTTACTACATTGATGTGCTGTCATCGAACATATAAACTTGTTACTGCTGTTAGCTAAACCATTGTTATTCTATATAAGCTGAGATATATTATGTAAAATATGTGTATGTGGGAATGCTTGTATGGAGAAAGTTGAGGAGATATATTATGAGATGAGAGACGAGGAGAGATTCAAGTCGGTCAAAACATTTCGTGGAAGAGCGGATCATGTGATTGAAAAGAAGCCTAGATATAAATATGCAACAACGTCGACTTTGAATTTTAAATCCCTCCCAAGCTATACTACTCTTCTTTCATATTTTTAATTTTCAACATGGACACACGTACACACACACTCAACATATTATGGAAGACACAAGGTTCAAGAGAGAAAAAAACACAACTCTGGCATACTTTGTATGCTATGATGATATAAAAAATTACAATTAAATACGTGTGTAGGTATTTTGTAAAAAATAAAAATCTATAAATCATCACCTACTTATAGCACCTCTGAACCTGAGTATACCATAGTACAGATGTGTATAGATGATGAGGACGTTTTCAATAACAAAAAGGATTAATTGATGGTGCGATTCGTAGAATGATGTTTAATCAAATCATTCAGTGATCTTTCAAAAATTCTATTATTAAACATAAAAATGTAAAAAAAAAATTATAATACGTACAGATATTTACACTTATTTGTTGCTAGAGTTAAATTTTATCTTTCTAATGTCCAGACATAAATAGAAAATACGTAAATAGTATGATACAATATTGTAAGTCGCTATGCCGTGTACATGTAAATATAATAAAAATGGCATCTATTATTCAATAAATATCAATATCCACGTATATATCCACGGATTCTATATATATTATAGCTACCACGACCGAAACAAATTATAATTATCTCTTGCAAGATGGAATTTTTACTACATTATGCACTGTCCCATGGTATAATTTTTGGTGAAATGATGAACATATGAACGTTTGAAATGGAAAAATGAATTAATGTCGAGGCATGTAGGATTTTTCACCAAGTCAGATAAAAAGACAATATACAAAATATACAAATTTATAAGCAACAATATGCGGATATATACATTATTCCTCAGAAAAACTATCTGTAAAAGATGAGCCACAAAATATTATTCCATTTGCATATAATATATATTTGTGTATTTTCAAGACAACTAAATTTATTTTATAATTCAAGTTATTAATACACGAGATTTTCATTGACTTCATGGTCCCATAAAATAATAACTTTAGAAGTAATTAGATGCCATTTTTGTTGGGCATAGCAGCCTTAAGTAAACATAATTTGAAGGGACCTATATTGACTACAATCGCGCAATTGGCTGTAGTCTACCCGAGCTGCCTGGTAATGCTACCATGGGACTTATTTTAAAATTGGCATAATCCGTAAAATGATGCTTCATTATTGGTAACATAGAAGTGGCATAAAGTGTGGTTAAACGACGGCCCGTATCCCATCTTAGGAATCACTATAGAATTGTAATGTTTTCAATCCCGACCAGCTTGTTGTATAGTAATAATTAAATATGTAAGAATTGTTTGCATAAAATTATAATTTGCATCTGACCCAGACCTAATAAAAACGATTGATCATCTGCAGAGACAATTTTGACTTTTCTGTCAAATAATTGAGTTCCCCGTTCCCCCTGTATGATAATGGATCAAATCTGTAGTAAAAGTAAAACTAGCCAATTATTGTACGTAAAGGTAAATATATCCGCATATACAAACCGGGACACTTGAATTAGTTTGAACTTTATGTTGACCGTGCCGTATCCATAGTAGTGTTAACATAGTCAAGGTGTAGAAAAACGTTAAGATTTTAAATTAGCTTAGGTGAGTGCGTAATACAAATAATTAAGTGATATCGCATTTTCTTGAATGTATAGCAAAGATGCAAAAATCGCTGAATTGTAAATACTTGCCAGGTAAATAAGTGACAACGGATACTAGACAACAACTTCATTATAGTTTGGATGTTTGGAATTTTAAGTATGTGGTGTTATATCATTGAATTAAATTAGGTACCTATATATGTGGAACGCATGTGGATTAGTATTCAAAGAAACTAGCATAACTCTTCTAAAAAAACACTGTAAAAGAAACTAAACATACTGAGGCTATTCGTAATACTTATTGAAAATACGAGTAGGAAAAGGATAAAATTGTGTATGTAGGTATATACATTATTATATATTTATAATAATTGCAGTTTTTCATGGATATTGTGTCCAAGTAACTACTTGCTAAAATGAAAGGCAATATAGATGCACACACTATCCCTTGAAATATATGTAATAGTCGTTCATATTTTTTGTTGAATAGAGTTTTACTATGTAAATTGAAAGACACTAAATATGTATAGGCCCTTTACTTTTACTACAAATAATAATAATGTATAGGCTAAATTCACTATTATGTTTCTGAATTTTGAATGAAATATTTGGATCTTTTGTAAGACTCGCTCGCATGTGTCAGCAACACACCAAGTTGTATGTTTTTGGAATTATTGTTGAATTTTCATACTATACGAAATCTAACTCTAAGCTAAACTAATAGTAGTAAGCTATACAAACGCGTTTTCGTAAATTGTTGCAAGTCTGAAAGATGGATTAAACGGGAAGCGTTATATAAAAATAGGTTTTAAATATTTATGAGTCTTTATCGTCGAGAGAATGTCAGCTTCACTAAAGTGATACAATAGGTACCTAAAAACTACGTAAACTACTTGTGGGAAATCTTTTAAGCCTATTACTATATTATGGATGTAAATGTTAATTGGTATAAGTATCAATAATAATCATTAGTCACTAAGATTTATAGATATTCTAAGACTTGTAATAAAATCATTAATTGTTTTTGGAATTTATAAGCTTACCATTTATTTCTGTTCCATGGGACCAATTTTGGACAAAACCCTCAGTTTGTAGTGTGCATAAAAGTGCGTACTCTCATCTTGAATCTATTTTTTGGGTAGCTATATAATGATTACCTTCAAAGGTACGAATTATACAAAGCATGTCTTCCCACGTTCTCCAAAGGATTCCCCTTTAGCTTATTGACATAAAGTTTGTATAGTTTTTCAACCTATATATCTCAGGCTATAGAAGATTTGGAAAAATTTAGAAAAAGTTGACTGTTTTGAAACTTTATGAACAGAAAGTATAACTCACAGTCAGATGTCGATTTTTATTAAGTATTTATTTTTATTTTCAATAGCCTAGAAATTATATAAGTTTAACTGATATACAAACGATTTCATTAAGTATTTCAAAAGATTGGTAAATTATATAAATGTGTACAAGTACATAATTAAATTTACACCATGCATGATAGCACAAAATACATTAAAATTGTAGTAATGAGGAAAATCGAACATCTACACAATGACGGTCAATTTCATTGCACCGCTGTAATAATCATAGCAATGATAATGATTTATTGTCAGAAAAGCATATTATGTATACGAAAGGGTTTATATTTCTCTCAGGCCTCAGGTGATGATACCTTAAAAATTTTACTGTTGTTCTGTGGACTATGTTTTTTTTTAATTCAGCCCAGTAAAATGAGTAAAAGTGAAACAAAAGCAGTACCTAAGTAGTGGTAACAATATTGTTGGTGGAGGTACATAATATCGTCGGCGAAGAGTAATTTTGACGTAAAGTCCAGTCTACAGCTAAAATCATTTAGTCGTGGGCCCACTGAATTGAAAAATAAATCTTTTAAATGTTCCTTGAGAGCTAAGAACATCACGACATAGAGAGAATCTGAAATAATTCCTTAGCATCCACATGGGGATTTCAAATTTTGCTCTAGCCACTGTGAATATCCTAAAATAGTTCTTTGGCTTTTACACGGGCATTTTAAATGCTTCCTTGACCACTACAAGGGATTTTACATATTTTCTTAGGACCACTAACTAAGACTCATTAATTAATTTATAAACAAAGACTTAGAACGTCCGTTTGGAACCTAATAAAACAATTGTGATCTCCATATGAAAGCCAAGGAAACATAAAACGCTCATTTGAAAGCCAACGGCGCATATTTAGAACATCCAAGCGAAAACCAAGGAATCATCAAACGCCAAGGAATTAATTATGATGTGCATGTGGAAGCGTAGGAGCTATTCAAGATGCCCATTTGAAAGCCAAATAACTATTTAAGATATCCTTAGCGCCCAAGGAAACAATTAAATGTCTTTCTGAACCCAAAGTAGTAAACGTATTTGATATGGACTCGTAATTTTTCTAAATTAAATGGGCTTACGATAATGATGGGATGATTTACGGATACAATGGACTTATATACGACAGAATGATTTTAGCTGTTGACTCCGCCAAAATGATGCTCCACCGGCGATATACATATAGGTAATTCGTTTTTAAAAAGAAAACTGCATTTCTCCGTGTTTGCCTGCCACTAGCCTAAAATATGTTTTATTTTCGCATATGCGTACAAGACTATTTCATTACCATCGCTACTGCCACCCCATATTTTACTTTATTACATATATCTATGAGTTCCTGGTAAGCATCTGCAGTGATCTTATTATAAAATGGAAAGAAATCAATATTTATCTTTAAATAAAGATATAAAATAATAATTATTATAATAAATTATTGCATTATTTTGTCGATCAAGTACAAATCGTCTAAATTGAATACTTAACTTACCACACGGAACTACTGCACTGAACAGTACGGATCTAAATTCTAAAATCTAGCACTTACATTACGAAGAGGAGGCGAAACCGCTGGCCAAACAGTGTCTTCAATCCAGTTCAAGTAGGACTGGACATTTGTGTAAATTCCTGGTTCGATTCCGCAAAATCTATTCCCGAAAGAAACAATACCGGCGACGTAGTAGGCGCAACTGTCGTCCTTAGATTTTACCGTTAAAGGTCCCCCTGAATCTCCCTGCATATTTTAAATGTTGCAAAATCTTTAATAAATCACTCACTAAAATTCCTTGCAGGAGATTAAAATATAAAATTTATTAAGTAATTGGTTGAATATATAAATGCTTGAATTTGTTTTACATTGCAACTATCTTTATTTTCATCCAGACTTCCAGCGCAAAACTGAGTTCTCTGAATACCGTCTCGATATCTATCCAAAGAAGAAGTATAAGAAGTTCGAATGTACAAGGCTATGCGGTTTATGCTGTGGACTGTGGAGAGCATGGGGAAAATGCGATGGGATACCTTATAGTATATTCAGACGGAAACATCTGGATAAAATAGTAATTCACATACCTTAACTGTTTGTCCAATTTTTCATCGTAAAGATTTTGACATTGTTTTTGTGAAAATCTACTTATTTGAACCGCCTGCAAAACGTCACTCTGAGATCCTAATAATAGAACATATTAAATGATTTGTGAAATGTTTTAAGTCATAATCTGTATATCTTCACGAAATATAAACAAATATTACCACCGGTTTCCACCAATCCCCATCCTGTAACTTGCGTAGCATTGATCTTTTCCAATCGTAGCTCCGGTTGAGGGAGACATGCAGGTAGAATACTCCGGGTTAATCTTACCCTAAATTTTAGTTCAATAAGAGCAATGTCGTTGTACACGGATGGGGGTACATATTTTGGGTGTACGATTATTTTAGAAACATCAATTACTTGACTTTCTCTCGGATTGGAGGACAATTGACTTGAGCCCAAAAGTACTCTTTTTATAGGTCCTCTAAACGCTTAAAACATTGCACAGTCAATGTAAAGTATGAATACTCGAATTCGACTTTATTTATGAAACTTAATAAAAAAATTACAAGGTATGTCAACATTTTAATATTCTGCCGATATCGTTAGATCTTCAATGAACCAATGTATGTTAAACATTATTTATATGGCTACTCACTCAGAGCTGGATAATGCGCAATGTGCTGCAGTCATGACGAATTTATCACTGATAAGTGAACCCCCACAAAGCCATTTCTGGTCCTTTTTCAATCCGTACCCTAGGGCTGCCTGAATTTTACACAATTTTAAAAATGTTGATTCTGTTTCGTAGTAGATAAATAATCCAAAGTTACTACATGTGAGTGCTACGCTGAAATAGGATTTTGAGTGAAGACAAAAGTATTGCATACCATATGTGGAAATTCCTCTATAGTTGCATCCCTGCCACCAACAATTAGCTTCAGTGGCAGTCTTTTGCAGTGGGATTTGACAGGGAGACTCTGCCTTTCTTGTAGAAACTCTAATGGTAGCAACGGAACTGGGCCAACTTCTTTGGTTAAAATCTTCTCGTACTCCGTGCATTCTATAATATTATTTAACACTCATAATCAGGTCCAGAGGTTACAGGAAAATGCTCACGCACATAAGTAGTAGTTAAACAACAGAGGCATAAACATAAATTCAATGTATTTATACTTTTTCTGCTGATACGTTCTGTATTCGGGCAGCACACAAGTTTAATATCCTTGCCCTAGTCCAAAGAAAAAAATCATTAATCTGAAAGAAATATAGCTGCTTTCTGATTATGAAATTATGACTCGTTTAAAAAAATATTAAACTTCCACGGCAATAATTAGAATAGCAGAGTGGGGACCGGTCATTTGCTACCCAGACACTTACCTCCCGGATATTTTATTCCTAGCCACAAACCTAAGAAACTTTTCCACCCATACACTAAAAAATCAACTGCACATCGTTCTAATGAATACCTACACTTTATATAGCTCTTCCATTTCTTATAACAGGAGTCTTGATTAGTTATGGCTGTGCATTCAAACTCGGGGCAGCAAATGTCAGAGTAACAAATGTCCTACAACTTACCACATTATTACACATTTCCGGATAAATTCCAGCATGCAAGTTAGATAATACGGCTGGGCAGTCTTCTACTTGCTTGCATATTCCAAGTATTGCGTTTCCGGTATTAATTTTGCACGGAATTCCAGCACCTGTACCGTACAGTATATTAATTATAAAGCTAATGCCTCAACCTACAAATAAGTAATATTAAAGTTAATGGTATAATAAAATTACGCAGAAGTATTTAAATTAAAAACAGTGTATTGCCTTGAAAACCACGAACGAAGTAAACACACATAAGTCCCATCAGCGCCAATGTACAATAACGTCTCAACCACATGTTATGCAAATGAAACGCAGAAACCGCAACTAAGTATCTGTTATCTTTAAAATGCACAATTAATCTTCAAATTTAAAATTACACTACACCCCAGCACTGTATCTTTATTTATACATTTATATGCTGCACCAATAAAATTGTTTTTAAAAGAATTGCAAAACACAAATACCAGCACTTAACACTTACTAGCTAACACTTATTTTTGAAAAAAGGCACATTTTTTGCCATGGAATATCATTTGAATATATTTGATGCAATTATATAAGTAGATAATTACGTCACTTAGTTAATCTTAAGACGGTATAATTATACTCGCATTAACTACATAGATTATTGTTGAGTACCCAGAACTAGACATAGCTAGAGTTAGACCACTCTAGGAAAATGTGACAACACATGAATAATTTAACTAACTAACTAATATAGTAAGCTTCAGTCACCATTACACTCCTTACAACTTATGAAGCCGAGGTGTAAATGACAGTGGTGGACTTTGGTGGAAAAGAAAAAAGGTAAAATTCCTAGGGGCAAAGTAGCACAAGAATTGAATACTGTGTAAGTAGAACGTAAGATGTAATCACTTCCAAACACAATATTTTGTCAAAAAATCAATACATATATACATTTAGATATATTTCTAAGTAATTACTTTAGCTATAATTATATTTGGAATACACTCCGCGTTGAAATAACCTTTACCTGGAATACACTCCACGCTGAAGTACATTCCAGCCGGGGCTATATACACGACTTATTAGACTTGAGCGGTACTGACGAGATACGACAATACTTGTGAAAAAACCTGCTAGTATAGTCATAAGAAATTATCCAAATTAAAAATAGATAGAAACAACTTTTTCAGATGTGGAGCCCAGCCGGAGGCTGGAGGGTCAGAGGCACATTACTTTTTAAGCCTTGACACTGGTAATATTTCTGAAAACTCTAATGGAACCGTCATTTATGTATTGTTTCGACGAGTGTTTCCAGAAAATTTATGAATTCGACGACATTCCGAAAAATATACATTAATAAACAAGTTCTAACTCGAGGACTAAAAATGCTTTCTTTCCCCATTTTTATGAAATAATGATTACTAGTTCCGCATTTTAATGAATAAGAATTTGTTAGGGAAATGCGACTACACTGTCGTCGTACTCCAGCTTACGAATTTTGCATATTCTTGAAAACGCTTACGAATACATACATTTTGTGGATGGATACACTCTTTTCTTTTAGTGAAATGATTTTGATACTGGGAGGAAAATGTTCTCACAATCATTTATGAATTGGGAGGAAAATTTCCGGAAGGAAAATGTCTGTTTCCCGTGGCCACGAGTAACGTGAAAGATTGTAGCACTCACTCATACTTTTACCATCAGTGTCTATTCCTGCAAACCAATAAGTTAAAATACACATTTGCAGTTAGTTCGTAGACTGTAGGTAAGTATTCTCTAATTTTGATACATAATATTAATAATATAGGACCGCATAAAGCGGTGTACAATTGTTAAAACCCTGCCCTGTCTACTTGATGGTTGTAAGATTTTTCCTACCCGGACTTTTCCTACCCATTTGGTTTCTACGCGGATTTTTCCTACCCGGACTTTTCCTACCCACGATCAAACCTAGGACTTTTCCTACCCATGTACAAAAAAGGAACTACACATTGCGCAAAGATATGCCCACAACTTTTGCATTTTATTATAACCTGGAGTTAATTTACGGTACACTCATAAATAGTTGTGTTTCTGTTTTATTTCTACATAAGTAATAGTCTCGGGTTACTCGGGTAGGAAAATTCCTAGGTTTGGTCTTGGGTAGGAAAAGTCTTGGTAGGAAAAATCCGCGTAGAAACCAAATGGATAGGAAAAGTCCGGGCAGGAAAAGTCCGGGTAAGAAAAATCCGTTTACCCTACTTGATAGAAGGAACATGAAATTCTTTCGACACCCCTGCCCATGGTCCCATTTATAATAAAAGTTAGAGAAGGTGCAGAAAAATATAAAGAGAAGACACAGTAGAACAAAGCTATTTAAACTTGCTCTGGAGTCTTCTCATATTTATGTACAATAATATTATTATTATAAGCATGATTATTTTGTCAGCTACAATAACTTCGCTTTTTTTCAATTTTGAAGTATTAACCTTTGATAACTTTGATTACTGTATATGCATTTTTATAGTACTGAACTCGTAGTGAACAAGGACTAGCATTTGAACTGAACGTTTCGACCGGATCTCAATGTTTGCATTGTTTGCAACATAATGTAAAGATAAATAATAACAATAACGCATCGAAATAAATGTCTCACTTCGACCTGCTGTGCATATTACGGCAGGGCCATGGCAGCGTATCTATTTGAAATCTAAACTGATACGCTTCATTGCAACAGAACACGGAAACGGAACGGTTACATAAACCAGGGAGAGCGTTTTCATGATGCCCAAATACTGCAGTGTACATAATTTACATACATACACTTTAATTTAGCAAATTATATTAGTGTTAGTGTATTTAGTTAATCCAAAAATTCCAAAATCCAAATCCAATATGACAATATGCTACTTGGTGTCTGTCTGTGTGGTGTTCAATGGGTTTGCGTTTGCTGTATTCGCTGGCTGTTGATCAGTTTTACGCGAGGGAAATTTGATTTGAATACGAAAACTTTTTCAGTGTCGTGTGTGTGTGTGTGGTACTGGCAGTGGTAGGCTTAAAACGAAACTTAAAGGGAAATTGGAAAGTTGAGGTTGAAGTCGAAACAAAACTGAAAGGTCAGGTGAACTAAAAGTTTAAAAATCCTTATAATTATTAATTATAGTGTCCATTTATTTCTTGTAATTGTTATATCCTTGCGATAAAAAATCTCGGTGCAAGCATTACTAATCATTGCTTGTTATTTGTGGATAGAAAGTGTAGTGCGGCAGATGCGTTTTAAAAAGTGTGATAATAAAAGTTATACATGAATAGTCCTCTAATGTCTAATAATTATTAATTATAATTAGAGGCACTGCATACTAAATAAGCCATTGCAAGAAAAATAAACAATGGGTTCTGTTGAAAGGTGGGTGAACGATAAATTGCACGATGTTCTGGGGTTGAGCGATCGTACCCTTGTACATTATATGATCTCTCTTGCTCAAAAAAGTTCGTCTGAAGAGAATTTGATTGAAAAACTTCAAGACCAAGGAGCAATAGATATTAACGAAAGTGTCATCTCATTTGCAAGAGAATTGTATGAAAGGGTAAGTAAATTCATTTATAAATCGAGATTTTTAGTTGTTAGCGGCTTGAATTTATTTAATAATTAGTATTTCCCGGGTGCCGGGAAGAATCCTAGAGGATTTGAGACAAAGTCTCTTGTAGGCCCGATACGGTTGTCAGAGTGCGGAGTCAGGAGTGGAAATTATTCACATGTTCACACTTAAAAGTGCAAGTCGATAATCTAAGGTCTTTCCGTAATTTCAACAACCTCTAACTGTGACCAAACGTTTAGACTAGTTCATTCGACATAAATCTGATTTGTCATTCTTAACATCACTTGAAAGTTTATTCAATTCTTGCACTACTCGTTGGGCAGGCAAAGAAATGATATATTAATTAGCATTAGTAATCACATGTTTCTTCTTAATAAGTGGAGCATGTCGATTCTGTAGGTCAATATATAAAAAGCATATAATATACTTAAAACTTACGTCCAATGTTTATTTTTGAGTGAATTCATTCAAACATTTTCATTTTGCGCAAGTTAAATGCTGCAATGGCAGTGCTACTACTTGCAAATTATGTCATTATGTGGGATATTTTGCTTGCCATTCTCACGAAGAAGAAAATAATGCAAAAATGTATTATTCTGCTATAGGTGCCTCATGCTACACCAAAAGTCAATCCTACCAGAGGAATTGAAAGGGCTGCAATAGAGCAACAGAAAAAAAACCAGAGTTACCGCCTGCTTTTGTCTGACGACGACGAAGAGAATCCCTCAACCTCAGGAGTTTCTTTCAATGAACCTTTAAAGCATGAAGCAGACAGGAAGCAAAAACAGATTCGGTAATTTGATTATATATTTTCGATGCCAGGGTAATCTAGGTATAAGTAAATGTTTAAATAAATACGTCTGGGAAATCCCTATCTGTAAATACTTAAAAAATGATGTATGGGCTGCAGTCAAGTCCACAAAATGAATCAATTATTTATTATTTATTAAATACGTGTGGGATTTGAGATATATTACATACTTACATTTGCTATTTACGATTTATACATTTCCTACATCCCTATTATATACTCACAGTACTGCGCCCGTGTTTAAGTTTTTAATGAGTAATTATTAGTATTTTATTACTTTGGAAATAGAAAGCGTTCTGCAAAGAATGAATCAGAATCGGACGAAGATACTACGGTTGTGCATAGAAGAAAGAAAGAGTCTCAAAAAGTTGCATTTAAGAATGAACCACAATCGGATGAAGATGAATTTGAAAAATTGGAGCGAGAACGCCAAGAGGATCTTAAAAACAGAGATGAGTTTGCTAAACGACTTAAAGAAAAAGATTCGACTAAAACAAGAAATATTGTCTCAAAATCAGGTATAATTATTAATTTCCAGTTGTTGGTATTATTGCCCGATATTTGTCCCGGTTAAACCACGGTTCTAATTCGTCTTAATTCCAGATAAAAAAGCACTTGAAGAAGCTGCAGCACGGCTACATATGGAAGCAGAAGAAAGAGAAAGGATGCTTCCTACTTTAAGGATAAAATCTAGAAGAAATTATTTAATTAAGCGGAAAGAAGACAAATTAAATGAACTAGCAGACGATGTACGTGATGACGAATATTTATACGAGGAAGATGTGTAAGCTGATTGTTGCTAATTTAATAAGTACTTAGACAAAGCGCTTACAACGGATGAAGGGGTTAATATGTTCAAAACCTTGGTGAACGCATTTCGTAAATGATATCAGGGAAAGTCTAGATCAGTTGCTAATATTTTTAGAAAAAATCGTGTTAGAATTTTTTTAAAGTTCGCTCTGGCTATTACAAAGAGCAAAAAACGATGCCGTAGAAGCCCTTTTTTTCGTTGTAATTGTAATTGTCGTTGTAAGATAAATTAAGTAATTTAGAGACAAAAGCATGACATAAAATGACAGTTTGATTTTCTTGATTTGTTTCCTAAGACTCACGGAAAGAGAAAAGAAAGACAGAGAGTATAAAAAGAATATCTTAGAACTAGCAAAGGCTCACGATCGTGCCAGAGATTTAGAGAAAGTACAACGGTATCAAATGCCCGAAGAGCGTAAAGGTAAAGGAACTGATTTTCATTATGAAGAAACAGACGAAAAAGAAAAATTGCCAAATTCTGAGCAAAGAAAATGGGAAGAAGATCAGATGGCATTTGCTCAGTTTCGATTTGGAGCCAAAGATGCTGCAAAAAAGAAGAAAACAAAGGAATACGAAATTCTTTTAGACGATGAGATTGAATTTGTACAGGCACTAGCCCTTCCTGGAAATCAAAAGGAAAAGGTGAGGAATGATAGAATGGGTTGATGACGAAGGGTCTGGGATTTGCAATTTATGCCATTTTGTTTTTGACAGTTTTTATTTTGACCATGAAACGTTTTTAAACTTAGGAGAAGGAGAAGCTAACTGAAACACAGAAAAAGAAAATGACCATAGACGAAACTAAGAAGTCTCTTCCTATTTATCCATTCCGAAAAGATTTAATTAAAGCAGTGAAAGAACATCAGGTAAAATTAATAAAATTATGTACGTCTAATGTTGGGCTGTTATATATTACTGCTGTTGTGTTTTATTATTAAACTAATTTTACTCTACTTTCAGGTACTGATCATTGAGGGTGAAACTGGAAGTGGAAAAACAACTCAGATTCCTCAATACTTAAAAGAAGCAGGTTTTACTGAAGGTTATTTTAAAATTATCCGCTTGATTCATTCTATCCTATTATTTGTTGCAGGGATTGACAATAAAGCATAAATGCAGTACAAAAGTTGACATGCTTTATAATTCCCGGTTTTCTTGTCAAATTGTCCTTTCTCCATGAGATTTCTTATGACTTTTCAATTTCATAGAAATTGCCCACTCATTAAAAATCTACACTGTTACAAATATTTGCTTTAAAATGCATTTAAAGTGAAGGTTGTTTTCTCGGGGGGAATAAACAGAAAAAAAATACAAACAGAATCAGAAAATTAGGAAAGTACAATTAATTTATTAGTCACATTGATAATATTTTTAAAACTATTATTTCTGTACATGTCCTAATTTTATCTTTCAGTGTTTTCCTAAAATGTTATTCGGTATTAGTGAAGATTATATCTCCTCGTTAAATTAAACTTTAACTTTTTTAAAAGAAATTTGTTAATTAGTATTGTTTCATTTGGTCATATGATATGGGAATGTTTTCGGGGGATTCAATGAATTTTATTCGTGATTTGTCGGTATGTGTTATTATTATTATATACATATAGTATATATTTGTCTTTTTAACCGTAGATGGGAAAAAAATAGGTTGTACGCAACCTCGTCGAGTGGCTGCTATGAGCGTGGCAGCTCGGGTTGCTGAAGAAATTGGAGTAAAATTAGGAAATGAAGTAGGATATTCCATCCGATTCGAAGACTGTACCTCTGAAAGGACACAAATTAAATACATGACAGATGGAATGCTTCTTCGAGAATTTCTGGGAGAACCTGATTTACAGTCATATTCTGTGATGATTATTGATGAAGCGCACGAGCGAACATTGCATACAGATGTTTTGTTTGGATTGATTAAAGATATTGCCAGGTTCAGATCAGATTTAAAATTACTTATTTCATCTGCCACCTTAGATGCCCAAAAATTTTCAGATTTTTTTGATGAAGCCCCTATTTTCAGAATACCAGGTATATTACTCGCTTTATCCACTGAATTATGTTTACCGTTGACTTAGCAAAAATTAATTTGTTAAGAGTATGATTATTTGAATTGCAAACTAGGTATGTAATGTGCACAACAATTTATTTATTTCAGGCAGAAGGTATCCTGTGGATATTTATTACACGAAAGCGCCTGAAGCAGATTATATCGACGCTTGTGTAGTAACAATACTACAGATTCACGTTACGCAACCCTTAGGCGACATTCTTGTTTTCCTTACTGGGCAAGAAGAAATAGAAGCATGTAATGTAAGTTACGAATGCATCAACAACCAAAAAATGATTTCATAATCGTAATGTAACACAAAATGTCCAAAAAATAAGTGCAGGATTCATTAAATGTTTGCGAACCCCAACTTGACTTGTATGGCCAATAAACATTAAATCAGAATTTGTGCCAATTTTTTAAAATTAAATTTAGACAAGATTAGTTAGTGCTTTCCATTGGCATTCCTAATCTGTCATACATGATTTCTATAATTTCTAGGAAATTCTAATGGATCGTAGTAGAAGACTGGGTAGCCAAATTAGAGAACTTGTTATCCTACCAATTTATTCAAACTTACCTTCCGATTTGCAAGCTAAAATCTTTGAACCTACACCTCCTGGAGCTCGAAAGGTACATACAACTGCGAAATTGATTTTTGTACAGAGTTGATATAATAAATAGACTAAATATTTCTAATATGATTAAATAAGTCTAAATGCTGGTTTTGTGAATTTCAGGTTGTACTTGCAACGAATATTGCCGAAACTAGTCTTACAATTGACAATATTATATATGTTATCGACCCGGGATTCTGCAAGGAAAATAGCTACAATGCACGCACTGGCATGGAGTCCCTCATGGTTACTCCCATATCTAAGGTAACAGCTTCGTACTACAACTTTTAAAGCACGTTGGAGTTTGGAGCTTGAATCTGATGATGAATGAAGACTTTATTATTTTATTTTTTCTTCCAGGCTTCAGCAAATCAAAGAGCTGGCAGAGCTGGGCGAGTTGCTGCCGGGAAATGCTTCCGCTTGTACACAGCATGGGCCTACAAAAATGAACTCGAGGATACCCAACGACCTGAAATTCAGCGAGTCAATTTGGGGAATGTTGTTCTTTTACTAAAATCCTTAGGAATTAATGATTTAATTAATTTTGACTTCCTTGATCCTCCCCCACATGAAACTTTAGTTTTGGCATTGGAACAGCTGTACGCTTTAGGAGCACTAAATCACTTGGGAGAATTAACTAAACTGGGGCGGCGAATGGCCGAATTTCCAGTACGCAAACAACATTCAATAAATTCCTAACTAAAGAATTCATTTTTGAATTTCTCTGGTTATTCTATGTATAATTTTATTTTTGTTTTTTACTAATTAGGTCGACCCGATGATGGGTAAAATGCTACTGGCTTCGGAAAAGTAAGCTAGAGTAAAATATTGTTTAATTAATCAATAATTTAACTTAATTTTGCCAAAAAGTATGATGGGTTATTAATATCTTCCTTTCATTTCATATCGTAGGTACAAATGTTCAGACGACATTCTTTCAATAGCTGCCATGCTCAACGTAAATAATTCTGTGTTTTACCGCCCCAAGGACAAGATTATTCATGCTGATACTGCGAGGAAGAATTTCTTTGTGCCTGGGGGAGACCATTTAACGCTATTGAATATTTACAAGCAGTGGGCACAAAGTGGGTACTCCGACCAGTGGTGCTACGAAAACTTTATTCAGAAAAGGTAAACCGTAAGCGAAAATATTTGCACTTTTATAAACTAACTTTTTCGATTACTAACAGATTGTGCGAATTTTTTTCAGTAGTGAAATTTAATAAGTTGAAATTTAGCTGTATATTTATGTAGGTATTCGATTTAAAGGCTTGGATTCAAAATTTGTGTATTATTTCGTATGGTACAAAGCATTGGTATCAAAGTTTTGATTTATTTCGCAATGATTACGTCATTATGTGATTTATAGGTCCATGAAAAGGGCTCGCGATGTTCGTGAACAAATTGAGGGTTTAATGCAAAGGGTTGAAATTGACATTATATCTGCAGCAGATACTATCAGTGTACGCAAGGTGAGTTAGTGTAACGTTATATTTACTACGTAAACAAATTCTGAATTGTGCACCTTAAGTTTACTAAGAGTGATTTCTTACTGTTGTTTTAATAGGCTGTAACAGCAGGTTACTTCTACCACACGTCTAAGCTTTCTGAAAGCGGACAGTATAAAACTGTAAAGCATAACCAGCAGGTCATGATCCATCCGAATTCTGCATTATTCGAAGACCTTCCACGGTGGCTTGTGTATCACGAATTGGTTTTTACTACTAAAGAATTCATGCGACAAGTTATTGAAATTGAGAGCAGTTGGTTATTGGAAGTTGCGCCCCACTATTATAAGGCTAAGGACCTTGAAGATTCAAGAACAAAGAAGATGCCTAAGCAGAAAGGAAAATCAAGGGAAGAGCTTGCGGGAACTTAAGTACATGTTAGCTATTTGCAAATCATTTTGTACATTCATATTCAGTCGATTAATTTCTCGAAATAAATTAATATAATTTGGTTTTCAAGAGGCGTATGCTACAGTATTGTGTTACTTAGTTACTTTGTTCTTTAAGAATGAATTTCATGTCATAACAATTACAGAGATGATATTACGTAAGTACTTATTGTGTAAATCAGTACAGTTTTTTGTTGTTACCTATTGAGACGCTATTGAACTCTAGAAGAGGCTTTCTTCTACCTCGAGGGGAGACACATCCTACCCCAGTTACGCCACACAGAAATATTCCTATACTGAATTATTATTTACCTATTTAAAATTTTATATTTTCGGCAAATCAGCAGTCAGTGGAAGAGAGGTGGCGTATGGGGATTTGACTAAATGTAGGTAAAGTACTATAGGAGACCTGGTATGTTGCAATTTGCAATATGTGTTACGCAGATTTCCTATTTAATTTTACGGTAAAAAATGAACTAAAGATATTTTGCTGTATTCTACGAACTATGCAAATAAAAAACACATTCCGTGGGAATATTTTGTCGCAAAATATTATTTGCTTTCATTTAAAATTCTATGCATACCTTAGCATATATTTGATCTTACTGGTTGGTAGTTTTGATACTTCTACTGAAAATGATATTACATTACACATAATTAAGTGGGAACAAAAACATATACTTAAGTAATGCATTCAAATTACATATTTTAACGAAGCATCACGTTTGTCATATTTAATGTGTAAAATTAACATTGCATAACTATTATGTGCTTTTAAATTTTTTCTTAATGCTAACCATAACATTTTTAACAATCAAACCTAAAATCTCCAAGTTGCCCGTATTGAAGGTATTGCAAGGGGGTGTACTTAATTCGGATTTATGATTATATATGACCTGGTTTTTTGCAATGGGTACATGCGTTTGATTATGTGCTGAGGGCCCTCTGCGTCGTATTCAATGTTCTCATTAGTCCGTATACAGAGAGGCACAGTCGGTTCGTCGGTTGAAATGCCACACGCTGGGCTTAGGCTATATCAGAACAGTAGCTAGAAAATAAAATAATAGCTTTTGACATATTATTATATATGTACTTAGTATAACTTCTTTGCCTTTGGCAGTAAATTGCACTCGAAGTTCGTGCATGCAACATACCGAAGTAACAAGGATAAACCGATGAAATTAAACTTACCATAGATGTAACATGTCGTATACGCTTCATTTAAACCTTGATTAAGTGATTACTTCGTACTCCAAGACTCCAACGCTATTTTCCTTAATTTATCAACTGAAAACTTGTTGAATCTATGCTAGACGTAATTATAAAGATGTACACAATTAAGTATTACGTATAAAACCTGAAATTGCATCACTCATCGGCTCATCGTATAGGAAAACAAAACAAAAGAACGTTAAAAAATTGGGTACTATTTAATCCTTACACATGTATACAGTGAAAGCACTGTTTTGAATCATTGAGAGAAAAGGAGAAACGATGTAATTACTGGAAAAGCATCTTTATAAAATAATTTTCTGCAATAAAATTTAAAATCGAGAATAATATTATTTCTTTTAGCCCACATGTCGGGACGTTGCATTACATGGAATGGGGTGAAAGAAAAATACTCAGGGTATATAATATAATATCGTATTCAACAAAAACCATCCTGCGTAAAGTGCAGAAAATACCTACCAAAGTACATAATTAATAACGATAAATGAAAACTAAAAGTGACTCACACGCATACCAAAATCTTTTTAATTAAACCACAAATATGTTTTTTTTGACATTCTTTTCTTCCGCATCGAGTTGATGCTGGTACTGTTACACCAGTAACATCTTGGATCTAAGATCTAACAGTGCGGTATAGGTAGAAGTATCTGAGGACAATATGGAACAACCCATTTTAGTTGCCTGCCACGGCTGCCACCGACACCGACCGAGAAAAGAATTGTATTTATGAGTCGCGCGCCTCTTACTTCAAAGAAAAATATCGTCAGCAGAATACATACAGAAGTAAGTACCTACCTGTGTATTAATTAGTACATAATAATTAGAAATTGGTCTATACTATACTGGATCAAAGGGATCACTATCAAACTTTTCCCAAGACTATAGTATAGTCAAGTTTAACTTGCCCTCAAAATGAATGGAAAAAATCGGGAATGAAATGCATGAATGACAAACTGAATACAAAAGTATACGTTCTCCCGGTCAGAGGATCAATTAGGATTTACAATCATTATATAAACATGCTTTAAAGTGAAAATATTAATCACTTTAAATAATTATGAAATTCTGTCAAAGTATCAAAACTATCAAATTATACTGTTTTTAAAATACATTGAATTGTACACTGAGTCTTTGGGCTGCTGTAATAATTGTACAACAGAGGCTGAATAAAAATTATAATAACACATAAGTATTTTACCCTTGCTGTCAATGCTAAAAAGATTATTATTAATACTTACGTACTAAATAGTTAATTTTAGAAGTAATGCATGTAATGGCTGCAATATTAATATTACAACTGTTAAAATCAAACGTAAAATTGTAGAGCTGCGGTCTGCGCCCACTACCTATATAAAGTTGTGCAAATGATTTAAGTATGATTCAAAGGGGCCCAAAACACAGAAATGAGTCAAGACTAATTAATCTATAGTAAATTATCTCATACTCGGGATAGAAACCGCCGTACCAAATGCAATATTGTACACATTATTACTACTTGCTTATTACACATACATGACACATGTCCCTACTTACCTACAAGTACAAGAAAAGGGGAGTTTAAGTTGTGCCTGATTCTCCTTAAGTACTTGCAAATACAAAAATACTGAGGGAAAGCACAGGTAGGTAAGTAGGTATTTGAAGAACTTAAACTCTCTCTAATATATATTTGTAAAGTCTTAAAAACTAAATTTTCAAGCGTTCGAAATGTTCTACAAGGAACTTTAAATCATAATCATTGGTGTTGGTACTAAAATTTACTTCATAGGAAGCAAAACAAAACAATGTAATTGCTAATAATAATCAAAGAATCCAAGAACTCGTGTTGTTAGTATTCATTCCATCTTTACTAGTCATATTACTGCTGCGTAGCCAAGCAGGTACAATATAACACAGAATTGTCTCACTCCATTTCATTGCCATTTGCTATTCCATTCAAAAAAGAGGAAATGCAAGGAAGGAGGGCCTCATATTCAAGCTCACAACATATTATCCTAAAATCCTGATAGCTCGATTCTCGTTTCTAGACAGCCACAATGGAGACGTTGTGGCAACCAAGCTTTTTACCTTACGAACATGAACTCATCTTCCTTTCTAGCTTTTGCCTTGTACTCGTTCCCCCAGTCAGTAGTAGTAGTAGTAGGTTGTAGTAGACAGAGAGAGAGAGAGACCCAGTCAGTCAGGCCCTGCCAGTTTCAATTCAAATTCACTTGAATGCAGACATTAGACATCAAAAGTATAGCGTAGAAAATATAGAATATATAAGAATCCTACACAAGAGATGAAACCGCACCTCGACTCTTGAAAAGTGTATTGCGTTCGCGCCTTCGCGCCAATCAATCGACAACAACAACTTCTTCAGAAAATACGAAAAAGGAACAATGGATTATTAAATAGGAGACTTTCATCAATCAAAAAAATATTTTAACCATTAAAAAAATTTAATGAGAGTGGAGAGGGATGTGTCTCAGGTATTTGTTTGTAGAAATTTTTAAACATGGTTAACCTATGTAGTGTATAAAAGAGTAAGATAGAAATAGAATAGGACGAGAGACTTCTTTCAGAGCTCCACACACGTACGTTGAACGTCTGATCTGCACAGGCATGAAGGTGAAGCGACATTACAGCTAAAACGAGAGCTGGAAAAATAAAATAGCTACAGTGTACATATGTACGATGTTGAGGAGATACGTGGAAAAGTATGCTGGGCAACAAGCTAGTAGTAGTAGGCATACTATACATTGCTCGAGTAAAGTTGGGTTGGCTCTCTAGGTAGCTCGTCTGTTGTCTGGAAGTTCAAGTGCAGTCGATAAATATCTTTGGATATGAGAAGAGCGTTCCTTCCTGTGCTTCGTTCTTAAGCTTTCCAGTGTCCTCCTTTATCTTACACAAATTACCAGTTAACTACAACATCATTTAAATCTTGAAAACCTTCCGGATGAAGTGATATACCATATATAGAAAGTTTGTGTACAAGTAAGTTTATCATTGTTCGTGTATCAATTAGATTGTAGTCAAAGGGAATAAAGGATTCCGTATTTTCTAATTTGTAACTAGTGTTGTGGAGTGGATTGTGGTGGTGCTGGTGTTGGGTGTTCGTTCATCATGCACTTTACTAGTTAGTTAGTTAATTATGCTAATTATGTACACTGACTAACTATCTGATATTGGTCCGTAATCGTTTTATCGTCAGGTATTGATTCATTCGCATCGTTCATCGCTTTTTATTTTTGTCCTCTTTTGTAAGTTTTGTTTAATTTATTTTTATAAGATATGCAAAATAGGTAGATCGTAGACTGTAGGCAGAGAGAGAGATTTCGAAGATTTAAAAAGTTTGTTTACACTGGTACATAATATTGCATTAAATAAACAGTGTAGCAAGTAATCCGATATCCTACAAGTTACCACTAATTCTCTTACACGGGCAACGGGCTGTGATTATTATCATGAGGTTGGACGCTGGACGGTACACATGCTATATTGAGAGGCGGAGAAATCTTTCATTAGCGTTGTTTATTAAGTAGTGTCAGTTTAGTTAGTGTCACTGGCAGCATCAATTTGGTTCGGTGATACCAAATTACCTAATATTAGTAGTAGTCAGTAGTTGGTTGTGATGCCAAAATTTATTTTCCATTTATTTTTTGAAATGAAAATGACTCTAGCTTCATGTTCAGTCATAATATTTATTTTTGGTTTCTAGCGATGTACTAGTGTAGTTGGTAGTACGATCATGTGTTTAACAAGGTATTAGTCTCGAACAGATTTGTTAGAACGGGGAGAAGACTGTAATGATAATGAAGTTATACTGTATTATATAATTACACCGCCATACAGCACAGCCGATACAGCTGCGGATGATGGGTTTATTCTGCCACGTTCCGTTTGAACGACACACTAATACTATGGCTTAGGGTATAGATAGGCACATGAGAGGTAATTCATTTCAACCTAGGTGGTACCTACTTTTTTTTACAGACTTACAGTTCTAACATGTTGCTTGTCCGTTGCTAATACGATAAGCTAATAAATAAAGAACAGAAAAATCAAACTGATGATCTCGAAGATTTTGCCTAATAATTTAGTTAAAACATGTTCAGAATTCGTACTGATATTAAAATACTAGTATCTCACTAGTCATAAGTTGTCATCGTCACTTCCCCACTACACATTAACGAAGACACAAATCCTTCACGTTGATATTGGTATTGCTTCGTCTCAGTGTTACTGACGTGATGTGAGGGTGCACGGATCGCTTTATCAGGTCTTACATGATAACGATAACATGGGGGGAAACAAGTAAAAAATAAAGGAAACTTGCTACATGGAGCTTGCAATTGAATTCTGGCTCAAGATGATTCTACAGTTCATAATATTATCGTGGGTTGTGTCGTAAATTAAGTCTTCTTAAGTACTCAGAAATTTTAATTCAGTATTTACGAATCTTGCAAACAGTTTAAGTTACGTTCCCTCCGAGTTCAACGTGGATTTAAAATTTATTAAATAAATTGTTATTTTGTGTTGGCTTACTACTCTATATTATATTCTTCGAAAAGACAGACAGTTATTATTCATTGCTACATCCTCTCACATATACGGAAGGATGGGTGCTGCTAACAACCTGTGACTGAATGTTTGATGTCATCACAGTAACACACTGGTACATCCATGTATATTTGATAGTGATTTTCAATTACTTCTCGTAGAGCAACCGACGAGCAACCGACGTTGTAATGCAACTAACAAAATTTATATGCTTCCAGGCAATAATTGGTTTAAGCTCCTAACCCCTTCTAGTTAAAAACATTTTATTTATTTATCACAGATAAATGATCTTCGCTCTGTTGGTTTGTCATTAATGAATACATGAAATGTTAGTAGCATCGGAGCAGATAAATGATGATTGTTATTAATAAGTAAGTGTACGACATTTAGACCTGCATTATTTTTGACATTGGTGTGTGATTACGAATTCGATATTATTTGGTTATAGTGAGGGTTTAGTAATAAGCTCCTAAAACTTTGTTAGTTAGATGTGAAGGACGTAACACTGGTCAGTCATGAGTCAGGAAGCCTTGTTAGATGACATTCTCTAATGAAAAGTCAGTCACCAAAGACTACCGAATTAGATCTCTGACTTATTACACTGTCGACTCAACATCCCGCCTATGTTACTCAATATATAACTCGCTTGTCAATATTGTTATATGACCTCATCGTTCACACTATGAACTTCATACTGATGAATGATTACCGTGTTTATATTTGATATTTTTATTAACAATATAGTTCAATACAATAATTTTAAGTTACCAAAGGTTTTGTGATTTACATTTCAGAGCCAGTAACTAGTAAGTTAAAATTAATCAAATACAGACCGTGCTTTTTAATATTAGCAGGGTGTAAAAAATATTCGTAGTGATTTTATGAGATTCAGACGAGCAGCATGTAATTATAAAAATGGGATTACTACTTATGGGAGCAGTCTTTTAGATCAATGTTTACCTTTGGGCTTCAGTATGTTATTTTCGGTGTCTCGGGTGCTCTGCCCTTACGCGCTTTGCGTTTGAGGCTTGAGTAGGTGTACCTTTTCGCTGTGTATATACCTTATACCAAGTGATTTGGTTTAAAATCTTTTTCGCCTCGGTTTGGTCGAAGCGTATAATTAATAGATCTTTGTATCCATGGCGTGCTGTACTATGAAATCGAGGACGTTAATTTACGTTTTAAGTTGGTTATTTTTCAGGCGTATCAACAATTATAACGTCAACGTGGCATTTGCTGATACATTTTCTTGTGCATAAAAATTGTGGAAAATTTTTCATGGAAAGAAGATTACATAATAATATATTTTAATGAGATAATAATATGCTGATGATGACTTTTAATTCTTGGTTCCACAGACTTCAAAATGTCTGGAAGTGAAAATTCGAACTCCTCTTCGCCTCGGTACTGTCCAACTCCACATCAAATGCCTGTCCCCACAGGGTCCCCGCATCAAATGCCTGTTCCAACTGGATCTCCGCATCAAATGCCTGTTCCAACTGGATCTCCGCATCAAATGCCTGTTCCAACTGGATCTCCGCATCAAATGCCCGTCCCAACTGGATCTCCGCATCAAATGCCTGTCCCAACTGGGTCCCCACCTCCCAATGCAATGATGCATCAAGTCATGCCAGGCCACGGCCACGGACATGGTCATCACATGCAGGCTCAACATTCTCAATCTATGGGATACTATGGATATCATAACACTGCCACACACCAGCAAAATTATTACACTTCCCAGTCTCCAAATACCAGCTATTATGGAATGCAGCATCCTCATCCGAGTCATAGTCCAGCACCTCAGTATGTCCAGCAGCAAGCTACCCAGTGGCAAACTCATGTGCACCAACAAGGGTATTATAATCACGGATATCCAGCTCAGAGTCAACAGAATTCCTATGCTCCGCAGCATAATTCTCATCATCAGCAAATACCTGTCACAGTTGCAGGAGGAAATGCAGCAACATATGAAATGGGTTTAACACACAACCTAGCGCCGCCCTCTAACCATAGTATTGCTCAAAGTCATCAACACGTGGTCTCTAACTCAGAGAGCAGCGGCCAACATGCACTTATGAATCTCTCCCGGTTCGTAACACAAAATCAGCAGCCGAATCCCAGTCACGGTACTTCGACAGCAACAGTGAATAACACACCAACTATTAGTAGTAGTATTAGCAATGTGAGCCTCAGTTCCAACTCAAACGGAAGTAGTTTAAGTCCTAGGCCAGAGCCTATTAGAAGTCCAGTTGTGTCAGTGTTTCCTCCGAATCAGGCTACGAGTGCTGTCCCTGTGCCCCTTCCTAGTGCAAGTACCACGAACGGAGGGCAGACAGGAATGATGCCTGTTCGATTGCAAGTAAATACAATTCACGTTTGTCAATCCTTTATGTCTTTCTTATAGAATTCTTGTCTTGTTACTAGCTATAAAACTTTCGGAAATGGTTTGATGCAACATTTTAAATTTTTTAAATTTTTTGAAGTGATAGCTTTTTAAGTAATCAGGAGCCAGTGGGAAGCAGATCTAAAAGAAATCAATTTTTGTGTTGCAAAAAACATTAATGCTAGTCGGTAACAAGTCTTTGTTAAATAATTTTCAAATGTGTTCGTTAAATAATGTTCTAAAGAATTTTACACGGTTTTAGAATTTCTAGTTGCTAGTGCACTTAAGTGCACTGTCAACAGCCAATTACTATCAACTACTAATTTGAATTCTACTATATAAAATAAGGAGAGGTTCATTATTGTCCATTCAGTGAATTATTCCCATTCGTGTAGGGGTACACAGTAACAGTTATAGTGTAATTTCATTATGTCGGGAGCCTAAGCAATGACATTTTATAGGTTAATGCAGTGGAGGAGCAATGAAAAATAACTTTGTTTCTAATGTAAAAACTGGCAATCTTATTAATTTCAGAATATGGCAAAAGGTGCTCGCACAAAGGCTAGCATGCGAAAAATGATGTTGGAGCAACAAAGTAGTGCCAACAGCTCTGTCGAAAATCATGACAGCGTTTTAGAAGAGCCACCAAAGAAGCGAATGCGCCGGAAACCACGCTCAAAAGAGTCTGTGGATGACGTTACTGACAATGCAAGTCCTGTGTCGGAAGAACCTATTTCCAAGAAGCCTCGTAAACCAAGAACTACAAAAGGCAAAGTTGAGGAAGTGAAAATAGCTGAACACGTAGAACCCTCCCCACCACCTTCCCCAGCCAAAAAGTCAACGGTGAAAAATTTACGCAGAAGTAACAGCAAATCGCCAGCACAGACGCCTGCTCCTTCATCAGTTGTTAAGCGTGTTTATTCTCCTGATGTGACGGAAATGGGAGAGAGAGGCAAGATTAATACTACTATGACACAAAAAAAGAAGCGCGGCAGAAAACCTAAATCTCAAATATCTGAAGAACCTGAGCCCAAGAGCTCCAACAATGTAGAAGAAGAAATCGCTCACGTGCTTCTAGATCTACAGACTGGCAAAAGTTCACCTGAAAAATCTAAAGAAGAAGCAAGTACTTCTACTTTAAATGAACATGATTCTAGCATCATTATGGAGGACTCCGTTGTTAAAAAAAGGAAGAGAAAGTCTCCTGTCAAGCCTATTGAAATCCATACTCCGCAGTTGGAACCAAAAGAGAAGGAACCGGCTTCGGGGAAACGAAGAAACAAAAAGGTGTCAAAATCTAAAAAAATTACTAAGGTAGAAAAATCAAAGACAACTCCGGTGAGAAGAAAGAATTCTCGAAAGTCGTTAACCAGCATAACTGATGATTCCGGCACTTCAGACAGTATTGTGCAAGCAGTGACATCGCCTAAGAGAAAGAGAAGTAATAGGAATACACCGAAGTCTGAATCCTTTCCTAGCAGTTCTAAGGACGAGTTGAATGCATTTCCTGCTGGAACGCATGAGTTAACGCTTAATAGTCTGAATGATTTTGGGGAGCAAGAATTTCCTGTAATTCATATTCCTGAAACAGCTTCTGAAAGCTCAATTGTAGTGAAGGCAAAAGTTGAAATTCCAAGACTCAATGAAACTGCTTTAAAGTCCAAACCAGTTCCTGTTCCTAAGTCCAAATCAAAATCTGATTCAGTTCTAAATTCCGAAACTGATTTAGATTTTAAGTCTCCAACGGACTCTTATACCAAGCCTACGTCGGATTCTTCTTTGAAGTTCAAATCTGACGATACTGCGTTGTTAAAATCAGACAGTGAATCTAATCTCAAGTCGGACAATTGCTTAAACTCAATGCAAGATCTTTTCGTCAAGCCTGCTCCTGAAATCCCTAAACCTGCCAGTGAACTTAAAATGGTGACAGACTCCATTCCTGAACACAGCGTGAATGAATTAATTACTGAAACGAACATCGAAACCCCTATACAACCTATAGAAAAACATCTACAGAAGCCCACCTTCAAAGCTGAATCTCCTTCCGTCACAAAAGCACAGTCAGTGTCTAAACAAAAAGTTGAAACTCCTCCAAAGCCAAAAGAAGGAATTTCTAGAACAAAATCAGAAGTTATTTCAAAGCCCAAAGAAGGAATCTCGCCTAGAATAAAATCAGAGCCTCCTTCAAAGCTCAAGGAAGGAAATTCTCGTAAAATAAAATCAGAACCTCCTTCCAAGCTCAAGGAAGGGAATTCTCCTAAAACAAAATCAGAGCCACTTTCGAAGCCCAAGGAAGGGAATTCTCCTAAAACAAAATCAGAGCCTCTTTCGAAGCCCAAGGAAGGGAATTCTAAAACAAAATCAGAGCCTCTTTCGAAGCCCAAGGAAGGAAATTCTCCTAAAACAAAATCAGAACCTCTTTCGAAGCCCAAGGAAGGAAATTCTCCTAAAACAAAATCAGAACCTCCTTCAAAGCTTAAGGAAGGGCCTTCTTCTAAAACAAAATCAGTAGCTACTTCAAAGCCCAAAGACGAGCCGTCTAAGTTAAAATCAGAAGCTTCTTCAAATCCCAAAGAAGAGCCTTCTCCTAAATTAAAATCAGAAGCTCCTTCCAAGCTCAAAGAAGGGCCTTCAAAATTAAAATCAGAAGCTCAAAAGCCCAAAGAAAAGTCTTCTCTCAAATCAAAAGCAGACGCCCCTTCACAGCTCAAAATCGAAGCACCAATTAAATCAAAGACGGATACTGCTGTCGAATCACCGAAAGATAATATTGCTCCCAAAACTAAATCTCGACGCTTATCCAAAGAGAAGGCTGTGAATAATGCTAAAATTGGGATCCCTATCAAGCCAAAGATTGAAACACCTAGAGCTCAAAAAGAGCGAAAGAAGTCTGAAAAAAAGAAGGGTCCTCTGGAGAAATCTGTGAAGCCCAATATATCGAAGGTGACCAGGAAATATTTAGACGGTGTGGAAACGTATGACAATGCTGATGATACTGAAGTTGCTGGCGCGGTACAAAAAAATGTCGTGGAAAGCACTCTTGATTTCCCAGTGTTATCTATTCCGGACGATTTGTCGCCCGCTACAGCCACAGTCTCCATTTCAACCCCACAGTTGCAGGATACTAAGGTTCCTTTAGCAAAGCCAAAACGATCTTACAAATCAAAGAAAAATACTGAAGCGAAACCAACAGTGACGTCTTCTCCTAAGAAAACTGGAAGAGCAAGTAAACGGCAGGAGTTAGACACGTCTAAAGAATCCATTGTAAGCTTGGAGCCTACGATTATATTGGACAGTGTAGAAGTTCAAGACTTCCCCGTGATGTCTATCGCTGAAAATGATTCTACGATCACAATAACGGCTGCCACTGTAATTAATTCTGCGTTGCCCGAGACAAAGGCCAAGAAAACGCGTAGAAGTTCTCCCAAAGTTTCAAGATCTCCGAGGCAGAAAATAGATGTCACGGAAGACGTAAACAATCAGTTGAGTGGTAGCATTGTCACTAAAAAGTCTAGGTCGCGTAAGAAGCTCTCATCGACTGACAGTCCTGGTCTAAGTCCGAAAGAAATAAAAAATACACTTCCTGTAGAGCTAGAAGAGCCAGAGATGTCCGTGTCAGACAAAACACCTTTGAAAATTACACCTAGTACTGAAATTAAAGATATTTCTGTTTCTAAGAAAACAACTCCAAAAAAAGGTAGTCCTAGTTTGAAATCCTCCAAACCTACATTGACCTTGAAAAAACCACCAAAATTAAAAAAATCGCGGTTAAGTAACGCATCGGAAACCTCAGCTCTGTTACAAGACAATGTGAGCATCACGCTTAAATCTGATAGTGAAGCCTCTACAGTGGTGCAGTCTTCACGCCGTCGTCTTTCCCGTAGTCCGTCGATAACCATAGTTGAACCAGAACTACCTCAGCGCGCATCTAAAAAGAGAGAAAGAAGCGTTGATATTACTCAGGTGGCGTCATCATCTCCCAAAAAGCGAAAAAATTCAAAAACTTTGAGTAGAAACGCCGTTGATGACATCATCGAATCTGTGGCAAAGGTCCCACAAGAAATAAACGTTTCAAAAATAACTTCATCTCACCCTACCAAAAAGAGGGTGTCGACGGCTGACAGAGCTAGATTAGACGTAAAAGAAAATGACACCATTGTTAGTGTATCAAAAGCCTTTGATAAACCTCTGCCTCCTTTAGAATTTTTTTATCAGTTCGAATATTCGCAGCGCAATAACTATCCACCCTCTTTGCCCTCTCCCGCGAAGCGGAAACATGCAATTTTAGAGGCTAGAAAACACGACATAATGAACGAGCTATCGCTTTTGAATGACGTAGAAGCATTAGAACCAGAGACGCTCGTTAATTCGCCAAAAAGTGAGACATTGCCAGACATAGAAATATTGGAACCAGAACCTGCCCACAATCCTACAACTTCTACTTCTTTGTTGGAGGAAAACAGAGAACCCAAATCGGTGGAAAAAGCTTCAACTTCGAAGCCCTTCATTGATTTTATACCTGCTTTAGCAAAACCTCTAAAAAAACCTTCTGTATTTGTGAAGTCCATGCCACTAGCTTCTGCCAATACACAATCGAAAGCTGAGGTTAAATTGAATGATTTAGAAATGTGTGTCCTGGAGAAGCCTCAAGATAAGAAAAAGAATAAAACTGATAATAAGGCCACTCAAGAAAATAAGGGAAAACACGAGAAGCGCACAAGTCATGTAGGACCTAGTCTTCGAGTTAAAGGAGGAGTGGTGAAATTTTATCGCGGCAGCGATGAAGAAGATGTAGATGTTCCTGTGAGCAAATTACGCGCTGTAAGATACTATTTCAACTGATTTACTAATATCTTTTCATTGCTACTTTTAAGTTACCTTCACTTTTAAGATGGCTTATTAATCCGCTTTGTCTTTGTACGACTAAAGGAAAGGACAACGGAGACTTATGACAGTAATGTACCTTGGATTTGCTCGTTTTGTCGCCTTGGACCACATTCGCAGAGACTTGGAGATTTGTTTGGTCCATACTACATAAACACAACTGAGGATTTGTTAGAAGATATCACGCCGGGAGGGTCATCAAACGTAAAAACTGTATGCAAGCACGGAGCCCAGCCGGTACAAAAAAAGGAAACGTGGATGCATCAAGGTATTAATTTTGTTTATCTGCCATTTTTAATTATGTGTACACATTTTTGTCCCTATCATTCCTTGTTTTTTATTCTTCAAGTACATTATTCTCATTTTTGTGTCTTAGATTGTGCTCTATGGGCTGGTGGAGTGGTTTTAGTCGGTACCTCTATTCGAGGGTTAGATAAAGCTGTGTACGATTCGAACTCTATTTCGTGTACTATTTGCAAAGAGAAAGGGGCAATGATCGGGTGCCTTTGGCGAGGTTGCGATCGAGCAGCTCACTTCCCGTGTGCTCAAAGGTCAAATTGGAATTTAGATGAAGACACTTTCCACTCATATTGCGAAATACATTCTAAATTTTAACTCTGAAAACCCCGATATTGGGTTAATTTCACGGTCTAACACTTTAACCTATATACTGTATTTAAGTTTCTTCCTGTATTTTCTATTATCTCCGTCCTTGTACTTCATTTTCATAATTTTATTATCAACGCGTTTCTTCCTGTTACGATTTTCAACCATCTGTGTTACGATTAATTTTGAATATATTATATAATATTATTTGAATCTAATATTGTGGTAAGATAAACTTTATATGAAGTCACAGTCGTTGCACATTTGGAATATGAATATCGAAAATAATATTTTTTATTTCTGACTATACTTATATTTGCGGATGTTTAATTTTATGATGATTGTAAGCAGTTCAACATTAGTTCATTCACAGTTGTTTCTTCAACCAAATCTTAAAATGTTTTTGATATGTTCACCTTGTATTGATAATCTTGTAATTAAAATTCCAATCAGTTTTTAAATTGATGTAAGTTAAGTGATTTAACCACATCAATATTTTCTCCCAACGAATGACAGTAGCATATTGTGAGTAGTAATGCGTTTAAGTGTGAATCGGATTAATGTGTATTTAGCCTTGTGAAGTTAAGTATAATTGTATGTGTATGTAAGTTACTGTAATTGTAAACTTCTTTTATTAGACCTTATTATGGATCATAAAATACCTAGATACGTTCTCATGTCACACGATAGAATTGCTTTCATTTGTTCAAGACAATATATGAAATTGTGACAGAATAATCGAATTCCGTTTAACTCACGATCAGTTTGGGATTCAAAACTTGCAATGACTAATTCGTGTTAGTTTATTTTTACGGTTAGTTACCTGTATATAATTATAAATGGATATAACGTTAATGTTAGTAGTACTGCAGTGAAATGTTGAATTTAAACTGATGTGTGCTATTTGCGAATGGTCAATTCTCGTTTATTAACTACCTGTTGTAGTGCTATACTAGCTTATTGTAATTTGTAATATATTTTCATGAGTAACAACTATTCTAGTTTCTAATGTTATTCTTAAATAAAATGCACTACCTTATGCAGAAAAATTCAGATTTTTGGATGGATCCCAAATATTTTGCTCTAAATGAAACTTTAAAGTAATGTACTACTGCATTAGTAGTTCATATATTGATAGATTAACCACTCTTAATACATTAACATTTAATGAATTTGTTAGTATAATTAGTTCTTCAATATTATTGTACCAATGACAGGAGGTATGCTTTAGCTAAGAGCATACAGCCTTCCACTCTTATACAAAGAGGATTTTTGTAAGAAGTTGGAAGTAATAATGTATTCCTTATTTTGTCATAAATAAATTTACTACAACCGTAAAAAGTAGCAACTTTCTTGTGCACCTGTTGATATGTTGTTTCAGGATTTTATTAACTTTCGTGAACGTGCATTTTAATCTTACAAGGGAATGGTTTCACATGTTACCCGCCAAATTCAAAACCTGCCACTCAGAAAATTCAGGCTAGCTCTAAATAGCACAGATCCAAAGTAACTCAACCGCATTTTGCGTTTTTCGGTCACAGTGGCCCGCCAAAGTTTAAAAAAATTCAAAATTTGAATTTTTGGCACCCTGTAGCTTCTACATTTCTTATCCGATTTTGACGAAATTTGTTTTTTTCTAATCCTTAGACCATTTTCTAAAAAGTTATTTCAGGATTTGTCAAAATTCGAAAATTTTCATTTTTTTGAAAAAATCGACCTAAAAAAGTGGGCCTCAAAAGTATGGGTTTCTTGATTTTTTTTCAAAAAAATGAAAATTTTCGAATTTTGTAAAATCCTGAAATTACTTTTTAGAAAATGGTCTAAGGATTACAAAAAAACAAATTTCGTCAAAATCGGATGAGAAATGTAGAAGCTACAGGGTGCCAAAAATTCAAAATTTGAATTTTTTTAAACTTTGGCGGGCCACTGTGACCGAAAAACGCAAAATGCGGTCGAGTTACTTTGGATCTGTGCTATTAAGAGCTAGCCTGAATTTTCTGAGTGGCAGGTTTTGAATTTGGCGGGTAACATGTGAAACCATTCCCTTGTTAGACCCATAATATTCCGTCTCTGCAGTATGAGTGCGTTTGTATTAATGATGGTATGTAATACTACTTGAAGGTTATGGACACAGAATTTGCCCATGTTAGCAATATTTACTGGAGTCATACTCATACCATCAGACCATTATTTTTCGCTCACAGAAATATCGTGGACTTTTTCAGTCCTTCCCCCAAGATGTAATTCCTTCTACGGCATCGCAATTTTATATAACTGGCATCCAGTAACTGTAGCATGAATTCAAACCGTACAATCATAACTAGAAAAGGTAAGCTCGTCGTTCAGTGCAAACTAAACTAAGCAGCCATTGTAGTTCGGATTCAAGTCTAGAGTCTCATTTCTACCCATATACATAATTTAAAATGATGCTTAGATGCCGAATTTAGTAAATGATACACCAATTTAGAGCTCTTGAATATTTCTTTCAAAATTAAATTTTGTTTTGAAAAGGGGTTTTCGAAAAATTTCGATTTTTTAATTATTCAAAAAAATCTACGCATTAGAGTTCGCTATTTTTAATAAGATTTTACTGTTAACTATTGCCGTTTGAATTTTGAGTGATATATCACTTATTTTGCTGGGAGTAACCGGTAGTAAATTGAAGATTTAGATCTGGCGGGAAATTCTAAAAAGACAATTTTCAACAAATAAAAATTTGAATTTGGCAAAAACGCAAACCTCAATATCTTCTATTACCACTGCCGTCACGTTATGGCTAAACCTTATTATTACGCCTGCCTTGCGAAGCAAAAGAAAATTGTTTTATCGATATATTTTTCCCAGAAAGATAATTACTTAGGTAAATGTTCGACAAATAAACATTTATTTTGTATTTGTAAGTTAAAAGTTTGAAAAAATCATTCAAGCACTGATTCCTACCTATTTCCTACCTATCTACATAATTTACCGGATTTTTGAAAATTCTGCAATACTGGACCGATTTCATCGAGCCATATATCATTGGAAAGCTAACCGCCAGTAGAATTCAAATTTAGGAACGGGCCTCCATTATATCAAAACGTTTTCAAAATAACGGTCTTTTAATTTTTAAATGCCGCCAAAAATGTGTTGCATGGGTCACAATCAAAAAACGAAAAAAAAGGTCCCTGCTTATTTTTGAAGAGCTTTCCAATGATATATCACTCGACACAATCCGTTAAAATTTTTTAATTTGCAATTATGTTATTTCGAAACCATTTAAAAACTAATAACAATCGTGCGTGCACACTAAGTTATTTACATTTGCCAAATTGTTACCGTTCGAATAATATATCAAGTTAGTTTATTTTCATTGAGTAACCGGTCGAAATCTTCATTTAACACTATTTTTACAACTTAAGCGGGAAATGCAAACATTGGAATTTACAAATGGTAATTGCAATTGCACATACTACCACTATTGGTCACCAAAAGATGCAGTTCAAAATAATGATGAAATAAAATTACACTCGCTCCACGCCGTCCACTGCATACCGATTTTAGCATTAAAGAGTAATACCCCATATTACTGTTAAGGCTACCAAAAAACAAGGGCTTTAGCCCTTGTTTTTTATATTCCATATTTCCACTTTCATATTTATGAAATCTCTCTTGTAAATAAGTTGTTGAAAAATACACTGCACTGTTCTATTCAGTACAAAACTGACTGAATTATTTGTAACAACAAATTTTATTGATTACCAAACGTTATTATTCATATCCACCTAATACAGATAGTTCTAATTGTTCTGGCTTTCTTTACGAAAAGAGATTGGGCTGATGCAAATGCATGTAATAAGTTGTCACACAAAAAAACTTCAGTTCTACTATAGGAAATAGAAGCATAACATTTAGTAAAAATGGTAAGTACACATTGTTAGTCAAAAGTGTACATAAAGAATACTTGTACGAAAGAATCTATAGAGAAGTAATAAAAAAGAAAGAGATTCAGATCACTGTCTCATATCTACTAAATGATTCCATGAATATAAGTTAGTAAGTCACTCTGGCCAACCTATCTGACGTCAGAGTTTATACTATTCGTAACATAACATATCATAGATTTATAGCATATATAATTACAACCAAATTATGTAAATAGAAACAAATTGTAACATATATATATATATGATGAAAGATGGTGATTATTATTTCATTTATGATATAATTAAACATTATTCTATATACTCACTAGTACAGCGTGATTAATCAGTTCTTAGAAGGTTACTTAGAGCAGCTATAGAATGGATTAACTTCCATATTAATATAACATTGTATGGCTTCGGATTACAAGAAGTTATAAATATAAAGGTTCGGCAAGGATCACCATGCAAATTAAAGTTACAAATCAAAAATAATTAAATAATTAATTAATATCCCTTGAGATTGCTAAATGCATAAATCTTGACTAATGAACAGATACAGGTAATTTTCATTGATCCATCATATAAAGACACTTTTCAATTTCACATGGATATCGTCATTTTATATACAGACATACAGACCACTTTCCTCCATTTTGACAAAAATTGTACTATGTTTTAAACTAGTTTTATACGAGATTCCGACTAAAGGTTACGAATTCTAATTAACATTAAAAAAACACAAATCAGATCATATACAGGAAAATAAGTCTTCATATCCATTGTAGCAATATTATCACTTGATTGATTACAGAGAGGTGATCAGACTGCTCACATATTGTTGGAATGTTTTGTGGCGAGTGTAATAATTACTGCCCAAAAAGCAATTTACTCGTGATATTTTTTAGAGTGTATAGCAAAACATTGTAAGGCACACGAATAGGCTTCGATCGCTAGATTTCAATACAAATTCGCATTTGCTCCTTTCATTCACATGTGAGCACTAATTCTCTTTACCTGTTTTTTTACATACAGATCTTTGGACTATTATTTAAATGCGAAGAATTTCATCAAAACAAATTGAAAACACTACAAAGTTACCCTATTTAATGCTCATTAAAGTTCATAAGCAAAAAACTGATCACCTCTTGCCTCTTATAACGAAGCTAGAATAAATTATGTTACGTACAGTCAGCACAGTACAGTCAATAGGTCTGCCCAATGCAAAATAGCTTGCACCGTTGCAGTGCAAGTAAAATACAAAAGCAAAACATTATTATGCGTGTCCTAAAGACTTTTGTACATTCCAAAATGTACGAAGCTCTTGAGGATCGTGGTAACCGTGAGAGGTTATGACATATTCGTAATCCTTTTCATACGGGTCTTTGATTGGGGCTGGCCAAAAACGGAAATAATTGTTGTGATACGGCTCGATTCCCATTTTCTTCGCACACAGCGCAACGAAGATATCGTCAAATCGAAAGTGTTTAGTAAAGTAGGAAGCGTAGTAAATATCCAAAAATGCAGCCTTCGACATTACAATTGCTCCAGCAGGTACATATGGAGGAAAATAATTAAACGGGTACTCGGATAGTGGCAAAAACCATTTTGTTCCTGTGAAAGAAAAACGTAAGTTCTAAAATAATCATCATGTTTTAATTATTTCTCATAATATAATGCAGTGTAATACTAGTGCAGTACTGTCGGAGTTTAAAAAAGCGTTTTTAGAACTTTACTTTCACTGGTCATATGAAAGCATATATATCAGTAAAATATAGCACAAATATGAGGAAGTACATTACACCTTACCAACTTTATGACGATGAGGGGGAACAAAAAATACGTATCCCGCATACAATTTTGCATTTTTGTCTAGGTCGATGTCAAAATCAAATGGGGAATTTTTGGTCTTATCGACGGGTCGATATGGTTCAACATTTAGTTTTTTGGAGCCCTTAACCGCAATTGCTTCGACAGGAAGAATATTATTTGAAATTAAAGAATCAGTATTATTTTCTTGTGCATGTCTAAATTCTTTCTTTGATGGTAATCGAGGATGATAGTTTTTCTTCTGCTGCTCCCAGTACTCTGGATACTGTGTTGGATAACGAACGAATTTCAATAAATTTTTAATCGAGACGTACATATCGTCGTCAACGAAAAATATAAAACGAAAATTAGAACAGAATTCAGCAGCCCAACGCATTCCCATCATTGTCTTCATTGTGTTATTGTAATACGAGTCCGTAAAATTAGCCCGAACTATATCACCGTATTTATGAATTTCTAGTTGAATTTTAGATTCCGTCGTCATTCCATCCCCCTGAAGAGTAGTTGCTTCCATTTCTGGTCCGCTAAGCTGGCCCAATAGGAACACAGCTTTGACTGGAACATCTGAAAATCTTCGAGGGTAACCCCAAGTTGTTCTAATAGCTTCTCGATTTTCAAAATTACCAGGGGCAGATTTAATCAGAATGAGTAAACGCAAAGGAACATCACAACCGTTTTCAGCAGTATTGGAATATTTCAAACTTGAGTAATTTGAGTTAATAGGATCATATGCTACTGGCTCTCCTTGACTGCAATCAACATAAGGTAGACGTAAGGTACTTTTTCTAACATACTAAAATAAAATTTATTAATACTAAAACGTTAAACTTAAACTAAAACTTTTAGCCCTTAGCAATAATTATAGGCAAATGCCAAAATGATACAATTTAGACTGAGGCCAAATCAAATAAATGTAATAAATTATGAAGGACGACTTTAATACATACCGAAATCTTTCCACAACCGATGGAAAATTATCAACGTCAAGGGGATAAGAAAACTCAGTATAGTAGTCTCGTTCCAAAGGGTGACGAAAAACTCCAGATATGTCGATAACGATATAGAGGAAGAAAATCACAAACAGATACAAAGATACGGTTTTCAAGCCGTATCTGGGCATTTTTGAACTTAGGTAACGGCGGTATTTACGTTTAATTTGAAAAAAATAAGATTCATGTTTACTAACATCCAACACTGGCAAAACCATTAATTTCCGATTCCCGATGGAAGCCTTTAACTAGAAAATTATGGTTTCATCGATGTTTTGTGCCAGTTAAACTGTCACTATACGAAGTTCAAGAATTTCAACAGTGGCTGCTTTTGGAACTGACTGTCAACTGTTAGTGGTTACACCCCGTTATAAATTGTAACACTTTGTTTTAATTTATGCAAAGTTGAAACTCGCCAGAGTCTGACATGCCTAGCCTTTGGCCGTCAACCATCAACCATATAGAAGTGAAGTACACTCAAGATTCAAGATTGAGCATAACTACAAGCAAGAAAGTAAGATGACCACAAGCACATATTCAACATTCGGATTCAGGTGAAAGATTAACAATAGGCAGGTATATTGCTTGGGTGTACGATCATGTCACGACTTTTAATTTGAAACTTCAGAAAAATGAATTTTGATGACTTTTATTTCAATTCACACGAGTATAAAAGTTGAATTCATCAATAAAGTCACAAAAGAAATAAGCCGATTTCCAGATTTCCATACGTGAGTTCTACAGAAACAGATGAATCCAACACCAACAAGAGAGAACACGACAGACAAAAAAAAACAACCGAATCCGATAAATATTTTCAGAATGGACGATAGAAGCGGTCACAGTCACAGGCACAGGCCTGGAATGCAGGGAACTATAATTTCGACTCGAAAGGAGATCCCAATTCCAATAGTTATACTATATACGAATAAAAACACACTTTTTTGAATCATGAGTTATTTATTAATCCCTGTACCTGCAGCCTCCAGCACAGCACATCAGCACTCATACAGATCCAAACAATAGAATAATAGAATTTAGTCAATTATAATATGAATTAATTAAATATTAATAAATGAGTATCAATTTCACCAAATAGTATTTCAAATTTCGCGCTCATGTGTGTCAAAATTATAGCAAGGATTATACAAGTCCCTACTTTTAAAAAATATTTAATAAATGTAAAATGTAATGTTGTTATGTATAATTTAGTTTTTTTAATGCTATTAATTATTATCTTATTGTTAGTGTCAATTCCTCAATTATTTTAAGTTAATACAGTTGAAGCCGTGTTAATGAACGAGCTTGATGCCGCTGGAGATAAAATAGAGCAATAACTTTATAAAGTCAAAACAAACGCGATTAGGTAATTATTTATCACACACGGTCAGAATTATATTTATATAATAAAAAATAACATTATATTGAATTTGAAGTGCATAATCAAATAAGGCATTCATTAGCAGACAACTTCAGCGTCATTTAATTCCATATTTACGGAGTTAATTTATTTTTCAGTAATCATTTACCGTATCTCCTATAGATAATAGTAGACGGGCCTGCAACTGCAATAGTAGTGTCTGATAGGTGGGGGATTCGGTCCGGGAGGTCGGAATTTTACTAGAAGACGGGTCTGCATACTGTTAAAGGCAGGAAATACGGTAATCCATTATCACAGTGCCCCTATGCATTGTGTTCCGTTTGCATGGGTTTGGGGTCAATTTATATTTTATGTCATTATAAGGATGTATAGCAGGGGATGACAAAAGGGAAATTAATGTATAAAACACTCGAGGACCGAGGAGATTCCCTTTTTACGATTCATTCTGACTCTTCTTGGATGCTTAGGAAAATAGGGACGAATAAGATCATTACGTCAATAATAATCACAAAAGCCATGGACAAATTTTGGAGAAAGCACGTGTGGCAGAATTAAAAATCCAGAGCAAAAATAAGGAGTCATACTTCATTTATTTACAGATAGCTGCAATGATACGATCCACATCCACAGGTATATGTATTTGTAATGTAAAAGAGCTATTCTAGAATAACAAAAAGTAATAAGACAATACACAATAAAGAGAACTCCAAAGATCATTTCCAGGTCTCCAGCCGTTGTGTGCTCCATAACTGAGCGTGTGTACACAACAGAATATACACAGCCAACCTACTTAAATACGAAATCCTACTGAAAACTTTGTCTTGGGATGCAAGGCGCATCAGCCTTACTATAGTTAGAAAATATATTATGTCATTGCCAGCATACGTGCATACTTCTGTAAATTCGGCAGACTGCGACAGAGCCGAGTGAATGGTTGAGGGTGAATAATAAACCCGCCATACAAATTAATTATATTTTCATCAAGAACTATGGTCTCAAAAGCACCCGTAATTTGAATGCTGTACTAATTATATCTCCTGATTCAAAATTCAAATCCAAATATAATTCAATAGCCAATGCATTCCACAGGAATCTACCTACTTGTACTTACATTCTCAATTCAATATTGTGTCTGACAGTCTGACGTTGACAATGAAATACCAGAAGCCTTTCTAGTGCATTGTATTTTATTCACAACTGTTCGGACATATTGTTCTTAAGATTAGATAGTAAACAACTTACGTTATGTGCAATTGATTTTGTCCTAATAATTATGTACATATAAAATATGGGGAGCTGCTAATATAACAAGTATTTTTTTATAATTCATGACCATACTTACACAAACTTTCATTTTAGTTCATTTCCAGCTTGAAAAGACTCCGTTCATTTTCCCTTTGATACTTTTGAAAAAATAATTAATTTACCTATTTTCAACGTTTTTAGACTATGGTGCAATTAGCACGTGCTTGGTTTTTCCGCCGAATAGGACATTCATTCTTATCGGTATCGGTGGTTATGTGGTTTGCTATGTTTTCGAAAGTACAATGATATTTGTGACACTTAATAATTATTGCCTTTTGTATTTTATTTTCTATTAAAGTTGAATCATTAAACCAAACAAATGCCAAATATATGTATAGGTACATGTTTTTCTCCTTCAAACAAAGTTCAGGCCAAAGCCTATAAATAATGGGAGAGAGGGCAAAAAGTCCGGAGAGGGCAAAAAGTCCGAAAGAGGGCAAAAAGTCCGGAGAGGGCAAAAAGTCCGAAGAGGGCAAAACGTCCGCCAACAGAGGGCAAAAAGTCCGGAGCGGGCAAAAAGTCCGTTGAAAGAGGGCAAAAAGTCCGATGCGAGCACATACCAGAAAAAGATTCCAAAACGTCCTTCGTAATATAAATATACTACAACATGAAAAGAAAACAAAACCATAGCTGAAGGTAAATATATTAGACGAACACCAGAGCTCCTCAAAATAATCTACGAAGTAGCGCCATATTCAATAATTCAAAGCTAGAAGGTAAATTTGAAAATGCGTAGGCATAGCTGGGCAAGTAATACGCACTTACCCTACGCTCACTGACTAGTAAGTGGAGCGAAGTGTAGTTGTGGAAGACGTTCACCACTTCACCCTTTGAATACGCCCAGCTATGTCATGGGCCTCAAACTGTATTAATGAACTGTATCCTTTAAATGATTTGTTAAATCCTGTGCCCTGGCCCCTACTTTTGTGTTTTACACAATTACGATTTGTGGCCTCACATGTTTCTTCATTATTGCATTAAATTTCAGTACTTTATTGCAGATTTGAACATAAGCTATTGTTTGATAGCAAAGTATTGTTTAAAAAATCTAGGTGCTTGAGTATCTATTACTAATCAGTATAACCAGTATCTTCAGTTTATCCCCAATATGGTGTACCGATACAAACGAAAACAAGACCCTGTTGATGGTTACTCACTAAAACGAGCTGTTTAAGCCTGTCGACGTGGGATGACGTTGACAGAAGCCCAGGAAACATTTGGCGTGAATAGAAAAACTATCAAGCGCCACATCGATGATGGATCGTTTGTTTCATTTTACAGTCAAGGGCGATTCAAGCGCGTATTTAATACTACTCAAGAAGAAGAATTAATCGAACGCCTCATAAAATTAAGTAAAACGTACTACGGAATGACGCGATTGGCACTTTCTCAATTGGCGTACCAGTTAGCTGAGCAAAATGAAATTGACAATCCGTTTAAAGATGGAAAAGCTGGAACAGGGTGGATTTCTTCTTTCCTTAGACGACACCGAGATAAATTATCGATGCGGACAGGGACTCCAACTAGTATGCAACGATACTGGGGTTTTACTCGAAAATCCTGCAAACTGTTTTTTGACAACTTGGATAAATTACTCCATCAATTCAATTTCAAATCTGAACGAATCTTTAATATGGATGAGACGGGTACAACGATTGTTCCAAGTCGACCTCCCAAGATTATTGCTCAAAGAGGGGTCAGAAGTGTTCCAATAATGAAGGCAGCTGAAAGGGGATGTTGCGTAACATTGGTTGCTTGCTGCAGTGCCGCTGGTATGTACGTTCCACCAATGTTTATATTTCCAGAGGGTAAAAAGGGGATCGAAAACTATGTGAAAGTTGGTCCACAAGGTTCAACTGCCAGTGTGTCTAAGAAAGGTTATATGACGAGTGACGTATTTTTAAAGTGGCTTAATCATTTCAAAGAGAGTACTAAACCAAGCATTGACTCACCTGTACTTTTGATATTGGATAATCATAAGTCGCACATCAACCTTGATGCTGTGAACTTCTGCAACCTCAATTCAATTGAGATCCTGACTCTGCCCCCCCCCCCATACTTCGCACAAGTTGCAGCCGTTGGATTTAGGATTCTTTAGTCCTCTTAAGTTGCGATACGCAGAAGCGCTGAGTGCTTGGATGAGAAATAATAGATTCAAAAAGCCAACAAATTTCAACATTCCGGAAATCATCAAAGTTTGCTACAAAGATTCAGCATCGGTCAGGACTGGAATCAATTCATTTCGGAAGGCTGGAATCTGGGATTCAACACTGGATCCTTCAGGTCCAAATCGCAATAACTTTCGAGACGAGGAATTTGTGAATGAAGAAACCGAGGACTGTGCCCCTTCATTGCCTGGTTCTGGCAGAAATGAAAATCCGTTGAATAAATCCGTGCAATTAGTGGATTATGAAGACTCAGATGTTGGCTCAGATGAAATTCGAAGTGATCTTGTTGAACGTCACTCTCAGGACTTTGGCGATAGTGATGATGATCAACCTAATCCTTTGGCGTCAGCTGATCAGGATTTGACTGGAGCGTATAGACTTCAAGATCTTAACGATGAGAACGTCGTGAATCCTGATATTATTTTTTCCCAGGAGGAGTTGGACAATGCTTTGTTAGCACACAATTCTGAAATACTGTACTTTGGGCAACCTGAATTGGAGGACCGTTCTAATCAGCATGAAAGTGAAGAAGAATCAAGTGATTCGGACACAGAATTGGCTGAGCTCGGGCCGTCAACCCCAGTAAGTATTTGTTTATCTTAGGGTAATTGTTGCTGTTAATCTCCGACATTAATTATGATTTTTTTAAGGTAAAGGTTTTTTCAATTTAAAAGTTTAAGGTTTCACCACAAGCGATTGAAAAGCAGTCCTGCGAGCAATCAACTTCTCCACCATCAACATCGAAGTCACCTCGCGCCTCAAAAAAGAAAAAGTAGGAAATAGTAACTTCACCTGCGTTTAAAAATTTGCTACAGACGAAAGAAGACGTAAAGAAGAAAAAGCAAATGGCTGCTGTAGATCGAGAATTAATGCGAAAAGAGAAATCTCAGGAACCATCGGAAAAGAAAATTTCAAAACCAAAAACCAAAAAGTCACTCAAGAAATAATTAAGTTAAGTTTATGGTCATCTATACATATTGCAAATCAAATCACGCAATGTACCTCGCTTTACTATATTTTGACGCATTTGTATAGTTTTAAGTATTTCAATTTTTTGTATTTCCTTAAAAAATCGTTGAACTGTTATTTATGAAGTGTAATTACTAATATGACTTAAATGAATTATCTTGAAATTAGGTTCTTAAAAATTAAATAAAATTAAAAATTAAAAATTAAACTTGTGTGGCTTGTTCGGACTTTTTGCCCACCTGTGCGGGCTTTTTGCCCTTACCGGACTTTATGCCCTCTTCGGACTTTTTGACCTCTTTTGGCGGAATTTTTGCCCTGTTGCGGACTTTTTGCCCTCTGCGGACTTTTTGCCCTACCTCCCATTATATTCAAAAAAATTAGTTTGCTCATTTCCATTTCAATTAGGAGTAAGTAAACATTTTGACATTTCCCAAAAAATGCGCCTACAGAATATAATTTGAATTCTCTTTCAAAAATCAAAACGTGATTCTTACTTAACCCACATTTATGCTTATTTGCAAAAAGGCTATCATTCTACTATGTATGTAAGTAAGTGCATCACTAAAAGCAAGATGTTTAAATTGTTCTACATTTTTTGAATTTTGGAATCATTGGGATTGGTATGTTTGTGCTATTATTATTTGAGGCTATACTTCGTCATTAGGATACATTGTAGAATCACACACTTAAGTAACATGCGTATTGCGTATAATAAAATTTTAAAGATAACAATGTTGTCTCCTTAACAGTAATTATCAGCTCTACTTTGCATTTTCGGAAAATTCCTAATATGTCTGGTATCGTATCTTCAACGACAGCTATACTTATAGTAGCAGTACAGGTATGCATTTAATTATATGTTTCTACTAGATCTGTGTCTCATTTCATTATCATTAAGGCTGTATTTCATTGACGACGGATGAGCGACGGATTCCTCCTCCGTTCATGATTTGGTCCGTACCCGTGAACACCTATCACATTGGTACTCCTCCGTATCCGGACACCCCTCTCATCCGTCCGACGGATGGCGACGGATTGGAAGTTAAAACTCAAAAAACAGAGTTCTACTTTGATCCGTACTACGGATGAGTTTATGATCCGCGGCACCTAAACTTTACCTTGTTTATTCCTTGAACAATTCTTGTAATTATACTGCAATGCTGGAGTCATACATCTAACATCATCCGTAGCCGTCCGTCAATGGCCTATCACATTGACTGATGGAACACGGACAAAAATGAAAAATAAAGTCACAACCAAGGAAAGTACAAAGTGACTTTCAAATTGCAGGCAAATTAAGTAGCAGAAATATATTTATTGAGGTTGGTTATATTAATTAAAATATTAATTATGTAATCCTAATTAACGAACTTACGTTTTTTAATTTACGTAACTTTTAAATCGTCGTAGACATACCAAAGTATTTAAATCTAAATATTGTCCACTAAATGTTTGAGTTAAATGGACATATTGGGTTCGGTAATTGGGGAAATGTGCTACACTTCATTCAAAACTCGAAAACATTTTCAACAGTTAGCCTCAAATATTATAAAAGTAATCGAACAAAAACCGAACTCAGTATTGTAAGCACTGAACTTGAGCCTAGGATTTCAAAATATTGCAAAGTTAGTTAATTAGGACTGCATAATTATTATTTTAATGAATGTAATCAACCGCAATAAATTATATATTACTGCTACTTAATTTGCCCGCAATTTGAAAGTCACTTGGTACTTTCCTTGGTTGTGACTTTATTTTTCCTTTTTGTCCGTGTTCAATCAGTCAATGTGATAGGCCATTGACGGACGGCTACGGATGATGTTAGATGTATGACTCCAGCATTGCAGTATAATTACAAGAATTGATCAAGGAATAAACAAGGTAAAGTTTGGGTGCCGCGGATCATAAACTCATCCGTAGTCCGGATCAGTCCAATGTGATAGGGTATTGCTGGATACGGATCGAAATTATGTGCCGGATGACTTGGTCCGTAATCCGTCAGAAGTGTCTCCTCCGTTCCAATCATCCGTCGTCAATGAAATACAGCCTTTAGGCTTGTCTAGGACTATAGCAACTACGCTCAACTAGACTGACGGACGGAGTCAAGTGATGATGACGAGAATACAAATACTGTGTCTGTTAATATCAACTACTACTGCCCACTTATTATAATGCGGAGCGGTATGAAAACTTCAACTAATGATTTCCAGTCGAAATATACAAAAAAAAAATAAATAAAAAGAATGGAATGTAGAATAAGAGAAGAACTGATAGTAGATAAAATTGTCTATAATGATGTAGGTGCATTAAAAACCAGCTAGTAGTAACTCATACTGATAGTAGAAAGTAGAAATCGTAAACACAGTAGCAGTAGCAGTAGCAGTTGTAGGTAAAAGGTATATCGTATGAAAGTCTTTATACTAGCAAAAGTACGTAGGTGTAGGTACTATTATTAATTACCTAATAAAAGAAGTATTAAATTGAATAGACCTAGAAGTCAGGTGGGGCGGTAGTGGAGTAGTGTGGTGTGTGTGATGTCTGCGGAACCGATGGGAAAATGGGATGGATCGGACCGGGCGACGGGTTGGGTAGTGCTCTGTAGTGTTGGTAAATGGTGGGTAGGTAATAAGTGCGAGATTCGTTGAGTGGAGCCACTATAATAAATTCGCAGAGCGGCGCGCGTGTGTCTGAATTGTGTTTTTGTGTGGGACTTGACGTGATCAAACCCTTTGGACTCCAATGGTTGCCAGTTGCCAGTGAGAAGTAGCCGAGGAAATGCGACGATGAGAAAAAAGTGCTATAAAAGAGCCCAGAAGAAGTACGTCAAGATAGAGATACATAGTAAAGGACGACGAGAGCGAGACGAGAGGTCCCCGTGCAATGTCCCCAGAAGGCATTGACCCTCTTTACACTTCTCTCGCTCAAAAGTCTAGTAAAGTAGTAGCTGTACTTAGGGACTATCCATATGTTACGTTTCATATTGCAGGGGGGAGAGGGGGTAAGCTCTTCATTTACCTTAATGTTAAAAATATTGAAACTCTAGGGGGAAGGGAGGGGGTTTCCACAAAAGCTTGAAACGTAATATATGGAAGGCCCCTTACTCCCAGCAACAGCTCCAGCACCAGCAGCCAACACCAGCACCAGAAGACCAGAACCAGCACTGTGTACGTAAATGAAATGTGTGTACTGTGTGTAGTTGACGTATATGCACCAGGGATGTAAAAAATGTATGTTGGATACTGAACTCGAAGCAGGTACTTAGCCTATACCAACCAGAACATGCTTCCTATCCAATCCACGAAAACTTGACTGTATGGGTTTGTTGAGTACGAAGGATTTCTACGATTCTTCACATAGTTAAATTATAATATTATTCATCTTCAATTTTAAATACTGTCTAGCTAAATCCTCGTAACCCACCATCATCATCACCATGTATTTCACTTGAGAGTATAATATATATTTCGTATTTTTTGGTTGGATTTGAATACTATGTAGTAGCTTACGAAATAATTCCAGAGTCATTATTGACATTGGGAACGCTGCAGTTTAAAAAAAAATTGTATTCTGTCCGTCCGATCCGATCGAAGTTATCTTGATACATCAACAGGAACAACATCACTCTCTGTAATTCTGTATGCACAACATTTTATTCCGGAAAACATTGTCGATTGTACAGTTACTAAATCTATATTCAAGATTTGGATTGATTTAAAAAAAAAGTGTTCAACAATTCTTTCGGAAATTTTCTTTTTTTTAAGTGGGATTGAATGTATACACATCTGTTACTACATACTAACGCATAAACTTGACAATATTATAATAACCATTGTATAGATATATAGAAGTGATGTGATAGTGAATAATTGTCAGCTGTCCTGCACGTCAAAGTCCATAATATTGCATGGCTACGGATTTTTCAAAAAATATTTTTAACCCCATATATTATTATATCGTTTCGTGACATTTTGAGTTGTGAGCTCCTTTACAGGGGAGTATTCTTATTTTTTGGAATTATTATTTGGAATTAAAAAGTGTGTTTTACTTGAAGAGTTGTAACTGACTGAAATGTTTTCTTGACATATTCAGCTGAGGAATCCGCGGAACCAATGACAGACGAATAAATACTGTTTGATGCTTGCATCGATACGCTCAACGTTTAACTATCAAGATCAAGGTTATACCATATTTGTCTTTAATATCATTGGCTTTTATTTTTGACCGAATCATAATCACCCGGCGATTAGGACCTTACCTGCCTGTCTGCCGTGTACATGGAGGATTATTCTGACTCAAGTAAGTTTGTTATTTTATTAAATCAAATAATAATTTAAAAAATGGTTTTGAATTTTGTAGGTCAAGCGCTATATGGTACGATGTGCTAAGTACTTATGTTTTCTAAATTCATATCATGGTTTGAAAAGTATACTTAGTTTCACATTTTTAATCTTCGAGCCTTTGGCGTAATCGACGCTTTTAACTTTTTAGTAGTGGTTAGAAAAAATAGATAACCTAGGCATGATGTATATTATGAGTTATCTGAATTGAAATGGTTTATAGTTACTTAAACTATGTTAAGTCAAAATCACAAATAGGGATATTTAATTTACTCCTAATTTCTTGAATATAGTGAATTTAAACTTGGGTTTACATCAGAAACAATTTGGTCAGTTTAGTGAAATTCTATTTTATTCGGAGCATGAGACTTTAACTGTGAACTTTTAAATGTTTTTTAAATGTATCAATTGAAAATATTTGAATTTAGTTTATTGTAAAAACTCACAGTTCTAGGTGCTGAGTTTATTTGATTTGGGAATAGTCTCATCTATTCAGCGATTCAGTTTTACACGATGCAGTCATCGGTTGGTGCAATGTACGAACAATTATAATTATAACATGATTATTACGTAAAATAAATAGGTTATTTGACGCAAAGTTACCCACCAATATGACAAAGCAAAGAATGTAATGACAAATGATAACTTTGCTTTAAATAAATTGCATTAAACATATCGATAATATTTTTTTAAGTAAATGATAATATAAATATATGAACCGGATAAATGGACAAAAAGCTTGTAGTAGTTAAAATGAGCTGTATTTTCGTTTTCGATTAGATTCCAGAAGTGTGTTACATACGTAAGCATGCAATTTTGAATCGTTTTTTAAATTAAAGCAAGTTGAATCATTTCAATGTTAGTAACATTCAAACTCAAATCCACATAGGTAGGCGATATTGCTAACAAAAATAATATTTTGGTTTGAAAATGCGTCTAATCTTGTTAAAATACATTCAATTCTTTCAGTGTTTAGCCAGTTCCATTTTAGTATATAATTCATTTTTTTTAAATTTAAACGTCTGACTTTGAATTTTGTACTCCTTTGAGCCCTTTGCACTATTAAGCAACCGTAAATTAAGGAGAATTTTCCTTTTTGAGTTGTATGGAATAAATTTTTAAGCTCAAGAAATTTATTTAGCACCTTCAACCTTGGATCAACACGATTTAAAAATCATATACTTTGTAGCTTAAGCTGATTTTGATTACTTTTTAGGTAATTCAATACAAAATGGACCAATTAAAGACTAAACTTTAAAAATCCTAATATGAATATTAATCAAAATACATTATATTTGAGACTAAAACCCATGTCTGTCAAAATTTGTAAGAAGGATGCAATTAATTTAATGCAAACATATCTTCATATACAGTAAAACTTTGTTACAACGGTCTTTCAAGGGGGTGTTGTATTTTGACCGGTGTATCAAAGGTCCGTTGTAAAGTTACAACGGTCTTTGGCCGTTGTATAGTAACATGATTTTTGCACTATTTTATTTTTTTTTTAATTTTTGATTCACACAATGTAGTATTTTTTGTCAGTACATAATTAGTAAAAAATCGTAATTAAACGTTGGAAGTATCTAGAAAAATAAGGAAATAGGTAATTCGTTTAGGTTTGGTTGACGTAGATTTTTAAGTTTTAAATTTTGCTCACATCATTAAAAGCTGACTAATCTTCGCATCCGTTCTGCAATATCCACATTTTAGGCTTAACAGGGTGTGCAATTATTACGATTTTGTTATTACATTTGTGTGTCAATTTCTAGTGTCATTTACTTGCGATGTTTTTTCGTGATTGAAGTCATACTTTTTCCCTAACAAATCACCTACGCCGACGCCAACAGAAGCTAAAATTCAAAAACAAATTTGAAGCTAGCAAAATTACAAATTTCTAAAACCTAGTGTTATTACTCGTGTCCAACCCTTTCTAATTTGTGTCATTCGTATCCACCCGCCTAGTTATTTCTTTAAATATTATTCCATCTGTTTTACAGACGGATACCTTGTCAAAAAACAGTGAAAACCAAAGACCGTTGTATCAAATATGATTATAATGGTAACAGTGCTGTACGGTCCATAGATTTTGACCGGTGTATCAAATAGACCGTTGTAGAATTGACCGTTGTAAGACTATACTTTAACATTACACAGCATAGCGTTGTTGCCGGGACTGCAGAATTTGACCGGTGTATCAAGATGACCGTTGTAACCCAGGCCGGTGTAACCCGACTGCACTGTATTTTGAAATCGCGTTTAATGATAAGGTATTTACAAAAAATTTCACATGTAATATGTCATGTTATGTGACGAGGAAAAAAGAACCAAAAAAATATGCATAGTTACAAATTTTAGTAATTTCAATCAACAAACTTATATTTATGAATAACAGCAACAGCTCTAGTTTGTAATATTCTGTATGTAGTGGCGTCTAGCAATTTCTGTATACAAACTTAGACTCCGATTTCTATGAATTTGAATCTTGAAGAAGAGGAAGAAAATACATTCGTTGAGAAAGTATTTATTACCTTCTTTGCATTGTCACACTTTTTGGAAGCTAATGGTTCAGTTCAGTATGAAAATAATTAAGTTCAGTATGTGGTTCTTATTTGTTTCCAGAATGTTGTAACTTTTTCTAAACAGTCAGATTTTAAAAATTTCGCTTATTTACAGTAATAATAAAAAGTCAGGAAAAATTTAATCCGTTATGTAAATCAAATGGATGCATTAATAGGTGGACCTGCGTGGGTATATATTATATTTTACAATGCAACGGTGTTCATTTTCTATTTTATTAGTTTATTACCTTCATTAAGTACCACATTACCTTGCAAGCAGTTATTATAATATTTTAGCTTTACGTTTATAAGCTTTTTGTACTTCAGTATAACAGCATTGACATTCTTACTTGTGTATAATTTGTTCAGTATTATACATAATTCAATTTATAAATGTTATTTAAATGAGATTTCAAGTACACTTAAACCACTGACACTGGCATTGAGTTTACCGTGCTGCGAGTGTGCTAACTGTCATATTTAACGCTCAACGTTGCGTTGTGGCAAATCATGGAGTCTGAGTATGCATAGTTTTTAGTGCTACCATAATAAGACAAGTTAATCTACCGCGAGCTAACCAACTCAGCCACAAATTAGATCTAATTTAATCCCTGAATGTCAAACTTATGGCTGCTCGTTGTACATTGTAAGTTGTATATAATATGTATTATGAACATGTTACAAACGTTACCACCTCAATGGTAATATCACTTTTCAATCTTCATTATTATTATCTCTCGCATTGATAGCATTTTGATAAACAAGAATTAAATGAAAATGAAGGGGTGAAAATTGTTAGTTTGCACTTTGTGCACAGTAATAATAATAAATATCAGCGTTACTTCATTTTGTTTTAATAATGTTCTTAACTGATTCTGAAGCTTAATCGATTCCCTAATCAACGTTTACATTTGGTAATGGTACAATTTGACATTTCTATAATTATTTATACCCACGTGAATAAGGCAGAGAGAGAAAAACTGCATTAAATCACTATTGCACAACTGCCATAGCTTTACATCTCAGCATACACTCTACTACATACTCTCTTATTATAATTTAAAAATATTTTCATTAAAAAAATTATTGGGAATGTTGTGCTACACTGATAAATCTCAAGCATATAAATGATGTTTATCAATTCTAATTGATCCCCTAACAGGGAGCATTATTTCTTTTACTACTGTCGACGGTATTCGAAATGTTTGGGCCCACTCTATGAAAATTTTTGGTATGGTCCCACGAAATCCAAATTAAGTAAATACCCTTTCTGTGCTATGCAAATTCCATTTCTCTAAAATTTCATTTCGGTTTAAAGATGCTATAGTAGAGTATGAAGTCTGTAAATCTGAAAAGGAATAGTATACCTGTAAATCATAATCGTATAATATAATTATATAATTATGCAGATTAGAAGATTTACTAATGTTTACAAGACGCGGCCCGACTTTCATGTTTAGAGATTCTGTTTCCGACTTGGTTGGTGTGGGGCTGCACATCTCGGTTACTGCAAACAAATACAAATTAAATAATCTCATGCAAAATAAAATATGGAATTTCTAAATTTAAATACATTTAAAGTAGCTTTTTTTCTATTCTCTTCTCTCTTCTGAAGTAAAGGTCTAAATATTGTTGACGATGTATGAACCGTATTATTTTACTACACTACCGTAAAATAATTTGTGGTGCAGTGTTGTCATTTCCAATTTCAAAATTTTCTCTTAAGCAGTTTTTTTCGTTTTTATCAGTTATATTAATTGTTTTAAGTAAAGTTATTCTGCGTGTTATATTTTTAGTCTGAAGCGTAATTACTTTTAAGCCAGTTTTCATTTCAGTGAAATATATATGAAGCAAAGTATCCACGTGTTTGTCTATTATTTTCCCTTAAATTATAATATGGCTTGTTTTCAACCAACCTGCCGGGTACTCGGTTGCCCATTGTGGTTGGTGTGGTGTGCAACAAATTATAATTAATGGCATATACATACATGTAAGTAGCATACCTACTCACTAAAGTTGAAACTTAAATCTCAGTTTAATTTGCTTATCTCAATATGGAATACCGAGTGCCCATACTGCCCATTAAAAGTGGATTACATGTTACATTACATAATATATAATTATACAGTTGAGTCTCAAGAAATTAAAATTAACGCCAACGCAATAAAAAGAATCATGTTACATTGTAAATAATTTCGTTTACCAAGCCGGATCATTATTTTAGGATCCATACTAATAGTTACAAACTCTTCTCTCAATATATTTTGTTGCTTTGCTATACATTTTATTATATTGTTGTCGTTTATTCATGTCCTCCTACTTTTGACGTCGCTGTCGAAAAGAATTTTCCAGTCAAATTGAATTCATATTATCATTATCAGTGGAACAATGAAGTAATTAAATGGAGACATTGTAAACTGTAATGCGGTATTTATGTGAAATGAAATTATGTTTACTGCAGTTTATTGAGTTTTCAATCAGTAGGATCCATCAAAGAATTAATTTCAATGTTTTGAATTTTATCTATAGCAAAAGTATATATAAAGCGAATAATTATCAAAGCTTTGAAATTGCGTACCCCTATAAGTATATGAGTGCATGTGCATACTTACAATCAGAGATAAGCAACGAATGTAACATTTTGTGAACTACTAAATTTTCTTCAACTGTTGCATTTAATTAGTTTCCGCAGAAGAGATAAATAGCTGACTTGATCGCTTGATTCCAAGGAAATCGACCTTGTGCAGCTATAAAATTTGATTATTTACCTATGCATATTATGTACTTCCTGCCTGTAACTTCCTCAATGAGTTTTGGTCGACGAATTGTGATTGTGATATTAGTTTGGTTGTATAAGCTCTACATAACATAGTTTTGGTTATTGTTGTCTAGGTCTAGAGAGTTTGATTTATTAGACGACACAAAATAGTACACAATAACTCTCAGTGTGACCGTATTGGGTTCGATTCAGAAGCTATTTGCTATTTTATGGAATTTATGTACGCACACAACTCCACGTGCTTCACTACATCCCTTGCTATGATTGTTTACTGATTGGATAATTCTTTATCTAAAATAGGTACCTAGGTATAGTGCTTCCTCTATATCATCATATATATATTTGCCAGTACTTACATATATAAGTAAAATTACTGGTCAAAGCTAGCTCTATATTTAAAACTTACGATTAGTATCGTATCTTAATTGTGTACCCAGTACCCACTTACCATAAGTAATATTTTAGTTTATCTCAGTTTAGAGTTTTAGCTAGTAATGTCGACGTAATATCAAAATTAATTAATGTTTACATACAATATTTAAATTGAAATTTTATTAAAAAGGCATGCTTAATTATTGTAATCTCTTGGACGTGGTAAATCAAGGCATCAAGGCTAAATCAAATTTTTGGGCCACATCATCGTAACCAATGGTTATTAATGGTATAATTTTCCTAGGCTGCTGTATGCTATTTAAATTTAATCAATTTAGTATATTTTGTATTATTACTATTATTAATGAACATGTCCCGTCGTCATTGCAAAGTTGCGTGAATAGTACAGGGCATTTCTGCTGCCACTTATCATTATTTAAAAAAAAAAGAAACTACATGAAGGATGGAAACGAGAAAATACTTTAATTTGAAACTAACAAAATAAATATTAAAAACTAGAATAAGGCCAGTTGCCATGCAACTGAGTGTGTGTTGTATGGGCAGTCTCGGTGTGTGGAACTGCGCAGTGTTTTAAAAATTTGTTCCACAGCCCGAGTCAGCCCATACAACACAAACTCAGTTGCATGGCAACTGGCCTTATTCTAGTTATTGTATGTATCTACTTATATTCATATTTGCCGTCAGTTCCCCATACAGGGGGGCGCTGCGCCCCCCCCCATAACTTGAACTATAATATATAATTATTTCAAAAAACCATTGGTGGATGTGACTTGTCTGCGTGGCTGTTACATCATATCCTTGCCCCTATTAATCATAAGTCTGTTGTTAAGTAACATGGAACTACCTGGGGCGATGCACCCCCCCCCCCCTCTCCCGCTCCCCTGGTAAAGTCACCTGTATAATCACCATGTATAATCATTTCAAAAAACCATTGTTTGGATGTGTTTAGCTGTGTACATGTAAAAGGTAATAGTAAATACTTTCAGATCACAATTTATAAAGGAACATGCCTACTACGTATTTCACAAACTAATAATTCACCATTGACACGATACGGTTAATAGTAGATATGTCCTTTATACATTCTGATCTGAAACTATACTAATTACTGCTGATTAGGACATGTTCTGAAATACATAAAAAGATACGTAGACAGCCATTTTGGCAAAGAATGATCTTTCCCAATGGTACCGGACATGTGAGTTTTATTTGAACAAAATTGGTTTAATACTGAGGGAGAAGATGCGTGGAAACTTTGTATTGGGAAATTGAGTGACGTATGCTGACCTGCACTTCAAATGAACCCATTGCAAGACTACCGCCACTTACGGAACAGCTGTGAACTATTTTGAAAAAAAAACAATGTTAAATCATACGTATTTTTTAATGGCTTTATTTCCAATATGAGATTTATAGGCGCAAATTAAAGATAAATGCACAATTAACACTTTAAGATCATCAAATTGGCAGTGCCATGTCTGTGGTCACCGTAAAATTGATTCTCAGGTCGACGTATGTATTTCAATGAAAAACCCGCACCATTTATCTACAAACCGTACGGGGTTTTCATTGAAATACATACGTCGACCTGAGAATCAATTTTACGGTGACCACAGACATGGCACTGCCAATTTGATGATCTTAAAATGTTAATTGTGCATTTATCTTGAATTTGCGCCTACAAATCTCATATTGGAAATAAAGCCATTAAAAAATACGTATGATTTAATATTGTTTTTTTTTCAAAATAGTTCACAGCTGTTCCGTAAGTGGCGGTAGTCTTGCAATGGGCTCATTTTAAAGGGGAGATTATTTTTTTGTCAACTTCAGACTTTTGAATATTATTATTATTTTGTCGATGGTCAGTGCAATGCTTTACTATATAGTCAATAATGATAGTGTAAATAATACTTATTATTATTAATACTTTAATCAACCACTCAATCTGACTCTGCAGTGATAGTGCTGTACTATAGCCATGGCTTATTTGGACGTAGAATATTTTTTAAAATTATTACTACTAAAATCCACAACTCACTCTCACTCAGTGTTGTCATAGACATTGCCTACATTGAAAATCAACATGACGGTTGACGGTTCGGAGCTTTTATCTATGGGATTAAAATCCGAAAAGCAGCAGTAATGAATTTATGTGGTACTTTAGGATCAGAACTTATAAACACACAAACCTACTACTTATTTAACAAAATAAAAAAATCATTTAAACTTTTAGTATGTATTTAGCTGTAGACATCAATGTGTGGTTGGAGTGAATGGGTCACAAAAAAATCCAAGTAAAAGATTGCAATCAATAATGATTTCATGTTTGCTTTTTTAATATTTTTTTGATAACTTTTGGCGTTTGAATATAAAAAATGAACCGCCAATTTGTTTACTCTGAATGTCGGCTTAGGGTATGACATAAATAAGTGTCGAGTGTGAGATTACAGTCTCAGAGTGAGTGGATCGTAATCAACATAACTGTATTCGGTTTGGCTAATTTGATTTGGCGCTCAAATACATTCGCATCTACGAACATCGTTTCTCTACAGCATCCGCCAGCAGTCAAAAGTTTAACTGCAATTTGTTGTCATAGCAATATGCAACGATCGAATTGAATGTGGCTGCGAATGTATTTCGGAACTACTTAAGACTAAAGAGGGTTTTTCATAGTCATGGGTAGCGTGCATAAATAACGCAGGACGTCTACTTCTACGTGGGGTAGGGGTTAAATCTGCCTATCATTTTAAATGGACGGACATTCCGAAAAAAGGTTAGGGTGGGGCTTTAAAATTTTAAATTTTTGCACGCTTCTATAGTCACCAACATTTAAAATCGTAACTCTCGCCGTTTTCTGTAATGTGGTCGTGGAGTAGAACTTACTGTGCACACAGCCGTTACCATGGAGTACATGCATTGTTGAATAATTTTGCTTATGATACTGTATGTGATAGTCGATAGTGTTGCACTGTACTGCAGTCCAATCAACCACTCACACTCCACTCTACTCTCACACTGTACACTCAGTGTTGTCATAGCTAAAGCATATTGATTCGTTGTTTGTGTTAAAATTGAATGCTTCGTTATGGTGCTTATTGTTAGTTGGAAAAGTATTTTATTACTGCATTGATCAATTGACTTTGACACTGGACACTTATTGTTGCCATAGCTCTAGCCAACATTCAAAGTAAACAAATTTGACGGTTCCTATTTTGAGTGGGATTACGTGCCTCACAACAACGATACCCAGCCCCACTTTAGTATATGGATATTCTTCTTGGTCAATTTCCAGTGTTTTGTTTTCCAGCCACTTACTATTTAATTTTATTATTATTTTGACCATGCATGGCCATGGTGTAGGTAAATTATAACTGAATGCAAAGTCTATAAAAAATCGCATTGTAAGTTAACCAGTACAACAGGATTTTTAACACAACGATTCTCCTGGCCTACATATTTAGGTTATCTCCTTTTAGTGCACTAAGTAGTATACTGAATACTGATATGCATATATGTTTGAGTTTGAGCTGCATGTTTTTGTTGCAAGCAATTTATAAATACACCAACTAACTTTTCATACTCCATGTACCTACAAACAATGCAATATGTATTTCTTTGGAGCAAACATATTATGATTCCTTCAAAATTCTAAACTATTTTAGTTTCAAATATTTCATTAGAAGTTATTTAATTCTAACCAAAACTATATTTCAACTTTTTGTAGTTTGTTTTACGCATCTGAATCCTGCTTATTGTCTCATACCTTTTACCCAGAGCGCAGTCGTTAAATCATATCCAGATATAATTTATTATATGTTTTCTCCCAGGAAATCTAATATCATCTACAGTGTACAAGTATCAATAATTTGTAACTTGGTCGGTATACTTTTCTGTTTTGTTGTTGTCTTAATTATATTAAGAGTAGAATTTAATGTACTCATGTGGCACTAATGATTGAAAAATAATGTGGAGGCAACCGACAACTGCAACTGTGGCCAGACCAATAATATTAACCTAGTTATATGTGCTGAACTTTTAGTGCTCCGTCTCAATTTACAATTTCATTTGCATCGTGCTAACATAATAAACCGTATGATGTGGACTTATGGAAGCTAAATGTGATATCATTGCACTTCTTAAATGATAACTCGACATTTCTCACGGCAGTAAATATTGAAGAGTGGTATGTTTTTACACGTAGCCACTTCTGACAGACGTTTTACGACGTCAGTATTAAAATATAAACGATACCGTTATAGAATGATGAATGAAATGGTAGCAAATAGCACGGAAATCAAATGACTTCAAAGGAGTTTAGTGGAGTGAAGTTGCTGGGGTTTTCAACTTGATCTTATTGTAAATAAGTCGTTCCGGATTTTAAATCGAATTAATTTGTTGTTTAATTGAAACGCATCATATATTATGTTGTAGTAGGTATAAAGAACAAGCAAGTAGTCAGTATAGCACTAGTTATGTGGTTTGGTTTCTTAAGATATTTTACTGAAAGGCTTTGATCCAACGAGAATGTCTTTGCTTTGGATTGCAATGTTAATACCATGACCCGATCCCTGATTATGAAAGCTTACCAAATGTGAGCTGTGCTGCAGTACATATTTTATATGATATGCGTGTTAATAGAAGCCATATAAATAAATTAAAACAATAATTAATAAACTTGTATGAATTTGAGACGTCGGCTGTGAACTTATAGAAGTTACATTTATATAGGTACTTTACATGCTTAATCGATTGCATCGATTAGATTCATGTGTCACCAATGCCTAAAAAGGTTATAATCAGACACATCAAATAATAATAATACGATAATGTATGGTGCATAATTATGTTACTGCTACAATTATTATTACAGGATGATTCTATCCAGTTGACGATCCAGTCATCCAGTGCTTCCGAACTTATCACCAAGGAATAATTATGCGTTAAGATTAAGTTGACAAAAATTACTTCTGTTGATCAAACACCCCTTGATATTAACAAAATAATTTATTGTAGACCCACATAGAACAGTGGATCGTGCGCTTTTCTGTGTCCTTCATTGCTTCGTATTTATTTTTTATGTGAATCGTTATTTATTCTGTGGTTGTCTGTCATCTTCACTGTGAATAATATTAAGTTCGAATTATTTTGTGGTAACCAATATTTTATGCACAAAAAAGGTGGGAGATTACGATCTGCACCATATTTTATTCTTGCATATCAACTTATTAATAAGGTAAATCCAAAATTACGGTGTGATTACTTCGTATTGTGCGTAAAATGGAAGTTATGCAAGTCTATATTAGGAGAATATAGGTACATTTGCGTTTACTGAAACTTATTTCCCTTGCTGGAGTAGAATCACGAGCATAAAAAATACAGGGGATGAATATAAATTCCAGGTCTGTTTAATAGAGTTTGATATCTACTATTGTATTAAGGAAATGTAATACACTGCAACTTTGAATAGTTCTTGCTGACAAACTGAATAAATTTGTACACATTAGATTTATTACATTTTTATGTGATGCAAAAAGCTCTGTTTCCACTGTTGTTCATATTGTTTCATTCCATTACGAACTTGAGATTTTCTCCCACCTTCCGATCTACTATTTTCTGTATTATAAATGTTTAACACTCAATCTTGATCGAATGGATAAGTGGCCGCATAACAATTCTGTTCTCCTCTCCAGGGGATTTATCAATAATTATATTGGAATCCAAAAATAGAATACAACTAATTTCTCATACAGTCTTCTTCATAACTTTCCGAGTATTACTTTTAGTAATTTGGGGAACCTGGTGTCAGCCTATTGCCGTTAACCGGTGTGATGTGAAGATATTGTCAGTGAGACTTCCAAGTTGTGTATTCACCGTCGTCGTCATCGCTAACTAATATTCTCATGCCGGAGTTCAAAAACTCAGCTTTAATAATAATTTGTTCGAAATGGAAACTTATAATTAATAGAAAGAGAAACTACAAAAGTGCTATCAAAACTTTGTTTCACCTTCAAAAGTTCACTCTGCAAATGTTTGTCACATCGCTACCAAGAAGCAGCAAAATTCAAATTTCAAGGGAACTTTTAAGCTATTGTAGTTGTAAGTTTTAATAGAGTTTGTAAAATAGTAATGTCTTCTTTCTCACCATACATTCCTAACTTCTTTGAATCTACTTTCACTGGATACGATTTCGGCTTCAATTTTGGTTCATTTGAAACGGAAGGTATGACTAAATTCATTTTTTTTTAAATATCACCTTTCGTCGAAATAGTACTTTTTAAATGGTGTGCAAGCAGTCTGGACTAGAAGCCGGCAGCGGGCGTTACTTTAAGCCTAATACTCAAGCACAGGCTCATAGGCTTCAAATTTTTTAATTGAAATATATACGCAAAATGCTTTCACAATAAGATACCCTTAACATTCAAGATGAATTATAAATACTGAAATGAGCATCATTCTTTCTTCCCGTCTTCTGCTTAAGTATACGTTTGAATTACTTGAATATACATACTATATAGGTATGGTTGTTATTGTTTTAATTAACAAGCAAATAAATCGCTCACATGGTCGCAGCGCGAGGTTATATATCGCCACAGTTTTTGTAATTTAGTTTTATTGTTGACAACTATTATTGCATACATATGTTTACACTTATCCGTCTAGAGTGCATTACACAAAACGGAAATGACTTCCGAAGAGATCAATTAATGCGTAGGCATATGCTGTATATTCGTCTTTTATTAAGTGTGGATAGTTTAAACCCTTCGCTAGCTTTAGTGCTTACATAAAACGATGGTGAGGGACATTACTGGAGATTAATTGAAACTTTGTGAGTTGCAGACCAAGTATGCAGTTACAGCATGGTTTAGTATTGTTTGCAAGAAAATGTATTTCTGTTTCAGCTACGAATACATAGATGGTTGTAGGATTATTCCTACCCGGACTTTTCCTATCCAAACTTTTCCTACCCACAACCAAACATAGAATTTTTCCTACCCATGTACAAAAAAAAGAAACTACACATCGCGCAAAGATATACCCCCAGCTTTTGTATTGTATAATAACCTGGAGTTAATTTACATAATATAGACTTGCTAGTAAAGTATTCTTTCTTACCTTATTACCGCAGAAATTGCTAATAAGATTAAAATTGCATATTTGCTACTTTGTTTAATTCTGCCTAATTTGAATACATTTCACTGCATACAATTCAGCTACCTTTGGCATTATAATTAATCGTACCAATATACCTGCATATATTTAGTAACTTAAATGTATGGTAATGATTTACGATAATCAATACATAAGTTCAAGAATAAAGGATGGCATCGGTTCTTGGGTCTGCGACCAGACCAGTCCCTCTAGTCAGTTGGCAGTTTAACTTCAAGTGTTGCCTTAACTTCAAAAATAAAAAATTTTTGAAGTTAAGTTCTTTCATTTTAAATTGTGTTTCAAAATGGCCGTACAACTATTAAACACAAAAACAGGAGGCAAAAAAGTATCATTTGAAGTAGCACTTACAGGAAATTTTATTGTTTTTACTAGATATTACGAAAAAAACATTATGCTCTTTTGTTTTTCTTTCGTCCTTTATCAACTCATGTAGGTAGATTATATGTAATACTTTTGAACGTTGTCTTAAACTATATTTGTCAGTTTTAAAGCTAAGGATAGTTAACGTGAATTAGAATACTTAATTAAGGACAATCGCCGCCAACATTTATAAAAACTTATTCACAATTAAGTATCCATTATGATTAGTAACAATTTCATAAACTCATTTGAGACTGCCTTGCTATTACGGTACACTCGTAATACACAGTAATACACAGTAATACTTTGTTTTTGTTTCTACATTAGTCATGATCATGGGTAGGAAAAGTCCTAGGTATGGTCGTGGGTAGGAAAAGTCCGGGTAGGAAAAGTCCGTTTACCGAATAGATGTAAACCACCTAATTAAAATCACAAAGTAACTACACCAGAGCTTTTAGGTGGGGTACTAGAGTTAAGAATATTATATTCCTCTTCCTTGAAAATAAAAAATTTAATATGTAAGCTTTAAACTTATAAAGTGTTTTCCAAATTTTTTCCGAAAGGTGTCAAAACAGTTTCTGGTTTGAAACTTGTTCTGGTGTTGGTAGTTTTGCAAAAAATGCAAACTCATCAATACATAAGTCTTCGTTTTAATTATATTCATATTTTCGTAAGTATAGAAGTAATTTCAGTTAAGGCTTAAAATATTTTTGTTGGTTTAATGCGAAATAAGGAGTATTTATTTTATTGTTATCTTATATCTGCACTGCTGGGAGTGAGTTATTCCAATTCTCTCAGTTATGCTTACAAGCAGTTAACAATAGTAAGGCATTTACAATGAAAAGCTATTAATGATCAGAAATATACTAATAAAAGTGTGTTAAATCTGTTCTATCCTATGTCTATGTCCAAAGTGAATGAAAATAATTTCCTCACGCAAGTCAATATTAAAACGCTTGAAGTTTTCCAGCCATCCCACCGCATCAATTAATCATGTAACTACCCGCCTTAATTTTTCTGTAACGTTTTAGTATCAACAAAATTTGTGAATCAACTCAACCTCAGTTTGAATGCACTTGGATCCATCAGTTGATTTAGCCTTTTGTTTTTATCTAATTATACGAAAGTATTGACGTCACCGCTCAATCATCGTTTTAGTGTTGAACTTCCAGGATTATTTTGTTGTTAGCTCTAGCTCTACTATGTTCTAGCAATTCAGATGGGTGGTCATATATTAGTGGTCAGATGTTGATACATACATGTCACTAGAATCTTTTCACATGAAATAGCACAATTAATGTTAGGACGCGGTGAAGGATCGTTAGTTGATTCAAAGGCCGTATCGATTTTATGATCGATACGACAACTTGGAAAGTGAGAATACCGACAGAGTGAAGGAGAAAATTTATTACTTATTTCAGCTAATCTCCCTCCAAAACAATGGATTCAATAATCCGAAACGGTTGGGAAGTATGGATTGGTTTACGCGTTGATGGGATGGGATGTGATTTCAACATTCTTGCGGCTGCATACGGAGAATATAGAACCCTTTTTCCAATGTCTGTGCACTGAGCGTCTTGATAATATTATGTGTATGTATCCTTAAGACCTTGTTTTTGAAGCGAGGTTGACAGTGACAGAAGACATTACTACACTTATTTCTGTATGTCTCCGTGGTGGTCATAAAATGGCGTCAGTGCAAAGATTTTAGTTTGAAGAGAAATATAGGTATACATGTAGGTAGCAACATATTTCTCGCTTTTGCGGTCAGTGACGAACAGATTGCAGATAACGCATTTCTCGTAGCCTGAAATAATTTAAATTGTGCTTCAACTGCCAGCAATTTTGAATGTGTTTGCTTCATTTTATTTTTTGAAATTATACATGCTTCAGGTTAAATTCATAAGCTTGGGAAATCAAATGTCTTATGACATGTACGCTCAGTGCCCGACTACAATTGCTCCTTCAGTATGCTTGCTTACGAAAAGTTGGTGCTTTTTTTACGGTTTGATCTTGATTTTTGATCTATTGATATGCAGAATAATTGTTTGAGCATATATAAAATGTACTTATTATTTGTTTTGAATATGTTGAATAATGCATTTTAATGGTAATAAATTTTTAGATTAACTATGCTTGTATTGTATAAATTTAATGTGCTACAGCATTCCATAGAAGATCACAGAATAGTTTAAAATTTGAATACAAATCATGATAGGAGCAAGGAAATGAAAAATTGTCAATTCAAACATTTCTCTGGCGACAAGAAACAGCGGTCCATCGACAATAAAAGATGATAGCTCTAAAAGGAGAAGCAAGAAAATGGGTTTGATTAGAAAGGAATGGTAAACTACATGCTCCATGCAGAACTTCTCTAATGTACATCGTAGGCTTTGTAGGTACTGCATTAAAAGGAATTTTAAAAGTTTAAGATTTCAGTGAAGAGTGGCCATTTATGGATGACGATTTGGTGTATGTAGTAGGTCTGCAATACTCAAGCACCATAAGTACAGTTTGAAATAGAGAAAAGGATGATGGTCATATTACATATTTTAATGCACCTTTTTCAAACTTTGGGCCGTCTTTTTAAATTGATTAAATTCAATCCTATGGTTCAATTGTAAAACAATACAATTCATGGTTACAAATGGACTGTCCCTATACACTGCACTGCCTACTAGTTTATTACAGTAATAATTTTCCCTTTTGAAACTCTAACAATTATTATTTGAAGTCTACCTGTATGAGTATATAAGAGTAGCCTTAGAATTTTAAAACGTATTTTAAATGCGTAAATACAATTTCTGTGAAGACCAGGACCAGAAACATGTCATTCTATGTGTAAAAAAAGAGTGCTGTGAATTAAATTAAAATTTCCAAGAAATTCTGCACTGCATGTTTCTTTAATGTTCAGTCTGTGTAGTCATTCAATTCGAAAAAAGGGAATATTTTTATTTTACACGCTTTATTTTTTTGTAAGCCCTTCCTTTTATTTCATTTGATTTTTTTTTGCTGTTTTAGTATTTCATTCTGGTATAGCATGAATTTTGCTTTCGGCATTGCATGCTTGGTTAGCATTGTTGCTTTTGTAACTGCCTCCAGCAAATTCTTTATTTTTTTTGTTCTTCTGTTCTGCCTTTCCAAAGTCGTTTTTCCTCCTTGAGTCTATGCATATCGTTTGTAATTTCTGATGCGTGATTCTTGACAGCTAAAGAAAGAAGCAAACCAGAGAAAAACGATGAATAGACAGTCGCCAGTGTATACTCGTACTCGTATAGGAGTGCAGAAGCAGAGAATCATTTATTATAGAGTTTGAGTTTGAGCTTTAGTATTTCTAGTTTGCTGGTAAATGGTCCAGTCTTGTGGATGCAATTATATACCCGAACAAGTAAGTACATTCCTACCTACTTACATATACCTACTGCGTCTTTGTAGCCATAGCCATTGTGCGTGGTGGATGACACCAAATAATGTTGACTGAAGTATATTTTTTGAGCTGATTTGGTTTGTGCGAGAATTCAACAGATTCCCAAATTTCGGATAATGCATGGCACTGATATCCAATGCAAATACTTCTTGTATTGAACTGAACAAACAAAGCATCATGAGAATGTGAAACACAGACTGCTGTCGCTGTGCGATGTGTTTTACTAATCTTAGGGTTCAAAAAATATTCTGTTTCTTATCGAGAATGAATAATTGATGAGCCTACGAAAACCAAAGGATACAATAAAACTGCGTTATCTATATTACTTAATTAGGCATGCTAGGTCGGTCTGAATCTATGTGTGCACATGCATACATACGGGTATGTGCTATCTGGATTCGTGGATCACGAGGCCATATGATACTGCATCTAATTTAATGTTAATATGTCGCTGGCTCGTCTGTTTTATCCATCTATAGTGATACACTCCAATGTCTAGAGTCTCGATCTCGAGTAGTGGCGTTTAGGGTATAATTTTTAAAAAAACTATAAATTTATTTTCTTTCTTAATCGATGAAACCAGAAATAGTCGTGAGACTGTTTGAAAGATTCAGATTATTTGGTTGGTAATTTCATAATATGGAGATACATCTTTTTAGAATGCCTTATTTTTGTTTTACATTTTTTGGATGTCCTTTTAAATGGTGTGCATTTACAATTTGGTATACAAGACGTTTTTATGGTAACTTGGTCATCGTCATTGCTTTTTATTTTTTGTTTGTAATTACATAATATCAGCCGATGTTTGCTTAGTAACTTAGGACTTGGGAAGAATGAGATTACAATAAATGATTTGTTTCAACTTCAAACTTGTCTCTTTCATGTGACAATCGAATATTAACAGACTGGACTTTTAGTGCATCGGGATGGGAGACATTAGTGAGGAGGAAAATTGGTTTTTATAGCACCTGCTTAAGTCCCATCCACGACTTCATCTGTATCTTCCGTTCTATCAACAACACCACGAGCATGTTTTTTGTGACAGTGCAGTGCAACAGTACGCATTCTGTAAATTCCTTTCTTAAAGTTCAAAAACTTCTTAGAGTCAAAGCCAAAGTTTGAGAGATAAAACAGTAATGTGATCTTCAAGTTGCGCAAGATAGTTGCCACATTGCGACAATAATAAAATGTATAATGACGAGTGCCCCTAACAAATACTCTAATCATGGAACACGTACCATATCGTCGATATAGACTAAACATACTAGACACGAACTTTATTCATTAGTTCTTGGTTAAGACTCATTGTGTAAACAACAATGAATAAAGTTAAAATAAATGAGAGAGCTCTCTTTCCACAGACTAGTTTTTCATCCCATGGAATAATAATCTCACATCATCCCAAAATGAAAGTAAATACAAACAAGTAAATGAAAAATGAAAACAAAATTGGAGAAAAACGTGTGTAGCTCATGCATTCAAGATAAATTCGAATCACCTTTGGTGTTTTCCATGACTCAACCCATTATAATTTCCATTACCATTTATTTCTGATGCTTCGCGGTGAGTTCATTAGTCATTACATTACGACTAATTATTCCTAGCCACGGCAACCCTAAGTACACCAAGTGATGAACGTCAAACATTGGATAGAAAAAGTTCTCGAGCAGATGGAAATAGATGTTATGATCTCAATAGCATGAGTGAAGAGCACGATCTGCAGAATCATCTCAAAGTTTATCATGTTGACAAACCATTTACATAGCCCATTCATTTTCTACTTATTTTAAAGGGTGACCTAAATAAGGTCCTCGTACCCTCCTAACTGTCTGTGCACCATCCTTCCATTTCTCCTTTTTTGTATCGATTTCAAATGAAAATGATATTTCATTGTAAGTTAATGGCTTCATTTTGTACGAAATAGAACGCCGTCTGAAGTTCTCAAGTGACTTTCATAAAGTAACGCGAGCCAGGTCGAGTCATCAGCTTTATGTCTTGAAACGAACAAATCGTCGGAGGAGAGTACCTATATAATATTATGTCATATCCTTGAATTTACAAGTCACTAAGTCATAAAACGAGGTAAAGGTTACCACTAACTTTTAGCGCTTGGCTTGTAAAAAGGCGTGCGGAATGAGAATGAAACAAGTAAAGTGCAATCTTTTAGATACATGTACAATGCTGTGTATGCTATATATATTGGATTCTCCGTGACTTGGGTTTGGGACAGGTTGACTGACGCCGTCGAGGAAGGGTGGAATTGTAAAGATATAGGGGCGAACAATATTGTGAGGACAATAAAACAGCTCGTCGTAATCAAAATTTTCTAAGTATAAATGAAGTTTTGTTGATCGTTGAAATTGGTAAACACGCCATACATACTTAGAGGTCGCATTCTTATAAATTTGGTTGAACCAATCTTGAGGTTAAAAGATTAACCAAGCGATATATAGCAAAAATCTGCTAGCTCAGAGTGTAATTGCAAAAAAGTAGTGATATGAATTGTCGTGTCGTGCAAATGACTTGGTCGTCGAATGACGAAAGCTAGCACGAACAGAATCAGAGTCAAACAGCATGGAGCCACATCTATTCCCCTCCCACATGCCCTGTGGTAACACTACTAATAATTGCAAATAGCCAGAGGAGAAATTCCCTTAAAAAACTCATGTGCAAAAAACTCAAGGTCAACTCTGTACATAGGTTACATATACGAATGTTATGTACGATGTACAATGTTGAGCAAGTACAGGGAGATAAGAGCGATAAACGATAGTATTAGTAATCATGGCTGAATTGTAGAGAGTCAGAGTCAAAGCATGCATAAAAAAAGCTTCTTCAACCTTATATAGTATACCTGAGCGTAACATTGAACATCCTACAGGCATACATTTGGCTGTGTCGATTGTAGGTGTAGATAAATAAGTAAAGGTAGCTTTTGTGAGTCGTCGTTGGTTAGTTTAGTTCAGCAAACCCTGCTTGAGTTGAGAACTTTGCTCGGTTATTATTTATCCATTTGAGCGAACAACGGCCTGTAGTTCCAAAATACACTACACAGAGATAATATATGGACGTACACATGTGACTTTGTAGTGTGCCTTCCTTATCGTTAGTATAAGTATCGCAAATTCTGAGTACTCGGTTGCGAATACTGCAGACGCTCTAAAGGTGGTTTAGACTCGTAAAATGTGTTACTTACATACTTATTATTACGTGACTAACCCAGTGTGGTGCACACGGAGTTTATAATGTAGTGTGAATGGGTGTTGTACTCTCTTACCATTACCATGTGGAGAGGTAAGCCTTAACTCAGTTTTTGAATGTTTAGGTACAAGTTGCTAATCAGGAATGAAATTACTACACAAAACTACAGACAGTCGCAATCGCGATTTGCTATGAGAAATTTGCCAGAGCATGTGAACTGTTTAGGAGGGTTGAGTGAGTGCTGCTGCTGTTCTCCAGAGAGGCACGAGGTTGTTTCAGTTCCCTCAAGAGATGTGTATATTGGAGACGTCGTATCGTATTTGTATTTGTAGTGGAACAGTGCTCTGAACCTATTCATATCTGTAGTACATACTCAAAACATGTTCCTCGTAGGTACTCACGCATCCTTCCTTCGTATTCGTAGCATACTTGTTTGGATGGATACCAGTCGTATCATATGAAACGTCTTTTGAGGGGAAAAAAGTTGGCATTCAAAAGACTTGAAGCTTCGGCGTCATCGCCATCATCATCATCATCATCATAGGCATTGCCGGCCTACACGGTCACACTATACTACTCCTATTAGTAGTTACTAGTAGAAAGTCCTAACGTCCAAGTTACTTGAGTTGTTGTAGGTCGTGTTTGATGAATATACTCTTTCGCCCAGTTTAAACCAAATGTACGAGCACGTTACCGTTCAGAGCTCTTTGCAGTTTGCTGTCCTCATGAGGAGCATCAAACGATTTGTAGAGCTTGCATAAAAGTATCCCATATTATTGTGTTACCAGACTCACTTTCTCATTCATTATTTCGGGAATTATTCTCATTATTAATACTTTCGGCGGAGTCCACGTGCTTAAGAAATATTATTATAGATATTTTTAACCGTCTTTCACCGGCTCTGCTTGACACCTGGGAAAGCATTTACAATAGCTTAGGCTCAATTCATCTGGATTTTTTTGTGTCCACCAGAAAATAATAACGCGACGAGTGCGAGTGACAAACAAGCTGGTAATATTGCAGTGCTAGTCTACACAGATATATAGTGAAATATTGTAAATAGTTTTAATTGTGTCAGTATTGTTTTTGTACTTGCTCCTCATGTTGGCATTGATATACAATAGTATCATTGATAAGATCGAAACACTCATATGTGATGTGATGTAGGTAGATCAATTAATACTTACTCTCTTTCTGCCATTAAACAAGTGTCTGCGTAAAGATTTGGTACGCTGACTCTCATATCATCATCGGTGAGGTTGAGTGTTATGGTGTACATTGCAGTAAGGTTCATTTTCCTTCGTGTACAGTGATCAAAAACTGAGATAACGTTGACCGATTAATTATGAAGAATTCTCACACTATCTGTGTTGTGTAGATTATCTGTATAAGGTGTCTTTTCCTGACCATATTGCAGCTCGAATTTATTCAAACAATTTTTACAGAAAATTTTCATGCGAAATCCTAAGTTGATACAAATTTTGTCGTACTATTATTAACAAAAAAATAAACATTGGAACTTTCCCTTGATTTGCAATCATTTGTCTTCATACTATGACAAAATACATTGAGTTTAACAGCTTATTTTGTGTTTTGTTCTATCACTGGATTGGTAGTACATTGTTCTCAGTGGAAATAAGTACGATATTTTTATGACTACATTGTCCATGTTGAAATCATTAGTAACTTTCTCAAGCCCACCGACAAAGAAAAAAGAATCCAAAATTAAATTTATATGTCTCACGTTATTTGGGGGGGTTGACGACGATCAAAATACTCTCAAGCTGTCAATGCATTCTAGGACTGAATGGAAGTAAATAAATGGACCATGCTCTGTTCCATCACAATTTTCCGCTATACAATCGTCCAAGTCCAAAATTTTTTACTGCATAACTAAAAACGGATGATATATTCTAGCTATATTCCCATACACGTATACTGTGGGATTCTTTAAGTGACTAGTAAGTCTGTCTCTTTTCGTGGGGCAACGTAAATTTTGTACCTGAGCCTTACAGCTAGTTGAGAAACAAGTTACCTTCCGGCCTGAGATTTTGTAAAAAATATTTAGTAACGTAACTACACGACTACACAACCTGGTGCTGCAAGGGATTTAATTGACAAATAACTCGCGTGATATAGCTATATACATTTTAGATACCCGTTAACTATTTCAACATATTTAAAATAAAAATTAATTTGTGCCTATCTCGTACATATGTGTCGAATTTTATTGATAACGTTAAACGACTTTGTATATCAGACGGTCATTCGATTTGTTTAAAATGCATTATTCCCTGATGCAGAAGTGTCTTTGAAAGCGTTAGCAAACATTGTGATTTGTCTGATTGTATTATCAGGGATTTTTTCGTAGGATTCACAAAGATAACATCAACACTGTCTACGAAATTGAATTTGCATTTGAATGAAATATTTATAGTTATCCACGTTGAATGTAAATATCCTCTGTTGGGAGCTACGAAAATAAAATAATAAATTCAAGTCATTAGTCAGTGTTTGAAGAACGAAGGGAATATTATAGTAAGCATAATTTTGAAGTTATTAAAATACAGATTAAAATTCAATTCAAAGTTTGTCTTGGATTGAAATATTTGAATTTGGAGTCTGCTGCCCTGAAGTTTCATTTTTGGGGAACATTATTTTTTGATCTTGATGAATGAGTCTCTTTGCGAGAAAACTCGAAGAACAAATGTACCACCAACCAAGTACCTTATTTTCAAAGCGTGTTCAAGACACGAACAGTACCGTACTCAAAATGAAAAAGGAGAAGCCAATGATGAGTGTAACAGCGATCATTCAAGGGTCACATAATCATTGGAGTTCCAGGGGCAATATTAATCGTAAGTCATTTTTGCATTTCTGCATCACAAAATCAGCCTATGAAGGCAGTCAAAACTTTCATGGGCAACCTTCGTAATAAAAGTAGTGCAAATATAAGGGGGTAACAAATAAATGGCGATATTTGGAGTAGTTTAAATATTTATTATGGTGATTATGATACTGTGTGTTTTAGTCTTCTAGTAGTCTCTTGTATTATTTTATTTAAATTAATTGAATTAATAATGTCGTACGATTCTACATGAAAAGTGGTTGAACAAGAAAAAGATTCATATTTCTCTTCTTATCTCTAGGAATATCATACTATAGTGCACAATCCAGAAGTGTAATTATTTATGTATTGTATATCATTAAATGAGCTAAGAACTTTCTCTGGGCGATACGAAGTATCAGCTTGGAAGACATTATGTTGTGGTCTGTTTTCCGTTATTGCAGCTGAATACAATTTAACCTAAAAAAGGAATTTACAAATAATATAAAGTACACATCATATTTTCAATAAAATGCCAACATGAGGGAATCAAGGAACGGAACATATTTTATGATTAAGAAATTTTAGGTTGCTTGTGACTTGTCATAGTTGCAATTATAGCATGTTTGATATCAAGCATTTCGTGTTTCCTTCGTATCTCAAGGGTATTCAGGTCAGGAACCTGTGATGACCAACTTATTGACCTTTTGATTTGAGTTTCATTTCGTTTCCATTTCTGTGTCTGCAAACAGCACTATAAATAAATTCATTAATTCAAGGTTTCTCTGCACAATTGTAGTTTTAGCGTATAGGTCCTAAAAAGTTATTCATGGACTAAAGTAATTAAATTATGTAGATACGGATCATGTCATAGATTGTGTGCAAAACTCAAAACTCTTTATATGCAGATTGTACTGTAATATTTACAGATTTGCGGACAAATATATATATATGTACTATAAGAATGTAAAAAGTTTTTTGATCTCTTGGTACACTAGTTAGGTGGAAAATGAAAGAATGAGCTATCGTCTCAGAATCAATGCATATATATAGTAAAAAATTAAAAACAGAGTTTCACCATTCTGTATGGATTAAGCTTCAATGAAGTTTCATAACCTTTTTACTTTTATAGAATTTGCTTTTGTGGGCTCTGTACCTGCATACCTATACATATGCATTCAAACTGTTATAACGCTATCGATTGACTTCGTAGACTAAACTTGAACTTCCTGACCTCACTAAGCTGAGGAAGCAACTTGAAACAGTTTATAGCAATAATAAAAGGCAGGAAAAAAATATGTAGGTTAGAAAGATTAGACGTGAATGTGTAACAAACCCAAGTCATAGTGATGAATATCATAATTTTTTGAATTTCGAGAAACTAGAAACTAACTAACATACACGTATGTACATATAGTTATAAAGATAAAATTTTCTATCTAACTAAAGTAAAGCTGGGAATGGGAAACTGGATGGAAGCATTTTTATGAGCAATCATCATATTATAATGTAAAACATTCTGTATAAAATGCAAGGAATCATTTTGAAGTTCACAAGTGGACATTTATTTTCTTTTTAACATTTTCCTAAATACAAAATCAGTTGAGAGAAGTAAAGGTTATCTAGAAGATGAGAGAGACGCCTACATTTGAACTAGATGTGAAAGGCTTTATTCAGCAAAGAAAAACTTAGGTACCTTGGTAGGAATTTGTATTTGCCTTGAGTCATAAAAGGTTTCAATTCTAGAGCAAATAAATTTTCTCTGGGATATTTTCTAATGGAGACTTAATGTGTGTGTACATAGACTCGTAAATTGTTTTCGTCTCCAGTCGGTAATTTTCAGATTTTGCTTACTGGAGAAAGTAGCTTTTAATGGGGATGGACCTTTCATTTGCTCCCAATAATGCTCACATGTACGACATTAGTGCTAAAATACGTCAAATACCTATGTGTATGTATGCTGTGTGTCTACTGGTCCTGCTCAATAAGACATAAACTGTTTAAACTCTGGGATTATTGAAATGGCAAGTGGTTGCGTTTAGAATAGAGCTGAGCTGAATAGCTAAGAAAAAAAGCTCATACGTGAAGTGTGATTTGGTTATTTTCGAACTGATTGATTGTGAGGATTATTTATTTTCGGGTTCTTCTTGCAAATATTTCCCATCTGCTTATCCTGACTGTACTTGGAATGTAAATACCAACTTTTGTACAGTGTTTTCTTGTGGGAAATTTTCTTGGTTATTAATGGACCAGTTTTTTAGTTTCGCTTTCATAAATAATTAAGGATTAATTCCAGATTAGCATCTACCTACCGTATTTTCTCTAATAGTACGCGGGTCTCTAATAATGCGCGGGTCTCTAATAGTACGCGGGGGGTCGGAGCTCGAGTTTGGATAGTACGCGGGTCTATTTAACACACTATTAAATGCCAGTGCGCGGGTCTCTATTAATGCGCGGGTCTCTAATTATACGCGGGGGGTCAGAGCTCGAGTTTGGATAGTACGCGGGGCGTACTATTAGAGCAAATACGGTACCTAAATTTAGAGGAATTCCGTTTGGAAGCTATTCGAAAATCCAGAGGATTTCAAGAAGAACCAATACTAGTCTCAAGCTTTTGTAAATTTTAATATTTTATAGCATTAAAATTTTTAAACATTAAATTCCTATGAACACTGATTTTTCGGCAGGTCTTAAATGTTTTTTAACAAGTATGCATCACAACTATGGATATGGCCAATTGTCATAGCTATTGTGGGTGCACATAGAGTTTTTCTCTACTGCTTGTGCCTGATTAAGACCAGGTAATTGAAGAGCGTCATGTAAGGCATTGCTAAAGAGAAGCTACATCTGAGACTTTGAGACACGTTATGTAGGAGATTATGTTGAACACACACGGTTCATATGAGGAAAAGGACATTCCAACTTGGCTGCATAGAAAAGGCAATGAATCTCACAGAAGTCGTTGTTTTAAGAATTTAAGGGGCTCATAAATGTTCCTGAAATCTTACAAGTTTCAGAGCTTAATGGCTGAGTGATGTTGGTCTAGAGTCGTCGTCTTGTATTCTGTTTAAGTTGAATGGACCAGCATCAAGTAGATATTTTCAACTAAAGCGTAGGAATTTTACTGTGGACATAAACATGATAGTAAAACGTAATCTTGAATCATTATGTCATGCTTGTGGTACTAACTAACTTAATTACATGTATGTATATCTAGCTAGGATAATTGTGATTTCAAAGACTTGGTTTTTAGCTGAGTAAAATCCCTGATGAGATTTTATAGCTTCAATTGGAAGTCATGGTAGAAGGCTGAGCACAAAGACTGGAGACAGCATTTCTGCCTTTTGATTTAAACTTTATTTCTGCAATGTGACAAGTGAAATATGCATTGCTGTAGATTTCTACAAGCCTTGTACAACGTTAAGAATTATGCACAAGTAAATATCCTCCCTTTGACTTCCTTGATTTAGAAAATTTGAACTATAAAAAATATTTTTACATCAGAATATACGTAGTTCTTGTCTGAAATTATTAAAATATGCATTTATTGCGATTTACAAGTAGTTGGGCATTGATAAGAATTGAACGATGCATGCAAAATTTGAAATAAACTCGTAACTTTCTTCAGGGTTTTGTCGGCTCTAACTCTATTTTAAGGTCCTTTCATATGAACCTTCGACTCGGTTTGTTGACTCGTTGTCTTATATTTGAAGGATACAGAGGACGTATGAGAAAATTGAGTAGAAACGTGGGTCTTGGGTCATCAGTCTTACTTGGCGCTGTATATTTCACCGGGGTTTTTACGAGGAAATTTCCTCATCAATGATGTGTTGAGCAAACTCTTTGCTTGTCACGGGAACCGATGATAGTTCCAATACCTATATACATATTTTTTGTATACTCTCAGATTGTCAACTGCTTTTGAAATTTATGCATGACGAGTAGTGCAAGAATTACAACCGGAAACTACATTGAAATTTAATATTTAATTATGCCATGTCATGTGTTTCGTATTCATATTGTAATGACAATGCAGCTTTGTGGCATTTTAATATTCGTATGTTGAATTAATTGAAATATAATTAGAAGGCTTTTACGGACAAAAATACAATAATTAGTGAATTCTATTGCAATTTTTTCATTGGAAAAGTATCATTCTTTTCGAATTATTGGGAAAAGTTTCAGTTTCTACCAAATCCTGGAAAAACCTTCATTTGAGACGAAATTCTAATAATACACAACTTAGATAAACTTGTTCAAATTTTCAGCCATATTATAGGTTTTATTGAGAAGTCACAATTGTTTATTTCCCACTTTCCCTCTGGGCTAGTACGATTGCGTATCGAATATCTTACGTAAAGAGCTTTTTTACGTTCACTCTCTACCTGTATAGGTCTCCTCTACATGTGCTAGTATAATTCTTACCGAACAATGCAAGTATAGGTGTAGGTACCTACGCATACACATAATGTATTATTTATAATAATGATAATGTAATGAGCTATACACATTTTTCATACGTCGCGTCCACAAATGAGAGGTTTGAGGGTGTTACGTGCTGTTGACTACGCTACTATTTAAATAAAAAAAATTACCCTCGCAAATTATTAGCTATACACACGCCTTCACCTTCTTCATGGTTTTAGTTCGAGAATAAAATGGTTAGTTATGAGGAGGACTGCACGACAAGGAGTGTGTTCTTCATCCTCATGTAGAATACTGTGACGCGATGCATATCCTTTGAGCGGAAATTGTTCTAACTTAAAGCTTGATGTAATTGCTTAGTAGGGCTAGCTCAAAGTTGAGAGGAATAATTAGCTCTGCTTGAGATTTGATTTGATCAGACATGTATGCAATTTTATTATATTTACAATATGATATAGATGTAATTACGTATAGACGCTATGGATGTTTCACTCACAGGGTTTAGTCTTGATTGTGCTTTGTTTCGCTCTTCGTTTTCTCTCCAACATGACATACTACAATTTACAATGTCAACATTGTTTTCAAATGATAAATCGCTCCTTCACATGTGCATGTATATTTTTTGTTTACTCATGCAGCGTTCAGTCTATTCACGCTCTTTACTTTTCTGTTTTGAATACCTTGATGATTAAACTGAATGACTGACTGCATAACCTTGCTAAAAATCCATAAGTTAATATTGGGGTGTTTCGAAGTACCTTTTGTAAACACAACTTATTATGCGACAATGAGGTTGAATGGCATCTCAGCTCTCCTCTTAAGGTTAGTGGTGTGAATAAGTTAGGGACGTTATGAGAACACCAACCAAACGATGCAATATTAGGTTCTAGTAAAGTACATAGTTGTAATAGTTCAGTCTGCAAACGAAAAGCCGAGCAATAGAATTTGAGTAGAAACTGAGTTTTTTTATTAGGGTATCAGAATGAAGCTGGAAAGTCTGTTGACAAGCAGATGAGTGCGACGATTCTTTTTGATAGTACATGATGTTGCTTTACTGTACTTGTCTTCCTTGATAATTAATTTTATTCTGGGACACTAATTGGAAATCAGTTTAATAATAGTTCACAGTTCAGTTCAACGTTGTGTGCAATTATATAAATAGAATTAGTGCAGCATAAAAAATGTAAACTTAATCCTTTTTCGTTTTACCCTGAATTGGAGGAAACACATTTTCTAAAGCAATTAAGCCATTTAAACCAAGGTTTTCTCTGTCATTTAAAAGTCATGTGTATAAGTAGACAAAGTGCTGACAGTAAACGTTCGTTGCTCAACAGCAGTATGGGATGGTTCAAAACACGCTGTAAGCCCCGTTCATTCAACTGACAAGGTTAGATTACACTTGTTTTGTCAGTGCATTTTGTATTTTAGATCCAATAATAAATCCAGTTAAGGCTAGCATTGAGCAACGTTCCTTCCTAATACTAACAAACAAATATTATAGCTGATACTGATTCCTTTTTCGGCTCCCGCCTCTGTGCAAATCTCCAGTTCTAGCTAGAAACTTATTATTTTATTATAATATTTGAAGTCCTGATTGCATTTTTGACCTTTTTATTTTTCTGTGCAAAATTTATAAAAGTCATCTTAAACATGGTAATGTTAAGTTCGGTGTGGAATGAACCAGTGTTTTTAGCGGATTCAGAAGGTTGAATCGTTCCCTGAACTCACGAAAACTAATTAACTATAAGGCTTAAATATTTTATCAGCACTACTGTAAGCTTTACATGCTAATCCTAGCTTAGAGAATCGTGACTAACTAAGTAGGTAACCTGACTACAAAGAATGCCCGCTTTAAATTGATGATAAATATGACTTGATTGATTGTAGCAACACTCATTGCAATACTAGTCATACAAGAGACGTCTGCAAAAGTCCACGCTTATCTGGATGTGTCGCAGCAATTATTTAGTTGTAGTGAACCCACTGGAAGCATTTTGTTGAGATCATTTGACACTGCTTTTAAGCAAACTTTTTGATGAATGTTGTTCTTTCAAAAAAACTTTTCATTTATTTTAGCTACAAATGTATATATACGTCGAAGGTATATACAGTATACTGGATAAAATATGAGATTGCTATTTTGAACAAATATTAACGCATACATGCATTTAATTATACGCATAATGTGCTGTTTCTGGAGTGGCTATATTCTACAGATGTGACTTCTATTCAAAATTTGTAGTCGACTTGCTTTGTCCCAAATGATAATACAATGCATTTAAGAGAGACAGATATAGCCGTTTTGTTGAGAAATTTCATTTAAAATTGCCGGGCAGACATAGGTAACCGGCTCAAAATATTCATGGACGGAGATGAGAAAAATGATTGCATAAGTTCCTCCAACTCATCAGATATGAATAAAGTTGCAGTGGAAAAATTCTGTTAAGTTTCCTATGTATTCAACAAAAATATGGATTTCATAAAATTATTCATAAAATTCTAAGTGTGAGCTACAGAATACTACTTTGCTTCTAGACATTAATTTGATTACAAGATTATGCTCCGACCTGACTCGACGCAGTGGAAAGTTTACTTTTGACATATACGCAAATAATTGATAATAAACAATCTTCATTAGTCTAGAGTCTAGAGCACTAAAAGTAACAAAGCTCGTAAAAGTACACAATACAATATTGTTTGCACCTTTCTTGCACTTGGACGTTTCATTGCCAGACACGACGTAATTATAGTGCAAAAGATCCTCTTTAAGATATTAAGGAAAAGGCAGTGACATTGAGAAAAATAATGTTGTGAGCGTTCTACATAGAATACAGCTGTTAAGAATCAACTGCAAACAGTTAAATGGGTATGGGTTGGATTGGTTATCCTCATGCACCATTTAGTAGGCAGTGCTTGATGGTGACAGACGAAAGGGAAAGCGGATTTAAATTTCGCAATATCATATTTTGACTTTGGCATTGGCGTACTAATAAAATTAAATGCAAATGAGAGAGGATGATATAACAACATGCCATCCACACATTACCATATAGTTATGCTTGAGTACCGAGGAGAGCAGTGGATGAAAGGAAAAAGAGATCGCATGACGCCTATATTTTGCCCGTTGCCCTATTTTCAGCAGTACTGCTCATAATATCAAGTTCTTGGTTGTAGCAGAGACTCACAAAATTGCATCACCAACACAAATTGCAATATTGTTTTCTTTAAATCTAGTCTATTAATCGACTAGTGGCACGTCATGCTCACACATTATATTTCCCTATATTCATTCCCCATACTCCATACACAACCTTTTCCAATCCATGAGGTGAATGCATACACAATGTAAAATACATTCTTTTGACGACTTGCATAATGTAATGAGGTCAATGGTCCAGCCGGAATTCTATCGTATCCCATACCAGAAGGAACATCGGTTACTATTGTAGTACTATTACTATTGTATTGATTGGCTGGTCTTGGTACATTCCCCTGATTCATTTCAACTGTAAACAATCATGTTTGTAAGTCCTTGTGCATACACATATATTTGTATTAAGTGTCGGAGTTACCTACAACATATTATTATGAGGCTGAAAAAGAAACTGTCTTAAATGTAATCCCTGCATCGTACTTTTATTCATTTGAATCTTTCGGTGTGGTGTACAAACAGGAGCGCAAATTACAGCTTTTCAAATTCGGTTAAAGAGCATATGGCTCCTTCTAAAACAGTAGTGTGAAGGCTTACTTACGTCATGCGTTAGTAAGTTTAGTACTTTTTTGAAGCCGGTCTTTTGTTGTTAGTCTTGGCATTTGAACAATATTCATGTGTCGGTGTCGATTGCGTACAAGTCAAGGAAAGAGGTTAAAAACGTCTAACCTGGAACAAGACCCAACCAGTATTCAGTATACCATTATGCAGGAGACGCATATTATTATAGGGAGCCTAATACCTAAATACCTATGAACATTCTGTCAAGGATCTCTCAAAATGTTGTGATTCAAATTGTGGAAATGGAGCAGAAACAAGTAAAATGGGTCTCCTGATTTGAATTGAATTACAGACTTATATACAGTCTGAGATTTTCGAACGTCTCTCTCGCTCTCTCTCTGTCTCTTTACATTCCTATTTAGAGTATAAATGTAGCTCTAATTGTAAGTCTCGAGTACAAATACAACAACATCTTGTTTGTTCAGTCAAGGCACTGTATCTCTAGAACGAAGAACATGATCCTATGTACGTACATCCCACTTGTATCTGCTGCTTGAAGCAAGGATCCGATTTAAAATGTTTTATGGATGAATCTGGATCTACAATGTAGATTGTACGGCATTAACCATGTTAAAGGAATTCGCATGCATAAATGTGTCCTCATCTTTTAATATTATTCTTGCATGTCTCACAGTACTGGTATTATTTATTATTTTGATAGCTAAAGTATTTATAATTATATTATGTCTTACAAAGGCCCTGTTTAACATCTTTATGGATGGATATTCCACAGGGCATACAGAGTTACGTGAAGATTCGAAACAAAGCCTTCTAAACCACAGTATTGCACTAGTCCACTAATTACTACATCGGTACGTTCATACATACATACAAATTGAATTAAATATTCTGTTCTGTAAGACATACTCTGAAAGCTCTGTAATCTTAGTGAGTGAGAAAATGCAGTTTTTGTGGTGGTGTAGTTTGAAGGAAGATAATCCATCTTTTGTAGGGCTGAAATTGAAATGGAATGAGAAATGGAAGAATTTATTTTAGCAAAAAAATATAAATGGTTGAGGATGGAGGGAAGCACTATATGTATTGGATACCTTGAACCCATCAGCCTGCATAGTGATGGTATGGTATAGTGGCATGATCTTACCTCTGTGTGCTATAATAACCGCGACAATGATGGCGGACAATAAAAAGGGACTTCAAAATGCTTACCCCACAACAAACTGCATATGCTGTAAACGTGCTGAAATGGCTTGAGTTCATAGGAGCTCTGTATGCTCTGAAATGCCGGATAGTAATGATGATGATGATTGTAGAACTTTTTTTAAATCTCAAACATATGTCTTTGGTACTTCTGATTGAAAGTGATGTGGTTGGATTGCGAACGCTTCGACAGCGAAATAAGATTTTATAATAATTATATACAGATTATACATACTACTACATACATAAATTTCTAGTACATCTATAGTATAATAAAGGCTATGCACTTACCTTCCTACTTTACATTTAGCACTGTTGCCGTTGCTAGGATATTTTACCAAATAAATAGCTTGTCGTTGTTTAGCATCACAGCGTTCAGAGACGGTCCTAAATGTGTACATCATAGATACATCCAGTCCAGTGTGTGGATTTAAATGCTGAAACTCTTCTTTGCATTCTGCCCATGTACGTACGCTACTTACCGCTGATACATTACAATTTTCAATCTTTAAGTCGTCTTGTGCCTACAGGGCAGGATATACATAAATGTATATGTATCTAGTTGGGGATACACGGCGTGTGAGTAAATGCATGTTCGGAGCTTGAGAGAGTGTCGCTCTTTATTCGTTCTCTCTACATCATACAATGGGTAGGCTATGCTATTCGCCACAAGTATTCATGCACACTCTCAAGGTCAGAATCGACCTTTTTTGCCAGTTCCAAGGCAAAATTCGAACCCAAAGGCGTGAAGGTGACGTGAATGAAAAAATAGATTAAGAATGGGATTCCATCGTCTTCCCTCTCCTTGATTGTATCTTTGAACGCTCAACTCTGCTCTGTTGCTCATTTTTTGGACTCGTCTTCTTGTATAATATTTGTAGAATATTTTATGTTCTCAAGATGCACATTTACTACACTCACTCTCGAACCAATGTTTTTTTTACCTCATGCTCATTATAATTAGTATGACTTGGCTTTGACTTCAGCTTGAGTACACGAGGACCTAAATTATGTTGATCTGTGATAGTGTACCTCCATGGAGATGTGTGTACATTTTTATATATAATGCAGGCATATAATTAAGGATATGAACTCACTTGCACTTCACTCAAGTTGAAGCTATACACTTCTAATAAATACGTAAAATATGGGTGGTTGAGCTCGGAGTGCAAATGTACATCACGTGTGTTGTGTAGGCCAATATATTTTTTGGCAAACTAAATCTTTTCATGATTACACACATCTTCAATCTCACATTTTTGGAGGGAGCTGTTACACATATGTCTAGGTGTTTGAGTACGTAATGAGATCCATCTGGCTTCCTTTTAACCTCCTTGTTTAAATTACGATGAACTCGACAAATAACTTAAACTAATCGCCCATGCATACTCTTCGTCCTTCAATACGACATGTAGGTACATTGCATCATCATAGTCTGAATATTTTGTAGTGCACTTTCATCCTCCGCCATACTATTATTATAGTTCACTGTACGTGTACGTGTACGTATAATATAAATTTACATATCAAAATAAATTATTTGGGATTTAATTTAATTTCGAAAGTAATTTTGAAATCAAAAGTAGTAGTCTGTCGTGTTCAACTGTAACTTGTATCTGTAATAGTTTGAGGTGTGAGGCAGGTAGAATCGCTAAAAATGAATGTGTTTTACTTTGCCAAAAAGAAAAAAAAATTTGGTGGCCATGTTATGAAACATGCCAGAAACTTGAAGTTCAGTCGTCAGTCGTTGTCAACCGGCAGCTATTTAAAGGTGAACAGGATAGCGTCTCTATAGTTATGAGAACTGAGAAGCGATTGGCTCGAGATGGTACAATGTTCTTTGGCTGTAGATATATCTATGTGTAGCCATAAACACAGACATGTTTACGTTTCTCGTTGAAAGATGATTAGCCACGTAAAAATAGATTTTTTCTTCTAGACACACATATATATACGTACAACATTAGGAAGGCTTGAGTGCTCCGCCGATGTGGCTAATTCCTGATGTATAAAACAAAAATCTAAATTCCCTCTTACACAGTTGTGTATTTGAATTTCAATGTTTTTTTGTAAGGATGAGTTGTACTATAATGGAGAACGCCAGAAGGAATGTTTGATGTTATGTATATGGTGACTGGTGACTGGTGTCGGTGGTTGAAGGTAGTGTAGTAAGTGATGGAAGTGAAATGATGTCATATCCTTGCTATATTTGTTGTGTGGGTTTCTGTCTTGCTTTAACTTCGCATATTATCATAGTAGGTAGGTTGAGATTTTAACTCCTTGATGGTACTTTGGCATCAGCCACCAATAGCTTTTAGATTTCTGAATGCATATTTGTGTGCCTTTGGCTAACGTCTAAAATGTTTTTGCTGCTGCTGCTACTGCTGCTGCTGCTTATAGAGAGCAGGCAGGCTGGTGCTCTAGATACCAATTATTTAAAGATTATGTATTGACGGTCACACGTATGTAGGGTGCCAGAACATTTTATATTTATCTTTTTAGTGGATGGCATACATTTTCTGCCTTGCCCTAATACTCGAAATCTTATTTATTTTCGTAAACCCAACGTATGATGTGATGTGATCAAGCTCTTGTCTCAGATTCCCTCCTCGGTTATTTTGTGATCCTTATGTCGTGTTCTATAAAATCGTTATTTTGAGTCACAATCAAAATTTACGCATCCCTACGATAATTCTGAATTTCATTCGTTGAAGTTAACGACCGTTGCATGTGATTTGTAATTTGAAGTAAAAGTAAAAGTTATGTATGGAGTAGCCGTCCGTCCCATGCTATGTAATTTTTTAACAACTCTCCTGTCTAGTCTATATACAATTTATATCAACATCCAACATACCACTCGTATCAACTAACATAGATATAGTACTTCGATGTACGGTGCATACTTCTTGAGGAAAAGGAGTCCGAAGATTCATATTTATATCTGCAAGAGTGAAGAACACAATTTACTCGCATTAGTATATAGGTATTCGATACTGCTTTTATTCGTTCAAGGTTCGAACACAACACCGATGTTTGCGAATGAAAATCAATGGAAATGCACTCATAAGTACTATGATAATAGTATAGTAGTACTTTATCGCGTCGTTACGAAATTCTTGGCAGTTCCAAACACCGTATTTGTAAAATAGGTATTTCTCACATTTATATCCAATTTGTGCATACACATACGAATTAAATTATCTTTGTCCATTGACCTCAATTTTAATCTTATGCATACACTGTGACAGATGCCTTAGTATGTAGTATATGTGTATGTATATAATATGCCCTGTTGCCATTTATTGCTTAAAATGCTCCTGGATAATATGTATTCCCGGGTAGTACGTGGGCGTAAAGAAAAGTAATTTAGATTGTTGGGAAGGTTCGTGTCGTCGTTCTCATTGCAAAACCATTAGAAGTTCTCCAGGTTTCTATTCTATTGATTTGGTGTGAAATGCTCGTATGGCTATATGGAATGGAACAATAGTTTATATATCCACTCGTCGCTCTTTATCTACAATCTACACACTTGAGCGAATGATACAACTTGCTTTTTTGCGAATTTTTACCTACGTATAGTTACTCTCGTTAACTTTTTCGTTACCTCCTGCTACCACAAAATCTCTACCTATAGTTACATACCTACATAAAAGTTTCGCAGTAATGGACGTAACGTGGCTATAAGTCATTGTGAACTCAACTTTAACTGCCCTAAAAGAGCGACGGTTGCTCTCAATTTATGGGGATGATTTTATCATGGTTATATCATATCGTATTTTGGTACACCTTATCATCATTTTATTTATAAAAGCATATTCTTAGTCGTGTCTCCGTAATTTTGGAATCCAAGCGGTATTAAATGAGTATAAATATATTCTGAACTTTTGCTAGTGTCGGTCTTTCGGTACGTTGTCATTTCATTTAAATTGTATTAAACTTGCCAGCCTTATTTTAGACATTGATTGTATTTGATACACATAAAATTGATTTGATACACACAATTATTATCTTTCATGGAATTACTTATTTCGTCCTTTGTTAGGGAATACTGCGGATTGTGGTTGAGAGTGTGTGTTTCAATTTGTGATGAATGGCATCCTGTACCCTACTCAAAAGTAAAACAACCTTCAATGTATTGGAGTAGGGTAGTTGGGTGTATTGTGTGATACGATTCTTCTTCTTGAGGTGTAAGGGGTTTGTATTTTTGCAATATAGTTGTACAGTAGCTAGGTAAAATGAAACTGTTGCAAAAAATAATTATTATCTGGCACATTGATTTAGTTTACGAATATATGAATAGATTGCTATTTTCTTTTATTCTTATGGGACGGAATCTAGACGAAGTTATTACGAAAATTTAGTTTTTATAGGAATGAATGACAGGCTATAAGACATAGCTGCTGCTATTTTCTCATCAGTCTGTCATTTTTCTCACATCTGTGGGAACTGTGGGAATTTAGAAGAGGTGTAGTGCATTGTTATGTGTTCGATAAACTCTAATCAAGTAGACATATCAAAAGTAGTTTGATGCTCCATGATATATATTCACAAGCATGCACAATTTAATATGGAAACCACCAAAACTGTGCTGGTGTTTAAACCTAGGTTCACTGCTGTTCATTCATTCCTTTGAGCTCGGAATTATCTAATCTGACAATATAATATCATTTAAAACAAAACAATATTGAATTGCGTGCAATAAACTACTGGTTGATTATAAATTTATTAATTACTTAATAATATATAATGCGTACATACTGCGTACATAATTACACACGTACATCTTTACATATATTTAAGCATGCAAAGATTGAAAAATGAGGACTAGGGGTTGTCCGCTCCATACTTCTAGACTTCTTTAGGGCGGTGAGAACCAGGGAAGGTTTCGATTCAGAGACATAATATGTACTGTATACCGTCTAATAAAACGCGCTATATTAAAACTTAGAATTTTACCCCCGCGTTGTATTAAAGCGACCAGCGTTAAAGCGCGCAATGTTAAAGCAAAGCAAACCGTTGCATTAAATACCAGGCAATCACCCCACGCGATCTATTAGAGACCCGCGTAGTATTAGAAGATATACGGTACCTATCCTAAAATGTTAGAAACTGAAAGCGTCACAGTTTACATTACGACTGTGTATAATTTTTCAGAGTCACAATTTTCTGTAGTATAAAAATGGTTGTAGCATATTTAATCTGTAGGGTTGCATGGCACCTGCACATTAAATAGTAGCCTGAAGTAAAGTAGTATAAGTACCTAACCTACAATAAGCATGGTAGGAGAGTAAAGAATAATGGGGTAGTGTGAGGATTTGCCATTGCCGTCAGCGTTCCTTCTGTTTGGTTGGTTGTTGGTTGGTGCTACAATGATTGTGAAAACGAGAGGCTCGGGACTCATTTGTTACGTTGACGTTGAAATGAAAATGAATGCAAGGTTCGATGTTTGTGTAGTTGGCAAAGTTGGAAGAACTCATAGTGCTAGATTATTCCGTGTTTTTCTACTATTTATGCAAGCGTTCGCTGCTCCCAACCAAAGGCAACCATGCCTGCAATCAGTGAAGGTCAATTGCTCAGCTCAAACCAGACTAAAAAAACTAGCCTAGTCTTTTTATCCAGTTCTCGTACATATATGTATTTCTAGCATCTAATACTCATACCTACCTGCACCACATCCACCTTGATATTTTTCTTTTACCATGAGAGATCAGACAAGTTTTCCTTCTTTTTCTATCTGGATAAATGATACTATACAATAATATTTTATGACTTTTATTTTTGCCTTTAAATTCATTCTTGTGGAAATATCAATGTTGAAGAGCGAGAAGAGGTAGTAGATATGGGTATGTGTGTAACATGTTAAACCATGTATATTGCTATAAACATCCCAGTATCTCCCTATAGTTATTACACATTGTGGAATGCAAAATGTTGATATACATAGTACATGCTATGACTTCGATGGGATATTGGCGATGGGTGAGGGATACTATAGCTATTTTATAGGTTTATGGTTCAGTCACTGACGGAGTACGTACCTGAGGGAGTGAATTCTCAGTTCCTCCTATCTTCCACCGACAGTCGCAATTTCATTGTCTTAGTTCATTTGCTTTTGCTTGATTCAGTTATCTTATGCTACCTCGCACATGTACGATAAGTTAGGCTAGGCCATGCCATGTAGAATAGAATAATAGCATCTTGAAGTCGATTCGGCATATGATAGTGTATTATGGATTCCGTAGTGGTAAAAATAAAAATGCCTACTGCTGTGTCTAAAACCATCACGATATTATTGTCAAGCTTACGGTATGTAGTAGGATTTGTAACTATATATATAATAACTATATGGATATATAACCATTTATTATACAGCCTGAATATTACATACAGGGTTTTTCTTGTAATTGTGAACGTATGCACAATTTATTATAACAATGCAATGCCTGCTATAGTATTATTGTTTAAAATATGCCGGAGTAAAAAAAAAAAAGAAAAGGGGCATGAAAGCGAAGCTGCTTCATAGATTTCTCGTTCCATTGTTAAGCATCGCTGTTTTTTCAAATCAAGGTCTCTACTATAACAATTCTCTTTTCTTTCCTGATTGTGAGTACTTATGATATTTTGATGTTAGAAGTCTTAGAAGCGGACAATGTATAGGCAGACTAATCCACTAATCTAATATTTCTTTGAATCTCTTGGGTTGGTGTCATTTTGGTCCTAGGTGACATACCTGCAGATTTCGATATTAATGACAGGATTAGAATTTAATTATTGGTATATATAGGGAAATAGTGGAATGAAGTTTTATCATGTTTGTAAAAGAATATTGTGTATATTATGAAGTTGAGTACTATCGCCCATGAAATACCTAGCATAGGTAGTAAATATAATTACCGAGCGGATCAGCATGTCAGTACAACATTGGTGATATTTGTCTAGGTCTACATTTTATATTGCAGAACAGTATTTTATTGGCATGACAAGGGAATACTACAGCGTGTTCGGTATCCTGTCATTTTATGCTTGTTAGAATAATAACACAATTGGAGCTCAAAAGGAAGACTCATTTCAACAAGGACGGGTATATTGACAAATACTGGTATTTTATTATTTAGGTTAGGATTCTCTGTGCATTTTTTATTATTATTATAATACTGCAGGTAGTGTGCAAAACGCTTTAACACTCTTGTTATACATTTCTTTTGCATTTAATTATTGTCACTCTCCTTTGTTAGAAAAATCCTTGAAGTATGATGCAAGCAAACAATGAACCTCAATTGTATTCCTTAATATCATATAATTTATGTTAAGGACATATTAATAAATTTAAATTTTAGGATGCTATGTTTTGTTAAATTGTAGTTTGAAAAAATGATACAGTGCATTTGATATTTATTTAAACGAAAAAATAAAATAGGGTATATAATGCACTTGGTTTCACGTTTATTGCTTAAATAAGTAGAGAAGAGAAGCACATTCAAAAAATTTGTAGTATTGATAACATAAACGTCAGACTCGTCCATTTCTATAATAATTATATTTTGGCATTAAATATGAGCAGCTCGACGCCCAGGTATTTATAGACATTATGTAGTTGACTCATAACATTATTAAATTTTAATTTAGCTTAATATTGGATCGGATTATCCGATTGAAATATTTCCCAAATTGTATTCCTATTACCTGTGCAAGCTGAGTTAGTGTCAACTAATTGTTTTGACTTAGGTGGTACTTTGAAATTAAATGTTTGAGACACACTACAAACAGAGACAAAGATAGCAACTTGCTATTATTTAATGTTGCAGTTGTTGATGTTGATATCTGGGTCGAGGAGTCACAACAAAACTGATTTTTTGGAAAATAACGTAAAATTTCAGTCATATCGAGGATGGCGTATGCTTTGATGCGACTGCTGCTAACTTACTAACTTTGCAAATATAAGGGAACCTGGGGTGAGTATGGTGCGGTGGTGGTATTTCAAATGAGTTGTTGGCTTCTATTTGAAAAGATCACATCATTCAGTTTAGTGTTTTTAAGGACAATTCGAGCTTTATGGAGCTGTATTTTTATTGTTTACGACAAAATTGTTTTGACGCACTATACACTGTAGACTTGTACTTATGTGCACCAATTTAATAGGTGTAATGATTTTTAGTACTTCTGCAGTTTTTGAAAATTTCAGGGTCAACTATAAAATATAATATGCATAGTATAACTTCATACCTTGGTAGTACTACTTAGCTCCTCCGTAGGTATGTGCACCTAAGGGGCCAAGAAGTGAAAAATGAGGACGTGTAATCAAAGTAAAAGACGTAGTGGATACTACAAAGCATATACTAAATTATTGTGTGTATTACTGCGTGTATCATGAAATATTGCAGGTCATACATAATATGATTTTTTATAGGTTTATATCTATATAATATTATTAAATCACTACTAAATCTGTAATATAAGAACAAATGAAACTCCTGTCTGACCTTTCACCGTGATTTTTCATCCCTGCTAAGTTTTTTTAAGTTTGATAGCTCACTTGTTGGACTATAACATAACACACGGAGACATACACAGGCGCTGTTATGATAACTACGTAGGGCCTAGGTTATGTGATGTGTGTAGTAAATGTTCGTAAGTACCTACCTATATAGCTCTGGGGGAATCGGTTTTATGTCGATCGTAGCAATGTTAAGTAGTTTTTCGAGGTAAAGCACCTGCTTACACGTTGTTTAATATTTATAGAACTTCCTCTTTGGTTTCACCTTGTATTGCCAAAATATAGCTTCAAACCATCATTATCGTGAGTGTCGTGCTTGGAAGTTATTTGTTTTGTGGACCGCATAAATAATGAATTTGCTTGGTGCTGTTTCTGCAACTTCATCTCATTTGTATACACCATACCATATACACATGCCAAGTTTCAAGTTCTACATGTATGTACGATCCAACTATAATATTATGAAACTGATTGTGTGGTGCTTTATTGTAATGTCCTGCATTCCAAGCTGCATTCATTACCATTCAAACTATCAGTTAATTTTTACTAGCATTTTTTTGTCGTGTTTGCCTTCGCTTTCGTTCTGTTAATTGTGTTGCACGGATGAGCTCATTTAAACTTACCTACGTATGTATGGCTTGCGTATCGGGTTTAAGTTCTCCACTCTCCAACGAAACTGTATATAGATATTGTGTACATATGTGTCGTAATAGCAATAGTGTGTATGGAGATGAGGTATGTTTGGAAGAAATGGTTTGAGAAAAGAAAAATAATACTACTATGGTGATCGTCAGACCGACGAATCACCATTATGTAGAATATATAATATGCATCATCATTATGGTGCATGGCGTATATTATTGTCTTTCAAAAGTTTTAATGTAGAATTATATTGCCCTGCCTATGTGGGGGTAATAATAATAATGAGCTTATTTGCCTGCATTGCTATTCATCATTTTGCACTCAAAACTTCATTTGTTAAATCTCAAGTACGTACGGAAAGGATTGACACCTATTGTAGTTTTATGATTATGATTATTAGCTCTCGATTCTAGAGGAGCAATTCATTCAATCTGAAATCAACTAGCAAAGCCTTTTTCGTTTCAAGGATTGACTTATGGGAAGCTTCTGAATTCAGAAATTATGAAATCCCTTAACCGAATCTCATAATGGTTGAATGCTTTGCTCCCATATACTGCAGTAAGTAAAATGTCCATGTTCGGGGGCAATAAATGTTTTACCTTACGTTGATATAGTCACTTGCAGTGAACTTTGGGTTTACATTCCCTTGATATAATGAAGATTATTCACTGTAACCACAAAGTTTCACTAATGCGGTCTTTTCATAGAACAGTAATCATAGTCGATTGGCTTGCATTCATTTGAGATCAGTGTAATGACTTTTCAAGGGCTTTTGACTGATAGTTAGTATCTATGGTTTGTCTGATTTTGTGTTATTAACTCAGAATGATAATTTTTGGATTCAAAAAAATTATTAAATGTGATAGTTTGACTTGCTCTGAATACCAACAGAGATAACTCACCGGATAAAAAAAGGTAATTTAGATGTAGTCACTCTATTGGTGATTAATATGATGATGTACTGCCTCTTGGGTGAACGTCGACCTTAATTATTTCATGCTTAGCTCAGCTAATAATCTTGTTATAATGATAAAACTAGTTATAGCAATGTTTGGACGTTTATTATTTGTATTGGATTGATGATTTCTTTCAATTATTATATCGATCAGTGTAGCTAAAAACTAGTAAGATATTTCTAGGGTCCATTGTGAATTGTACATGCTTGTGTTCTTTTAAGTGTTTAAAGAATACGCCGAACTATAGTGATAATATTTTGTGTACGAGAATAAAGAAAAGAAGCTTAGGTTGATAGTTGATACGCTTTTAAATAAAATAAATGTAAAGTATCTTTATTATTTTCCATGAGCATTAATTTAATTAGTAGCAATGAACATGAGGCATGAGAGTGCATCCGTTTGATTGCGATTGCATCTGGAGTCTGTGTTGCATTTTGCATGCTATAGTAGGTACATTCACATCTGTATAATAGTGTGCAAAGGCTGCTCCGTCTGCGACTGCATGACTTTGAGTCATTGACAGACACGGTTTTAAAGTTCATTTAATATTACTGCACTACAAGCTGTAGTACTACAGCCTTGCCTTTCAGTGATTTATAATCGAGTTACAAACAAGTATTATAAGTATGTACCATGCGCCATGTGAATAGGGATGTGTATTCTCAGAAGAAAGTTTAAACTTAAGACTGTAATTTACATCATTTAAATGTAATAATTACTGCTACTTTTTGCAAATTAAACTCACCGACTTTTATTGGCAGATGACTTTTATTGGCACATGTTAGTTGTATCCTTAACATAATATGCAATGGGATTAATTAGTTACTTGAAGGCGAAAGTAAATAATTCGTATGACACTATTTGTGTTCGTTTACTCAACTTCTATGTCCGATCCCGTCCCCCATAGCATGACACCACCTGTTGTTTGTATCAGCGAAATACTAGAACTTCACTTCAGAACGTTCCGGCTTCGGCGAATAATTTTTTAAAATTCGTGTAAACTCGGGGTGGGAAATACGGAATCTGCTTTAAAAAGAAAGTGAATATAATGTATTATGTATAAAAAATGTGAATCAACTAATCACAACACTCGAGTACCCGTTGCTCTGTTGTCACTGTGATTAATTATTTAATAATTAGGGTAATGTTTGCCAATTAGATCTGCATACTTAATATTATTACTAGATTTAGATTTACAGAGAGGGAGGGATAGAGTTCAAACTAATTTGGAATTATTTGTGACATTTTGCGGTTCATTCCTTCTTAACATCATAGTGTTAACTGCAAAGCAGCGATAATAATATTATGCTGGACAGAATTGGGCTGCAATACTTTTTGATCTCTGATAATCAGTAATTAAGGTGTAATTTGGGTAGATAAGCCAATAACCATCGGTTTCACACTTCATCATTCCTGCATTTAAGTATTGATTTTCCTTGTTCAGGGAAGTGGGCAATATCTATAATTATGAGTGAAGCGAGCGTTGCTAACCAGTCTGCCTTTTCAGGATTATCTTCTAATAAAATCAACCCTACCTGTGTAGCAGGACATTTTTTTAAACTTGTAGAAACTCTTTGTCCTTCTGCATCGTCTAAAAATCTTTCAAAAGCGAATTCCCTAGAAATCGAAATAGCAAGCGTCTTGTTTCACATTTTTAAAGAGATGTGTCACATAAACTTGCCAGATAGAGAGGCTCAAATCAGCTCTCCCGATTTGAATTCTAAAGTTAGTTCTTGTGGTGAAAAAAAATTCGACGGATCTGATCGGTTGTAGGACATTTGCTACCCGGACATTTGCTACCCGGACATTAGCTACCCGGACATTTGCTACCCAAAGCTCAACCTAGGACATTTGCTACCCATAACCCAGGACATTTGCTACCCACGGCCAAACCTAGGATATTTGCTACCCATGGCTAATGTAGAAATAAATTGCATAGACAATATTTATGAGTACACCACATAACATCGTTGAAATAGTTTATTAATGCTATTATTGTTAATGATAAAACATGGAATTGTTGTTGATAGTCGTTCAAAAATGATATTTCAAAATAATATATATAATATCTTTACAATTAACTGGTCTAATTAATATATCCTGCATATAGAAACTGATTTCTGTGTAAATGTTAGAACCAGACAACAACAAGCCATTGCAGAAACGATACAATAATTACTAAAAGACAAAAAACGGTGACAATAAAATTATAACGTAATCTTAAACCTAATAAAATAAATCAAAGCCCATATGAGTTTAAATGTAAGTACGCAACCTAAGAAGTAAATATGTACTAAGTAGACCCTAAAACTAGAAACTGTCATTTTACCATAATTATGTCAGAAAAAAAAATTTTTACACGTAAATATATTTTTTACCCATGTACAAAAAAAATTACAATTCGCTGAATTCTATATATATAGAATATATTAATTAGAAAAATTAATTGTATATTATTATTATTATTATTATTATTATTATTATTATTATTATTATTATTATTATTATATATATTATTTTTAAATATCATTCAGCGTGTCTGCAATGGCTTGTTGTTGTCTGGTCCTGGTTCTAACATTTATACGGCAATCATTCCTAATATGCAGGAAATATTAATTAGAAAAATTAATTGTAAAGATATTATATATAATATTTTAAAATATCATTTTTGAACGACTATCAACAATAATTCCATGTTTTATCATTAACAATAATAGCATTAATAAACTATTTCAACGATGCCATGTGGTGTACTCATAAATATTGTCTATGCAATTTATTTCTACATTAGCCATGGGTTGCAAATGTCCTAGATTTGGCCGTGGGTAGCAAATGTCCTAGGTTGGGCTTTGGGTAGCAAATGTCCGGGTAGCAAATGTCCGTTTACCATCTGATCTACAGAACGCGGAAAACATCAAATGTGAGAATCATGACTATCGTGTAAACTGGCGTAAGCGTAACCACCAATCTGATTTTTTAACTGAAATTGTTGACAGATCTTTAAAATGTAACACAACTCGGACAGCTAGATCAAGTCCACAGCGTGCTAATAATTTTAAAGCTGCTTTTTACTTAAACAGAAATGGGATTTCTAACAATTTCAGTCCTGTCAAAATAAGAACCCCTTCCCCTAATGCTCTCCCACTTCCACTGACGTCTCCAGCAGCGTATGTCACTTGCGAGCAAAACGATAACGATAATTGGCCGACTTTAAGAAGTAGCACAAATGGTAATAAGGAGTACGTATAAAGGTTAAACTTGTACCATTTTAATTAAGTTATATAGTTCTAAAAACCGCATTTTAATAATTGGGTGGCTGATTTGCAATCAAAGATGAAGTCTTGTACGTAATTGTTTTTGTAATTTCTGAAGCACTTCTGATTTGTTGTTACACAATAATTGTTCTGTGGTACTTTACCCTAGGCCTGGAAATTACTGTATTATGAAAAGCTTGTGGTTCGGATCATTTACAATTTAGCTTATGTATTATTCTGATATTGGATTGGTGTGAACGTCTGTACAATTCGGGCTTGCTTTTACTAATCACCAGTCTCAACTCCGACATGCGATGAACACTAATAAACAGAATAGTTTACTCCTAGTGTCACACACAGAGATGCGGTTTGGTTTTGGTTAGTTACACGGTAACCAGATCCACAGTAATTAGTATAGTATAAGTGTGCATTCCATTATATTGAGCACCGCACCTGGTGAAACTCACCGAAACGCATTTTAGGCTGCGAGTTAGAATTATCGTCACCAAAATAGACCTGTGGCCAGTAGTAGCTGAATGGTAAAGCTTAATTTGCACATTTCTAAACTTTGCATCATTTTGAGCTATCTAATATTTCTAAAAGTTAGTAATTAGTTCTAGATTCCCAGGATTGAATGCATGACGCGGCACATAAAATGGAGGATATGTAATTTAATTAAACCTTTTCTACTGGAAATAGCGATGCTTGGTTACCTACTTGCATTAAATTTTCGATTAAGTTAAAGTAAAACCGAACTTGTGTAAATCCGAATTTTAAGAAGAGTTTCAAAATTAGCATCCATCTCTTACTGAATTTTGACTTGTTTGAAGTTTTTAATGAACACCTACTGAGTGTTTAAAAATGTGCTAGTTTCATTCTATTTATGGCTGCTCCATTTTTTTTACTAGTTAGTGCTTTACTACTTGCAAGCCAAAAGTTTGTGTCAATCTGCTCAGTTACAAGGACAAGACAATTTTCCATGGCTGTGCGGTGATTAAAAACTTTTGACAGCTGAGCTAAAATAGCAACTTATAAGTCTTCGTTTGGATTCGTAATGACGATTATTTAAAATTCCGTGGTAATTAATTAATTAAAGTCTTCTTTAATGCCAAGGAACGTCGGTTTTTGGTTTAACTTAGAACGTGAAAACCTGTTGATATTATACCTGGGCACATTAATTAACAATTTGTCATTGTGAAACTATGAATGTTGCTCTAAGATCGCATTTTTATGGCTTGAAGGTAATGTTTAAGTTTTTCTCTTTGAACTTTGCTCCTTCAAATAATTTGTCAGGAGGTTCGAAGACTTGCGGTTTGTTTTGTCCCAACTAGCAACTCCCATGTATGGACGGATACAGTCAGTGGTTGATTCGGAATGTTTTATTCATTTACTTTTATTTAATATTATGTTGGGATTCCTCTATTGCACACCACACCCTTTAAAGTAATCGTCTAACCTAGTTTATGAAAGAGGTCAACTGCAAGACTTGCTATCTGACATTAAAATAAATTATAAGCTATGCAATGTGCATTTGCTAGTGTATCCTTTGGACAAGTAATATTTCGCATCAGAATGAATGCAGTATTGATACTTCTGATACCTTCTCTTTAAATTGTAGTTGGTGTAGGTGTGGCACTACAGTTTATACTTTAACTGAGACTTTCAGGATGGATGGAAAGCAAGATTAACTAAAATTCATACGATTGTTCGGTATTGTGGTCATTCAGACTCCTGAGTGGTGCGTGTCGAATTAAGTTTTGAAACAAAAACAGTTGTAGATAAAATACATTCTATTTCTGTTTGCTAAGCTTCAATGAAGAATAATAAAGCATCCTCACATTTTTCTATCGGCGTTTGCGAATCGACAGCATAAAAATGATTAGATGTATGGGTATTCACCAAAGCTGGTAAGGTGCATTAGTTTCCAACATAATCGTCCTTCCAATTATTTCTTGCCCGTCTGTGTATTGCCGAAAGTTCAGCTTTTAGATGGTTTTGTGCGGTGAACAAACGACTGGAGATCACAGTTGCGTCAGACTTCAGAGTGGATTTTACTGTCAAAAAGGAGCTATGTAAGAAACGTAGTTGCAATGTTTGTCAGTTTATATATTATTACCTTAAATTGGGAAACGATAGTGTTTGTAAACGTATGTGGGTAAAGTTAATAGCAGTAGTTAATGTTTCACACACTACGATTAGAAGAATGGCAATTGCGAGGCACCACACACAACATTCTCTTTAGTGATCACAGTTGAATCGCATGAGTAACTTTGATGTTGAAGGTGTCGTAATTTCTAGAATGTGATGGGACTAGCCTTGCTCTTGCTACCTGTCGAAGGGCACACTTTAATTAATAACCTTTACGTTACCTACCCTACCTACCAAATTCTCTTGTCTTGACTTTCAGTCTTTGTTGTGTCAGATGGTTTCGAGTGAGAAAGGTCAGACGTAGAATATTTTGCCAAATTGCATTTTCTTTTCTTGCATCTTTTTACATCCAAATTATATTCATCAGTAGTATCAGTATCAAACAGAAGGTATTATTTCGACTTGTCGCAGCAGCTATTTTCATTAACAAAATTTTTGTGTTTATACTGTACTATACACTACAGTAGTTTTATTTTTCACCTAAATTAAAATTTATTTGACACGAAGTGTATCTGTATAACTATTTTTGCAATGGTTGTCTGGTCATTTTGGAGTTTTATGTTAGCGATGAATATTTATCCATAATCCATGGTCATGATGTATGCAGTAAATCGCAATGAGCAGTGTAAAAATTGACTAGAGAATTAAGGTCTAAATATTGAATGTATAATTTTACCTAGTGAAGTGATGAACCCTTTCCTTTCAAATTTTATATTTATCTCCTCCACTTCGAAGGTGTCCATTTAGGTGAATTCAAAACTCAAAACAAATTTTACTATGGTTTTCGGCCTCTTCATCTTCAACTATATTGTATTCACTTTTTTGCATAAAGTATGCAATAAAGCGTGGATTTTCTATAACAATAAAGGAATTGTATACATATTTTCAATTTATGCATTACAAACCATTTGTTGTAAAGGATGTTATTATTATAAGAATGTTCTTGGGCATTATACTCTGACTCTCTTGTCCATGAGTATATAAAATCTCATGGTGTATGAACTTCAGGATATTAGACATTACCTTCACCGTCGTACTCTGGTTGACTCCTCTTCTCAAACACATGCATAGCTATAATGTAATGTAGATGTCGGGATGCAATTTATTATCTACCTATAGGTATATAAATAATTTTTTATCCATATAATTATTATACATCTCAAAATATATCTTTCTTAGGATGAATTGACTTATAGAAATTTAATGCAGGAAGCATTGAGGTTCTTCGTTCTTCAGGTCTCGATTGACATTGAACTGGTGACTCGAGTGCAAAAAAGAAAGGCAAGAAACTATGGCTAAGAATGCGTTGCGTGCATAAACAAAACGAGTTAGGGGCAGAGGCGTAGTTAATATTATTATGACTTCAATGCTTGTGTGGAGCAGTAAAGCAGTAATGATATTTTGCAATTAAGTTCAGCAAACTTTATAAGACCATCTATTCATTCCTCACCGATATATTGTAAAATTGTGCTTATGTCGTGCATAATAATTATATTATACTTGTATAATATGTATGTATATACATTCCTAATAGTATTATTCAAGTTGAATGTGATAGGACTGCAAGCAATGTTTGCTGTAGCCGTGAATACATAGCACGGTTTTTTATTTATTGCAGGCTACGAATGTCATATTTTGGTACTCGTATGTACTGTGTTCATGTTGTTACTGTTCACTGTTTATATGTTGATATAATTACTGTGCTGAACCTGGGAAGCTTATTGGACTTATTCGACTATATGTATTTTTCATCGTCTATTGAAAAATGAGACATGAAACACTGACGAGGTCACAGTTATTGTTGTAACTATAACTATGTAACTACCTTCATGGTAAAACTATTGTTCCCGGCTATAAGCCGTGCGCAATTGTAAGGGAATATAAAAAATATAATCTATATAAATATAGATTGTGTGACCGTGACCAGTGAAGCGTGTGATTACGCTACAATTCGTTGAGTACTGGAAATTGATTTGATGGGTTGGAGTTGTAGTAAAATAAATTGAAAAAAATTAATTTCATTGTTTTGTTTATTATAGGTTTGTCTCTGGATACCAACCTGCCAATGTCCTCCATGGGGCCCCAGAGCCCTTTAGATATGAAACCCGACACGAATAGTTTGCTCTCTTCATCCGGTGCATTTAGTCCTGGAACTGGAGCTGGGCCGGCGTCACCCAGGTACGCTTCTTCTGATGATAGGTAATTGCTTATTCTACATACCTTCTTTCAGTATGCTTAATTCACGCTCACCAGTATTTTAGTAAAAAATGTTTTGCATTTTATCCTGAGTGATTTGTTTGGCTATTGAAGATGTGCACTGTTCAGTGGGGTAATAAAATTTTCATAAATAATTAATACTAAAAACGTATTTATCGGCGGATAAGCTAGAAGTCGGGTGTCTTTCCCATGCACTAGTACTACCCACATTGTGCTGGAGGTACGGTTTAGTATGGCTTGGAAAGTATACTAATTTTGAGCTGGGAAGGATCCCTAAACGTCACTTTTTGTACACGGTAGTACACCACTCAGTCGTTGACGTACGTATGCTGCACGAGACTAGTAATACGTACGCTCACGTATACGCATGAGCACGCTGCTTGCGAATAAATCCGTATGCTTCTTCATACTAATGATTGATATGAGCGAGCGTGCACCATCATGCTTACAACAATGACACGAATGTATGCTTTACAGTACAAACGAAAACTGTAGTATGGTATACTAACCACAGTATTAAAGAAGTATGAAGATGCCACTACATTCTTATTATGCTGTTTAAAAAGTATTCTACAATTCAACTAACAGTTAGTATGAGTTACTACAAACAAAAGCTAACTCAGGATAAAAAATAATCCGACACACACATTAGTTACAAATAATCAATACCAGTTGCCTTTATTAGTACACGAATTCTAGAGACCTGCAGATACATAAATTATATAGCAGTCCAACGTACATGTACGTTGAACTGCAAACATAGTCATCACACAAGAAGTAACAATTAATCTATCTGGGTCATAGTCAAACACCACCATGGGAAACCGTATCACATGTTGACTAACATTTAAATTAACTTTATGGTGTCAACAATTTTAGTTTTGAAAGCCGACTGGACAGTTTATGAGACACGATCTTGAATGTTGTCAAGCTAATAATAATAACGGCACTAATAGTGATCTTATTTTTAGTATTAACATTGAACTGAAAGTAAGTATATCACATTGCATGCTCTTATTGATGTAACACAGATTTAATGTTATCGGTTTGTAGCCCTCCGGTCCCAGTCACTGTGATCACGATGGAATTGTCACTTTTTCAATAGATAGTGGTGATGGGACATTGAGACTGCCACTTTGACACCAGAAAATTGTATTCAAGATACTTTCAATTAATTCCGGGCGTCTGGTTAATCCGTAACACTTAAGGGCTTAGCAACTACTAACAGTAAAATACTACACTGCCTGCAATTAGGCAACTTGTGCATTTCATGAAAAAAACCGTTAAAAAGTAAGCCGGGCACGAGGTGGTATGACTATAAAGTACTACTTATGATAGGCTCGTACGAATGCGGGAATTTTCAGACATGTCACATGTAATACTAAATAATGCATATTGTTTGTATTGAGTGGCATGTAAAGATGTACCCACGGAGTTAGCACGGATGAGCATGATCACAACAAACAGAAGCGAGTACAGAGTGGCGTACTGACTGGTACTAATACGTAACATTCTAGTAGCATGCTTTCAATCAGCACAGCGCAGTATAACAAGCGACATGCTATGCTATGCTAACTAAATGTGTACTTTTAGCGTGGTATGTGTAAGTATGACTTAGCACATGATGCGCGCGCAACATACTTTTCAGAATTGTACTTATGCGTACCAAACCATACTTTCAGCACAATGTGGGTAATCTCTAAATGCATTGCGATAGGTGAATGGAAAGGTAGTTTAACATAGAGATAAAGAAATACAACCTTTAAAATCGGGAAAGGCCGAAAGGCGCTGCCTATCTTGTTACTTTTTGTCGTCGGAAGTGGTTAAACCATTAAAATTCTCATAGATTACTTTGCAATACGTAAAAATCTGGTTTTATTGTAACTCACTAGGTAGTAAATTGTTGTACGAATGAACTAGTTTTATGTTACGTCACGTGCGCCATACCTACAAACATTAATATTATTTACTATTGCTTTAAGAAAGTTTTGGTACCTATGTAATCTATGAACCTAGATCTTAGGAATATTTTTTTTATTTTTCCTCATAATATAATGATATCTTATTATCGTACCTATTTAAATTTGATTTTTTACCTTAGTTTCAAGCTTTCAATAATAGAATCGGCCGTGGATTATTTCTTATGCCTATGTCAGATGAGTGCATCTCATTTCATTATTAAAATCTAAAAGCCCAGCAAGAGTAAGATTTAAATCGTAGTTTATAAACGATTTTGCCTTGAATAAGGTTTATGAACTACGATTTTAATGTCCTTTGAAGTGTGTATTTACATGTTTAAATATAATTAATTATACATCATATGTATTAATACCTTATGGTGATTATGTTATAACAGTGTGACATAGTGTTGGTCTATGTAGGTAATTATGAGTTTAACTTTTAAATTCATTTTGATGCTGGTTTTACTTTTTACATTAAAGGAATCTAAAAGGGATCATGATGGTTTGAACTTGACCATTTTGGTTTGCTAATAGTAAATGTGTATGTTTTGTGATGCTGCATTCAAAATTCTGAAAGGACAGAGTGAACTATGTGCGGTGACTATCACTATGATTACGAGCTCTTTTGTCAACTAAAATTTATCACTATTTTATTACCAATTATTACTATCCAGTGCAGCATAGGGTTAACCTTCGACTAATTAGTGCATTTAGTTGCGTTTTATGTGAGCGCCGTCTAAAAATCGATTTTATGTGCAGCTTTTCAAGGTAAAAGTCTTTAGAGAATACTATTATACTTTACTTTGAGAAAGCTGTACCACTGTGTTGATAAATAATAATCGCTTCTACTCTTAAACAAACGCAAACTTAAGGTCATTTATTTTCTTTAGGTAGAAAAAGTGGTATGAGGGGATGATGAGGTATCATATAAACCGATAAAAGTAACAGATCGCACTGCATGGGAAAAACTAGCTAAAATGAACATCAGACAATTTCCGCTCCCTTTAATAATAAAAACTGTACAAACCTATATAGACATGAAAATACAGACGCTCCAAACTTTGCGTATGTATATATGTATATATTCTTGAGCTGAAGTGATGAAAAGTGTTTTCTTACAAGCACACATCCACATGACGCTCTCAATACTTTCTCACGGGTTTTCATTTCTTGGACGACGTAAATGACACTTTTCACTTGATATTATAGGAGCTCAAAATAAACGTACGAAAAGCACAAAGTGACTTTTATTGATTTAACACACGAGCGACAGGCATACTTATATAACTACCTATATATAAATGTATTCAAAAGGTCAACGCTTGGAACTGTATTACATAAGAATGCTTAAGAAAATTTTGAATGACACCATTTGGAGCAAATTGTGCTTGTCATCTAAAGCTAGGTAGTGGAAGTGCAAGTTTGTTGTAACTTGAGTACAGAAGTTCGGTAGTTCTTTTTGCGAAACTGTTTTATTACTGTGGAGAAAGTCCTGATGGATGCTCGGTCAATTCAGTACATAGTAAGGAGCACAGAACTTCTTATGCTGCAAGGCTAAGGAACAAACTACTTCTGAGGAAGATTAGACGTTCATAATTATTCTGCGTTAAATAAAGGTTTGTAGTTAAACCTTAATCCTTTACCTGGATTTTCTAGCCCAATGGCTTCGCATATAAAAAACTATCAAAGTTCCAAAAACTGCAATCTTCCTATCCATCTTGGACAAAACTAACTAATTTGGCTGACCGCTAGTTTATTTGCACTATGATCAAGAACTTCTAAGGCCATTTAGATTTTAGGAAAATTCCAGAGGTACTCCGTTATTTTTCGTAATCTTGGGCCTCCCTTGCTCTACCTTTTGAAGGCAATTTGCAGGGCCCCAGTCTGCTCTTGTGTAAGATGGTATTACGCTGGCATTCTTGTATCGTTGTGTGTACATTATACACGCGTTTCGAATCATTTGTGTGTATCGTAGAGATTACAGTGCCACAGAAATGTTCAGGGAAAATAAGGGAAGTAATCCCAGGTAATCCTAACCGCCAAAAATCCCTAAAAGCTATAGACTGAGTGATTCAGAATCTACAGCTCGGGCGTATTCAGGATTTGACTCGTGCAAACACCATAGTGGACTTGCCCTGTGTTAATCTATCCTTCCTTCAGCTTTCTATACTTGTACTGGGTTCTGCCTGGTTCTAACTCTTACTAACTTTTTTAATTAAAAATGTCTGTTAGTATGTACCATAAAGCTTCTAATAACGCCCCGGAGAGATTACGTCAAAATTTGCTTTAGACCCGGGAGTTATTAGAAAACGTTATTTCATGTACAAAAGTCTCTTCATTTGATTCAATGCTAAAGACTCCGGGAGTTATTAAGAGCGTTGCGGTACTTTCATTTTCTCTCCTATTTTTTGTTACCCATGGTCCTAGTGGCCTGAGCGGCATTCCAGTAGCTTCATGTTACTGGATCTCCTTCAAATACAATACAATACCCATGGTCCTATGGTCTGTTTTTAACAACAAATTATAAATAATAATTTGAATGAATAACCGATCATTCAAATAATAACATATTGATATTTTGAATATAATTTCATGCTCTAAGCTTTAAAAGTGGCATTATAATTACCTATGTAAAAACGTAATGTGGGCTTTGTGTGTGTGTGCGTAAATTGTAAATACATATGGTACTAGTGCTAGGTATGCAACTCCTATATTTGAAAATATTAGTTCAGTACAAAGCAGCTTAATTAGTATATTACACAGAACTTTTAAAACTACAGCTGGTTTTTCCGGCTTGTGAAAAACTGTTTTTCTGTGAGAAGTCGTACTTAGCTCTACACCGAGGTTTTATTTAGAAGGTCTGAGTTTTGATTATCTCGACTAGAATTCCAGAGTTTAACCCTGTTAATTGTAATTAATGGGTATAGGCATATGTAATGTAGGTATAGATAATTCAGAACTGTGGCATGTACTTTCATTATCGAGTATGATGTGCATTCATAATAAAAGTTGTACCAGTACCAACCATACTCATATGATATATTATAATTATACATTCTTATGTACATCCCGAAATATGCATATGGGCGTGCTGTAGATTTTTTTTACCATTTTTTCGCTATGCTTTTTGAGGAATTGACTATAAGAATGTGCTTCTTTACTTGTTGCTAAGCTCTACATAATACTATCATGTTCTCTCAACGTAGGTAATTACCTTCGTAACTATAGTGTTTTGTGGTATACATGTGGTTTGTAAGCTCCAACAGTTTCCATTGTATTCGAGTTCGAGGTCCTGGAGCTGGAGTAAGTTGTAACAAGGATGCTCTGACATTGCCGAGTTCTTCATCCATAAGAATTTCGCATGTAGGTTCCACACGCTTGACAAGCTTAAGTATGTTTAAATCTATTTGGCGATGCTTTGCGGGTGTACAATAGATGTAGATAAATGTGTCCATTCATATGTACTAGTTCGTATAGTCATCATCAGGGCAATTGTGTTTTAAGGAACGTCAGACATCATGCTTAGAAGATGGATAGTCAAGGTTAGTTGGAAAAGATTTGAAGGAGATACAAAAATACGCCTTTTGCCTTTCTTTAGTTGAGTTGAGAGAGGAGTTCATCGGATGAGTTACGCCTTACATACTGCATTTCTCAACGTGATGTTTAAAGAATAATTCTGTATTGAAAAATATGATAGAACCTATTCATTTCATCACATCTTTTAAGAAGAAAAAACAGAATATACCTTAGATAGTTTGTATAAAAATGCAGTAATATTAAAAAGAATATTCTATTCTTCTATTATCGTGTCTTATGCCGTCAAATTTAAGTAGCAATTTGTTTGGAGACTGAAGAGACTAATTTAAAAGCTCTTATTTTTGTTCTTGTTCTTGTATACTTTCAAGGTATCATATAACGGCTATAATCAGAATCGGTTACTTACATACTACATTACTGCTTCGTTTCTTTAATTACATTGTAGATTAACATTAAAGTTGATTGTCGCTAGTTGCGATTCCCGTTATCAAATTATTTCAATTGTAGCTCTTTCGTTCCATGGGTGGCTGATATTTTTATAAGTTTACATAAATGTAGGTATGAACACTTAGATCCTGGCGAAATTTTGCGAAAATTCTTCAGATATAATTTACACTTTATATTCGAAGCGTACATCTCCCAGCTAAGATTCCAGGTATGTGTGCAGGTGCATAATTGGCTTTCTATGATAAGTGATAATATTATGCACGCTTTATTATGGTTAGGTTAGGAAAAAAGTTTGGGGTGACTTGCCGGCCCGGGCATGTCCAACCCCGTCTACTTATGTTCCATAGTTTTGCAGTTTTTATATTATACAACATACAAAGAATTATGAAAATTTGGATTGACTTGCGAAGCCTCATTTAGTAAAAGCATTGCAGTCGAACGTAAACTGCAAACAAAATAATATTTGTATTTAAAATAAAGTTATCTTTCTCTCTTTCTAGTTGGTTATAAATGGTATAGGCGAATTGTATTTTAAATACAATTGACGATATGTGGGTTCACTCTGTGAGTCTGTTGGCTATACGAGTTGAGTGTCAGCGTCACGCTATTTTTTTGTCCTAGTTAGTTGTCCTTCTTTAACTCCATCTCCATACATTTCTTTAAATTAAATTCGATTTCAAATTAGAATGTTTAAACATCTCAAAAGTAGTTCAGCTGTACTATCAGGGATTTTTGCTATTTTGATTTTATCTAGTTGCGAATTTGCTTTGGTTTGTTAAACTTTCTTATAAAGTAAGTTAAATATATATACTATTATTAATACATACATACACCTAGTTAGAGTACTGGCCAGCTATTTTATTCGGTGCTCAAATGCGTGATATCAGTTTCTAGAGGAGATATTTTGAGTTAGCATAGTGTCTATGCAAGCCGTGCGTATGTTTTTATCGCTACGGATGTGTTTAATATGTTTAATTGAGGTTCAAATTTTCAGAACATTGAGTAGTAGTGACTCGTAACGAGAGGCATGCATTTCTTCGCGTTGACTCCCTACCAACTAGAACTACACTTACATTAGATGTCACTCACTCACTAGTAAAATTATTCCAGATGGTATTGACAGAATCTTTATAATCTGTGAAAATAAGCTAACGAACTTGACGACGTACTTTTATCATCAAGAACAAAGTGCATGCACTGCATGCTGTAATTTTATTGGTAGTACATAATAGTAGTAAATATAAAACGCACGAGGCAAGAGAAGTTTGCTGCACCCATGTGTATTTAGTTTACGAGTGATTATGTCAGTCAGACAATTAATATTGAATTTAGTAATACAATTTTTCAAACCGTCACTGCTCCTCTTACCAGAACAGTTATTAAGGAATTTGTTAGTTCGTAAAATGTTAAATTATTTCATCAGTGATGATAGGAATTTTAATTTTGAATATTTAACTTTGTTTGTGTAGCCTGCCTCAATCATCTTTCTCACTTGGGTCGGGTTTCTTGTCTTCGTCAACGAATGGGACGGGAACTAATGGTGTTACAAATGGTGGATCAAACGGAGTGTCGCCAACAAATGGTCAGTTCCCTCCAAATCATCCGCTGAGCGGTTCAAAGCATCTGTGCAGCATTTGTGGAGATCGTGCTAGTGGGAAACATTATGGAGTATATAGTTGTGAAGGTTGTAAAGGATTCTTCAAACGAACAGTTCGGAAGGATCTGTCCTATGCTTGTCGAGAAGACAAAAACTGTGTAATTGACAAACGGCATCGAAATCGGTGTCAGTACTGCCGATACCAAAAATGTCTCGCCATGGGAATGAAACGTGAAGCTGTTCAGGTATGTCTACATGGATTTTGTCTGCTATGTAGTTCATGAGGTTTTGACAGCTTTTTAAAAATAATATTTCACAACGATTTCTAAAAACAATGAAGTTTTTTGTAGGGTTTTGCTTTCTTGTCTTTTCTGTGTACGGATAAACTGTTATAATATGTACGTATTGAGTTAAGCAATTGACTCTGCTATTAGTGTTTTCAGTGGTAGCAGAGTCAGTCGGCGCATAACTTTAACTTTTAGACTGTACACGCTTGCCTCAGTATTTGTTCCTTGAGACTATTCCCTATTTTTTGTCTATTGCACGATCTATTTTCTGTTGGCCCACGGTCCAAACCTTGGTATTTAACTCCCTATTTCAGTGAGAAAATTTGTTTGCAGTAATGAAAATACGATATTCTATATAGTTGTACAACCCTAGATAATTATTTACATTGAGTATGCCTGTTCTTTCTATATTGCTTTAATATTAAAACATTCGGTACTAGTTGCATATATTACTGAAACTATAATATGTCTGTGTCAAGACTTCTTCTATTGTTGCCTACTAAAATCTCATTTATGTTGTTGTTTCTCTGAAAGAAGCAATATATCTGACTCATAACTTTGCTTAGTCTAACAGAATGATTTTTTGTGGTGCCTGTGCAAGGACCGAGATTCGTTTTCACACAGAAATCCATAAAGAAAGAACATGCTATAGTATTTATTTTTGTTTTAAACACATGCCACTGTGTTATTTTTGAAATCTTGATTTATTCGTTTAAATTTGATGGTTAAATTGTATAATATATCTAGGGGTTTGAGCATTTTCAGTTACTTTCGCAAAATTAAACAATACTAATGTTCACTTGCTAGCCTATTTTCCCAGATATAGTCTTGAAGTTTCTCTTTCGCGTTTCTTTCAGCTCATTGTAAATAAAATAAATAATGAAATCTATGTTTTAGCAATATTAATGATAACGCTGTGATGTACATTTAAATTTTAAATTTCCAGCATTGTACATACATTGTTATTACTGATCGATGGCGTTGGGCTGTATGATTAGAAATGTAAATGTAAAGTTGGGCAATGATATCCAAAACTAATTCTGTTAATGCGAATTCAATATTTTGACTCAATCACAAAATTATGCATGTTCTTATTTTGCTAAATGACAGTACCTTCATGAGAGCCAAGGTTCTAGTAGAAGACGGTCCTCTGCACAGGTGAAGACTTGACTTGCATGCTCCCTTTTAAGTTATTATGAAATAAATCTACTATGTATGTTAACGTCTAATGTACTTTTACCCTTAATGATTGTCATACCTTACCACATCCTTATCTCGGGCAATGCCGATGAACTTCATGTTTATCAGTTTTACTTTAGATTAGAGCCTATGATATTAGACTTGAAGATTCTCTTGAGTTCTTAGTATGAATTTCATAATTTATTTGTATTTGACGTATAATCATAAGTGAACTCAAGGCTCAACTATTAATGTTAGTTTTACTGTATTGTTATTGTACAATCGCGAATGTTTTTCATCATTAGGAAGAGCGACAGCGAACAAGAGAGAGAGGAGAGAGTGAAGTGGAGTCCACGTCCTCAGTTGTTGTAATGGAAATGCCTCTTGATCGGATATTGGAAGCGGAACGACGGGTAGAACTTCGAGCAAGACCTGTCATTGAACCTGAGACGTTAGCTATGAGTGATATTTGCCAGGCGGCTGACAAGCAGCTCTTCCAGTTGGTCGAATGGGCCAAGCATGTTCCACATTTCTGTGAATTATCCCTCGCCGATCGTGTCACTCTACTTCGGACGGGTAAGCCATTTGTATAAAATTTAATTATTTTAATATATACATCTATTTAGTGACTCAGTAATAACCGATGGGATTTCTAACTAACGTAGGATAAATACCTGGAAATTATAAAGTAAATACAATGTTATTCAGCCGTAACTCACAGTAACTGACACGTAGTTATGAGTATGTATGAGGTGAAACTTACAATGTTTAGGGCATGTAAGGCAATACAAAATTGTAGATATGATGAAGATTGGTCATCATAGCTACATTATGTTGCATGACGTAAATGTACTACAGTTGACCGATAAACTGACTCCTGGCAAAATTACGAAGCTAGTAATTATATTTTTTTCTTTTGGGCCGGCTAATCTTGAAATAGAATTTTATTTCAAGATTTTGGCGAGAATAGTTTTTAGTTAATATGTATTCTCAAGTTTTCAAATGCTTGGTTTTCATTAATTTTCTCCTTTCAAATTAGCAATTAGCTTCCTTAGTGATTATTTATGCTCTGCATTAATTTATCTCTCTCTCCCTCTCTCTCATTAATTAATCTCCATTTAAACCAAAAATCTCGATTTAAAGTTAGTTTAGTTTAGTTTAGTTAGATGTTCTGCTGGAAATAAAAACATACGCTAGACAATTACATCACATGCAATACTGCCCAAGTACAAATGTTATCCAGGCTTTCTGTATTTAAAAAAAAATTATTAACTTTGTTGACCTGGGGTAATGTGTCGGAAAAAATAAAACTATAAATATGTATGAAACTAGGAAAGTGTAATACGTTGTAAAAGGAAACTGGTTTCGTTTTTTTAATGTGATAAATGTCATATAATAAGTTAATGCCTTGGTTTTGTTAACTTTAGGTTGGAATGAACTCCTTATAGCTGCATTTGCACATCGTTCCTTGGATGTTAGAGATGCCCTTGTTCTGGCCAATGGGCTCACTATCGACGAGAGTTCGTCAAATCTAGTAAATTCCTATAACTCAACAAAGCGTATTATGAGTATAATGTAGATAACACCATTATATTGGCACATGAAAGTATCTGCATTATATCGTATACGACTCATTGCTGTGGTTAATTTTTTTAGGCGGGTCTGCAACAAATATTTGATCGTGTTGTTAAAGAAGTGGTTGTCAAAATGAGAGACATGAAGGTTGACAAAGCAGAACTAGGCTGTTTAAGGGCTATTATTCTTTATAATTCTGGTAAGTTTCGAGCATTTTTAAAGACAACTGATTTTTGTCACGAAATATATAGGTAGATATTAAAATTAACTAATTTGCGAACGCAGTCAAACTAATATTTTTTCAATGAAATTTGTAGAAGCAAGAGGTCTGCCACCATCGTCGATGTCTCAAGTTGACGGACTTCGGGACAAGGTTTATGCAACACTTGAGGATTATACTCGCTCAACGTATCCAAACGAACCGGGTCGTTTTGCAAAGCTTCTCCTCAGACTCCCGGCCCTCCGTTCCATCGGCCTCAAATGCAACGAGCATCTTTTCTTCTACCGTCTAATAAGTGACACACCAATTGAAAGCTACCTCATGGATATGCTTGGCTCTGCTTCCGATAATTAAGTCTAGTTATTATAGTTTTAAAACTGTCAACACCCATTTAATCATTTTATCTTGTTAAGTAATTAAGATAGTTGCATGTGTTTAACTTGGTTACAAATTAGATAGGTTTACATAATCATCAAGATTGCTTTTACAATTAATAATTCGTTCCGTCACAATTATAGCCATCTTGAAGATTATTATAAGCAATTATGAGTACTATTTAATCTTTAATCTTAAATCTACATATTAAGATTTAACAATTATGCATTTATCTTGTTTGTTATCTCTTTGTGTAGCCCTCGCGGATGTTTCCTGTCAATATTATTGTCATATATCCCCAATTTTCATAGTTAAAATTTTAATTTACATTTAAAGCCTATTCTAGACGCGCACGTTAAAAGCAACAATTCGTACACTATAATGAGCACCTTTTAATACATGATGAAACTCTAATTTCAAAAAGTGTTCATTGGTGTTTTTAATTTCCAACCAATTTAAAACCAATAGGAATTTTTTTTTATATAAAAGTTATTTAAATTAAAATCTTATTATCTTTTGTTTGTAAACTGAAAGTGCTTGAGTTAAAGACAACTTCATTAATCAGTAACCCGTACTATATACTTTTCATGGTAGAGGTGAATTCGTACGAATGATTAGTTTCTTTACCATGCACCACTTGGCTCCTGTTTGTTTTGATGTTCAAACGAGTTTAGCTAGTACTTATTCTTTAATTTGTAATGAAAATATTAAAAGCGTGAACACAGCATGAAGTTTACGATATTTTGTTTTGGTAGCTCAATATTTTTCAACATTTACAATAATTCATTGATCTACTCTACTGGTAGTAGGTTTTCTTTCACCTTTATGTATCATCACAATATTAATGCTTCAGGGAAGTTTAACGACTACATTATTTTTCTAAACTACTTAAACATACGATTGATGAAACTCCCTTGATTCAGATAAGTTGAGCAAATGTATAGATTTATAGAAATATGAGCGTAATTGTTGCAACACATGTTATTTATATTATAATTATGAATTTTGTTTATTATTATCGTTATCTTTGTTACAAGTCATCTTAGAAGGTTCGACTAGTGCGTATATAATACATATTATTATGACACTGTTCTTGAACCTGTAATTACAACTGCGGCTACACTAGTGCTATTGCTATCTTGTTACTAATCGGTGAAATGTTTTTCATTGTTTGAAAATCTTTATTTTGCTAGGAATAATCATTAGTAATAATAAGTTTGTAAATAGTTAATTAATTGCTACATTATTATTTTCATAAGGTTTACAGTTGTACTTGTTGTATAGGTATTAAATAGTAATATAATTTTTGTGCTAGTAAAACTTAAGTGTAATATGAAGTATATAATGTATTTACTTTGTGAGACAGCAATCAGATGTTTTAAATTCCTGTTTCTAATCATTTCTGTTTTTATGACAAAAATATTAGCCAATGTAGGTATTTTATAAGCTAGTTTGAAACTAGAAATTATTTTACTTCGTAAGTACGTACTTTAGTGATATATTAAAAAAATAATTTAGTGGACACGTTTAACATTCGCGATACAACTGAAAGTTAAATTGAGAATTACAAAACGCATACAAAATACAAATTTAAGGTTATTCTACTGTATTGATTTTTTTAAAGAAGAAGAAAAACTGACTTGAAATGAAACACTTAACGAGACTACATGCTAGCATAATAGGAAATATGTTTTGGGTTCTGGAGAACTTATAGTGTATCTATTCTTAAGAATTAATTAGTATGTAAAAGTGTTTTTCGGTGTTAGGTGTTTAATATAATTATCATCCAAAAGCAAAATTAGTACTGATTTCTTACTGTGGGCATAATATTATTTTCCTTATTTGTAACTTAAGTGTTATGTAGTTGTGTTAGGTTATTTGAATTGTGTATGACGTCGTAGCACGTAATACCAATGTTAGTAATGATTATTGCTACAAATACTAAACAAATCCTTACCCACTATGTAACTTTATTTACAATGAATGATTAAGAGTAAGTTGAAATATTATTTAATTTTGTTTATTTTTTGATTGCATTTGTGTACGTATAAATAATTCTGAAGACAGAGAGATTAACAGCATAACGTAGGAATTATATACAAGCATTTAAAGTACTAGTAAAAGTATGTACGATAGTGATGACTGTAGTTTGCAAGCAGAGACAAGAGTGTTCATCTACCAGTCTGATTGAATTAGTGAACGCATCTTTGTACATTTTAAACCTTGTCCCTTATCTTTATTATTTAGATTTATGCAACTAAATACAATTCGTGTATGTTAAAGCAGTTATTCCAGATTTATATATAAATTAGATTATAAGGTCTGAATTTAGTATGGCAAATTGCATGAATAAACCGAAAGATCGGTTGAGTAATACCTCGTACTTCTTAGTTTAGCTCTGATTCAGTAATAAAATAAACAAAGGAAGCATAATGGTCAAACTATTTGCACTCTAAGAAAGGGTCTGCGGAGTAATTCGTTTGGCCTGTTCTGTAAACTTTAGTATTGAATGGAGTTATGAAAATATATGCTGAGCTATTTGTGTACCGTAAAAATCTTAAGGGTGTAAAATGAAAGTGTGTAAAAAATTAATTGTTCAGGCTTTACATTTAATCACAAAAATTTACGTAGAAGAAATGTATTTTTCTGTTATTTTAAAAAGGCAAAGTATTACAAATAATATTAGTCATGAAATATAAAATATATTAATATCATTGTTTCAAGTATCATTAAGATTTTAGTTCGTTTTTTTCTTTGTGCCCTCAAGTCCGTTATTGTGGTTTGTGTAGATTATTCATTAATTATATACAGTTGGTATTGCAAATAAAGCATCACAATCAGGTTTTCTTGAGTACGAAAATAGGGATAGAAAATCGGAATGGAAACAAAATATATGGAACACCTACCCCGTTGGTTGCTCTATCTCCTGTTGCTCTATTCAAATCTTTGTTAAAGATTTTATCGAAGTTTTACATGTTAATAGTCAAAATTATGTACATACGTGTAGCACTAAACACACTGTGTGTGTGTTTTTAAAGATTAAGAAACAGTTTTCAGAATCGTCGAAACCAAATATTCTAGAGTACGGTGTTTTTTTCGCTGAATATGACATTCTACCAGTTTTCTGTATAGTAACCTGTGTCCCCCTAGGAGAGAGGTTTGATCAAAATTTAGTATGTTAACTTAATTTTTTAATTATTCCTGCAAAATTTAATTGTTCTTCATCCAAACCTAATCAATACCATTACAGCTTAAAATACCCTAGACTGGAAATTATTTCATGACTTCTGTGAACGTTCTCAAGGATTTATGGAAGTTTCCATACGTTCGGTTGTGTACCTGTGATTTCACCTTAACGTAACACTGTACTATTTACCTAATCCGTAGATGAATCTATTATACTATTATTAACAATATATATATGACTAATCACAGTGAGCCGAAAATGGTGTATATAATTATATATATCACCTACAAATCACACCACAGTTGAAGCAGAGTGCTATTAAAGTAAGAGAGTTGTACGAAAGTAACGCAATAGTGTATTTAGCTACACATTTTATTGTTAGGAATTATAAAAAAATATAATAATATTATGTCAAATCGAATTTGATAAAAAAAGTTTAACATTGGCAAGTCATGTTCACAATCTCAAAAATTATATTAATAAACTTTTTGCTGTTGCATGGTTTTAAAACAAAGCTATGTGATCAATATTGAAAGATGAATTGTTTAAAAGTCTTTTTGTTATCATATTACATAAACAGGATTTCAAGTTGGTCTGGAATCAGGTATGCAAACTATTTTACCTTCAAAATAGTATATATAATTATTAATAAAATAACAGCATGTAGAATTGTGTAAGGAAATATAGGGATATGTTCCCATAAACTCTGCAATATTTCGTGAATCTAAAGTACGTATTACATCAATGTTAAATGAAGATTGTAAAATATGTCTATAGAACATCTATGTAAAATAAATAGAAAATATACAAAAAGTGTGCTCCGTAATGGTTGAAACTAGAACTGTAAAATAAAGATAAATTAGTATGTATATGTATCTGGAAGAAGACAAATTAGACCCTATGCAGTTATTTGGTTTTTTTACAATAATAATTAGTATTAAATAACTGCAGCAAGTACAGATAAAAATGTTATATATTGGAAATCTCGGACTACTAGAATTGTTAGCATATATTGCTGATGAGAAGATTGTTATTCGTAATCGTGATGCTAAGCTAAAGTAAATTAAATTATACTGTATAACATCATGGCTTGTAAACTACAACCTTAACCGTACGTATAAATATTAACATGGAGTAATGAAATATGGAATTAAGTTACACTAGGAATATAATATGTCCTGGAAGAAAAGAGTTTGTCACGTACCTTAAAATTTTCTCCGTTGGTTAATTTAAAGTTTGAAATGATAACCTTGATGAGTATGTCAAAACATTCTTGATGGAAAGGGAATGCATGTATCTTGTTGTCGGAATAAAAGTCGGTATTTATATATTCCACGCATACAAAATAAATACTATACTAAAATCTCTCTATCTGACTTATTTCTTTAGTAGTGTCGTATGCATTAAGAAACCCTCTTCACCGTTTTGGAACATTACCTTTTTTTCACGTTCCCCCAGCATCTTCGTCGTAGGCTGCTAGATAAAGAATTTTTAACTCTTGGAAAATTGGAATCCTGGCCAGGAACATAATATGTAACCTAGTAGAAATTTAAATAAATTCTAAATGCAAATGAGAAGAATTCATTCTCGGAATAAAATGTGCGCCATTTTGAGAGGAAGCACGTGCATAGTGCTAGTAAATATGTAATTTATAGTTTCCTTCCCATATGTATTGTATATTATATATATATATATCATTTTCGTAGAATGCAATCATTATCTTGTATTAATCCAGGCAAAAGTTTGTCCCTTATAACTAACGTATGTGGGAGGACAACTAAACTTTGTCATCTAATGCGTCTCGGCTTATGCTTGGCTGACTGAAGGGCATGCAATTCCAGGTACTGCTCACTAATTATAAAAATTGATACTAAATATATGCTGCTGTTAAGCAGGGTAAGTACATTATACGATCAAATTGGAGAGAGGCTTTTGGGTGCCAAGGCAATACATTGGGAACGTGAACCTGTAATGATGATTTTATCTTGAACATCTACGTGTAATACATATATTCTCATTGCAGCATCTGTCATCTGTCCACTATTATGCATCGGCACAACTTCTTTGTCTCCTAGCATAGTGTACCTTTGGCGAGTGTGGTCTATCAGTATGTACCCGTGGCTTTTGGTGCCAATGCTTTCTGCAGCGTGCCAGTAGATCACCTTCAGCTACTCGTGTGTCAAAAACCCTGACATACCTAATAAAGAATAAATTATATATTAACTGGACACCATCCAAATGAATGATTTGGTTTGATCTATTTAATTTTGATTAATAATAATTTGTATTCCTCTTACTATCAGTCCTAATTTTCAATACAAACTGTGATATGATGTGGTAATCTCAAAACATTTTTTATCGAGCAAAAACTATTATCGATAGCAAGTACCTGTGCTAAGGTCAAAATTACATTGAGGAGATGTCAAGTAAACAATAATAAGTAATTTTTTTGAGCAATTATATTAGAGCAAAGCTGTTAACAATTTTCAAATAAATACCTACTTACATCAACTAACTAGAATTCCTACCATAAAATACCAAATGGTTTTTTGTACACTTAAATCTTCACACGAATTACTTTATATTCTCTACTTACACAAAAATAGAATTTTGAGCTTGGAGTGTTTGCAATGTCATGTGAGTAATCCAAGCCTTAGATTTTCCCCTTATAATATTGATTACGCCTTTGAATTTTATTGTTTCTTTAATCAGTAATCGCTGGACTGGAGCTGGCTCGAATTCGGTTCAGTATTTTTTAACATTCCAAATTACATCATGGATTCTTACATGGGAGACCGCCATTGGCGTGCTATGTATGTTTGCAGTATTCAAAATAATAATATTCTTATTGTTAGTTAGTTCAGGTTCACCTCTAATAGTTGGTCAGTTGCTGATCAGCATGCACATGGAGTCCAGAACCCGAGATGAAGTAAGCTAACTGATCGTGAGTACACTACTGTTTTGTGGTTTTATTTTTATGATTAGTCATGATCTAGAGTTTGGTAGTTGAATTTGTAGCTCATAGTATGTTATTATTTGTGTACTAGGATAAGGAAAAATGCAGATTATATGAAAAGCGGAGACGATAGACGATAAGAAAATAGAAAGCAAGGTAAAAAAAACAACTGTACTGTATCCCATAGCTTAACATTACTAACGTTGACCGACTTCCACTGCTCCCTATCTCACCTCTTGATTCAGTCCGTATGCAAATTCGCTTTGATTCCAGGTTCGACTTTATTATACAGTAGCAGCAGAGAGAGAGAGAGAGAGAGAGATTCCACCTTTGATTCCGACAGGGACACGTACGTAGCACTGACTGTAACGGTATAACGGCAAACAGCACCTTTTAAGATTACAATAGAAGACACAATACTAACCATTTTTCGAAAATAGTAATCCGTAGTAATATATAGGTATGTAAATTCCCAAACAACGATTGCATGAATGTGCTCACTGTAAAACTCTCGCAATTAAAAAGTTAATGATTTTTTATTATGAATAAAAAGCATTGCTTAAAGTCACCGTCACCGGACAGCGGTGCAGTTAGAACTAGAACGGAAGCGAGCGGCAGCAAGCAGAGTGACAGAGACTTCTGCAATTTACCTACTTTTATGCCTTAAAATTACTACATTTTTTAGAGAATTGCAAAATTTTGAACTGCATGTACATGAATTGTAAATAGAACCTTTTAAAATTTAGGCACTTTTCTTTGGTTAGTTCCATGTCTTTAAAAAGGTGTGTATTGCTACTTCTGCGAGTATACATTTTTGTTGGTTTGGTATACTCACGATCAGCACACAGTGTGTGCGGTAGCATCCAATAGAATTGTATTCATTCCAGGGAAATATTTATTGAACAATCAACGCGTGTCTTTTTATAGCTCAATCAAAAGCTACATACCCACAACTACTCATTCTGTTTGGAATTACCCAAATTAATTAATTGTTTCAGTCTGCTAAAAAGTACAAAAATTTGGAGGAACGTGAATTTATTTGAGGAATCAAAATAACGTGTAAGCTCATACGCAAACGAGAGACGAGGAGTGCAATATCAGACTGACGATGTTCGCTTGATTACTTCTTGTTCACAACCAACACACCAACAACAACAACGAACCCACTGAACCCACCACAGCACAGGTATAAAACAATGAATGAGTGCGGGGAATACTGGAGTGCAGGCAGTAGTATAGTGGTAGCAGTATAATATTGGAAAAGTAAAAGTAGAAACAAAAATATTTGATAATGTATAATGGTTATAGTTGTTGGGGTCGTCGGGACAAAAATACAGTTGCACTGGTTGACTCCACTCGAGATATACTGATATATTATGCTTCTACATTTCCATGGGAAATCCATCCATGGAGTAAGTGAGGAATATAATATTATAGCAAATGATTCTTATAGAGTTGTTCTGCTCTGCTGCATTGCAGATTGGAGCTAAGCAATCCAATTTCAAAGTCTATAATGTTCTTGAATGACATGGAAATGTATGTGGAAAAGTTGTCGGATTGGCCTAACTTACTTCTCACTCTGTATAATCTATCCACATGTTCTGCGGACACACTTTTCTCCGATTCATTTCATTTGAGTCGCTCAGCTTTGGTAACAACATCGTCAAGTGAAGAACACACACATTGTAGGTCTTGGGTCCAAGCGACCCCACCGAACCCTTCTCCAAGTCCAGCTTCGACAACATTTTCCTCACAAAACATTTTTTATGAGTCTCCGTTTGGCTCTATATAGTAATAAATCTATACATAGAAAGCTCCACGTTTCTTCGATATTCCATGTCCTTTTTTTGTTTGTAAAACATACACATATACATGTGAGTAACAGTGTGTTCTCATTTCGGTCCAATTAATTTTAACCGGAATTCCTTGTATAGTCTTCATCAATTACTGTGTGCACTTTCACCGATTTTCACAAATCTTACGTTTAATTACATGACCCTACCCAAATAATATATATTTTTTTGTACATGGTAGTAAAAGGTGTCAATGTTGTAATGTAATACCTAAAAGTCCGCAGTAGTGTCTACGTTATTTCAGCTATAAATAGTTGAAATAATTCGATGAGACGACTTCAATTAATTTTCTACTTTATACCGGCAAGTGATTAGTGACCACACACAAGTGATTTAATTCCAGCGGCTAACAGCTAATAATGGCAGTGAAGACACTACATCAGTGATTTTACTGTGCGAGACGTGTCGTTTTTGATCATACGTTTTATGATCAAATATTCCTTCCTTAAGTCAGTGCAAAGTTGGATTGGGCCCTAGTGAGACGAGAGAAAGCAAAGGTAGTGTTATTAATGATTAAGTTATTAATTCATCATTGAGATGGTATATTGATTTTGGTTTTAGACGTTATTACAAACGATTGTTCTGCTACACTATTGTAATTTTTAATTTAAAATTAGAGTGGTGAGACAAACTGTAACTATCTATATTAGAATACAAATATATAAATTGATTTGCTATGCTGTAACTACTGCTGTTGTCCATTAAAGAAACTTAAAGTGTGCCTTTTTAAAATATGATTATTAGGCGGTAAATCGATTTTTGGAACATGAATGCAAACACGATGTGATTCCAAACTACACATGTATCAAGTGAAGCCAATGTAGGTTTGGATAAGCGGTGCGGTGACAGAACTTTATGAACATCCTTTTTACTGAGACAGCTTTATTACAGTATACGCTGCAGGCAAGTAATTTGTAATAAGTTTTCTATTTCACACATGTAGCGGCAAAAGGTTCAGGTGAAATGTTATTTAAAGGAAGGCAAAATGTTATTCCAGGCCTTTTGTTTTGTTAGTCATTAATATTTATTAATACCGGGATCGGTACGAACCTACCTACACATGCATATAGCTCAATGGTATAGGCACCACTGTAGTAGTAGGAAGGATATTTTATATTTTGATATATGTTTGGAGGAATTTGTTTAGAAACAAATAATTATTGAATGTTGGACTTATTTGTTCAAGGTTTTACATATTATGTACATATGTAATAATTAGGTACCCATGTCTACTTCAGCTTCAGCACACCTGACCGACTTAAGCGTGTGTAGCACATGCTCCACAATCACAATAGTTTTTTATCATGTATTTATTTAGCTTTCATAAGGCTGGGTGTATCTGTACTGACCGTAATAGCAGAGACTATGACACTATATTCGAAGTTGAAAGCGCTTAAAGCAAAAACAAAATGTGTGTAAGTGTAGGTAGTAGTATAGCTTACTTACGTTAAGTCGTACCCATACAAAGGAAGAAAGAGAGGTAATAATTCTTTTCCTACTTTACTTAATAGTCAATGAGTTTCTGCTGGTCAGTTTCTAGGCCCGCCGGCAGCCTTTAGAAATAAATATTTTTTTTAATACAGTTTAGTGGTAAACCCAAGTGTTACTAAAATACCAAGTGTTTAATTAAACTTCTTTGCAGGAAATTGATGTTAATGTCATAGTTGGGATTTTGATTTAATTAATTAAAACTATATTATGATCCAAATTCCAAATCCAATGATCCAATGTGCAAGTATCAAATTGGCATTTAGCACACATACGCGGCAATGAAATGATGACAGTTGAGTTTTTTAATTAAATTAAAGTTAATCCAAAAAACATTGGTGATTTTGAAGTCCAAGTACCTACATAATTATGTCGAATGTGTACTTGTATTAGTTATTCAAAGAATCTGAATTTGAATGACAAATGAAATGCAACTGCAGAGCTACGACTTCCGACTCCAATGCATATAATTGAAGTACATACTATTACAGCATGTACGTTTTAGGCAAGACATTGTATGGGCCGTTACATTTATTATTTTATTATTTACGAATCTGTGATCCGTATAGTAACCAAACTTTAGTAGATATTGTTGTCGGGACCGAGACGCTAAAGCCCTTAATCCTTGTAAGTTCCGCTGCGGCTGCAGTTATAGCGCTATGCAGCTATGCGGGCTTGGAAGTCTAAAAGTATAGATAACATAATATGCAAATCAGAACAACTTGCTTTTGCAATGTGCAAGCTAAATTATTCGAATTAAGTCATTTTACAAGACGAATCTTTATTTCCTGTTTGCCCTGTGTCCTGCATTTTACATGATAGAAGGCAAGGTTAAACGATTTTCATTTAAAGCCAATTCACAGAGTGCCCCATAATCTTATATAGGTAACCACTCCACAGCCAAAACGCACATCGCTACAATCATCAATGTATACATTACAACGTAGCACTTTTACTTTTAAATATAATTTTATTGCAAGTTTAGGTTAGGGTCTGGGCGACCTTTATTGAAGTGTCATATTCAACAATTCAAAACAACAATTTTACTGTTGTTCAATGATTAAATGGATTGAACAACAAAAATGGTTTTTTCCCATAAATTTACCTAGCGAAAAAAAGAAAGAATATCAGTAGAATATTTTGTATTGTGAAAAAAGATTTCTGGCGGAAATAATTCCTACGCAAAAAAATACAAGAAACGATTTTAGGTGTCATCTTTGGTAGTTTATTGTTCTTTTCTCAACCAGTTTTTCCTGATTTATGTTTTTTAAGCTATGCATATGAAAGCATAAACTTCGTTTGGAATGTGCTAGCGTCGACGTTGTGCATACATGACAGTGAATAATTATACCAGTCGCTAACGACCAATTTACTAATTATAATATTCGCATTATATATATTTATACTGAATACTGAATACTGATGAGTACATTCGACTAGGCATGTAATAATGATAATATGTAATTAACTGATGTCTTCCAAATGACTAATTTTTAGCTTCGGTAACATATATGCGTAGACACGTAGACAGGTATTTATTTATTCATTAGTTTTATTATTGACCAAGGCCAGGAATCGCTATCCTTTATGGAGTCTAACACATGCAAAATTTAACCAACATATATGACTATTGTCCTGATTGGGTCTTTTAATATTGTCGTGTTTATATTAAAAACAGCTTAGTAAGAAAATTAGATTACACACATACAATAATCGCAATAAAATTACAATAAAGCTGTGACAAAGTTGACGTTTTATTTCTGTGCTAATAACACAATGATTATCCCCTCTTTTCGTGCTTGACTTAACGGGATTTTGTGTTTCTTATTAGTGTATCATGTAGCTCAGCTTTATACTTACAGAATGAGACATTCAGCACTGGCGAGGCAATTATATAGATACAAGCATGCCTTCATATCTTCTGCTAAGCACTGCCAAATTATAGATAGTAGTATGTAAGTATATAGGTTGGTACATTCATTTTGCGAGTATTTTTGATGTAACTATTATATTAATCTCAATGTCTACCAGTTACACTGGTAGAGGACATAGTAACATCAGTTCTCCAGAAATCGGTGCAAATTTGTGTTCATCATTTATATTCTAAGCGCATTACCTAATTCCAAAACTAGTTCCTTGATAATTTAACAAACATAAATTTCATTACTATGCCTAAAACTTTCTGTTACGTATACTGAGTCTTTTATGCTATCCTCATTGGAGGACAGTGTCAAGTTTATTTTTGAATAATCTTTCTCTCTGGTCCTCATGCAAAAATTAAGCAAATTAAAAATATCGGATTTGGAAAATATTATTGTTTTGGACTCAGATTACAGCGACCCAATAGTAACCAAACCATGGTCCTGGCATTGGCTGTTCTTTGATAAGTCATGCCCAATATGTTCGCTTCATTATGGTTATGTTAGGAAAATAGTTACTTAACTTGCCGGCCTGGGCATGACTTATCAAAGTAACCTCCTGACTTTAGGGGAACAAATAAATACGCCGCAATGCAAAAAGAAAATCATAAAATAATTTAAAATTATATGTTACAGTCACATAGGCTTGCAAAGATGCTTCGATGTGTATTTACTGTGTGTGTTGCTCAAATTCTCTGACGTTGTTCTATATTTTTCAAAGTTTTAAAAGATTGATTCCAAATGTCAATGTCAGTAAAGTTTATGGCAAAATACGTCTACAAGTTTTACTGTGACGCACAAGGCTCCGATTAAATGAGCAATCGATACTCGGATTAGTTTTAAACTTAAATAAAATGTTCTGATTAATGCGAGGAGTAAACAAAAGTTGACGTTTTCTCAAACGATGATTCTTGTTGACTTATGTTGGTCTTTGTGGGTGCGGTAGATTGCCATCAAAAATTAAAATAAATGTATTTTATTGGTTATGAATTAAACATGGATTCAAAATTTACTATACATCTGCGTGTCTCATACATTCTGATCAGAGTGCAAACTCGACTTTGCTGTATCGGTATTGTTCACATAGGGAGAAAATAGCTGCTAGCTCCTGATTTCTTTGGATGATTTGCTTCTTATCTTTCCAGTTCCGCGCTATGGAAATACATGGATTGAATAAGAATTTAACATTGTCGATATGTAAATGAAGCAGCGAATAAGAAAATTTATTAGAACTGGTGGCCGGTTGACATAAAATCTGAGATTATTTAACCATACAAATTTTTTCTAACTGGGCTAGTAAAGAATTGATTTACTTTACACCCGAATCAGTAATACACAGGTGCATGTGGGTACCTGCGGGAATCGGGTTTCCTTGTAGAACAAATGTGGGTGTGCCTATAAAACACAGATAAACTTAAAACAATAGCTATGCTTCTACCACTTTTATTGTGCGAGCAAAGTCAAGTATGAAGCATGAGTGGTTGTAGGAAATGTTTCCCCGAGTATATATACCCCGTCGTGCATAGATGGGAATTTCTAGAATTTTAAATAAACGTATCCTTTGTAAACTGAATTACTCATGTGTCGTGACTTAAACGAGATTTCATAAGCAATATAGCTTATTTACCATCTTATTATAGGTTATTAAAAAGAAAAAATGAGGGACATCTTAGGTCTTGGATAATACTAACTTTGTCTGATAATCGTAGGGGAGTATTTTATAATAATGTATTAAAAAAAATTTCCCTTTCCAACTAATGAAAAGTAATAATAATAAAATGAGTTACAAAATTTTGGACATTAGCTTAAATCAAAATAAAGTAGTGCTTGAAGATAACAGTGAATACTAAACTGACACACATGCAGAAACAGACAATAGTACTTTATACTACCTCTATAATAAAGTTCCAAAAGTTCCCCAATATTTTTTAAAAGCACATTTATATATTCCCTAATTTAATTTGAAACTGTGGGAAAATGTCCGTTGTTACTGATTTGAGGGGAAACTAACTTCCGATGGGGAAATATCCGAATACCAGCTTGAGTGCGGCGTCACACTCTGAAATACTTTACAGAATTACAGACGGCTTCGGATTTCGGACCGCCCTTCTGTCACGGTGGCATTATATTGCATATTGTGTTTAAGGATCATAAGCGTATCACAAAAGAGTAGATAAACTAAAGAAAATGTATATGCCTACTTTACAATAATTACTTACGTCCACCTTTAGATACTAGATGTTGACTCCTAGTACGTCATTTATAGTAAATGAAATTCACTTTCTGAATTAAATCACTAGAACTAGAAAGAATAGAATAGACATTGCTATTTTTTGTTTTAAAAAAAGGATAAGAATTACAAAACGAGCGTTTCATAGATCAAATTGCTGATTTGGTGAGGAATAAACTCTGTTTCTATTGGTCAATGGAGGTTGAAGGGTAAATCATTAAATTATTCATTTCGAGCATTTTCATCACCATTTATTTCGAATTCAGATTATCTATATATGTACGTACGATAAATAGTATGAATAAGTATGCCACATACATAGCTTCAATATAAAAGCGTTGACTGCGAGACATGTTAAATGGAAGTTTTACTTAAAAAATATTGGACGAGTAACCGATTTTGACTGGTTGCAGAAATATTCCTTCCACATTAACCTGTGCTGAGTGTTGACAATTTCCTAGTACCTAGGTAGGTATATTTGATATGTGAGGTATTCAGGGTTTGCACTAAAAATGATCAACCTATAAGTCTCTTGTCGACTCTGTCAGGGTTTCCCATCATTCGTATTCTTTCTTTTGGTCTGAGCTAACATTCAAAACAACCTACCTACCCAACAGCAATAAATAGTGCAAGCGTCAATTTTATATTTTTTATAATTTCGTACTGTATTCTCGAATGATTCCCTACTGAATCTTACATTTTTGGATAGCATCGAACTTGGCTGTGAATAAATTGAAAAATATCCTGTTTCTTTTTTTACATTTGATTTGAACAGAGGATTTCTATCTAAGCTCACTTCCGAAGACTAGAGCCAAAGACCACAACCACTCACTAAAGTGCACCGAGACTGAACTGAAACACAAATGTATCTTTCTAAAGCTCAGAGATAAACTCATCCACGGAAGCATCATCCCAAAAGGAAAGAAATATGGATTTCCTTATTACAATAGTTGGAACTCCGGGTTGTTTGCTGGATCATCTTCCCCCGCAAATTTCCTGCTGTCTCACTCTCAAAACTATCCTGTGTGCCTCTTTACTCACTGTACTTTGGTACTACTTATTTTGGAAGCCATTTGATTTCTACCGAGTGAGTATTTTTTCTCTTCGTTGTTTACATTTTTTCCATCATCCATTCCTTGTTTACCATATTTACTTCCCAAGTTCTCACAAAAGAGTAGTCTCACAAAATGCTATAAAATAATCTATTGTTTTGTAATACTGGTGTTAAATTAACGCACAACTGTAACTACTTTACTTGAACAGCAAATATTGCTTATTTATAAAATTTTAAAATCATTCGTCAGGCACAGGAATGTAAATTGGAAAGAAATAACTTAGGTGCTCGATTTCATAAGTGAAAAGATTCCATAATATGCTATTAAAAAATTAACCTCAGTTTACAGTTTACATGTGTTTGGTTGTAACTCCAGGATTTTACAGAATTAGGATTTGAAGAAGTGAATCGCTCGTACGCTCACTATAAAGATTCAACAAGGAAAAATGCCATCAATGAACTCAGGGAGCGAAGAAAAATCGGGGATTTGCCGCCAGTCTATCCCAATGGCTGGTTTATTATTTTGGAGTCTGATCAGCTCAAGCTTCGAGGGGTGAAAGAAGTCAATGTTCTAGGTAAATGACTATGTATTTCTTGAACTTTTAGTCGATAGTACTGCGAAGCTCCTACTGGGCTGGGATAGGACTGGGCACTTCTGGTGTCCGAAAACAAAAAGCTGAAAATTACATAGACTGCCAGGACCAAGGCATACTTTGAATGAATTATTGATCCTACTTAATTACTGCCATATGCCGTTTTTCTCCTGAGACCTATGTTTTGCATGAGCAATTAATGGGAAAAAAGTTGCTGTGCTACAAAAAAAAAATGCATAGGTATATTTTGGGTAATGTAGGCACCTTAAATCCTTAAATCTGTATTAATGTGCAAGCTATAATAATACCCGGGTCCAAAATTATACGCATGTACTGAAACATTGGCAGGCATATAATTGTGATATAATCTCGTTACAGTTACAGTTAGTGAAGTTATTTTTTTAATAAGGTAGCCACATCAGCTGGTGAAAAAACAACAGTGGCTTTCAATTTAACAATAGGATTTTTTTTTCAATATTAGGGGTACAAAGGTACATTCGTAATATATATTTGCTTCGCGAGTCTGTTATAGTACAAGGGTATCCGAGTCCTTGATTTGAATGGTTTGCGAACGCACTATTATTTTATAGGATATTATACGGCATTTAAAGCTGAGGTTTACAAATTGAAGGTGGGTCGCTTTATCGTGTTAGGTATTTTTATGACGAAATATATATGACATGACATAATACTGCAACTGTCATTTCACTAATGCTGACAGAATAACCAACTGTCATAAAAGTTCTTTTTTTATAGGATATTATACGGTATAATATAAATTAAGGCTTAGGATAGGATGTACAAATATTTATTAATAACCGTAAAATAAATAGTGCATTGCCTAAACTCCATCTCAATGGCAATCGTACAAATAAGTATCAGCCTTGCATTTATGCAACCCAAATGCAATAATATACAAGTCCTTGATATGCTATACTGAAAATGCTGAAAAACATCATTTTATTCATGTGTTCTATACTTTTAGAAATCCAGAATATGAATTTGTGAGAATAGAAAATATTTTTTGTTTTTTAATAGCTTTGTTAGAATCATTTCTAGAATGATAAAATTAGCGACAGCCAACGGGCTAGATTTATAGTGGCACTGTATTTTTTATTCATCAAATTGTGTATACTGACCGTACAACCCCCAAGCTTTACTCATACATAAGCTTATACACATTAATGCTTGTATATCATGATTAAGCAAATGACCACTGGAATTGTACTCACAAGAGTATAAGACCGGTGAAAAGTTACTTGGGATTCAGTAATAAGTAATGCAGTATTAACTGCACTGTAAAACTTTGCCTTTACTATTGATATATATGTGTATAAACATTCAGGAATGAATTTGGTGGCTTGGAGAGGCACAAGTGGAAAAGCGTATGTGTCAGATGCTTACTGTCCTCATTTGGGAGCTCATTTGGGCGTTGGAGGGAAAGTTTCCCAAGAGTGTATTACGTGCCCTTTCCATGGATGGCAATTCGAAGGCTCAACCGGATCCCTGACTAATATACCATATTCTAATAATTCATCCAGTAATCGCTTTTTTTATTTGAATATCTCTCTCATTTAAATATACATTTCTCGTTTTTTTAACGGCTGCGGTCATTAACTATAGAAAGTTTTGTAGCTCTGTATAATGTATTCACATTCCTAACTTTCCAAATGCATAATATATGTTATACATTACAGAAACAGACTTAGCGAAAATCAAAATGAGAACAATAGTAGAACAAAATAGTTTCATCTACTTGTGGTTTCATGCTGAGGGGGAAGAACCATACTGGTATCCAGAAATTGTTCCTGAGATCGAGTCAGGGAACTGGGTGTACAGGGGACGATCCGAATTCCGGGTTGCGTGTCACGTTCAGGTTAGATATGCTTTTAATTTTTAAATTTACACTTTCACGCTAGTCTCCATGTCACACTTTCACTTTTGCTGTGTCTATCACAATTAATCAAAATTTCATCACAACCTTCTATTTGTGAAATAAGTGCATTAATTTATTTACTCTGCTGGCTATGTTATAATGCATACTTTCAACAAGGATTTGGTTCTATCATGAGCAACACTAACACACGCAATATGCCGTACTTTAATTTATGCAATTATGCATGTTTGTATTAGTATGAGAATTGAAATGTCACACACTAAACACAAATGTAATCGAAAGTCTGCCTTTTTTCATAAGATTTTCATTATGAATATGATAGGAAATACCTGAAAATGGAGCGGACATCAACCATTTGAACATCGTGCATGTTCCGGCTTTAATGACAGGTGGGACACCTCAGGATTCCTTTTTTCATTGGGGTGGCGTGAAACACGTTTGGTCGGGAGAGTGGAGACCGTTGGACGAGAAAGGACAGAAGCATATCGCGATGCTGGATGTTTCTCATCATATCAACATTTTCGATGTTTTGCCTTTCATGCAAATGAAAGTTCGGGCTGTTCAGGTATGCAACATATTTTATCAAATATTGTATCTTTGAAGCGGTTTAGACTATAGATATAACTCTCTAACCTGTAAATACTTTATTATTGTGCACTAACTCAATTAACTGCATTTAGGTGAACACATTTAATTAGTATACGTACCTACTTACATATAGGCATAGGTAATACTAATTGTGAACCTATATACGTGGGTGTGATCGAGATTCGTATGGATAATTTAATTATAATTTTTATAATCTCAAGATTGGACCTGGAATTGTTCACCTAGAGTTTAACACTCCACTGGGAAGGGGAGTGCTGTTCCACATGGTAACTCCGCTAGAACCGCTTCTTCAGAAAGTGACTCATCGTTTCTACACGTGCCGTACCATTGTCCATCCATGGGCAAAATTGATTCTTTTAGGAGAAGCAATCATGGTAAATCTTTCTTTGTGCACAATCGCTATATTTTCTCCTTTTCTTTTTGTCTTAAAATGTAGAACAAATTCACTGTTAACGGCATGCTTTCACCTTTTGGGCGATCATAGCCAACTATACTATCATTAATTATAAATCAAATTGTTTTTGAATACACTTTGATTGTGTAGATTTCCAGAGACATTTCGATTTGGAATAGAAAAACGTTCGTGAAAAATCCTACGTTGCCCAAAGAAGACTCAGCGATCAAAAGATATAGGAAGTGGTACAGCCAGTTCTATTCGGATAACAGTCCACGTCACTACTTTGCCAAAAATGACGGCAGCGATGGGGATTTGGGATTTTGAAATATCCAAAATCTAAAACCAGTAGAGCTATACCAGCAAACTCGAATAGATAAAAATCAATAAAAGGATTTACTCTAAACGATCTCTACCTGAACTAGTTCCTGAGGTTTAAGCTGGATCAATTCTAGGACATTAGTGCGGATATTATTAATTAAGTTTGACTAATTAAAACATAGGTGGTTTTTTACTGCAAAGCTCAATTTAAGCTTGAAGCTGTAAGACGTACTCTATATTATGATAATAATATTGTTGTTTATAATGTCTATACGATATAGAAAACAATGGTGTCACAGCAGTAGTAACCCGATGAGAGGTGTAAAACTGCTTTAGCTTGTTTCTAACAAAAAACGGCAAACGGAGCAGCTCAAACCTTTTGAAGGCTGTGAGAATAATTTTTCGTGAACAACAAGCAACTGACATTTTTCCTTGCGTAGTACTAACGTCGAAAATATAGTTTCCTAAATAATGACCAGGAGCAAACAGTAAAAAAATAAATACCCTCCTCAACTTTAGTATAACGACTCAATCTAAAAATCCATCTTGAAACGACTTAAATGAAGATTCTTAAACCGCATTTTAAAGTTGTCGTTTGATGATTACACACATACATCCTGCTGAGGTTTCCAAGAACGAAAAATATAAATAAAATAATTAGACGTATGATTTGTTGTGACGACTTTTGCATTACGATGCGACACACTGTTAAATAGAATACAGGATTTTTTTTATCGTTTGTTCTCAGAAATTATAAAAATTACAAATTGTAGGTTTCGTTATTAAAATATTAACTAAAAAAACTTAAGTTCGCACACAACTCTATAGCTTGAACAACATATACCAACCTAATTAGGCACCTACCTACATCACTACCTCTACACTATAAGAATAGCTATATTTATGATCAAGATAGGGCTTAAAATCGTAATAGTAATCATTTAAATGTTTCTTTCTATATTACGTAAATACCATTCGAAAGGTAGAGGCGAGTAGAAGCTACATCTTTTTAACGGTGTAACAAATTGTTTTATTAAACCACTACCAAAAATCCATTTTTTTCTTCTATAAAACAGAAAAAGAAATTATTGGATGAATTGGATGACTAGCATGTTTCAATTATCGATGGCTTTTACAATATACATTTGTCGAAAGTTTTAATATTTCACATATAGGTTTTTACTTTTCGCTGAGGATTTTGAATACTTAAAAAAATGAGTATAGTGGTAGTAAATCATAATATTTAGAAGTGCACTTTTAGCTAGAGTAAGGGTATAGAAATGATTACTTATTGAATCATAGAACATCAAGTAGGTTTAAAATGAATACCTACATATTTTATGGCATGACATTCTTCAATAAGTCTTAGTTAGTGTAATTTATTCATACTTTAAGACTATTTCTGCATAAGGAATACAATCGGGAATTTATTGTACTCCAATTTTGTCAGATATGCTATGACTCAGCACGCTATAATTACTCTGCACACAAATATACTTAATAATACGTTTATTTAAGTATAGTACCTCACATAATTTAGATCTTGGTTTCACGAGAAAATTTAACAACTGTTAATCTTAAGGATCTCACTTTCAGATTTATAACCATTGATAAAGTGCAAAGCGAAAATCTTATAAGACTTAACTGCTTGTTAACTTTTCTATTGAAATCGATGTCTTAGGCGAGTTATGTCTCAATCACTAATTTAATTAGTATTTCGTACCCCTATTGTGTTAATAAACGAGACTGAGACTTAACGGTAGATTTTATTCATTTTAAATTTTGTCGAACAAACCGAAAATAAAATAATTATGAAAACGAATTATAGCACAAATACAAATATAAATGAAAGGTGCCTTGTAAAATTGTAAATAGTTATAGTACTAATCCCCATTCGCATAATAAAGATGCGATAAGAACATTAGTTAGTGTTCCTGTCGCTTCACAAGTATGAAAGCGACCTTAAGCCTTAGTAAAATCACACAAGTGCATAAGGAAATATAATTATAGATTCGATTTTTTTTGGAAACGATTTTTATGTGTAGCTAGCAACAAAGTAACAATGTGATATAATTACCATCACCTAGAATACGTTGAACACTGTAAGCGTTACAAAACCCGTAACGATATGACGACATGCAAATTAAATTCAGTGATTAAGTTTAACGCATGTAAATAATATACGCAGTCACACAGTTAACGTACGAACATGATAATGCGTGATAAATAAATGAAATTATGATACCCTAAAGTTTAGATGTACGAAAATTAATTGTAATGTAAACATGTGTAATAATTAGCTCAATAAATAAATATCATGTTGGTGCTCATTTACACGCGAAGAATTCGTATCCATGTATTTATTGTATTAAACGCATACATTTAAACTAGGGAGGGGACTTCTATATGTTTGTTAGACATTTTCCTCCCGGACATTTTCCGCCCAGTATTAAAATGACATCACTAAAATAAACTAGTGTTCCTTTCCAGAGAATTTACGTTTTCGTTTATAATTATCGTTAATACATTAAATAAATAAATTGCGATAAATTTTTGTCGTACTTCAGTTTAGGTATTTTGGATATTTTTACGATTGTATACGAGAGCATATGTATGAAAAGGAAGGTTAGTTTGTTTTCACTTACACACAACAATAGTGTTACACTTTGTCCACAATTGATCGGTTCAATTAATCTTTGGTTGATCCTACAGATTTGTGCTCAACTGATGTAGCTCCCAACGGAGTATAAGTTGTTCCGTTACTATTGTGAACAATTCAAAAATAATATTGAAAAATCAAGTTCTTGGAACGAAAACTCTACCCCGGGCTCACACAGTCAAGTATGGTATCGTCCGGAGTCTTCGTTCTGAACTCGACGAGGGTAGTCGTGTACTTCTCTCTGTTCTGAGTACTATCAGAAGGCCTTTTATTTCCATTTTGGATTTTTTGGGCTTGAATTCCTCTGTTCACGAAGCACCTAGTGGTTGCGGGTTCAGCGTGTCGGAATTTAGTTGTCGATTTTCTTCTATCTTCACCTTGGACAACTTTCGATATTTGAGATAGCGTATATCTACATATCAAAGCTGTTTTGCATATTGTAGAACTAACAAGTAGGAAGATATGTAGCTTCGGTGGAGAGGCAGTGCTTGCCACATTGCTGCTCTACTGAAGCTATTTAGGAGTTGTCACAACGTATTTTCGGGCACGTTGACCCTAGCCAATAGCACTACCGGCAATCGCTAGAATATCTCTCGTATTTTTGTGAATAGTTTTGATTAGCTTCGCTTAATTACATGCAAGTTAGACTATGTGCTGGTATTTCGGGAATTTGCATTCCACCAACGACTTCTGGCGTTGATAAATACCAGTACTATGGTCTGATTTAATTGTCAATTCTGAGCAACTCATAGGCATAGTCACTTAATAGGTATACGCTTAGAGATTAAATTGAAAGTTTAGTGCGAAAGTTTCTCGTTCTTTATTTATTTATTTATTCATTTGCTGGGGTGACTAAGGATTACGTTTGGAATATGCATACGCGTTCCATCACTCAACTAAGGAGTACATCAGGTTCGAAAATAGCACCGTAATCATGAAGGAGGAAAGAAAGGTGGTAGTACAGGAAAGTGTGGTAGAGGTGGGCTACAAGCGAATTTATACGCGAACCCTAGGATAAGGAAAGGGGTAACAAACTACATAGGAAAGACTATTGAACGCGATGGAACAGATTAAGGTTATTGTGATCAAGGAAGGATAGCGGGAAATCCAATGTATTGAAATGAGCTTCCAGGATTCTCATGCAACACATCTTCATTCCCACTCTTTCTCTGTCTACCTATGGGTAGCTCCAGAGAGTGTAGAGTAAACCCTACAGCCCATACCGATACAACGACAGTCAGCCGTACAGGACTCACCAAGACCAGAGCCGGAGATCGAACCGGGGCCTGAGTCTAGAATCGTCAAATTCTAAACTGCAGTCCCTAGCCTCTCAACCAACCTGGCTGGCTTAAACCTGGCTGGTTCTTGCTCACGCATACTTTATAACGAGTAAACAAAGCAACTTTCATAAATAAAGACATGTTCATAGTAAAAAGGATCGTTCTGCAATGGGCCCATCAGTGGCCTGAGCGGCATTCCAGTAGCTTTATGTTACTGGATCTCCTTCAAATACAATACAATACAATAGTATCGTCCGTAAATGATGCCATGGATGACATGACGGTTTTCTGATAAACCCATTGATACACTGATACACAATACAGAGTAGAGCCTGTTCAGTTGTGACTGTACAGTTTAGTCAGAAATTTTCCATGACGTCAGAACACTCGAGTTTGGGTTGCTCTCAAACCCAGAGTACTCAACTACTTTACTTAAGTAGCTCTCAAACCCCTGCTTTTGTATGGGTCTGAGAGATTGAAGTAGTAGAAGGAGCCGATGCCTCAGCATCGGCTCAAACAAAAGAAAGAGAGCAGTAGCAGTCAGTCCCTTTCGGCACTGCTCTCAGTCGGCCACCAACCACCTAAGCGATACGACGTGTCCGCTCTGAGCTCTGAACAGCCAAGTTCCATTCTTTCCTCAAAATTATTTTCCAACAAAATTCGTATTCGTAGTATTTTGTGCAACGTATTTGAAGTCAAAATTTAATTGTTATAAAGTGTAATTTAAGTTAATTAGTGTGTAATTAAATTGTCAAATTGGTAATTAATACCAACACTACACCCAGGAGATCAAAAACCCGTCATTTCATTGCCACTAACTCTCTGCCACACCTTAATTTCATTTTACCAATATACATCACAATTTCATTACGTGCATCAAACTTCGGGTCCTCAGTGCATTCATTAGGCTGCTAGTGCTGTTTTCATGCAATCCGTATGTAGTCACGCATTTTGCACTCTTGGTCATCTCTAAATCGGTCGCTGTCCGTCGGTCTTACCCGCCCTCAAATCCTTTCCTCCAGGTCAAGACCCCTCTCAGACCCGTTTCCTCAGGCTCAGTCGGTCGGTCGGTCGGTCGGTCGATCTCAAGCTCATATCGCCCCGTCCAGATCAGCTCATACTCGGTCAGTCGGTCTCGAGCTCATATCGCCCCGTCCAGATCAGCTCATACTCGGTCGGTCGATCTCAAGCTCATATCGCCCCGTCATACCAGACCAGCTCACGTTCGGTCGGTCGGTCGGTCGGACGGGATCAAGCTCACCTGGTCTAAGCTTACCTGGTCCCAGGCCCCAAGTCAGCTCTCAAGCTCACCTGGTCTAAGCTCACCTGGTCCCAGGCCCCAAGTCAGCTCTCAAGCTCACCTGGTCCCAGGCCCCAAGTCAGCTCTCAAGCTCACCTGGTCTAAGCTCACCTGGTCCCAGGCCCTAAGTCAGCTCTCAAGCTCATCGGGTCCCAGCTCAAGTCTGATCCCAGCTCATCGGGTCCCAGCTCTCTTCTGGTCCCAGACCCAAGCTCTGGTCCCAGCTCTCTTCTGGTCCGAGACCCAAGCTCTGGTCCGAGACCCAAGCTCTGGTCCCAGACCCAAGCTCTGGTCCGAGACCCAAGCTCTGGTCCCAGACCCAAGCTCTGATCCCGTCTAGTCTCAGCTTATCGGGTCCCAGCTCAAGTCTGGTCTCAGCTCATCGGGTCCCAGCTCAAGTCTGGTCTCAGCTCATCGGGTCCCAGCTCAAGTCTGATCCCAGCTCATCGGGTCCCAGCTCAATTCTGGTCCTAGCTCATCGGGTCCCAGCTCAAGTCTGGTGCCAGCCTCGTCAGGTCCAGGTCCTTACAGGTTCAAGCCTCCTTCGGTTTCAGCTCACCTGGTCCCAGACCCCAACTCGGCTCTCAGCTCACCTGGTCTCAACCTTCTCCAACCCGGTCTCAAGTCTATTCGACCTGGTATCCAGCTTCTCCAACCCGGTCTCAAGTCTATTGGACCTGGTCTCCAGCCTCCTCAGCCCGGTCTCAAGTCTATTGAGTCCGGTCTCCAGCTCCCCAGCCCGGTCTCAAGTCTATTGAGTCCGGTCTCAACCCTTTCAAACCTCATCTCGATCTCCTCACATCTCATTCCAATCATCTCCTAGTACCCTAAAATCGACTATAACACCACCAAGCAACCCTTCAAACACGTCTTCATAGCGAATTAGGAAAAAACCATCCAATCCTCTTATTTACACAGAGGACGTCCAGTTTGGGTGGACGTTAAGGTGCACCGGGCCTTACAACCCCGTCAAAGTGTGCAGCCCCCTCACAGAGCCCATGCAATTTCACACACATCAATCTTCATTACATTAAAACAGTGGCAGGAAAAGGAATGCAGAAATACACAATAAGTGTACATAATGTGGACTACTTACATTGAAATGTCCTCGTTCACCGAAACTGACTCGTAGATCTATTTATTTTCTTAATACAATTTTAACTTTAACCGTCCATTCACAATGAAACTGCGTCGTGGTCGTACTATTAAAATTCGAACACTGAGTTAATTATTCCTACCTATCTACATAATTTACCGGATTTTTGATTAATATGCTACAATTTACATTCTTGTGCTTCTGACTCTTCCGACACGCACATGGGGCTGAATGTCAACGTACGGGCGGGCTCTATTAACATACATTTACTATTAAATTGAGTCCGAGTCAAACCAATTACCAATATTACCAAAATTCCTGTAGCAGGGTCTGTATCTATGTTGGTAATGCAATACCGTATTGGTGAATTTCCGTATTACATTTAAACAAGGTGTACTTTTGGGATAGTTTATTAATGGCGTCATAAATCGGGTCAATGGGTTTGCCCGAAGACTGGTAACATCCCATGTCCCATGTTAACGACATCCGTTTAAGTAATCGTTACACCAATCAAAGGGGCATCTTTAAAATTATGATATTAAAATGACGCCATTTAAAGACGACCTCATACCATTTGAGAGCCATAAATGTATGTACATGACATGTAGTTTTAAAAAAATGAAAAACTTTTGAGTTGTTCTATTCAACTGCTAATTGCGAGAAACCGATGAATACGTTCTCAACTTCTCAACCAAAAACAGCACTTCTCCTTCACATTTACAAGCGTATAAAAGATGCTTGAATCTAATTGGTTCTAACGACCTACGGGCGGACAGAGAGACAGCCAGCAAACCACAATGGGCAACGGCAACTATGTATCGGATTTATGTTGGCCCAGTTGTCGTGATTTGTGGTGGCTGGTCCTTGGAGATGTCGCACCTGCCTTGGTTGGCCGTGAGCTAATATACTCCTGGCGGTCAACGGTGGATCACCTTTAAAACGCCAATGGGCCGCCTATTAACCTACATCATTTGCCACTTACATGGGAACCTACCTTACTTGAAACTGCAGAATGAAACGAAACTACCCGGAACGTATACTACCCATATGAGTGACCTCTGCTCGTATAGTCGTTCGACTGCAAAATTCGTTGTTCAGCCACAATCGCGCGCGCAAATTCAAAAATATCGATTTTTTCGAATTTCACCGCGCTCTAGCTCCCAAAATTGTCGTCCAATTTTCATAATTTTTAAAATACAACATCTTTGTAAGTTTATCTAAAAAGAAATTTCAGGATTTTTGAAAATTCGAAAATTTTAGTTTTTTTCGAAAACCTCAGAAATAAGCATTTCTTGAACTTTTTTGAAAAAAACTAAAATTTTCAAATTTTCAAAAATCCTGAAATTTATTTTTAGATAAGTGTATAAAGATGTTGTATTTCAAATTCTATGAAAATTGGACAAAAATTGTGGGAGCTAGAGCGCGACGAAGTATGAAAAAATCGATATTTTTGAAATTGCGCGCGCGATTGCGGCCGAACAACGAATTTTGCAGTCGAACGACTATACAAGCAGAGGTCACTCGTATGTGTAGTATACGTTCCGTGTAATTTCGCTTCATTCCGTAGTTTCAAGTAAGGTAGGTTCCCATGTTAGACCGCTACCCACCCAATAACCATGCTACTTCCGACTTTCACCCATTCATATAACATCCATATACCAGGCTGACATCCACTAATCCTCGTGTCCCCCGTTCGCCTTTTTACATCATAAATATCATAAATAATCATAAATTCATCCATTATTTTCATAAAACACTTTGTTGGAACACTTATACAAAAACATATCCCAGTATTTATTCCAAACTAGCTTTAAAACCCAAATAGTCACTTCAATCCGTCAGTTCAGATCCTTGGTTGGCAGGCAAAGGAGCAACACTCAAATCTGACCAGATCCAGAAATATTTCCTTTCAACCAATAAAAATCCGGCGGTTCGCGCCAGATTGGTCGACGTAGATGATGAGCTTCAACAAAGGCGCAAGGCAATTTATGTTAAGAGCGTGACATGTAGTTAAAATAGGATAGAAACAAATTTAAAGTTGACACTAGGGATACCAGAAACTATAGTTTATAGATTACTATAGACGGACGGACAGACAGATGGACAGGACAGACGGACAGGACAGACGTACAGGACAGACGGACAGGACAGACGGACAGGACAGACGGACAGGACAGACATACAGGACAGACGGACAGGACAGACGGACAGGACAGACAGACAGGACAGACGGACAGGACAGACATACAGGACAGACGGACAGGACAGACGGACAGGACAGACACACAGGACAGACGGACAGGACAGACGGACAGGACAGACGGACACGACAGACGGACAAGACAGACGGACACGACAGACAGACAGGACAGACGGACAGGACAGACGGACCGGACAGACGGACAGGACAGACGGACAGGACAGACAGACAGGACAGACAGACAGGACAGACGGACAGGAATGACCGACAGGAATGACGGACCGGACAGACGGACAGGATAGACGGACAGGACAGACATACAGGATAGTCGAACAGGACAGACAGACAGGACAGACGGACAGGACAGACGGACAGGATAGACGGACAGGACAGCCGGACAGGACAGACGGACAGGACTGACGTAAAGGACAGACGGACGGGACAGACAGACAGGACAGACGGACAGGACAGACGGACAGCACAGACGGACAGGAATGACAGACAGGAATGACGGACCGGACAGACGGACAGGATAGACGGACAGGACAGACATACAGGATAGTCGAACAGGACAGACCGACAGGACATACGGACAGGACAGACGGACAGGATAGACGGACAGGACAGACGGACAGGACAGACGGACAGGACCGACGGACAGGACAGACGGACGGGACAGACAGACAGGACAGACGGACAGGACAGACGGACAGCACAGACGGATAGAACAGACGGACAACACAGACGGACAGCACAGACGGACAGGACAGACGGACAGCACAGACGGACAGGACAGACGGACAGCACAGACGGACAGGACAAACGGACAGGACAGACCGACAGGACAGACGGACAGGACAGACGGACAGGACAGACGGACAGGACAGACGGACAGGACCGACGGACAGGACAGACGGACAGGACAGACGGACAGGACAGACGGACAGGACAGACGGACAGGACCGACGGACAGGACAGACGGACAGGACAGACGGACAGGACAGACGGACAGGACAGACGGACAGGACAGACGGACAGGACAGACGGACAGGACAGACGGACAGGACAGACGGACAGGACAGACGGACAGGACAGACAGACAGGACAGACGGACAGGACAGACGGACAGGACAGACGGACAGGACAGACGGACAGGACAGACAGACAGGACGGACGGACAGGACAGACGGACAGGACAGACGGACAGGACAGACGGACAGGACAGACGGACAGGACAGACGGACAGGACAGACGGACAGGACAGACGGACAGGACAGACGGACAGGACAGACGGACAGGACAGACGGACAGGACAGACGGACAGGACAGACGGACAGGACAGACGGACAGGACAGACGGACAGGACAGACGGACAGGACAGACGGACAGGACAGACGGACAGGACAGACGGACAGGACAGACGGACAGGACAGACGGACAGGACAGACGGACAGGACAGACGGACAGGACAGACGGACAGGACAGACGGACAGGACAGACGGACAGGACAGACGGACAGGACAGACGGACAGGACAGACGGACAGGACAGACGGACAGGACAGACGGACAGGACAGACGGACAGGACAGACGGACAGGACAGACGGACAGGACAGACGGACAGGACAGACGGACAGGACAGACGGACAGGACAGACGGACAGGACAGACGGACAGGACAAACGGACAGGACAGACCGACAGGACAGACGGACAGGACAGACGGACAGGACAGACGGACAGGACAGACGGACAGGACAGACGGACAGGACAGACGGACAGGACAGACGGACAGGACAGACGGACAGGACAGACGGACAGGACAGACGGACAGGACAGACATACAGGACAGACATACAGGACAGACGGACAGGACAGACGGACAGGACAGACAGACAGGACAGACGGACAGGACAGACATACAGGACAGACGGACAGGACAGACGGACAGGACAGACAGACAGGACAGACGGACAGGACAGACAGACAGGACAGACAGACAGGACAGACGGACAGGACAGACAGACAGGACGGACGGACAGGACAGACGGACAGGACAGACGGACAGGACAGACGGACAGGACAAACGGACAGAACCGACGGACAGGACAGGACGGACAGGAGGACGGACAGGACAGACGGACAGGACAGACGGACAGGACAGACGGACAGGACAGACGGACAGGACAGACGGACAGGACAAACGGACAGAACAGACGGACAGGACAGGACGGACAGGAGGACGGACAGGACAGACAGACAGGACAGACGGACAGGACAGACGGACAGCACAGACGGACAGGAATGACAGACAGGAATGACGGACAGGACAAACGGACAGGACAGACCGACAGGACAGACGGACAGGACAGACGGACAGGACAGACGGACAGCACAGACGGACAGGAATGACAGACAGGAATGACGGACAGGACAAACGGACAGGACAGACCGACAGGACAGACGGACAGGACAGACGGACAGGACAGACGGACAGGACAGACGGACAGGACAGACGGACAGGACAGACGGACAGGACAGACGGACAGGACAGACGGACAGGACAGACGGACAGGACAGACGGACAGGACAGACGGACAGGACAGACGGACAGGACAGACGGACAGGACAGACGGACAGGACAGACGGACAGGACAGACGGACAGGACAGACGGACAGGACAGACGGACAGGACAGACGGACAGGACAGACGGACAGGACAGACGGACAGGACAGACGGACAGGACAGACGGACAGGACAGACGGACAGGACAGACGGACAGGACAGACGGACAGGACAGACGGACAGGACAGACGGACAGAACAGACGGACAGGACAGACGGACAGGACAGACGGACAGGACAGACGGACAGGACAGACGGACAGGACAGACGGACAGGACAGACGGACAGGACAGACGGACAGGACAGACGGACAGGACAGACGGACAGGACAGACGGACAGGACAGACGGACAGGACAGACGGACAGGACAGACGGACAGGACAGACGGACAGGATAGACGGACAGGACAGACGGACAGGACAGACGGACAGGACAGACGGACAGGACAGACGGACAGGACAAACGGACAGAACAGACGGACAGGACAGGACGGACAGGAGGACGGACAGGACAGACGGACAGGACAGACGGACAGGACAGACGGACAGGACAGACGGACAGGACAGACGGACAGGACAAACGGACAGAACAGACGGACAGGACAGGACGGACAGGAGGACGGACAGGACAGACAGACAGGACAGACGGACAGGACAGACGGACAGCACAGACGGACAGGAATGACAGACAGGAATGACGGACAGGACAAACGGACAGGACAGACCGACAGGACAGACGGACAGGACAGACGGACAGGACAGACGGACAGCACAGACGGACAGGAATGACAGACAGGAATGACGGACAGGACAAACGGACAGGACAGACCGACAGGACAGACGGACAGGACAGACGGACAGGACAGACGGACAGGACAGACGGACAGGACAGACGGACAGGACAGACGGACAGGACAGACGGACAGGACAGACGGACAGGACAGACGGACAGGACAGACGGACAGGACAGACGGACAGGACAGACGGACAGGACAGACGGACAGGACAGACGGACAGGACAGACGGACAGGACAGACGGACAGGACAGACGGACAGGACAGACGGACAGGACAGACGGACAGGACAGACGGACAGGACAGACGGACAGGACAGACGGACAGGACAGACGGACAGGACAGACGGACAGGACAGACGGACAGGACAGACGGACAGAACAGACGGACAGGACAGACGGACAGGACAGACGGACAGGACAGACGGACAGGACAGACGGACAGGACAGACGGACAGGACAGACGGACAGGACAGACGGACAGGACAGACGGACAGGACAGACGGACAGGACAGACGGACAGGACAGACGGACAGGACAGACGGACAGGACAGACGGACAGGACAGACGGACAGGACAGACGGACAGGATAGACGGACAGGACAGACGGACAGGACAGACGGACAGGACAGACGGACAGGACAGACGGACAGGACAGACGGACAGGACAGACGGACAGGACAAACGGACAGGACAGACCGACAGGACAGACGGACAGGACAGACGGACAGGACAGACGGACAGGACAGACGGACAGGACAGACGGACAGGACAGACGGACAGGACAGACGGACAGGACAGACGGACAGGACAGACGGACAGGACAGACGGACAGGACAGACGGACAGGACAGACGGACAGGACAGACATACAGGACAGACGGACAGGACAGACGGACAGGACAGACGGACAGGACAGACAGACAGGACAGACATACAGGACAGACGGACAGGACAGACGGACAGGACAGACAGACAGGACAGACGGACAGGACAGACAGACAGGACAGACAGACAGGACAGACGGACAGGAATGATAGACAGGAATGACGGACCGGACAGACGGACAGGATAGACGGACAGGACAGACATACAGGATAGTCGAACAGGACAGACAGACAGGACAGACGGACAGGACAGACGGACAGGATAGACGGACAGGACAGCCGGACAGGACAGACGGACAGGACCGACGGACAGGACAGACGGACGGGACAGACAGACAGGACAGACGGACAGGACAGACGGACAGCACAGACGGACAGGAATGACAGACAGGAATGACGGACCGGACAGACGGACAGGATAGACGGACAGGACAGACATACAGGATAGTCGAACAGGACAGACCGACAGGACATACGGACAGGACAGACGGACAGGACAGACGGACAGGACAGACGGACACGACAGACGGACAGGACAGACGGACGGGACAGACAGACAGGACAGACGGACAGGACAGACGGACAGCACAGACGGATAGAACAGACGGACAGGACAGACGGACAGGACAGACGGACAGGACAGACGGACAGGACAGACGGACAGGACAGACGGACAGGACAGACGGACAGGACAGACGGACAGGACAGACGGACAGGACAGACGGACAGGACAGACGGACAGGACAGACGGACAGGACAGACGGACAGAACAGACGGACAGGACAGACGGACAGGACAGACGGACAGGACAGACGGACAGGACAGACGGACAGGACAGACGGACAGGACAGACGGACAGGACAGACGGACAGGACAGACGGACAGGACAGACGGACAGGACAGACGGACAGGACAGACGGACAGGACAGACGGACAGGACAGACGGACAGGACAGACGGACAGGACAGACGGACAGGACAGACGGACAGGACAGACGGACAGGACAGACGGACAGGACAGACGGACAGGACAGACGGACAGGACAGACGGACAGGACAGACGGACAGGACAGACGGACAGGACAGACGGACAGGACAGACGGACAGGACAGACGGACAGGACAGACGGACAGGACAGACGGACAGGACAGACGGACAGGACAGACGGACAGGACAAACGGACAGAACAGACGGACAGGACAGACGGACAGGAGGACGGACAGGACAGACGGACAGGACAGACGGACAGGACAGACGGACAGGACAGACGGACAGGACAGACGGACAGGACAGACGGACAGGACAGACGGACAGGTTAGATACCCCTATTTGAGAGTTCTCTTAGGCTCCAGTGGTGTACAGCTGGACTGTTAACACGTTTCTTGTCTGTGTTTAGGATTTATGCTACTAAGGAACGATATTCAAAATATTGTGAGTTTTTGCTTGTGTTGGATGCGTCTTTCAGCTTGTTGCATATTAGGTGTTTGGGTAGGAAAGTGTCTGCATTCTAAAGCAAGTGGTATTTTGCTGAGTGTAATACGTATTGCGTATTTTATGTGGTCGGTTTAGCACGCATTGAAAATTGAACTTAAACCGAAAGTTTGTACCTTTTAGATTTACAAATCTGTAATTAGTGGATCATCAAAAATTCTTTCGGTTGTAATGAAATTTAAAATTGTTTGAGGTGAAATACTATTTTGAAATTTAGTGAAGTTTTGGATTCCCGTAGATTGCCTACACCTTTTAACCTACCGTCTAATACAATTTTAATTGAAGGTGCCTTGAGCGGGAACATGAATTAAATGTACCTTGAATTTTGACTAAACTGAATTTTAGTCCGTAATGAAGTCATTAGGTTTGCGTTTTTCAATTTGCATAAAACAAAGTTCACCTGGCCCTCTGCCCTACCCAGCAAGTGTCATGTCAGTTCACGTCGTACGCACTTTTATGTTTTTTGTTGAATTTAGTTTTTTGCGTATTTATTTTAATTTAGCACCGATGGTTTTTAAGCGTAAAAATTGTATTTGTTAACGGATTTCCAAGTTTGAAGATTTGTTTAAATATGCATGTTTTTCTGAGTAAAATAGACAGTTATACGTATGCGTTGCTTTGCTCAAAAGGTATAGAGTATTTACTTGCTCAGTTGTTTCGTAAACACACTATTGTAGGCGCAAATAGCATTGAGCCTGACCGTTAATCTTTGTTCAAAAATTTGTATCATATGTAATGTTAAAAGTAACGTCAAGTTCTACTGCGCATGTACAAAAAGCTCAACCCTATATGCGACGATTATAGTTGGTTTGCTTAAGTCGTTGGTACCATTCGCAGTTGATACCCCTTGTAGTTAATACGCCGTCGTAGTTAGTAGTAGTCCCAAGTAGTTGGTACGTCAAATATACTTGACGTATGGTAATTCGTGTTGGTGGCCCTTCTAGCGTAAGCATAGTTATATGTAATGTAAGCAAAATTTAAAAGCTTGATCTAAGTGTGCGTAATACGTGAAAAATATTTTAATACACAATAATGCAATTTATTACACTGTAACACTTATTTTTGTAATACTTAGATATAAATAATATTTTGTAGGTACCATTAAATAATAATAATATACCTTATAACATAACGCTGATATTACATGAATAAGCTGACTCTTTAGAAATGTTTAAATAAATACTGCCGCAATAGTAAATTATAACGGAGCTGTTTCTTCTGCTACCTTTAAAAAAAATTATGTTTTTCTTTTAGTTTTATCTATTACTGTTACCTTTGGGCTGGGTTGACCCATGGGTCTGTCTTAAAGGATGAATAAATAAAATAATAAATAATACCATAAGTCTGCGTGGAACACAACAATAATGGTAAAGTAGATTTAACTAGAAGCCGTTTGGGAATGACTCCCACAGGCTCTAATGGTAAAGTGTAAATTGGTATTAACTATTAACGCAATCAGGAGGAGGGCTGATTCATACGAAAAAAAGTATGAAGCTACGAAAATCGAAATAAAAACCATGTTCATAATTCAGCTGACTAGCTGGGTTTCTTATATCTGATGCGCGCACATATTTAATCTCACTTAAGTACTTTAGTTACTTTAACTTATGATCGATTAATGTAATAATTCATAACATGAATTTACCTCTTGCTTCAACAATCTGAGATGTTCGCTGCGATATTTAAAAGGTTATGGTGACTTCGGAATGTGCTAAGTTACGTACGACATGTATATATACATTAAACATTGCATTACTTGAGATGTTTTTATAGATACAACAAACTACAAACCAACGAGAGCTAAAAACTTAATTTAATTAAAACCAGAGTTGGTTCTTTTCCGTAGATCACAAATAAATAACTTCCTTCTAGAACTTGAATCACATTTCTTGCGGTGCTTACTTTTTTGAGCTATTTTTTGAACGACGGTTCGAGACCATCGGCTCCAAATGAGGCATTGGTTGTGCATCAGTATCCTCACGAGCAGATGCTTGTGGATGGGATTTTGGAGCAGAGTGTGTTGCTTTTGATGAATGAGATGGCTTGAATGCAGACAAATCTACGCCAGGCCCTTCGGTTTCAATTATTTCATCTGTGATTCGGGTCCTTCGGATCATGTCTTTTTCGCGAAGCCATGGTGTCTTACAACGTTGACAAGACGCTGAAGATTTGCACGTTTGTACATACTTTGTATAGCACGGTTTATGCAAAAGCATTTTACACTGTGGACATCGGTAACCCTGTGAAATGAGAGGATAAAACAAATGTAGAAGACAATATGATTTTGCTACCGTGTAAATCCTGCTTAAACTCATAACTGAGACTAGATAATAAAAGGAAATCATATAATAAACTGCATTTACGTGAAGTAAGCTCATTTTACATAAAGAGCAACATTGGACGACATCTCTATACAAATCCACCAGAAGAGGTTCAAATTCACGAATACCTCGAACACCCAAAGTCACATCATATTCTGTCGCAGTTAACATATATTTAGTAAAGTATTGATGGTCAATCATCCTTTGAATGAACTCGTCAGCCTGAGAAAGAGATGCCCTTGGATCCAATTCACGTAAAATATTGATGCACTCAGCTAACGGAAGGCTAAAGTTTGGGTACTTTCGCAAAATTTCTACAGCAAAAAGAATAAAACTATCGTTGATTCAAATCTATTAAAAATCAAATTTCTTCGCAGTACATACAATATTAAAGAAATATATACGTATTATGCATATTTACGTATATTTATGTATTAATTTATATAGTTTTAAATGTTTACTGTCGAGGCATAGCTGGAACATTTCTATCTCAAGTTTCGTAAATGTTGTTTGACACCTAAAATGCAATTACATAAATACCCCGTTATATCTCATTTTGCAGAATCTACTTGGAATTATATATTACAGAGCTAAAATTATTATTAAAAAATTAATTGCGAATTGTCACCACACTGCACTGAGTCGTTCTGCTTTAGCAGATGTAAATCAGACACTTAATAAAGGTTATTAGAAAATAGAAACATAATTTGCACCTACAATCTAATTAGAGAATTGAAGCATTAGCTATTGACTTCCTAAATTCTAACTTACTTCATAGTCGACTTCTCCACAGTTACCATGAACAAAAAGTACTTCCTTCCACTAAGTTCGCATGAAGCACTTCTAATCGCCATATCGAATGGTTTTATTTGATCATTGATGCCTCGAACAATTTTCTGCACATAGGGCATGGAAGTCCTAATGGATTTTTCTTCTTCTGACACTATAATGCACGGAGTTTCATTCATTTTAGGGTCATACTGCTCATACCCTTAGCATGAAAATGTTGTATGGGCTGAGGTCAAATCGACTCAATGAATACATTTTATGATTATTAATACCATTAGCATACTTTTTTTTATTTCATTCGCATATTAAAAATAAAGTGTGCATATACCTTTTAGATAGTCACACGCTGCAGTAAATAATGTTTTGACACCCTTGAAGTCTAAGAAACCAGATGCCATCATTCCTTGTAAAACAATTTTCTGGCAATCAGAAAGAAAAAAGAATTTTAGCTGTGTCAGTCTTACTAGTTAGTAACCAAACCAATCAGTGTTATTAAGTAACAAGTGATTATTATGCACAAAACAATTATGAAAATTAATTACGTGCATGTCCCCGTATTCATCTCCCGCTGGGATATCATCCGGGCTCACTGGCTGTCCTCCAGCACCAGACATACTGAAAACAAGATTGTTTTTCAAAAAGATGTATGAAAGTAGACTTCCCCGATATCAGTTAAAATGATTATGCCATAAGAAATAATTATTCTGGGAAGGAGACACAATTTTTAACCATAAAAATCACTATATACAACTACATTACTTGCTAAAACCAATAACTGTCTCAATATTCCCTAAAACTACACTTCCTAGTCGAATGTTTGCACACGAATCTGAAAGTTAATGACCAGGGTTTTTTCTTCGTACGCACTATTATTCTTGGACCTTTCCACTGGTCCTATTGATAACATGGTAAATCCAATATCCAATACTCAAAAACCGGCTTGACATCTTTACGGAATGTAGGCTTATAATATCAAAATACTGTTGTATCTATGAAATCTAGTTACCTTGACCTAGATGATTAAATGGAGTAAACTTCTTAGAGTAAATTCTCCCCAGTCCAATGGCGATTTTCACTGTCACCTTATATTCGTACTTTCGTACACAAAATAACTTTTACAACGGAATCTGTCTTGGGAAGGGAAGTCGAATTGATTCTTGTTTCCCTCTTGACGCACTCTGCTGCGAAGGTTCGCAAGAAAACGCACGTGAATGTATACAAAAATAATACAGTACTCAGTACGCGAGAACCCACAGCCCACTTTTAGTAGCTAGCTTTGTTTTCGCTTTAAGAGCGAATAACACGGAACGAATAGCAATAACAAATTGGGAGTGCGCAGTGCACGGTATTTCTTCACGTGAGTTCGTCTTTTGCAAGTTAAAAACAATTTAACATTATTATTTAAAACTGTTACAAAATTGTTACAAACTTAAATAATTATGACAATACTTTATTATATATAACATCGTATTCATAATGACCCATCAGAGAATATAGTAAGTTAGTAAGTAGGAAGTGTAGGGCCTCCTTAAGTCAAAGAATTTGGAGGATGAACTCAATGAATGGTGTTTTCAAAGTATTTATTTGGCCTACTGATGGTGTAATTAATGAAATAGTATTAATGCCCCGTATTCTGGACTACTGATTACTGGTAATAAGGTTCAATCCTCAAAATTATCTTAATGTTATATATCTGATCTGGATTACAGAGCAAAAATGAATCTTATGGTGTACAAAATGTGATTTCGACTATTGTGGCTCCTTAGCATTATTATTGATCGATGATTATTACATCAGGACAGTCCTGTGTATAAATACATAATGTTTAATAAATTACATAATATAAGTACTGCGTAAGTACCTGGATTATTGCCAAACTTTGTAAACATTTCACACTTAACTACACAAAAATAAATATAATGTGACGTGGCGTCAAATACTTTTTTTAATTGTCGATCGTATATCATATATTACGAGTAAAGTCCGTACGAATTACTATAATATCAGGTGTCAGGAAGAGAGAACGTCATACACTTTATTTGCAGTTGTTCAAAATTGTACTACCAAAAGACATCTTTATTTTATAAACATTGTTTTTTACGAAATTAAAATACTAATAATCATGCATATTATTATTTGTCACTAATATAAGTACCTAAGTAGGTAGCTTATCTTTATATTATTTATGCCAGAATAATATAATGCATAAATGCATACATATTATTATGATCATGAGCGATTTTGTGTTGGGATGGAATCACGAATGGCAGCAACAATTTCTAAAATGTCAATAATGACTTTTTTATAATGGAGTTTGACAACACAATTAAATCTGTATCTAGCGATGATAGATAAAATATTATGAAGTAACCGTAATTAGTGTAAAGGTATATTGAGTTAACCACGCATGAAAAAATAGGAATCTGAACTCAGAAATAAATTTCTCCCAATTTTATTACATAAAACAGTAATACTTTTTATTTTGGCAACACTTTAGCCAGTAGACATGATTAAACAATTTGTATTGTGTATATACATGTTCAAATAAATCTATCAAGCTCCATAATATAATATGGCCATTTCCAAAAGTACCAGCGGTGTAGAGTAAAGATAACCGGCCACAACAAGCTTAAAATCTGAAACCGGAAAGCTATAAATGTTTATGATTCATCTAAAAGAGCAAAAAATGCAATTGATGAAATCCAAAGAGAATGTTTAAAGTTCACAATAATCTTAATCACAATAATATTATTTTATTACCAACTATTTAACTATTAATTAAAATTTCAAACCCTGTGTAAATGAAGCATCCTAATTATAGTTTAACTTCATAGTACTCTACAGTTTACAATATTTAGGCTAACCTACCTCATAATTACCTCGATTCCTATTAAAACTACAAATCAAAAGCACACATTGATTTAGAGCCCGAGTGTCTATAGGGATGACTCTGGTCAGTTTAGTTCGCTCCAGGGCCAGAGGCTGACGAAACCCATGGATCATGGAATCCATGAGTAATAGAGAGCATATCAATAATTTCCCTATAATAATACCTTTATATTATATACTTCCTTAATGACGACAATAAGCCAAGGATGTGTGATACCCCGAACCCGAGCTCTAATAAACCTGATAAATTTATATTCCCACTGTATCAGACGCTTACAATAAACAATTAATTTAGCAACTATCAAGTACTTAGTACTTACTATAATAGTTAAAAAAAACAGCAAAAATTAAAGTATGAAATGGTGCAATTGTATTTTGTTATGCGTGTCGAACTATATATGTAGGTACATACAGAAAGCAGTATTACATAACATTTAAATGTGCTGTTAATGCTCTATATCAAAAATAAAAATAAAGATAATCACAAATATTATCGATCTGGAAATGGTTTCTAAAGATTATAATAGCTAAAATATCTAACGCTATGAAGGGCTGCTCTTCATAAAAACTGAAACTATTAATTATTACATCATCTATTTTGAGAGCTATGGAGCTCCATGTATTAATAAACCAAGTCCAAATTGAGAGAATGAATCCACTTCGCAAATGAATTATTGCACTGCACGCACTGTAGCCTATATGAACGAAGCATTATTATAGTTTATATGTGTATTTATGAAAATAATTTATAGGTCAATACAAACAGGAGATTTTGGTATTGGTATAGGTACATTCAAAACATATCATAAAATACTGACCGGTTTTCATTTAGCAGTATTTTTGAAAACGACGACGTTTGCCTTAAAATCCTCCGATAATTGATACTATAGGGGTATATAGTAATTTATAAATATGATTCTGAGAGCTCAAAGTCGGTGGTGTGAACCGAGAGTCCTTGCCCGATGGCTGAGTCCGAGTTGGCATCTGTGCAAAACGTGTCAGTGTACGTCAATAGTTTCTATATAGTGCTGTTATTATTTTGATTACCATTTTGAGAAACAACTGACAACGACGTACTTTTAACCCCAGCGTCCGTGATAACTCGGACTGAGCAATCCTCCGTTTCCTCTCTATCCGGAGTAGGCCCACCCCCTAATTTAGCATTCTTTTCTTCTAACTTTAACCTCAGCTGTCGGAGCCGATCTTCCTTCTAAAATATTAGGAATTAATGCGGTTATTTTAGGATAATGTCGAAAGAGATTTGGGAGCTATCTAGCTCTGATTTTGAGTAAGATAATATAAAATATTTATATATACCTGTTCAAGAATACTTGCAAGCTGCTCATTTTCAGCAAGTAGCTTATGGTAGCGTTCTTCTTCCTCTTTGGTCGTCCCACCGTCCGGAGCGGAGCTCCTGTCTGACTTTTCGTTTCCTTCCCGAACAACTTCAACAATTTTCGGGACAAACACAAGTCCCATTGTAATCATGGAAGAGAAAATTATAGCCAGTGCCACGAACGCAAAAAGTGCATCTTGTTGCGAAGAAATGACGAGTGTAACAGGGGTCGTGATGAGGCAGAGCACGGCCACGTTGTAGATGGACATGGCCACAAGCCGTGAGTCATTTATATGACGAACCTTTAGGCTTCGAGTTTCATATGCCAGAAATAGTCCAAAGATGAGAAGAAGTCCTTTAAAGGCATATGTAATGCCTGCCACGAGTAAGAGTCAAGAATTTTATTATTAGTGTCGCGTTGAGGGCTGAGGGTATATACTATACGTACATGTTCCTTAGTACGTACATTTAACATAATCAATTCTACATGGTATAGCAATACCTAATACATGATATGTCATGAAAGTTCTTCCCAAATTAGTGAAATATTATAGTAATTAGTAATTACCCAGCCAAATGTAATGATTCTTGGATTCACAGTGTTCGAGGAGCGGAAGAAATTTAATGTCTTCTGTCAAATCCTTGGGATACTCGAATTGAAATTTCTCAATTTCCCTTTCTAATGGATCTACAAAGGTCCAGGTGGACAAGTAAATCAATTCAATCCCAACGAGAGTTGCCACGAGCAAGTATAGTTTCCAAGGTTGAATTTTATGCTGAAAAATGTGTATAATTTATAAACATTTCCCAAAATAATAATCATTATTATTATGATTAGCTCTGGACAGTTAAATTTGTAGATTTTCAAGCGTTCTACACTTAACAATTATGTATAGCCTTAATTGTTTACTTTTGTTTCCGACTTATGCTTGGTTGTCAAGCGGTGAACTCTCCATACTTTAGAAAACATGGATCCATAAGCCAACGTAAACCCAAGAGAAAGAATCCATTTCCGCGAGGAGCACATCAAACTAAAATATTGTTCTGGCACAAATTGACCATCCAAGCCGACAAAAATTACGGAAGTTAGACACATCATGTGGCCAATGAGCATTAGAGTGTTTGTGACCGGGTGAGAGAGTTGAATGATTCTGTACAGTCATACAACGCAACAAACATAATGTATGTTACTACAATTAAAAAAACAAATTACCGTAAAGCTCCAAATAGATCCCGGGGGGATATACGCGAAACTTTGCCTTAGGCCCGGGATATATTAGAGGCCCGGGATCTAATGGAGACCCGGGATCTGCCCTTAAAGACCCAAGTACATCCCGGGGAGGGATATACGTTAAACTTGGCTTTTGACCCGGGATCTATTAGAGGCCCGGGATCTATTGGAGACCCGGGATTTATTTGGAGCTTTGGTACATGTTAATTGTTATACATGGATATACGCTCTTTTTCTGAGTCTTACTTCCGTTCCCTATATATATAGTTGAACAAAATCAGTATTGCAGCCCACACAATGCCAACTACTGCAATGGTACACATGGCAATGAATATACTCATGGAGACAACTCTTAGAGAAATTTTCACGACAGTCCGGTCTTGAGGTACTTTGGCCCCTGTGTGAACAAACAATGTGTAAGTTTTAATTTTATCAATTAAGGAATAAACTGTAATAATTTACTTGTGCTTAATTTTAGGAATTCATAGTAAAAAATATGGCTTTTGTAAATATTATTAGGTAAGTAAGTACCTTGCCACTTTTCTCGATGGTACCAAGAAAGATTGTCTCCTTCGGTATCATAGTGCCCCAAAATAATATATTTACCATCAATCATTTGCTCAATTTGGGTCAAAGCTATACGGTCTCCTGTCTCCGAACTAAAAGCAACTTTTCCCTACACAATTCAGTTTTTTATTCAGACTTAAGTTACTTAACTGGAGTATAGTTTAAATGTATGTACCCATATGTTAATTGGAAAAATACTATATTGACTCACGGACACTCCAAGAAACTCGGTTTTATCCATTGCATTGTAGATTTCGTCAGCTATCAATTTATTCGTGTAGTTGAACTCATCCAGCTTTTTCCCAGCTGTATGCAGTTTCTCAATAGTTTTATTAAAAGCTAAATATAGAATACAATTTGCACTGCTTTATTGATTGTTAATATTTGTATTATAATAGTAAACTTTACAATTTACAGCATACACACATTAATTGCTTCCCTTAAAGTAGGTTAAAATAGATTACCGTATATCTTCTAATATACCGCGGGTCTCTAATATAACGCGGGTCTCTAATAGAACACGGGGTAAGGGGGTAACCCTCTAAGTTTTAATACAACGCGGGGGTTTGCTGTGCTTTAACATTGCGCATAGGTGGTTGGAAATGGAACATTTTAAGTACAATAAGGGTCTCTAATACAACGCGGGTCTCTAATATAACGCGGAGGTAAATCTCTGAGTTTTAATACAACGACCCGCGGGTCGTTGTATTAAAACTCAGAGATTTACCTCCGCGTTATATTAGAGACCGCGTTGTACTAGAAGATACATGGTACCTAAAACGCATATTATACATATACATACGAAATATACCGTAAAGCTTCAAATAGCTCCCCCGGGAGTTAGCTCAAACTGTGCCTCAAAACCCGGGAGTTACAAGGGGCCCGGGAGTTGCTAGGGACCCGGGAGTTACGTGAAGGTTAGAGCAGGGTCAACAAAATTATTGTGGTATCAAGGAGGCGGTACTACAAAAAATATCGTGCTATACAAAGACATAGGGGAGTTACTAGGGACCCCGGGAGTTAATAGAGACCCCGGGAGTTAGAAGAGACCCCGGGAGTTGATAGAGACCCCGGGAGTTATTGAAACTTTTCCCAAAACCCCGGGAGTTACAAGGGACCCGGGAGCTATTTGAAGCTTTACGGTACTTAACGTTGACAGGTAACGAGTGAAAGAATAATTTGCCAGCTTCATAAAAATGGACTTCTATTTGACTACGTAAAGATAAGAAATTAAATGATAATTTGGTGTAAGAATATATGTAAGAAAAAAAGGACACAAACAATTCGCCCAAAAAGCAAAGTATAGGTTCGTTGGTAGTGCACCATGGGCAGTTAATTGAATTTTCTGTAGTACTCAAGCGCAAACAAGATAAAAATACCTAAAGCCAAGGACCAAACGGCATCGTAAGCAAGGGGTGCCTCTTGATACCCTTCCGGGTAGCGGCCGTCCGTAACTTTCAATGCAGCATTCAAACGACTTTGGAAATCATCTGCTGTCTGTGATAATAACACAATAATGAAGGTTTTGTATCTAATAAATATGCTGGTCTTAGTTTCTATCAGTATATTATAACTCGGTCAGTTTAAAATTATATGTGTAATACTAATACATAAAGCAAAAAAGAGTATTACCAATCCAGATATAGTTTCTTTCTTTTTGTCTTGGTTCCACATTAAAGCTTCGGTGGTTAAATGTCCCTCAGCTGCAGTTCTCATTTCTTCAGCCGTACAATTTATGCCCTCCTGCTCTAAGTTAGACTCGTACCAATTGTCTTCGTACCAACCTTAACATTAATATAATTAAATTAGTTTAAAGCATTCCGTGGATTGTGTAAACATTGAATCCGATAATTTTGGAGAACTTTGGGGATGAACAGATAATACAATAACATATCGCATTACAAGAGGAGGAGTATGGTAATGAAATTTTGTCGGTAGTGCATACTATTCATCATATTATTCATCGTGTTTATTTGCAATCGCAGTTGGAAAACAAAAACAAGTTTAACTATAAGGCTTTTTATACGGACTTGGAAATAATAAATTTTTTAATTCTCACCTATAAAAAACCAGACGTAAGACCTTCCGTACAGCCCCTGTTTGAAAACTTCACATAAAACCCTTCGAGCCGCCACAACGTAAAATAGTCCCACCACAATTCGGGCGTCTTGCCTTTTTAAATTTTTTATGGCTTCATTGGGATCAGTTAGGAAGCTTTGCCGTGTCACTATTTCAATCTGAACTACTTTACAACGTTCCTCCAAATCTTCTACAGTCTAAAGAGTTCATTAAGAAGTATGATTAGCTTGTTATGATTTTTATACGTACTGTATATTTGAACTTAAAATTGTATTAGTAATTTCTGTTGTGTAATATGTACTAGTATGACTGAATGAAGCGAAATTACAGTCTTACCGAAATAAACACTTCTTCAGCTTGCTGGAGAATAGCAACCTTCTGCCACTTAAATTTTTGCATTAATTTAATTCTTGTTGGGTTATGAACTGTTGCGCTTGGATGCGTTCGAAATAATGTCGGGAATCGATTTCGATCTGAAAGAGCAGGACTACTCGCACCATAGCAAAGCTTAGCAAATAATAGTTCATATTTAACTTTTTGTAAATTCTCGTATCATAGAGTTTGGTTATGTAATTATCGCAGCATTGTGTACAAATTTCTTTTCAATTGGTGCAATTAAAGAATAACTTACAACCACCAAATTCCACATTTTTGCAGCTTCAGCTACGGTTGTGCAAACAGTTGAGCATCCAGCTAACAGTATCAGCTTGAACGGTTTGTTATATAATAGATCATACATCACAGCAGCTCCTAATCCAGGTTCACACTGTTCAAAATATTAATACAAATATAATACATGGAAATATTTTTTTTTAAATACTGCTTTTAAAAGTAATAAAATTGAAATGTATCTTGGTACTGACCATTCATATTCATAGTATATCAGTATACTTAGCAGGTTTGCAATAATCATAATCGTATTCTTTACCTCACTATCATTCCAGTGCAAGTGTAATTTGTACCCAGGAAGAAGATCTTTTCTCTTGTTTACATCTGCAAGGGCCATGTCTGCTGCTGGTTTGCATGCCTATTGATTCAGAAAGAGTCAAAGAAAAAAGATTCAATCTGTGCATTTCATAGATGTATTATTTTCTGATGATGACATGCGTCACTGCGTCGATTCGAAAATATATCAGTTAATTTTTTATTCCTTTAAATAAATACTTACCTGTCCCCCTTGCCATCCTCCGGTACCTCGTATGGGGAAAATCCCAGCAATATGAAGAAGTTTTCTTTTGTCAGCAGAGTCACCAGCTTCAGCTCCAAATGATTCAAATGATGAAAAGCACCAAAGGACTAAAACGCAACTACAGCCTATCCAAAACTTAAAAATTTTGGTGTTCTGAACACAATTGCTTGATTTTCTTGATTTCATTTTTACAGGCAACGCTGAAATCCCTATGCCAAACCCGATTTATACTTGATCTTGTACAACTGAGGGTATGAATTTAAGATGAAATACTTTTCTGGTATATGAAAACTGACTAAAGCTATTATGAAATTTACAGGTACTTGAGGGTTAATGCAAAGCAAACAAGGGAAGAAAGATGTAGAACTAATGCCTTGATTTTACGGCAATTATATTTTTTAAGCAGAATCAGTGAAAATAATCTCGCATAAGTTTCGCCATTTGTTTGGCACATAGCGGGAATCCTACTCGGGTTCGGTACTAGTGAAGAAATGTGTCTGATGTAAGAACGAACCATTGCATGGATGTATGCACAGTTTAGCCACTACCAATTTTGGGGGCTCGGAGATCATTCGGAAAGACCCGGGAGCTATAGTAAGTTGTTTGAATACAACAACTGTATGAAAAATCGAGAGGTAGATCAATAGAATGCAGAAACAGGTGCGAGTATGCTGCCGATACCCTGCTTACGCAAATATCAACAGCCAAATAACTTTATAATTGCTAGTAAAAAATATAATAACATATTTATGAATTAATATGAATCACAGGACAAGATAACAGAAAACAGCAATCTCCTTTAAGTTCTGCTTTTCAAACTACAGAGAATGTAATTTTTCGTTTTTTGTAATGTGTACGTTGCCCCATTTCAAAGTAACCTACCTACCTACCTACCTACATGTATCACAGAGTGTAAATCTCTGAGACGAACAACAACTTTTGATTGCTCGTAACTAGTTGTGGTTTGATTCACAGAACTCAAAAGAAGCCATCTCCCCCAAACAAACTAGTACACAGTGATATTCCCGTCAATAAATATAATTTTATTGGCTGTGCAAGTAATGAATTGCATCATCTCTTCAAATGCACAATATCACAAAATTGGGGCCACAGGTTGTAGTTTCGCGAACTCTGTGAATTATAATGTTAAGAAATAATTATAATTTCCAAAATCAAAGAATTCCAATACCAAAATTACACTTTTATTTTATTCATCAACAATAATTCTGTTGTCTTATATTGTCTGAAAATTATAGGAGTAACTGAAGCAGTTGCAAAATCTTAAACACATTATGCCTTAGATCTATATGTATACTTACTCATTAATTATTAGCATGCATAAAATGAAAATAATATTCCATGAAGACTACAAGATTTAACTGGTTTCACAAAAACAATAATATTTATAATACAGTTCTTACTTACATATGTTTGTTTCGTGATATTTAATCCTTGATGGAACTGATTAGATTTCGTCGAAGTAGATTAAGAGGTAATTAACATAACATCATAGTATAGCAAACAGCACGGAGACAATTTGAAAAACTAATCAAAATACGAGTGAGTTCAGACCATTTCGTATCAGTAATTTGCTCCCATCATGGGCAACATAATTACAGGATTAATTAGGTACGTAGTTATTTAATCAACGCAACCAATGTCATCTTAGACAGTTTATAGTATAATAATAAATCATATTGTAGTTACAAAACCCAGAAATAAAGAATAAACACAAAGACCACAATAAATCCCGCTGCTGCTTTTGCATAAGCTGACTTTAAATTCAAATAGGAAGCATCTTTCTTGTATTTCTGTGACAGAATGGATAGATTTTGAGCTTTATAGTCAATATCTGATAAAACTGCCCCGCGATTGATAACGTCATCAATGTTTTGGACCATAATACGCTGTACATCTTGCAATTCATTTTTCAATGGTGCTAAGTTCCGTCGACTTCGAGAGTCAAGAATGTTTTTCCTGGCTTTCTGAATGTAGGTATCTAAGGTTTTAATAATTAAGACTTTTATTGCATCGCTTTTTCGTAATTCTTCATAGTTTTTTTATTAAACAGTTACGTTTCCCACAATCTATGTAAGTTAATCAAAATAAATACAGAATATTAATAAACTAAAAAGTGTATTTACCGAATTCGATGAAACCATAAGGCCGGGTAACTGTATGGATTTTATTACCGAACTGCGACTGAAATTCCATGGCTAAATCTTCTAAATATGAAAACGCCAACCGCTTAGAGAAATTCTTATCGCACAGTGTGAGGTATATAATTTCATTTTCTATGAAATAGCTAAAAACCAATTCAAACATTAAGTGTTAATCGTCTTTAAGAATATGTTAGGTAGGAGGAGAGAGGAGAGAAAAGTTGAGTGAAAATTCCAGTGCTAAGGCTATACCAATGTAATTTTAAAAAATGAATTAAAATATTAAAATATGACGGTCTGGTTTACACATATTAGGGGGAAACCCGATGAAATGTAATTGCCGATGTAAAGTTGTAAAACACATAAATTGTGACGGTTACTATGGAAATATTTACATTTCAAGAGTACATGAGTTTTATTTTTGGTACACCCAATGTTGAAGAAAAATGTGTGATGTATTATTTACTTTTAATGGAAAACTCAACGATTCAGGAATTTTCGGAGTTTGCAAACCAATAAAAATGATGACGGAGGAGGAGCCTGAGTGTGTGGACAATCAAAATTGAACTTGAAAGTACAGTGTCACTTAGCTAGAATTACAAATTTGCAGAGATTGTATTTTGTTGTAGTAAACCAACGGATTTTACAGAATGTAAATATTTCCATGGTAACCGTGACAATTTTGTGATTTTAAGACTTTACAGCGGCAATTACATTGCATCGGGTTTCCCCCTATTAAAACGTTTGAGTATATAACAGAGGAGAAACTGGCGCGAAATATTAGCAGTTCCCAGTAGGCAACAATAGTTAACAATATAGTGTTTTGTCACCTCTTTTTCATTTCTGGAAGTTTACATTATAAATATAGATTAAAATAAGTTATGTAAAACTTTATATATTTTAACTTACTGAAAAACATATACTCCTGATTCAATGCTACACTTCGGAGGGCTCTGAGCATTTAATCGACGGAACAGCATTTTTGCTTGCTGCTGGTAGTCCATTAAGCTTTTCTCATACTGAAAAAATAAATATTGAACCAGCTATAAATTTCAACACAAGAGAACTTGATGACTGAACATAAACATCAAAAAAGGCTTTAGGTATAACTATGCTATGTAGTAAAAGTAGTAAACAGCGAATGAAATTTTTCAACTTTAAATTAATCTGCGATGTGAGACGACTGACACTGACGACCAAGCAACACAACACCGTCTCAAAAAAAAAGGAATTAAAATTAACACACGTGAAACTTCCACTGGTTATAACTAAAGACATAAACTATTGAATGTAGAATAATTTAGGTGTCTCATCGACATAATTGGTTATATAAAACCTAGTAAATCGTTTTGTTAAACCCCTAACCCTATTATCATTAAAGGGTCTTCAAACACAATAAAGTTCGACCAGACTTTTTCAACTATAAGGATAAGTGATAGGTAAGTACGCAATACATAATACGTCCAATATGTGAAATAACTATGTAGTAACACTGACATCCTTTTATTGTTCACAGTCAACAACATTCCAAAACATTCCACAAAAAATTGATATTAATTAAACATCGGCAAATCTATTTAATGAAATCAATAAATATATAGCACAGCATACATATATATTAATTCAAAATATCACGGGCACACAAAAACGAATCATTAAAACATCAAAATTAAACAAAGAGTATAATTTTCATTTTTACCTCTTCGTCGTTTTGCATCGAAGCTGCCAGTGGCATTGAATCTCGAAGCCGAGTTATCATCGTACACAAAACCATTTTGATAAAATTTGTAGAACCGGCTATAAATTAAAATGAACTACAATAAATGATAAATATAACGTAACTGTTAAACACCCTTGATTGAAACGGAAGTTGTATTATTCTGAAGTAAAAAGAGAAAAACTTTCACTCCTTTCAACTGAGGCACAAAATACTAAATACAACAAATATTGAACAACTGATGGTGAGAACGAGTTGTACGTACTTAATTAAACTGAACTGTCTTATTAAATTGACATAGTGCGAAATTGTTCGTATTTATGTTGAAATTGAAGAAGTCGACGTGTATGACACGTACACTTGGCGGCAGAAATTTGAAACGAAATTCCTGACTGCAGATGAGAATGAGAAGTGAGAGTTGAGAAGTGTAGTGTAGTAAGTAGAAGTTGGAGTTGGAATTTTGGAATTAGAAGCCAGCAGTCAAATATTATACTTTACTTTAATAATAAACTTATTTAAGTAGCATTTAAATATTCTATCGTTTGAATAAAAATATTCTAGAAGCTACTCTGCTTCTGCTTTTCCTGCTTACTACCCTTCAGGCGAAAGCAACAGTAACAAGCAAACTGACTAGTGAGACTACTTACAGTAAATTCCATAGGTAATTTAATTTGAGATTCAAGTTTTCAAGCAGTTGGCAATTGGCAATCGGCTACGTATTAAAAAAATAGACCAGCCACGTTCATGGGTATCAAAATAATGGCGAAATGGTGAGTATACGCAAAATGGCGAGAATAAACTGCCAATTATCTCAGAACCTATAGGCGTCATAAAAATTCTGATTGCAGATTCGTGATCTCCAGAGTCATATCTAGGAATGCTTTTTCGTTTTTGAAAAAATATTCAAAAATACAAATTTTTGAAAATATTGGCGAGACATAAACTGCCAATTATCTCAGAACCTATGGGCGTCATAAGAATTCTGATTGCAGATTCGTGATCTCCAGAGTCATATCTAGGAATGCTTTTTCGTTTTTGAAAAAATATTCAAAAATACAAATTTTTGAAAATATTGGCGAGACATAAACTGCCAATTATCTCAGAACCTATGGGCGTCATAAAAATTCTGATTGCAGATTCGTAATCTCCAGAGTCATATCTAGGAATGCTTTTTCGTTTTTGAAAAAATATTCAAAAATACAAATTTTTGAAAATATTGGCGAGACATAAACTGCCAATTATCTCAGAACCTATGGGCGTCATAAAAATTCTGATTGCAGATTCGTGATCTCCAGAGTCATATCTACGAATGATTTTTCGTTTTTGAAAAAATATTCAAAAATACAAATTTTTGAAAATATTGGCGAGACATAAACTGCCAATTATCTCAGAACCTATGGGCGTCATAAAAATTCTGATTGCAGATTCGTGATCTCCAAAGTCATATCTAGGAATGCTTTTTCGTTTTTGAAAAAATATTCAAAAATACAAATTTTTGAAAATATTGGCGAGACATAAACTGCCAATTATCTCAGAACCTATGGGCGTCATAAAAATTCTGATTGCAGATTCGTGATCTCCAGAGTCATATCTAGGAATGCTTTTTCGTTTTTGAAAAAATATTCAAAAATACAAATTTTTGAAAATATTGGCGAGACATAAACTGCCAAGTATCTCAGAACCTATGGGCGTCATAAAAATTCTGATTGCAGATTCGTGATCTCCAGAGTCATATCTAGGAATGCTTTTTCGTTTTTGAAAAAATATTCAAAAATACAAATTTTTGAAAATATTGGCGAGACATAAACTGCCAAGTATCTCAGAACCTATGGGCGTCATAACAAAACTGATTGCAGATTCGTGATCTCCAGAGTCATATCTAGGAATGCTTTTTCGTTTTTGAAAAAATATTCAAAAATACAAATTTTTGAAAATATTGGCGAGACATAAACTGCCAATTATCTCAGAACCTATGGGCGTCATAACAAAACTGATTGCAGATTCGTGATCTCCAGAGTCATATCTAGGAATGCTTTTTCGTTTTTGAAAAAATATTCAAAAATACAAATTTTTGAAAATATTGGCGAGACATAAACTGCCAATTATCTCAGAACCTATGGGCGTCATAAGAATTCTGATTGCAGATTCGTGATCTCCAGAGTCATATCTAGAAATGCTTTTTCGTTTTTGAAAAAATATTCAAAAATACAAATTTTTGAAAATATTGGCGAGACATAAACTGCCAAGTATCTCAGAACCTATGGGCGTCATAAAAATTCTGATTGCAGATTCGTGATCTCCAGAGTCATATCTAGGAATGCTTTTTCGTTTTTGAAAAAATATTCAAAAATACAAATTTTTGAAAATATTGGCGAGACATAAACTGCCAATTATCTCAGAACCTATGGGCGTCATAAGAATTCTGATTGCAGATTCGTGATCTCCAGAGTCATATCTAGGAATGCTTTTTCGTTTTTGAAAAAATATTCAAAAATACAAATTTTTGAAAATATTGGGTTAAGCCAAACCCCATAATGTGTAATGCGTTCCAAAGGTACACGTTAAGATTACAGAAAATTGGTTTGATTACTGCCAAAAATTTTTTTTTGTAGGAAGGCTTTAATCTCGTTTAACAGTTAAATTAGCTACAGCGCTAATAATTTTTAATACTTATCAGTTTACATTCAATGGTGCTATGCTACCAACTTGACATTTTGTTAGAAATCCTAACTATTTGCACAGTCATTTAGAGGTGGTCAGGCATCATTTAGATCCCCTGATTTATAATTGCTTTGTTTTTCGAGCACCTGATATAAGAACATCACACTTACAATATCAAGAGCGAAAAAAGTTGTAAAGCTGGACTGGACTTTGTGAAGGAAAATATCAATGTATGTAAGGGGGCCATGTAATAATAGCAGTCGAGGGAACAGGACGATGGTACTGGGGACAACGACTGGTCGGGGTCGTTGGCTCGGCCAGTTATTTTCCGCGGTCTATAGCAGTGAGGGAATGTAGGTATAACGACAGGAGCGGGATAGGTAGTATAGGAGAATGAAAAAGAAGAGCAGGGCAAGGATCGACGGTTGACGAGTTGGATGGTGACGTAGCACTCTCATTCGAAGCTGGGCTTATCTCGTCCAAACTAAGAGTTAGGACTTTACTTCTAAACTAGAGACCGAACAGGATACAACTTCGGGTGGAGTATAGATTATTAAGGTTAAGTATTAATGGTAGCCCGCCGCCATCTTGTATTTATCTATGACCAGTATAATTTTCTATACTATTCACTCCTCTATTAAATCTAGTTGCAAAAGTTATCGTTATTTGATACGCGGAGATAGATTAATCTTAATTAGGAGATCAAATCATTAGAGCTGTTGTGGCAGTGTATTTATTGGATATTGTAAAAGTGAGATCAGAGGAATTTGCAAAATAATTAAAAGTAATAATCCCAGAACTTGAACTGTGTTGAATCATTGATTTTGAGGGACATTACGGCCCATAAAAGCCGGCACAGAAAGTGGTGTGGAGCATAGCGTAACAGGGTACCGGAATTATCACGGTCACATAGTTTATTCCGGGTGCTGGTGTTGAGTCATCATACCGGCACCGGCACACCGACCATATCACTTGTGCATCACATCTCCCAACACGGAACAAATACTGGAACATCGGGGTGTGCTGGGTTCGACAAGGACGGGGTGGGTGAGACGGACGAAGCGGCAAAGCAGACACGGACCCGGCGAGTCGGACCACGATGCGAGGTTCTGCATACCGGCGGCGTTAAGGAGACTTGAGACCCAGGAAGCGGATATCGGCGGTCAGACGGTTTTTGTTCTAGCGAGCAGTAAGTCTGGGGCCGCGAAGCGGAATACCGTCTCGGCTCAGCTCGAACTGCCAATTTTGAGGCTGAAGGGCAAGGAAAGCAGAGATTGGGAAATTCTATATTACAACTTCAAATAGGGTACCATAAATTAATCACGTCTACAAATAAACCCCCCCCCTTCATCTTGTCACCAAAAATGGGTATTCCTAACCCTCCGGCCCCCCTCCCCCTTTCCCTAAAAACGTCCACAGTAATGTAAACACCAGATGCATAAATTTTAAATTTTTACTTTCACATAATTTTCAAGACTTAAAAGTCTTGGTTGTAAACGTATTAGGCTTAACCCTAATATCAACCCTTAATAGTGACTAAGGACTGCAAAAAGCTCAATATGCGATATAAATATCGCAAGTTTTTTTTAAATTTTACTAAACGCAATATGGATTTGATATATCTTAAAATATCGCAATATTAAAAACTACAGGGACTGCGGTATCGATGCGATATAAATTAGAATATTGCAATAGCAACTGCCATAAGAAATATAATATTGCAACAATAACTTCAATATAAATTAAAATATTGCAACAGCAACTGCGATAAGAACTATAATATCGCAATAACGATTACAATATCGATACCACACAAATAAAAATATCGCAATAGTGACTGCGATAACAAATACTTTGTGCCAGCTTAAGTGTTAAAAGACGTATTTGGTAATATTTTCAAAATAAAAAAAACTTTGTCTAGATATGACTCCCATAGGTTCTGAGATAATTGGCAGTTTATGTCTCGCCAATATTTTCAAAAATTTGTATTTTTGAATATTTTTTCAAAAACGAAAAAGCATTCCTAGATATGACTCTGGAGATCACGAATCTGCAATCAGAATTTTTATGACGCCCATAGGTTCTGAGATAATTGGCAGTTTATGTCTCGCCAATATTTTCAAAAATTTGTATTTTTTAATATTTTTTCAAAAACGAAAAAGCATTCCTAGATATGACTCTGGAGATCACGAATCTGCAATCAATATTTTTATGACGCCCATAGGTTCTTAGATAATTGGCAGTTTATGTCTCGCCAATATTTTCAAAAATTTGTATTTTTGAATATTTTTTCAAAAACGAAAAAGCATTCCTAGATATGACTTTGGAGATCACGAATCTGCAATCAGAATTCTTATGACGCCCATAGGTTCTGAGATAATTGGCAGTTTATGTCTCGCCAATATTTTCAAAAATTTGTATTTTTGCAAATTTTTTTAAAAACAAAAAAGCATTCCTAGATATGACTCTGGAGATCACGAATCTGCAATCAGAATTCTTATGACGCCCATAGGTTCTGAGATAATTGGCAGTTTATGTCTCGCCAATATTTTCAAAAATTTGTATTTTTGAATATTTTTTCAAAAACGAAAAAGCATTCCTAGATATGACTCTGGAGATCACGAATCTGCAATCAGTTTTGTTATCACGCCCATAGGTTCTGAGATAATTGGCAGTTTATGTCTCGCCAATATTTTCAAAAATTTGTATTTTTGAATATTTTTTCAAAAACGAAAAAGCATTCCTAGATATGACTCTGGAGATCACGAATCTGCAATCAGTTTTGTTATGACGCCCATAGGTTCTGAGATAATTGGCAGTTTATGTCTCGCCAATATTTTCAAAAATTTGTATTTTTGAATATTTTTTCAAAAACGAAAAAGCATTTCTAGAAATGACTCTGGAGATCACGAATCTGCAATCAGAATTCTTATGACGCCCATAGGTTCTGAGATAATTGGCAGTTTATGTCTCGCCAATATTTTCAAAAATTTGTATTTTTGAATATTTTTTCAAAAACGAAAAAGCACTCCTAGATATGACTCTGGAGATCACGAATCTGCAATCAGAATTCTTATGACGCCCATAGGTTCTGAGATAATTGGCAGTTTATGTCTCGCCAATATTTTCAAAAATTTGTATTTTTGAATATTTTTTCAAAAACGAAAAAGCATTCCTAGATATGACTCTGGAAATCACGAATCTGCAATCAGAATTTTTATGACGCCCATAGGTTCGGAGATAATTGGCAGTTTATGTCTCGCCATTTGGCGTATACTTACCATTACGCCATTATTTTGACGCCCATGCCACGTTCAACGTTTGGTTCGAAGCACAGAAATGTTACACTCATTATTAATTGTAAAATTCAGCTAACGCCGTTTCACATACCTACGTAAGTCATAAGTACAAATTGTGTCCTGGAGCAGTCAGTGGACATGGTCTAGATCTAAATGCTCGGCATTTAGATCATAATTACTTTGACGATAAACATTAAGATTTAAATGCCCAGTATTTAGTTCTAATTGCTCAGTATTTAGATTTGAATATATTTCGTGCATTTAAATCTAAATGCTGATCATTTAGATCTAGTCAATGTCCACTGACTGTGGAGGGCAAGCATAATCGATTATTAAATGCCAGTGATTTATATATTTTATTAGAATTTTTTCTTGCCAGAGCACAAATTGTTATTCTTGTTGTGTCATGTTTCAAAAGTTAAAAGTGGAAGAATTTTAATGATTGAAGTGGATAGGTGCTCTAAAATTTAGATAAAGCAATTTCAGGTATTAGTTTCTAATGTCTAATGACAGTCTGTTTTTCCTGTTTTACAGTTGCAATGCATCATGAATTTGTAATTTTAAACCTAGGATTTTGTTGTTTGTTTTGTACTTAAAATTTTGAAGCATACCATAATTTGAAATAAGATTTTACTACTGAAATACAACAAAAATATAAAATGTAATTTCTCTAAAGAATATAATTTTAAAAAATAATAATAAATATGGTTCATATTCTATGATTTTTCAGTACTGCCAACTGCAAGCCAACAAAGAAATAAACTATAAAAGAACCAAAGCTCAGTTAAATTTCGCAACTGAAATTACTCTTCTACTGGCCTCAGTTATTACGACATTCCATAGTGTTGTATAGGCTGCCGCTGAATCGACTGAACGAAATAAATTATGGCTATTATGATATATCATATCCTTCACAGCGTTAAATATCATTTCCTGGAATGAACAAACGCCACAGCTATAATTAATAGAATTCAACTATCGCTTTAATATTAATCCCAATTTGCGATAAGCGCGTATTTTGTAATGGATACTGCTGGATTTTTAGATGAAGTTAGCCCTGAGATTGAACATCTAGTAAGAGAAGCTCTTCAGTCCCAAGGGGATCTGCGGGAATACTCAAGAAATATTGAAAAAGAATTGCGAGAGGTATGATGCAGTAAAAATTACAAATAACTGTAACTGTGTTTCATTTTTTTTTTACAACAATAGAACCATTTTAGTTTTGTTTTACGTATAATCTTCGTGACATAACTGACGGTTTTGGCTAACTGGTAGAGATAATTTGTACCTAAAATTAAGTGTGCAAATTATTTATATATATGAGAGAGTGCCTAATTGTGAACGGTGTCGTAATTGTGACCACCGGCTGTAAATCTGATTATCTGATACCAGTCGATTTGAGTCGATACATAACAAGATTACATTTTTGTTTGTAAAGTTCGGGTTTCCATCTACTGATGCTGGAACTTTTGTTTGGTTTCAAAATTTTTTAACTAATACGAATTTAATCAGCCGGCCACAATTAGAAATCCTGCCGCAATTACGAACCCTCACCCTACGTACATTGCTAATACTTCTGTTTATCGTATTTTTAGGCGGAAAACGAGTCAATTAAAGATTACATCAGAGAGAGCGGAAATATTGCAAATCTTCACAATCAGATCGACGACTGCGATAAAATACTTGAAGTCATGGAAAAAATGCTTCTTGGATTTCAAAAGGAGTTAGGTTCGTTGAGCAATGAAATTGAAACACTTCAAAAACAATCCATTAACATGAGTGTGCAACTCTGCAATAGGCAGTCAGTCAGAGGAGAGTTGTCGCTTTTTGTCGATGATATGATTGTTCCAGAAACATTAATTAAGTAAGCAGATTTCAAAACTCTTTAAAACGAATCAAGTAAGATGTATAGTAATTATATGACATAGCGTGTGCATGCGGTGCATGTGGTTTTCGCTGTAATAATAGCGAAAATCACCTCGTAAGGGTATCTTGAATTTTATTGTGTTCTTCGTCTCATTTAGTTTTTCTGCTGTGATATGAATTAGTTTACATAAATATAATTATGCATTCTTTTCGAAATAACAGAACTATACTAGAAACGCCAGCAACAGAGCCAATTTTTATTGAGCAACTGAAAATCCTTGGCCAGAAAGCACAGTTTGTGTCTAGCGCAAAAGATACTAGAGCTGCTAAAGATGTTCAAGATGTTCTGCATAAGCTAACTATTCGAGCAACAGCAAAAGTTCGAGAATACTTACTTTCTCAAGTTTATAAGTTTAGGAAACCTGTAACAAACTATCAAATACCTCAAAATGGACTACTCAAACACAAGTTCGTTTTTATACTGCATTTTTTATTATAAATAACAAGTAAGTTCATCAATATTTTAAAACCCTTGATTTATGCATTGCAGATTTTTCTATGAATTTTTGCTCGGAAATGAACAAAATATTGCGAGAGAAGTTAAAACTGAATATGTCGATACAATGAGCAAAATTTATTTGTCTTACTTCAAAACTTATGCGTCACGTCTGGCAAAGAAGCAGACATCAGAGATAGCTAATAAAGACCACTTACTAGCTGCCCCTGAAGAAGTTAAAGGAAAAAATCCTGTATTTTCATTAGGGAAACGGGCTGATCTTCTAACAGATTTGGAAGCTCCAGCTCTTGTACCTCATGCCTGGAATGGGCCCCCTCTTCCCTATGAAGCACTTTTTCGTTCTTTAATTTTTACATTAGTAGACAATGGTTGTCGAGAATATTTATTCTTAAATGACTTTTTCCTGCACAAAGGGGCAGCGCTATCGGAACTCTTTGATGTCATTATGGGAAAAACTCTGGGACACATCCTGGTAAAATGCTTTTGATTGATTATAGGCACTAAAGCACAGTTATTAAAAGATTATCCATTAAGGACGAGTAAATTTAGCTATACATGGGTTGTGTTTAAAGTATACGCATGACAGGAGTAAGGTAGAAACCCGTTTTTACTCATATTTTTGAATTTCTAATGTGTTCTAATTGGTGTAATATATTTAACATTAATCACCTTTAGGCTGTTGTTGAAGAAGGTGTCATGACGAGTTGGGATGGTATAGGTATTCTTTTGTGTGCCCATGTCATTCTGCGGCTGCAAATGGTTGCTCACAAGCGTGCGGTGCCAGCTTTAGATCGATTTTTTAGCGCTGCTCTTGATAGCATCTGGCCTTCTTTGGATCGAACTTTGACGGCAAACTCACTATCCTTAAGGAATTGCGAAACAATGCCTACTGATCTGATGCCTCACTATGTAAGGAAATTGTTCAGGCAGCCTAGCTATTAAACACTAAATACGACCCTTTTTGTGGTAAATGATTGTTAACGTAATTTAATTTATATAATGTAATAATTTCATATTTACGCAGATAACTAGGAGGTATGCAGAGTTAAGCAGTGGAATTGCTGTGATTGACGGCGGATTTCCTCAGGATAGAGTTAGAAAGGCCTTACATTGGCTTCAAGAAGAGATGGATCAAAATTTGATTCGAATGGCTAGTGCTTTTCAGGATAGGTCAAAGCAGTTAGTCTTCCTAATAAATAATTATGATCTGATACTATCCGTTCATTTGGTAAGAACTATTGAAATCGACTTAAGTTTGTACAGTAAAAAAAATTATTCACTTGATTTAGTTATCCCTTTTGTTTCGTATGAATGCAAATATTACTAGATATTTTACATCATACCCCTGTTTTTGTACATACCATACCATACCATACTATTACTTTCTGCAGGAGAAAGGACAAGAGCCTAAAGAGAGTGACCGATTTCGAAGCTCACTGTCGTCTAGAACCTCGGAATACGCTGAGGAAATTCTTTCGCCTCATTTTGGTAGCATGATACAATTTGTTAAGGAAGCCGAGTATTTTCTTCAGTCTGCTCAAAATAAAGAAAAATTGGTTCAGAAAGAAGGTAAAATTCTCTTTCGTTTCAGCGTTAAGAAACGTATTTTCTGACTCCGACGAGCTTATACACATGTTTTTTTATTGTGTTGCGCAGGCAAAGTTTCTTCAATAATAGCTTCCTTTGGGACAGTGTGGAGGGCTGCCATTGAATCCATCAATCGGGACGTTATGTCATCTTTTCCAAGTTTTCGTACAGGAGCTGGAGTTTTACAGCAAGCGTTGACCCTTCTTGTGCAATACTATCATCGTTTTCAGAAAATTCTCAATGAAAACTTTGCTACCTTAGCTGGACGTCAAGACGTTGTTAACATTCACCAGCTTATGGTTGAAGTCAAAAAATATAAACCTAACTTTTAAATAACAATATGATCTTATTATTTAATTGCATATCGTGATACTAACTATTCTCTTTCCAATGTGTACATTTATATTTCTTTCTATGTAATTATACCAAATAGTCCAGTATCTTTCGTTTAAAGTATAACTTGTTGCCGATAGCATTTTAACATTTTACACTGTTCGCATTGTAAGTTTTTTCTCGTACGTTTTGTTAAATAATAAATAAGTAGCAAATTGATATGATTCGCAATTTTTTGTAGGTAGAACTACAATAAGATAATTTCACGTATCCACTACATCCTCTGGTATGTAAGTACTGTCAACTGCGATACATAATCCATAGACAGCTATTCATTGTAAACGTATAACACGGTCCGACCCGACGTTGCCTATAACATACTCAACATAACAAGCAAGCCTTTAATTACTAATTTGTGAGCATTGAAACAATTCTAAAATATTTTAGCCAATTAACTTTACTCTTTTGTACTTTATATTTTACCTAATTCCGCATAAAAGGATACCAGTGTTTTCGCAGTAAAGGTGCACGTAGTAGATATGTGTATCTTAATAACCTGCAAGAATTTTGGTAGTCAGTAGTAGTCATTAACTCTCCCACGCATCCTTAAACAGCATGGTGCAATTAAATCCGAACATCTACCTTCGCCTTTCTCCTACTACCCGACCCCCTGCATGCTTTTGCTATTGTATTAAATTGGTTATATTTACCTTAAATAACTTAAATTGCATATCATTATTTTTACATTAATTATTTAGGTCATGTTATATTTTGAAGTAATTTTCTAACGATCCTCTGCTAACTTTAATTTTTTTCTTGGTGTGACAGTGACCTTTCAAGAATGCTACTATTAAACCTTAGCAGTAACTTCTGCCATGATTTGGCACAGTCACACAGTCCAAACGAGGCACACATAATACATCATTTGCCACTTTTAAATTAATATTTTATCCGAGAAGACCAACAGATAGAATTCCACTGACATTATTCCTTAGTAAAATCATATTTATTGCAATATCATTATTAGTGGAAGAAATTAATCGTTGGTTTCGAAATTTGCGCGACCTCTACACCGGGCCATACCCAAGACTATTCAGTGAGCAATTGTTTTCAAATGTCTATTGTCAAATAAGCTTTTTTTTTGCAGGACGTCTCGCTCATCCATGAACAAAACATACAATGTAATACCAATAAAACGACGAGTACAGGGAGTAAACTTGATCTTGATAATAAGATGCTTGAAAATTGTTTGCCCGGTTTACTGTGTATCTGCGATATTGCATCATTTCATGCTTTTCATTATGTTTTTCTTACTTTTACAAAATTTTACCCAACGCGTATTGTCGCGTACGAGAAACGACGTGCGCTCATTACTCCCTACAATCCTTTATTCTGTGCTCTTTGTCCATTGTCAATTGAAATTTTCATACATTTATTATTATCAGTAATTTTACATGATCTATTTTACTAACACCGAACCGACCAAGGTCTTCAATTTAGATATTTCGTTTTCAATTAATGTAATTTTTTCTAAATTCGATCCGGATCAATTTTAATGTGGTTTTTTGTGTATTATGTAAAAGAATTAGTTAGTAATTGTTGCACAATTGACGTAGCCACATAGCTCGTAGTCCTCAGTGTACGGCAAAATTAATAAAATAATTACATTACAACAGGAGCTACGTCAAAGGTAGGCAAAAGTTGGGTCACCTTATTTGTTCTTTTTGCTTGGTACTTTTGAAGAGGAAACTCTACTTTTTGAAAATTAATTTAAATAAATCATTTGGAAATCTCTGCTTACGCCCATGTTGATGAATTTCAAACAGGATTTTACCGACTGACTCAATTGATTTAAAATGCGTGACCACCACGAGACCATGATACGGAGGAAATACCATGTAGTTAAATTAAATAATGAGCGGTGCGAAGACAATATACCCATATAACCCAAATTACTCAGGCTATACAATTAGAGGCACATTTTTTCACGGTGGGCCTCCTATATATTAATATTACAGACGGACTTGATTGCATTTACATGGTGACAAATGCTGCACTAACAGTACTTAAGTGTATTCAGGGACTACTATTACACTATGTATTCCATAAAAATCCTTTCTAGACGCAGACGTTTCATTTCTCCAGAGACTTTCACTATAGTGAAAGCATTTCTGGTCGGTGAATATATGTGTATACTGTGAGGTGCGCTTCAGACGATTATGTTCATGCTTGTATATACATTCACTTTATGTGTTCGGAAAATGAGTGTTGTGGAAATTTTAATGTTGTTTACAGCTAGTTTTTTAAATTGCACAATCCGCAATTTCAGACAGCATTAATTGCAGGAGGTGAAGGTTCCAATAATTACTATGTTTTGTAAGCAATCCTAATAACCATAGTATTTACACCAACGTATTTTTAACCAAGGAAAAGTGAAGATGCTCACGAAGCATGCACAAGTGCATTGAATTAAAATAGTATACAGATTAAAAAGGCTATTTTTAGGATTTCAGTAACCTTACCTATAACCTACAATACATAGCGGTAAAGTAGATACATTATGGGATTTAACGTTTCCCGTTCTACAGCTAAAATGAGTGAGAAGATGTTCTAAAATTAAGGATTATTTTACCCGGTCTCGAGTGTTGAATTCTTCAGGTGACTTATAGACTTCAACTTGAACCAAAATCAATGAAATTTACAAGCTTTGATTATTTTTTAACCAACATTATTTAAAAAGTTCTGAAATCTAGTTTCTATTCATTCTAATTTTAAATATTATTAAGTTTCGTATGATTATTACTTCTGTTGACTATTTCTCTATTTGTAATCATGCAAATACAAATATGTCTAAATTTTGTACTAGGGACAAAATAGTACTACGACAAACTACAACCTACATTTCGAAAAACATATCTGTAGTAACTAAAAATGAGTCAAAAGGAAGGATAACCAATGTCAAAGCATGTGAGTAGTCACAACGGTGACGGTGAAGGGTGAGACGTAAGTCGTAGGGTGAGTGACATATTGTTGGCGTTGGGATGTGTGGGCGGTCTATTTGGTTGGAGGCGAAGTCTGAAAAGTTGTAGATTGCAAATTTCAAAGTGCTTAGTTTACGCATGAGGTAAGTGATCATAAAGGTAAAACTAAAACTGACGATGTGACTGTGAGATTGAGAGGGAAGTTGGAAACAAGTTGTACCTTTCCTCGTAAAATCAGACTCACATTATATTATATTATGTTCATACAAAACCCATAAAATACATAAGACTACACAAAAGTAGTTAGTGCAGGGTGTGGATAGATAAGCATGTATATTTCATCATCCCAACCAACCACCCAGTCAATAGGTTTAAATGACAGAGGTATTTTTAAACTTAGGTCTGTAGGTGTGTGTGTGTCTGTGAAAGTGTGTGTGTACATTATATGGAAAGTTGAGATTGAGTTTGGCTCATTATAATATGCATAGCTCCTAATGCCCTTTACCCTGGCTGAGTAGACTACTTGACTTTTCTCCACATAATTTATTCAATTTGAAACGAGCTGAGTATATTATAGCTAAAAGAAGCCTCTGGAGTGAAAGTAGGAAAAAGCGAGAAAGGTAAACTACAACAATTTGAACTCGAAGTTTTGCCTATAAAACAGACTATATTATAATAACTCACATAATATATGTATATATATATATAGGCTATACCTACTTACCTATATCAATTATTTCTAACCGTTTCCACCTTTATTCCTGAAGCAACTCTGAAATTGAAACTGCTGCGTGCTTCAAATTGTCTTTAACGCAATTTTAACTTGGGTGGTAAAATCTTTTATAGGCAGCCCAACGGTATTACTCTATGAGAATGTCACTTTTACATTTAAACTCTATTTAAACTCTATTTTCATTTTCGCCTTTCTGTTTTACAGTACAGCTGCCCATTTTGATGTCGTAAAGAGAGAAAAAAGTCTCATGATAAAAAAAAATATTGAAGCATTTTATTTCAGGCCTTATGTTAATTTTAGCCATAAATATCTGTAGTTTTGCTAACTTTTCTCAAATTATTGTTTTTCCATACGTCCATTTCATAATTTTTGTGATAATAAAGAGAGCGTTGTTCTCGTTAATGTGCAGTATAGAATGCTATAAGTGTATATCAAAGTATGAACTTGATACAAGGCACACAGTCATGGTATCCCTGTGAGATATGCATAATAGAGTAAATAAGAAAAAGGAAGGAAAGAGACATCTCGCCATCATTCATAAGTTGAATTTACAGAATATATCAAAGGGGAAGCATTATGGAATGGATGTTGTTGGTTGGGCCAAGACAATTCTCCATTCTGCGGAAACAACAACTTGTAGGTCGATGTTGTGAGGTACTCCTTTTACCTTTCTCCTCCTGTTGAGCTCTTTAGCTACCCACCACACATGATATGGCCGGAGTAAAGTAATTATAAACGCCGCACCAACATCCGGAGAAGAAACGAAAGAAAATCGGAGGAGGAAGGATTTCTTCGTGTCATTCTCAATCAAGAAGTTGAGTCGTGTAGAGGTGAAGCACAGGTTCACCACCGCACCGCCTGCCTATACGCACATCACATCCAAACCCTCTGTTATATAACGAAAAAAAAATACAACCCGACGAGAAATATCTAGAATCTAGAGCCACCACCACCACCACCACCATTCCATTAACCTCGCACACTTTTGACTCGCCCTTTGGTCGTCGACATTTTATATAATATATAGTCTAAAAAAAACCATTATTTTGTTTTATTTTCCCTTTGTCTTTGTACATTAATTTATTTTGTCTGATTACCTCAAAATGTGGCTCCATATTTTGATACTGCTAGTTTGTGGACGAGGAGCCTGGACTGCTTATATTCCTTTCTCTGATAATAATGCGTACGACTCAGCGGAGATTAGTGACAATGACAATAATGTCCAAGTGGAACTCAGTGGTGGGCACTCGTCTAAATATCCTTCAAATGTTGACGAACAATTATACCGCGGCGCTGCGACGAGACACCTCTCCGTCAATGATAATCTCATTGACGGGGACAACCTACAAAAACGCTACCCCGTTCATCTGGATCCTCTTCTACCCTCAAAATTTTGGTTTCGCTCTGGTGGTAAGTTTACTCAAAAAACGTTTATTATTTTTACATTATTTAAAGCACAAACAAGATTCATAAACAATTTTTCCTTGCCATTCTTTTATAAATTGATCAAAGGTGATTGGTAATGCTTTTATTATTTTGCGTTCTTTAGTTTTGTTAATTGGAAATATTTTTTCCCCTAAAATCAATTGAAATTTTTAGCATGTATTTATAAATTTTAGCTGAAAATTATGTAAACATTTCATGCTACATGGCGGCGTTTGATCTTGGTAGAATAAGAATTAAGCATAAAGACGATATAATTTAGTAGGTATAAATATGCATATAATAATTTTGTCTTTATTTCCCAACTGAAATCCCTTTGTCAGTGCACTATATGCACTATAGTAGTATAAATATAAAGATTGTCTATCGCTTGTTGTGATACTATTAATGGTATGAATTCTCTATGGGATTTGAGAGGGTGGTTAGCCCAGTATGTAGGTACAATAATAAAGTAGATGAGGGGGTTTAACTAATATATAATAATTATAAACGCATTATTTATACTTGAGCGTTTAGTTAGGTAGAAGTAGAAGTAGAAGCAGCATACTTTGTCTGTTGTGCCTGTAATATATGGACCACAGTATAATATATTACGATTACATGAATAAAATCTTCTCTGGCGATTTCCCCTTATTCATCATCCACCTCCACTATGGGATGAACAATAGGGCTGAGTAGGAAAATGGGATTGTTGTTTGTTGTATTCTTAAACTTTCAAATACTTGTCAAAAACAGGGTAGCCCTCTTTAACCACAAACACACAAATATATATAATTATATATGCATGTGTGTGCTCATGATTTGAGTTGTTGAGAGTGGGGGGTTTATCTCATGTTTATGAGTACAAGGCTATGACGTTCAAATCAATAGCTACGAGCAAGAACATGAGAGAGAAATTACGTTATCATATTAAAAAGTTTTTCATGACATCTACTACTAGTTGTTACCACTGTCACTTCCACCTTCCCCGGGGGTAATGTAATAGGAACTCATCATCGACCTCGTGGGTGTATAGTCTATTGTTATAGACCTTCATAATATCGCTTCTCAAAGTTGAAAGTAAAATGTGAGAGAGTCGATGATTCAGACTCGTCGAAGATGAAAGGCTATCATCTCAAATCGGGCTCTATTCATTTTTCAAAGAAAATCCTCTGAGAACTCTCTATGCACCATGTATACAACTCCCACTGTAACTCTAGCAAGAAGAATAAATAATGACATTATTGTTGTATTTTCTATTTTCAATTACACACACAGAAAACTAAGTTTGTGATTTTTTCAAAAGATTAAAATAGCCTACCCAACTCAAAATATCCTAGAGACAGCATTTTAAATACCAAAAGCTATTGTAATCCCAAGTGTACGTCTACGTCCTCTTCTCTCCTCCATAAATACTTAGCAGATCTGTAGCTCCAAATAACCCCCGTAGTCTCTATATAGGCACACACATGAAATCTCAACTCTCAATCAGGACATAGTAGAGATTAATAGGAAAACACTAAACTATGCTGTATGATAGATTACCTACCTACCTACGTAGAAAGCATAGGCACAGGGCTGAAGCCCAACCAAGTGGAAAGCAATAAAAATGAAAGTTATAACAGTAAATATTTTGCAAATATATTGGACGCATACGCTCTTTCTAAAATTAAATAAAGTCCCCTATTTTAAAATATCAAGTCCATTTCTCTATTCTCTTCTTAAAAGAAAGTTCCGGGAATGAATTCAATATGAATGATTCGGTAATTACCTGCTTCGTCTTGAGTCCCCCAAACTTCTAGTAATATCATAATAAACCGCAGAGTATGACGTGCATTGTTATGCTGTATAATATACCGCATTTCCTGTAAGAGTAGACGGGAATGTAATAGGTCACAGGTCTGGGTGGTCTGGGGATTTTGAATAGTAAATGGGTCTTGTTAACACATTATTATATGGCAGTAGACGGGCCTATGTAGTTGTGGATGGGTCTGCGAGAGATTGGAATTAAAATAGTAGACGGGCACAACTATTGCAGGAAATACGGTATGTATATTTAATCAAAAATGGAGTATGCAGTACTAATATTTACCTTGCGATATTATCTATGCTAATGTTGAGTTGAGAGACATACATGTAGAGACGGAACTACACCTCTGTCCTTTTCTATTACAATAACTCCAGAAATAGAATCCCGCCAGTCCCATAGCACAAAGGGCTATGGTATTTAGTTAGGCGAGCGAGAAAATGTAGCACACAGGTAGTTCAGACAGTGGAAGTTTTCCAATTGACCATTGCTTGGAACAATGGGAATCCTTGAGATACATACTAAGACAGTAGAACATTCCAATACCATCGCTTGATAGCGATGGGATACATACTTAACTAATAGAAAGGAAAGAAGTTGAAGTCGAAGCCGTAGCTGTAATAAGTCATTCATTCCGATTCTAGCTTTTGAAGTTAGATATTCTGTTTTTGGAAAGCCTCAGAATACACTTGAGATTACACAGTTTTACTCGAGCTACAGAAGAGTCATTCTTTTCCTATCTTTTACGTTTTTGAGCTCTGACTACAGTTTTGAGTAGTCTTCACAGCGGAGTATAATATTTAACATCAACTAATCTTTGACTACAGAGAAGTGATTCTATTCTTGTGATTTAAAAAGTCATTAGCCGTCTAAAAACGAAGTTTAGCTTTTCCTTTCACAATAGAAAAACTGACCTTCTACATCAGGTCAGAAGTTAGAGATTGAGGTTAAGATTTACGAGTTGAAGGAAGGAACCGGGATTTATTGCCATTTGCCGAAGACTCTGAGGTCTCGGGATACCATCGGACAGTGCCGTGGGACATTAGATACTTCCTATCTCACCGGTAATTCCACGCAATATAACTACTTACCTACCTCTTCTCACACCTTGTGTTTCTTTTCCTCACTCGTCTCCGTCCGTGAATATATATTATGTAATGTAAAGTTTTGTTAATATTTGAGATTGAAAGTGATTGATCGAGGTTATAAAAGTATTAAAACATCTTCCTCAAAGATATTAATCACTATAACATTATCGTTTGTTTCTACAGTTTTCATTTTATTTACGAACGCACATTTCTTATATCATAAATATAAATATTTATTATATCGTAACTAACATTCAGGCCACGAACGAAATCTACTTCTATGAGATTTGAGCTTCGGATCCGCTCCGTTCCCTCAAAAATCATAGGTGCGGGGTAGAATTTTCGTTTTTGTCCCTATTACTTTGAAAATTCTGAAAATTTTGACCCAAAATTTCGAAATTTCGAAAATTTTCGAAAATTTTTATTTTTGTTTATAGAATTATTTTTACGTTATTTTTGTCCCTAAAAATTTTATTTTGTTAATATTTTAACTATATTTTAAACATTCACGAGAGACCAGAGAGAAACAGAAGAGCAAAATCTGTTCTATATTCTGTTTTCCTGTCATTTGGCATCTTTGCATCGGTGGATCTTTTTGGTATTGACTGACTTTCAATGAGTGTGTACCCATCTAAATCGTGAATTGTGAAACGTGATTGGTGACAGTTGTGAAGGGACCCGTCACTCACTAGCCAAGAGTAAAAACCCACCCCGTAAAAATAGGTACATACTTATGATAGTCGGTATCTTAAGCTTTTTGATTTTTATAATTATTGTGGCAAGACTTGAGCTTCGACGCATAGATTTACCGATTATTGAGTTAATAATTCTCGTGCAACTAATACGGGATCTCACCAGATTTTTGATTATATATTAAATGCTGTTTATAATATTTTTATTATTATTATTTTCATTTATTCTTCAAATTTGGGAAAACTTGTTAATAGACCACATACCTATACGCGCGATTGTGATTATTCTAGGCAATATTATTGACATAATTAAATACGTCATCACCAGCCAATAATTTTTGCTCATCATTAGATCAAATTGAAAGCCATGAATTATTTACTTATTAATTATCAGCTTGAAAAATCGTTTTAAATTTTGACAAATATATTATTTTAACTACACGCGCAGAGACAACTCTTAGTGTGGAGGGAAAACTCTGACCTATTTTATATTTTTTTTTGACAACAGCTGTCATTAAAGTATTTTAACCATTACCAAGCCACACAGTCGAAATTTAGTGTGGAGGCTAAATCTCAAACTTTCTGAACACTTACTTTTCTTTTATATAAATAAATTTTGAATATGGCTCATTTGAATGAGGAAGAGCAGGCATTATTCGGCATTGACGCTCCAGCTAATATACATTTGTTAGAATCAGATGATGATGACATGACTCAGGAGGAAATTAGGGAAAGAGATGCATACATAGCTAGACGAGCTGCGGCTCAAGCTGAGGACAAGCGTGTTTATGCACAAAAGTTGAAGGATCTCCAGGATAAGGTAGCATCAGAGAGAATAGCTAGAGGTCATAGCGCTGAAAGTAGCCAGTCTCAAGGAAACCCTCCAGCTTCCATTTCATCAGCTCCTCAACCTAGAAGTTTCTTCAATAAAACACAGCCTTCTGCTAAATTACCTCCAAATCCTTTCGATTCCCAACCTATTAATCCTCTGCCTAATTTGACTAGAGCTCCCGAGCAAAGCACATTTGCATCGAGCAGAAGTATCCTAGGTAGATCAGCTGAGGATATAGCAGCACTTAGGGAAGTTTTTGCTCCACCAAGACCTACTAGTAAGGAAGCAGAATTGACTCGTACTATACGTAACAACGAGATAATTAAGGACTGGACAAAGTATACTGGAGATAGTGAGGTAGCTGCATTCTTAGGCAAATTTAATGAGGACGCACTATATCTTGACATGACAGAGTATGACAAGTTTGACGCTCTCGATCGCGTATTGGACGGTCAGGCCATGGAATGGTGGAAATCTGAGAGGTCTTCATGGAAACCTTCAATTAAACGACAGACTCCAGGTCATAATAGAGAGCTATGGAAAAAGCTCGAGACAGCATTAGCAGTCAGATTTGATAATGAGTCATTAGTCAATAAGGCCAAGGCAGATTTACCTAGAACTGCATACAATAAAATTATGGGTAGTTCCGAATACATTTCAGCTAGGCTTAGTGTATTGCGACGCATTGACTATAATATGAGTGCAAATGACTTGTTAGTTGGCCTACTAAAAGGTTTACCCAAAAGAATGCGCAGTAACATGATCGGCTGCACTACGATCGATCATTTTCGAACTACGCTGGACAAAGCTATAAGTACTGGCGTTATTCATGACTGGTTAGATCCTCCAGTAGCCGCACAGAATACATACCCAGGCCCAAAACCTGAGGAACGTACATATGCCCGAGCATTTCACACTAATGCCCCATACCAACATCAGCAAAATGTTGGGATTATCGTAGAACCACAACGCGAACCTATAGCTCAGGTTGCCCAAGGTGCCCCTATTAACCAAGGAATTCCTCGATACCCGCCTAATCCAGTTAATGGAGCTCCCTACGAAGCTCCTCCTGATCCTAATGTCCCACGTGGGGCCAATGATGACCCTGCGATGGTAAAGTACCCTTACTATAACGAGCGCCGTCGTGCATATTGCGTAGCTGCGGAAGGTACTAGGTCAGCATGTTGGCAATGTGGCCGAATGACACATAATTTTAGAACTTGTCATGTATTATTTCGAGCTCAAGGAATTCCAATTCCACTCAGACAACCTAGACAAATTAGACGGCAAGATGCACCACAGGTAGACCAAGCACCACAAGGCAATGGTAATTTAAACTAGAAGGGGTGGATATACATAATATATCCAGACCCAAGCCTCCTGCATCAGAGCATTCTTTTAAATCTGTATCTATCAAATATACTAAGGTCTATTTTAAATCACCTAAACCGGCAAGAGTGTACAAAACTATAGCCAAAGCCGATGCCGCTTTGCGAAGCTTCGGTGTGAAGCAGAACAAAGTGCCTGACGTTTTGGGGCATAAACCAGGTCACCTATTATTGGAAGTAGGTCAGGAACTTGACGATTTTGACTTCGAAAAACCTGTAGGTATCCTTTTTGATTTTCCTTCTGAGAACGAAGTGCATTATGCACGGAAATTCAGCAATGAGTCTACAGAGATAAGACGCGACATGAAGTTCCGTACTAATGTAAATAATATAAATACTTTGGAAGTTCTCGTGGACACTGGTGCCACTGTTTGTACAGTAAGCTTAAAAACTCTGAAGGAGTTAAAAATAGAAAAATTAATAAAAAGGTGTAAACCACTCACTGTATACTTGTCAATAGATGATAATAATGCACATACTATCGATAAGATTATTTACTTACAGTTTTTTGTAGAGGAATATAAGGAATGGATCCAGTGGGGATTTTTCGTGGTCGAGAAAGCTCAAGATCCTATCGTCTTTGGATGTGATATGCTTAGGACATATAATGTAAACATTGAATGTGGATTAGGCACAATTATTTTTAGACCAGCTCAGGAAAGGACTCAGAAATCCATGAGGTCAGATGCTGAGAAATTATGTCGATTGAAAGCTTTTCCCAGTAAAGGTGCACTCAGGCGCATGAAAACACAGTCTGCATACTTACGTAAACACAAGGCACTGCAACAAGGTATGATCACTGCATGTAATCCTCTTCGTAAAGATGATTTGAATAAGGTATTGGATGGGATACAGGACGACGACGATATGCAGGTTGAAGGTAATAATGACTTCGGTCAAATTGAGGTCACAATCGACGACATTGAGTCTATAGGTACTACCACTATCAGACCAGTCCACAGTACAACTTCATCCTTATTGGAGGAGGTTCGGTCGGTGCAATCTAGCGAAGCATCAAGCCGAGCTGTCCAATATTATAAACAATTTAAATTGCGACTGTTTACCGTTCGGCCCTCCCTCATTAAGGATGACACGGCAACGGAGGTTCCTTTTTATACAGAGGACCCCGAGTATTCAGGTCAAATAGCTATTCATCCAAATTATAATTTATTCAAGAAATTAGGGATTATGGTGTTACAGGATACTGTTAGAGTCACTAAAGGAAAAGGCGTTTTGCATGTAGCCAATTCCCAACAATCTGGAGATTTAATTTTACCACCACAACCAACCCTTTCCAGCTATGAAACAATGCCCACGGAGCATCTCCGTGCTACTAGGATAGTTCAAGACAATTCCCCTAATATACATGTAAATGACCAAGAATATACTGACGCAGTCGACACTGCACCGGTACCAGAAAGTGTAGAAGGTAGCCAACCATTAACCGATGATGAATTTTCTAAATTCAAAGTTTTTAAAGGCCTAACTGGACCTCAAAAGATTAAGGTTAGGGATTTATTAAGTAAGTATTACAAAGCTTTTGGTTGGACCGAGAATGACTTTCTGGAACCGATGCGTGATCCTAGGACTGGTAAGACATTACAAGCCACAGTGGAATTATTGGATAAGACTCCCCAGATAGTCAAACCTAGACCCATGAGCTACGAACATCAGCAGTTACATAAGGATATCACTGAAGCTAACATTAGGAAGGGAATGGTAGAGAGGTCCAATAGTCAATATTTATCCCAAGTACAGATGGTAAGGAAAGGCAAAACCGGAGACGATTGGCGCCCCGTAATAGATTATAGAAAGACGAATACTAAGATTAAACCCGAACCGGCTCCTATCCCTCCTTTACAAGAAGCTTTTACCTTATTTAGAGGCTGCATCATGTTCTGTCAGCTGGATATGGCTGATTCTTTCCAACAGATCGAAGTGCATCCAGACAGCAGGGATTACTTAGCCTATATTACATACGACGGCCAATTTCGCCCGACACGTTTACCGTTCGGCTACATCAATTCGGGAACGATTTTCCAGAAAACAATGAATAAAGTTTGGCAACCATATAATCGAAAATTTTTGAGTAATTATGTCGACGATAATTGTTTTGGCGGAAAAGACTTCGAGGAATTGATGGAGCGACTTGAAAAAGTCCTTTGGCTGTGCGTCCAGGCTAGAATGAAACTAAAACCCAAAAAGTGCTATATAGGGCAACCCAAACTTATCTTTTTAGGCCACAAGATCAGTAGCCAGGGTATCGCAGTTGATCCCGATCAAGCCAATGTACTTATGAATTTTCCCGATCCACAGGATACCACTGACGTACGTCGATGGCTAGGGTTAAGCGGTTTCTTTAGGAGATTAATTTTTGGTTATTCGAAATTTGCTCGACCATTATACAACCTATTAAAGAAAGACGCGGTTTTCATCTTCAATGCTGCATGTCAAAAAGCGGTGCAGGAGATGAAGGTAGCTATATGTACCGCTCCAGCATTAGCGTTCCCGGATCCTACTGCCACTTTGGAATTATGGGCCGATGCAAGCGACTACGAAGTCGCTGCTGCTCTTATCCAAGTCATCGCGAATGGTACACATAAAGATCGGCAACCACTTGGTTTCGATTCTCATACATTATCACCTACTGAGAGTAAATGGACGGTCACGGAGAAGGAGTGTTATGCTATTGTTCATGCCTTCCAGAAATTCCATAATTTACTTTTTGGAAGGGAAGTTCTAGTCTACACTGATCACCAAGCACTGGTCAACATTCTACGTACTCCTCAGGTAACTGGCAAATTAGTGCGATGGAGTCTCAAATTGAGTTCATACCGCCTTCGGATTATGTACGTACCGGGTAAACAAAATGAGATGGCCGACTGCCTCAGTCGCCCTCCTCGAGCGGACAATCTTCCTGTAGCCATTCTTAGAGGCATGACAGCGGAGACTGAACATCCTAGGGAACCTGAGGACGAAGAGTACATAGTACATTGCAACGATACGGATAAGTCAGTAATTAATTTAAAAGACATGCGGCCCTGGATAAAGATTTAGCTGAGATAATTAAGTCACTGCAGGTAGATGAGGAAAACAACTGTAGAGGTAAAAATAAATATAGAAATGATTTCCGCATCAACACAGACGGTATCTTGCAGCACGTCAACTATGAGCCACTGGGACCATTGTGGGTAAATGTATTACCAGTCACTGAGGGAAAGCGCATAGCACGTGAACTGCACAGTAAATCACATTTTGGTTTCCGCAAAATCTTCTACTCCATGGTAGATAAATACTGGTTCTTGCAGATGTGGGATAATGTCACCAAGGCATGTCGTGCATGTGACACTTGTCAACGTTTCAACGTACCACGAGTCAAGAAATCAGGTCCTATGCATGCTATGATTACACCTACTACTCCTTATGCTAAAGTTTCCGTGGACTATCTTGGTCCCCTTAGTACTACTTCTAGTAAAAATACGTATATCTTGGCCGTGATAGACCAATGCACACGTTTCCTGCATCTCATCCCAACTACAGGCACAACAGTGGCTGAAACCGTCAAGGTATTAGAACCATTAATAGCTAAACATAAAATTCGAAGTATAGTATCTGATAATGGTCCAGCTTTCACAGGTCATAAGTTCAATGAGATGTGCACTCGTCATAATGTTATCTCCATCCATAGTTCACCACATCATCCTAGCAGCAACGCCTATGTAGAAAGAGTTAATTCAACATTTGGCAGCATTATGAAAAAGCTTAAGTACGAAAATAATAATGTTGAATGGGATATAATGTTACCGCATATAGAGAACGAGTATAATGCTGTGAAACATGTTAGTACTGGTTATAGTCCATATTTCTTGATGTTTGGTAGAAGTCTTCATTTTTGTTACGTAACAGGGAAACCTCTCGACGATGATTATGATTCAAACGACCCAGAAATGCAACAGGTTAGAGTTCATGAACTTCATAAGGCACGACTGCTTGCGCATGAAAACTCCTGTCATAATCAGCTCAAAAGAAAAATGGCTTTTGATAAGACTCATCCAACAGTTCTATACAAAGAAGGCGATTTAGTACTTAAGAAAAATTATTATAAGGCACCGGGTACAGCAGCAAAGTTCACAGTTAAATATACAGGCCCATATAAAGTATATAGTACAGCCACTAATCAGCATATGTACTTATTATGTGATAAAGACACTGACTTACAAAAATACATCGACGAAACTGTCCTCGAGATTGTACATGGTCACAATCTAAAACCTTACCTACAAGACGAAATTCCCTTAGTGAATAATTATACTGAACCCGCTATTGGTGATCAGACGTGGTTAAATAATCACGTTTACACTCCTGACGACACAATTTTTCAGATTGAACCTTGGGCAGATCCAGAACTTAAAGATTTCGATGGGGATACGGCGGCACAAATCAATGTAGTCCCCCGCGGAATTTTTAACGAGGAATATTTATTCGATCCCAACAATGAGTTAAAATTGCGAAATAGAATAATTCAGAGAAATCCAACTACTCATAATTCTAACCTTTATAAAAGAATTACGAATAACTACTCTACTCATGCACCTACTTATTTACCAGAGTTAGAAACACCTCTGGGAACTACTCAAACTCAAATTGTTAACTTCGAAAATAGTAATGTAGATATACCTATAGATTTACCACCACCCATTATACCGTCGGTCGCGGCACAACTTCCCACGCCGGCGGAACCCAATACTATAGCTATGTCTAATAAAGCAAACTCAGAAAATTCTCCAACTGCTAGAAGGTATTTTGACGTAGAAACCATAGATAGGTATCCCGCGAGGATGACTACTACTATTGCTGATGACCCTTTTGCTAGAGAATCTCGTTGTAATAGTCATAACATGAACCACTTAGGTTCTCAGGGTTCTTTTATTGAAAAGGACGATTGGAATCTGATTCAGGGGATTGATATTACGACTGGGAAACGACATTTGGATTTTGACTATGATAAAACTAAAACTTATTTTAATTCTTTTAGAAACCCAAGTAAAGACATTCCTATGTCTCAGATTTCAAATGTAGCACAACCAACAGAAGCTCCCACTTATAGAGCAGATTCTGTTGACACTTCAAATCACTCAATTTATAGTTGTCACATAAATAATAGAAAAGGATGCTCCGAATTAGGTGATGTATCCCGTAATAAGCGAGACAACCCAATAGAAATTCCCGTAGCACCAAAAAGTTGGAATGGAGAGCGGAATGATAATTCCGCCCTTCAGCCCAAAATACAGACCAAATTAATTATCACTGAATTGTTAAATAAAAAGATTATTAAGATGGTCAATAAAGACGATGAAACACATGTACTTGAAGAAGTCGAAATCGACATAGCACCAAAAGAATCAATCACTCATAACACCACCGATATTGATCCAGCTGGAAGCGATCTCGAATTCTTGGAAGAAAATGAAACTGAAACTCCCACTCTCCCAACCATAGAGCATACAGCGGTCATTGAAAATAATTCCGTCACGTTCACACCTGCAAAGGGAAATAATAGTCCTAAGGTCATTTTGAAACATAGAAAGTCAGAGTCAATAACTCAACCTGCTGCATTACGAAGGTCAACCAGACCTAAAAAGACAGTCATACCTTGGGATCCATCCGATGTTGAGATTCCAAAAACTAGGAAACGTAAAGAGGGAGGTTCAGTACATAAAACTCGAAAGAAAAAGAAAGTAGTTAAATTGAAAAGATGTCACGTAAAACCTACTGATGCCATGGCCGAGTTGGTCAAAGCCATGGGTAGCATAGGGCAGATGATGGCATGCCAATACCAGAGACCAGTTTCCAATATTTCTTCTACAGATACCTCAGACTCTTCATCTGAGGAGTCAGATTGATTTTGCATGTGGTAGAATTATGCATGTATAAATTTTAAGAAACTTGCAACAATTTCAATTTTCGATACTTTTCACTCTGGGAAAAAGCACTACCGATCCCATCACTTGCTTAAGTAGTGATGGAATTTTCTTTCTTTTATTTTTCGGGTAAAGAATAGACATACCTGAACAATGGCCAATCCTTCACCCAATCCGAATCCTAATAAATTACCTCACGGACCACCACGCATTCCTGAAGGACAACTAGATCCGGAGAACGAATTTGCTAACGCCGGAATCGAATCAGATGATGAAGATTGGGATCACAAATATGTTTACAACCAAGACCGGTCCCGTAGAGTTATGCTACATCAATTGCGAAACAGAATACCTGGACAACCTGAAGCACACCGCTACGTCATGAGAATGACCAGCGACAGCACTCCTCATCCAAATGATATCCAGGCAAGACAACCTGACGGAACTTATACCAATATGACTCCTCAGCCTGTAGATCCACGCCCGATTATGCAGAATACTCCACCAGCTTCCCCACGTCGCCAGCAATTCATCCAGCAAATTCCTACACCGGCTCGAAACCCTCCGAAATCTCCAATCATCAATCAAGCCGTAGCACTGGATAACGACTCTGAGGATGAGCCCTTCGACAACATCGACATCGAAGATCCAGTCCCATACGACCACGAGACTTTCGAACCATTAGAAGGACTTCCTGCTCAAAATATGAAACGCTCCACGAGCACTGCAGATTTCAAATCTGAACATGTCCGGAAGAAGCAGAAAAGCGGATCTCCTCCGAAAATTCCAGAACCTCAGCCAGGGACTTCACAACAATTGGAGCCCATACCAGATGAGATCCGGCAACTTCAACAACAACTGGATGAAGCAAATCGCAGATCTGCCGAGATCGACCAACAACTACAGCGCTGGAGATTGAATTCTAGCACTCCATCCTCGACACCACCACGAATTAATGGCGTGTTCAGCCCACCAAATAGACCTACGGGAAACTTATTAATGGGCCCAGCTCCACCACGCATCGCTGTCGGCCTCCCGAGGTTTGTAATGAGAGGAAGAGGACCCACTAGAGCTCCTCCCACAGTAGAAGTTAGTCCGAATTCAGCTCAGCCCCTGGACACAGTTACTCCAGCTCCGGCTCCAACTCAGACGGAACAAGCTCCGGCTCCAGTTCAAAGAGCACCATCACCGCCACTACCAGCACCAGATGCGAATGCTCCTACTGTTGATCTACTCCCGGATTTAGGCACTACAGCTCCTCGATATGCCATTTACACACCCAAACCTCGAGCCCCTATCGAAGCCACTCCACCATCTCAACAAAGTTCGGCCCCGAGACCCTCGCCTCAACAGACACTCAGATTACCACGACCATTGGACCGTCATGACAGATACAATAACAAACCACGGGCTCCGGCCCCACCAAGAAATACTCCTCCGACTCCACAGGCAACTTTCCGCCAGCCAACCCGTTTCGGACCGAGACAGATTCCTCACCAATGGAGACCCAGAGCTCAACCACCAAGCTCCAATTTCTCGAAGAATCGACAACCGGATGATCGCTCGAAAAATCAATCAATCGATGATATTCGGGGATACTCATGGCCAAAAGGCCGTCCATGGAGAGCTCAGGCGCCACCACAACATCGTCGGTCCCGATCTCCAACTCCTCCCCGAAAACCTCTTAGATCCCTAGACTCCTCCAAACATGATGGATACCGAGCTCCTTCAAAATCTCGATCAGATGCGCCACCGCGCCACCAAGCAAGAAATGCTCCAGACCCACCAGCCCCACAGCAACAGCAACCTCAGATTGTTCAACAACCAGCAGCTGTTCCGAATGGATTGTATTACCAAGCCCCAGGACTTCCTCAACTCATTCCACTTTTCGGTGCACCTCTACAGCAACCACAGATAGTCCACATTCCCATTCCTCCAGTCCAACCATTTCCTCCTTTACCTGAAGTCGAGAATCATTTCGTTGGAACCCCATGGGACTGTGTACTCTGCCGACGTAGACACCAACAAGGGAATATTCGACACTACTGGCAACGATGCCCTCATCGCCGAATCAGCTACGCAAAATTTGCTCGAATTATGGAATTAGCTCAGCGTTGTTTCTTCTGCGGCGGACACCACCCTACCTATGCCTGTCCCCACTTCCAAGATTTCCATGGCCACGGCTATTAAACTGTTTAATTCTTTTACTACTCTGGATATGGATACATGGCATGCTTGACGATGTAGATAAATTTTTTTTTAAGTTCCTTCAGCAATATTCTGCAAGGAAAATTTTCATTTTTTTTAACCCTATATTTTATAATTTTAAGACACTACGTAAATTTTGAGTTTTTGATTTCCCTTAATTTATGCACAATTGAATCAGTGATTTCTGAAGCACCATTAACTTACTTTCATTTTCATTCATAATAATTATACCCAATTTCTTCTCTTGGAATTTCTTCAAACTACTTATTTAAGATTAAACACTCATATGAATGAAAAACACAAACTCAGTTTTTGCATGTTTTGGAAACTATTATTTTCATTTGCACAATTGGGAGTTGGACACATAGAATTTATAGCGTTTACGACTCCACCTCACAGGAGGAATGGAGCACCTACTAATAATGAAATTCGGTAGATTAAGTACATGCAATATCTTCCATGAATATCATCCATGGTAACATTATACCAGATCTTTAGAGACCTGGGACATAAAGCAAACTTAATTTAAAGATTAATTTTAGATACCACATTCCCGAGACCTACCACCGCATTGGTACGGTAAAAAGTAAAGTAACTTGGAAAAGGGTGTTTTTGTTCCTTTTACTATGATTAGACTTACCATTATGGACGGAGATCATGCCAGAGATATTCCTGAGGAACCAACTCTTCCACCGGCAATAGAAGTTTCACCACATCTACCGATCCAAGTGGACACAGACAGCGAGGATGACGAACCTATAAATCTCCTCGAGCCAGATGACTATCAACCTTACGATCCATCAGACTACTATATTGACGAGTTATACCATTCTCCCATGGAGGCTGAACAAGCCGAAGAGGAGGAAGATGATGAAGATGACAATATGGATCCTGAAAGTATTACCACCGATGACGACGATGACAATAATAATGACGATGAAGATCCACCGGCCCCTGATGTCAACATGATCCAATCAGAGGACTCGGAGGACCCCTTCGAAACAGCTTGTACCCATTTTGACGAGACAACTACTTCTCAACCAGAACCATCAACGAATGATAGGAGGTCGGATCCTACGCTAAACGTCCGCGGGTTTGCTCCAGCGTCGGAAGACGAGATACTGGGAATACAGCAACGCCTGGGAAAGTGGATCAAGGGATTTCCACCTCACACAGTTGTCCACGACAAAGAGAACTGGACTCCAACATTACTGGAGAATGATTCTGAGAGCGATATGCCACCACTGATGGAAGAAAAAGCAATTCGCGAGGATAATTTGGAGATCCTACAGATCCAGCAGCAACGAGATGACTTGATTTTTGACCTTCGCCGTTGCCACGGTCAGACTATACCAACACCTGAGAAGGGGATTGACACTGAGGAGGAGAGTAGACCTGAGACACCACTTTCAAATTCCGAGATGGAGTCTACACCAAACACCACCACCATCCCTCCTATCCTCACTCCTGAAACTTTTAACAAAACTTCCCGTAAGCGTTCCCGTGATGATACTCCCTGTACCCTTCAACCCCCTTACACCCACCACAATTTCGATTACCGTCGTGGTAGCTTATCCACCACCCAACTGCGAGATGTGATGGAAGAGCGAAGGAATCGCCAATACCGGAGCCCTTCACCAAAACAGATTCCCCAGATTCCTACCCGAGAGAGATCTGCAAATACCCTTCTGGAACAGCTTCGTCAACGTCGTGAAACCCACCACGAGATGCGCTTGGCACGGTGGCGTGCTGAACAGATGATCTTCGATCCACGCTATCGCCCAGGTCCTGACGAACCAAGACATCAAGCTCAATCCTCCAGAAACTTTACCAACCAACTCCCTCGCGACAGAGTCACACGAACCCCTCCCAGCTCCGACACCAGTGATGGCGACTGCAGTTACATCGACACTCGAAACTCCACATACCTAGCCCACCAAGACCCTCCCACCACCGAGGACTCTGAAGAAGAATCCTTCATATTTCAATAATGCATCGCGGAACGTTACACATGTATAGGTTGTTGATATTTCTGCTGTTGATATCCATCGTTAGTTTAATTTATGTTTTTTTTTATATATTTGTTAATATTTGAGTTGTTTATATTTATTACTATTTTCATTTAATATGTATTAATATTTGTGCTATTGATATCCATCGCTAGTTTAAGTTCTTATGAATATTTGAGCTGGTGATATCCTGAAATTTTATGTAAAAAGGTATATATATGTGATTGATTCGATATGTGTTTATAATTGAATTGTTGATATCCATTGCTAGTTTGTTGATACTATGCCTATAAACATCTAACTATATTTATCCTCCCAAAACTATGTACATATGTTGAGATAATAGTTTCTGTTCACGAGTTTGATTTATCCTCCATTTCGAGTCTCAATTAAGATCCCGAGAAAATTTTAATGTATTAAGTCAAACATTAGTGTGGAGGTAAAACCTCCAATTCTTTGGAAACTTCGTTTTCGGGACCAACAGTGAAAACATAATAATTTTATTTGAAGACACAGATGAATTTTTTTTTTCACATGAAGGATTTTTCAGAAACTTGAAGCATCAGAAATTTTAGTTGGCCTTTTCCAACTATTTTGTAGATTACAAAAAAACTTCCACATTTTAATTTTTTTTGAGTTTTCACATTTTTTTCGTAAAAAGCCCCACCGTAAATAATTTTCTGGGACACCAAAAACACTACTAAAATTTCGAAAACACTAAAAATACTGTTGCACAACCTGTAGATAATTCAAATAATTTAATTCTGTATTTTGTTGATTTCCGATACTGATAGTCAAAAATTAGTGTGGAGGTAAAACCTCCAGTAATTTTTGATCAAATAATCAAATTTTAATTGTTTGACTCATCCCGTCCAAAATTAGTGTGGAGGTAAAAACCTCCAATCATTTTCTTTCAGGTGATATAATAATCACCAATTGATTTTTCGAGACTACACTAAGTACCTATATAGATATATGTCTCAACATATACCCACCATACCACATTTTTATTGATACTTACCTAACTTACCTTCCGGATGTAGTATTTATAAAATGTAATGTCACCAATGAGACTGGAATTGGAATAATCTCCAGATGTAAAATTGATCTATTGGAACAATGGAAATCCTTTGAGGATAAATACCTTAATTTGAATGAATGTCTGTCAAACCTAGATTTAAGTACACTAAACTCTGTACACGGTAGACGAGACGTTTGTTAGCCACTCAGTATGTACATCCTGGAAACGGATAGCTTTTTGAATGAAAATACCTAATGTAACTAGCCCGCATTCTCGCACACTTTCCGCACGCTAACCTAGACCGCCGATGGGTCTCGGCTGATATCGTGTGGAGGGATTTGTAGAGACGGAACTACACCTCTGTCCTTTTCTATTACAATAACTCCAGAAATAGAATCCCGCCAGTCCCATAGCACAAAGGGCTATGGTATTTAGTTAGGCGAGCGAGAAAATGTAGCACACAGGTAGTTCAGACAGTGGAAGTTTTCCAATTGACCATTGCTTGGAACAATGGGAATCCTTGAGATACATACTAAGACAGTAGAACATTCCAATACCATCGCTTGATAGCGATGGGATACATACTTAACTAATAGAAAGGAAAGAAGTTGAAGTCGAAGCCGTAGCTGTAATAAGTCATTCATTCCGATTCTAGCTTTTGAAGTTAGATATTCTGTTTTTGGAAAGCCTCAGAATACACTTGAGATTACACAGTTTTACTCGAGCTACAGAAGAGTCATTCTTTTCCTATCTTTTACGTTTTTGAGCTCTGACTACAGTTTTGAGTAGTCTTCACAGCGGAGTATAATATTTAACATCAACTAATCTTTGACTACAGAGAAGTGATTCTATTCTTGTGATTTAAAAAGTCATTAGCCGTCTAAAAACGAAGTTTAGCTTTTCCTTTCACAATAGAAAAACTGACCTTCTACATCAGGTCAGAAGTTAGAGATTGAGGTTAAGATTTACGAGTTGAAGGAAGGAACCGGGATTTATTGCCATTTGCCGAAGACTCTGAGGTCTCGGGATACCATCGGACAGTGCCGTGGGACATTAGATACTTCCTATCTCACCGGTAATTCCACGCAATATAACTACTTACCTACCTCTTCTCACACCTTGTGTTTCTTTTCCTCACTCGTCTCCGTCCGTGAATATATATTATGTAATGTAAAGTTTTGTTAATATTTGAGATTGAAAGTGATTGATCGAGGTTATAAAAGTATTAAAACATCTTCCTCAAAGATATTAATCACTATAACATTATCGTTTGTTTCTACAGTTTTCATTTTATTTACGAACGCACATTTCTTATATCATAAATATAAATATTTATTATATCGTAACTAACATTCAGGCCACGAACGAAATCTACTTCTATGAGATTTGAGCTTCGGATCCGCTCCGTTCCCTCATACAGGAAAATTGAAATGAACGGTTAAATGGTTTCAAATTATTACAATTTACTTAGTATTACCAAATTTTTTGATACTTTGAAATGTTTGTTACATCGGTAATAAATTAAAGAAATGGCTTCCTATAGACTACAAATTTAAAACCACTCTTATAATATAAGGATATATAATGCAGATAATTTCAAATAAAAATTGACGAACCAACAAAAATAAACCAGCTAATTTAGATTACTTAACACATTCATCCTGTTGTATACGTTGTACTTCACATTGCTATAGTGTAGAGCAGAGTGCAAATTGTTGCTCATGTCATTTTTACTCTCACACTCTCGCTTTCCTATTTTAGCTTTATTATAGCTTGGCTATACACGTGTCCGTGGAATCAAATCCTATATTCTTATTAATCGTATATAAGTATATCTATACTTATACGAGAAAATGACGCAGGAACACGTGAGAGGGTCGTCGCGTAGTCATACAAAGATAAACAAACAACGGTGACACAACAGGAACAGGGAAGCCATTATTGGAAAATGGATGCTCGTTCCTTCTGATTTAATGCTGAGAATGAGCGTTGATGTTGGGATTGACTGGAGTACTAGTGAAAGTCTTTCCTATACACTTTAATATAGAGTTGTTCAAGAACAACAAGAGGCTTTTGGAATGCATACACCGAGAGATTGATATGGATCTACTATACTTTTGTCGTATTCCATAGGTAAAAGAGTAGGAGTGGAAAGAATTGAGAGCGTATTGTCTCCGAGGACGTTACATGACTTTCTATTTACTACTGTCACATAGCTTTCTCTCTCATGTAATCCAAATAGATTCTGAATAGAATTACTGTAACTATTTAGACTTAAAGTGGTAGCGCCTACTCACATTTCCAGATTTTCCACAGTTTATATCACAAGTCAGAAGCCATATTTTAGACACATTCATTCAGTGAATCTCAATCTCAACTCTCAAACAAAGACGTCCGCACAGATGTAGGTACGTGGAATAAGGGCAGATGAGTGGCAGAATTTCTAAAATCGTTGTCGCACCACAAGATATATACATATAAGTCGATAAGATAAAGTCTTACTAGGGTGACTAAAACTAAAACTGCCTACACAATTCAGAGAAGATGCATAAAGGAGTTAAAAAGGAATGTATGGTTGTTTATTAGTAGTCACCATGTTGATTTGCCAGGTGCCTTATTCTCTCATTACCTGTAAACAGGAAGACATACTTGTGCATTTTGAAACTAATTATAGTTCAGAAGCATTCGAGGGACTTGTGGTTGTGGATGTATTATTAGAATAATAGTTATCCAAAATATTTTGTATGAGGAACGATCCTAATATTTTCATTTAAGGAGTCAAACAATATTACCTGGAAGAAGTTCCAAACCAGCAGTATAACTTCCACTTGAATTCCAATAGAACACCTGCGTTCTATTTCAAAAACTAAAAAAAACTATCTCCTAACCCCCGCTCAAATGGAAAAAATACGTTGTGAGTGCATTCATAGCATTAGCTTAGTATTAGAGTAGATGAGGCACGCGCTCTAATGGGAGTTTTACGGTACATACTATAGGCATCGGAATATTTTCGTCAACGACTTGACAGTATTTCAGTATCTGTGTCTACGGGCACCATATTTACGAAGTGACATCATTATGTGGTGTCAACGTCAACACTGTTTTCTAGAGTTATTTGAGGATAAGTTCTAAGCAGGTATTTGAAACTGACTCTTAAGTTTTTCCCGGACTAATTAAATTAGCTTTGAATTTCCTTCTTTTACATGGTCACAGTTTAACTTCTAGCATCTTGCCCTGTTTGGCCTTGGTTGTTGGTGTGGTTGTTTAGTTGATGGTCTTGTAGCTCTGAAATTCTCAACCTTCTGTTTTCTATGTCACAATTTCAAATGATTTAGCCCACAAATTGTATTGTAGGTTCTTTTGTTTCAGCCGGATATTAAATTATTGAAACATTTTTGAAATAATGGAAATTCATGCCATTGTTTTTCATAGTATGTAATTACATAGCATCGGTATTAATATGCGCTTATAGCATTTTTGGCAAAAGTGTCTGCAAAAAATGCTCCAAATATTTTTGAGCATCTTCTCTCTTCTCCCTCGGTAAATGTCATATTTAATCATTAAACCAACAACACTCACAAGTGAAGTATCCGTAGATTCTTATCCGCGCATAATGTGAATAGAAAACAGGAATGATGGACTTGAATAAACAATAAAGCTATTACTACTGCAGACATTACACGACGTATTAGGACATGTTCGCTCTACATTTACCTATTTTAAATGTCGATTCAGAATACTTTCACTACACGGGGGTACTAAGTGCCAAAAGTAGGAGCTTAAACTAAAGGACAGTCATCATATAGCATAATGTTGTTTACATTTATGTGGCTATGTGAAAGCCACTTACCTCCCAAATTAGGATTAATGTTTACCAAGTGTCACGTAGGAGTCGAGAATTCGTAACCTGAACTACATCATGTTTGTGTGCTCTACTATGAGTACGTCTACCTTCATAATCATATATGTCATGGCTTGTGTTCTCAAAATGTACTAGTCATCGTCATCGTCACTGGAGGAAAATATAGCCTCATCAAAACTGTGCATATTTAGTGACAATCGGTCAATTCCCTTGTTCTCTCTCCCCAAAAAGCGTTCTTTGTGTTACTATTACAGTTTTTTGTAGAAAGACAGTGCAGTTAAAATTGAAATTGTCCATGTAATATTACAGTGCTTATTTTATTTTATTTGGAATTTTGGAGCGCATGCAAGATACCAAAATAATAATACAAATAATTACTTGACCTAAATCCCGGATTGCAGAAGAGCTATAGCCATTTTATTTTGTATAGAAAAATCAAACTAGTACGTAGGCAGTTTGTTTGTGTATGCAGGTAAAAATGTAATACCTGCTTAGGATTTAGGATTGCTAAAAGTTAGAATGGAGTTGCAATGTTGCAAGCACATTCCTAAGCAGGTACAGGTAGTATATGTATATATTTTTTAATACTGGATGGAGAAAGCGTGGGCGTTCACTGAAGGTTACACGTTACGTAATATAGGAGAAGTAAACTTTTTTTAGCGAAAATGAAAACTTGTGAATTGTTGTTAAAATAAAAGAAAATATAATAAGGTCTTAAACTCCAGTTTAGTCCTATCCGATCCTAGTGTTTGTGATTGTGTGAGCGGTGCATACGCTTTTGCTTAACTGAAATCCTTTTATAGCGTAACCTAGAACAAGAATTTGTAAGGTAGGGGAAGTGCCGCGTGTAGAAAACAAATTGGAAATTTTCTAAGAAAAGAATTAGGTAGAAGACAAGGATCTACGAGTTTTTGAGGTAATAAAAAAGCAAAAATTTAAAATTCAAGTACCTTGTTTCAAGTCCAAAATGAGCATGGGTAGGTTGCGACACGACTCTTTTGCTTTAGAGGCATCTACTTATTTACTCTGTCCGTATAGCCGTAGAGTCCGTACTCAGGAAAAGGGAATTTCATGGCATTAGGCTCTTTTTGGAATTATAGTGTAGCCGTCCAGGAAAGGATGATTACATCGTAAGTAATATATTAATATTTTTTCTTGGCTGGGAGCGAGCTTGTGCGGGGTTGGGAGCATATACCGGGAGGAATTCATAATTCTAATGAAACATTGTATGCACCCAGAAAATTGAACAAAACTAACTTCATACCGCCCACGCTCTCATACTTTGAGCATTGTAATCGTTATACCATGGACTTCATATGGAGATTGGAATATATCGCGGTGTTACACAACATACATTCTAAGAATGGGGGTCGGTACCGAGCCTCATGTTGAAGACACACACACAATTTAAAGAAAAACAAAATTGTTGAAGTTCAAAGAGAAAGCAAAAAAATTCTGTGTTGAGATGCTTATATACATGTCAAGACTGACTACATTACATTATGTAGTGAGTAAAACTGACTACCAAAAGAAGCGTTTGGAAGGTTTCCTCATTTCCTCTTTGTTTTGCAGAGTGTCCTCGTGCACCAGACGGAGCTCATGAGTTCTTTTGTCCTACGCCAACGCCAAATGGACGTTGGCTTTGTGTTGACGATCATGAATTGTGTGATGGTGTCAAAGATTGTCCAAACGCGGATGACGAAAGCCCTCTTGTTTGCATGTTTTACAAAGCGGTAAGTATTTTTATATGACTTCTATTACATTCCATTTCAGTAAGCCATGTGTTCTTTTTTTTTCTTAAGGGAAGAGACACATATTACGTAAGCTACTAGGGTGGGAGGCAGTTTTTCAATATGATGATGGGCAATGTTAAAGATAGCCATTTACGCAATGGTTAAGGTGCTGACAATAGGGGTGGGTGGGTCCCAAAATTTCAGAAAAATTGCTTACGTAATTTGTGTCTCTTCCCTAAGAGAAACAAGAGAAAGTTTTTACAGATTGCTTCATATTTACATGTATTACATAGTTGGGTTTTGGTTTACACGAACTGATCCTTTCTTACTTTTCGTAGAAGTTATGTGTGTCATTTTGTATGACTTCAACATGCGTCATCTAGCTATTTCATTTTCACGTTTTTGTATCCATCCATATATTACATATTATGTAGTAAACCCTTTGAGTACGACAGTGAGCAGTCAAGCTAACCTATTCTTGCAGGAGGAATGTTTCTCCAACTCAAAATCTGAGAAGAGAATCAATTAAATTTCTTTCACCCACATGATGATATTTTGAGCATTGCCATTTAGACTCATTGCCGTGTGTTGATAGATTTCTGTTCGTCAAGGATACATAGCTCGCGGGTTTAATTAGAGTGTCTGAAAATAAGGAGGAGGGAGCGAGCTACAGCTAAAAAATCTAATCATCACCAATCTGTTATTTCAAGACAATTTATATGTAGCTCTCTCTTCCCCTATGGACCTTTCTTTACAAAAATGCATAAGTATAAGATAAGAGGAGGCAATAAATGGCGTAGGATGATTCTATACCTCCATGTAGATAAATGTCCGAACTCCAAGGTGTGCTAAGAGCCTATATATCCTATATATTACACTCTGCGAATCAGTAAAAACAAATGGCAGGGACTTGCCTAATGGTGATCAAGCCGTAATGGTGATCAGGATCTGGCGTTGAAAGGCAAGCTGCGTCAGGAATCATTGACTAGTTGTTGGAATGTATAGCTTAATACTGTTAATTACAATCATTGGCAATAAAAATAACTCGTTACTCAATTTTGTCCTCTTTTGGCTCGGCCGGAAATAAATAAAATCTAACAGTACACAATTTTAACATTGCAGCCTTAATGGTGATCAGCTCAGTATGCATATACGTAATCACCAGTTAAATCCTTAAAAAACATCATAGCAGCATAGTTTTGGCTTGCATTAGGTAACAATAATAACACTCAACTATATTTAAGGACAATCATTTTTTTAAATTCAATCTATGGGACCTTCAAAGGTCACAAAGATCATAAATAGGAATTTTCATTGAATTTGATACGTAGGTTAGGCAGTTGGCTGCAAATAATTTTGTGGGCTTAATATGTAAATACTTTTCATTAAAAGGAGATAACAAAATCAGATTATTGTTACCATTAATTCACCAAACTTTAAAATGTACTATTGTTTAATGCTTAATTACCCCATCACATATAAGAACCAAGTGATCACCTTTCTTATGATACCAATGTTTTTTTTGTTTGATCACCACTAGGAATTATATGATCACTTATAAGGCGTTTTGGTGATTTTTAGAATTTTTGAACTTGCTGCATACTGCCTACAATCCTAAGTGACTTAAAACAAATCCAAGTAGGGATTCTACATATTTTACAGCTCTTAGCAAATTAACTGCTGAGTATTTTGAAACATAAAGACTTTGGTGGGAGTACAATAGAATTTACGGGTTTTCAAAGTTGAACAAAAATTCACCATTAGGCGCATCCCTACTACTATATATAATAAAAAAACAAGGGCTGAAGCCCTTGTTTTTTGGTAGCCTTAACAGTTATATTGGGTATTACTCTTTAATGCTAAAATCAGTATTAAAAAATTGCTAATTGAAAGTTAATTATAATTAAAGAAATTAAATGTAATAAATTGCAATTTTAAATGAATTTTTTTGTTTTTAAGAGCTTCAAAATCATATATTGCATGTTAAATGTCATTGAGAAATGCAAAAATGAGATAAATTATGTAGACATGTAGAAATAAGGGAATATTGAAAATTTGAATTGCCCGCCAAACCTAAAATGTCAAATTTCAACCGGTTACTCCCTTCGAATATGAAGAAGTGGTATATCAAAATGACGAGAATGAGGAGAAGAACAATATGTATTGCGATTGGCGCGCGAATTATGAAGGCTTTAATTTAAAATTGGACATTTAAAGTTGATTATGATTAAAAGAAATAGTAAATTAAATAATTTTCGATTTTCAAAGAATTTCATATTTTTTATTTTAAAAGAGCTTCAAAATGACATATCGCATGTCTAATTCGGTTGAGAATTGCCAAAGGTTGCTAAATTATGTAGATAGGTAGGAATAATTTATTCATTGGGTCGATTTAACCGAAGTTCATACAACCAGACTCAACCAGTCACTGTGGGTGAGGAAATAGGAGGCTACCGCGTTAGATCGTCTCGGTCTTTGTACCCTTTCACCTATCCCCGTTCCCTCCTCCACAGTAAAGGAGTCTCATTCCCTAGGCCCCTACAGTAAGTAGTGGTCACTAAGGAGCACCGAAGGAGATTGGGTTTCAATCAACCATCCAGTGACGTTTACCGTACAACACCGAGCCGTAAACGATTAGCAGTGGCCGAGGATTGAAGCCGGGTCTGAGACTGTAAATTTCGTTACAGTCTGCAGTCCTAACCGCTCACCCAAGCACGCCTGCTTCCTACTACTATATGTATATGCCCTATTAAAGAAAGACAGAACGGAAGTGAAAAGGAAATACTTTTTAGGTTGAAAACTTCCGGTACTGTAAATAAATACCAGATAAGAACACATCCGTTCCGCATGCGGAGTAAAGCTAAATATACTTTCATTGTGCGTATTATAATTTTTAAATTTCAAATTAAGTGAGACTATAATAAATTACTTGAATGATTTTCAGATGCAGTCTCAGATCAGCTTTGTTGCAAATGGAATCACATCACAATCTGCAAAATCGAATACTGAATTTATAAAATAATACAATAATTTAAAAACTTTTGGATTATATAGAACGAATGCTTTCCATTATTTAAGCCCTTATATTAATTAAGTTAACCTTGTCCCACTATTCATTAATGAGTTACATTTTAATATAATTAGTAAATTGTATATGTGTTTATGGAAAATGTATGCTTCAATATGCAACCCGAAAAGTTTTTATAAATTATCTTAAGATCTTATATACTATACATAACTCTATTTGCTGTAAGACACTATTAGCAATTTACTTTTTTATTTATTTAGAGAATTAGTGTCACATCCCAGCGAATGCATGCCAAGAAAGTTGTTACATATTATGCATTTGACTTCACTAACAGTTCACGAGCAAACAGATGATATAAAATAGCTTTGAGGAAAGTCACTCCTTACATTTCGTAGAACGCAATTTTTTTGTGGGAAAATGAAATTTTTCCCATTTTTTAACGTTTTTAACATTTCCCATTTCAGTTGGTTGCTGTAGTAAATGAGATCGCCCAACATATGAGGTACAATTTCTGGTATAACTTTAGTGATGCGGCTACCTAAATAGAAAAAAATGCAAGCAAGCCATACAATAATACAGAAGATCAAAACACCTTTACGTGAAGATATAGGGCATAGGTGATACAGGGATCGTGCGTGTCTAGTGTCTAGTGCGTCTAGTTAATTTTCAACAAAGAAAATCACTGTGTAAGGTACATTGTTACATTATGACATTCTTCGATACCATATGTAATTTATTGTAATATCATTAGCACTGTAATATGTATTAATGTAGACATGTGAATGTATATAGTATAAAATAAATAACTGTATGAATATTTCAACCGTTTAACTTACGAAGAATATAAACTGATCACAACAGCTTTAAATATTATGTCAACTATAAAAACGTTATGTATTGTATTGTATTGCTAAGGATGCTTGTGAACAGTGAAACTTTAATATCAATGTATTTCTTCTCTTATTGTAGTAGTAAATTAAAAGTGCGGGAATGTATCATCACATTATCTAGTAGCTTCACCATATTTTAACTGCGATGCTATTTTCTCTTCGGTGGTGATTCAAGAAATCTAATTACCTAAGTTTAAATTATTTACGCACACTGTGTATAGTGGTTACTTATTGTTTGCAGTAAAAAATTTTATCACTAACAATGAGTGTACTCCAGAACTCGAAATGCCGGTCTCAAAACTATATTATTTAATTATTTCTAAAAATTTAGATTGCGCAAGCTTAAGCGAATTTGGAATTTTGCCGAAGATTTTTATTAGTACGACAAGGGGTGCACAGCAATCGATAGTAGTAACACAAGTCTTGTTACATTTTCTTCAGAATTTTCTCTGGGTTATACATATGCATGTATCTGTAAGGTGGAAAGGTTAATATATGTATCTGATGAACTAAACCCATGTTCGATTTTTGAACAAGCCACGAGTAGAAGTAACATAGTCTTTAGGTGGGACACTTTACTGATGGATATAATACTATGCTGTACTCCAAACAAGGAAATCGAATTTTAAAAAAGAATGTGGTATTTGGAGCAGAAAAGTGCCGAATATTATAATGTGGGCATGACGTAGCGAATTCGCTCAACTAGTACCTGTGCCAGCAGTAGTCGCCGGGTCTAAATTCCCATTAAGGGAATTTTAATTTTAACACGAATACGAATGTATGACAACCAATTAAATCCTAGTTTGGGTTAATGACGATATAACTTGAGCACATTGTATACGAGGTTTTTAAACAGCAAATTTCAAAATTTTCACAAAACTGTGACAAAATTGTGTAGTGTTATCATGGTATCAAAGGAAAAGTAGTACTAGTGAGCGGGGCTGTAAGATTCCGTGGACATGTCGTAGGACATGGATCGAACTAAAAATAAAAACTTTGAGCATCTAAGCGGTATACTGATACTCACAGAATATCATTCACACTTTTCTGCTTAATTAACCAAAAGCATACTATACAATCATAATATATATATACATACCTGCTGTAGACTGCGCTAAAACCCTCAGTTAGTGTTGAGGCAACAACAACGACAGTTTGAATTATTTAAAGTAAGATCCGAGTTAATTACTATGGGCAGAAGACGAAACGTCTTGACAAATAAATTAATACATACGTAATAAAGTACGTATTAGTATCCATTTTAATTATCGTGTAAGAACATGACTATAACCAAATTAGCTTATGATTAATTTACAATTACATAAAGTATGCACACATTGTTATTTTAGAGTTTTGACAACAGTCATGTCTAACGTACTAAGGTTCTTTTCTACAGTAGCCAAAAGTCAGTCAGCCTATACTCACAAGCTCATTGTTAAGCACACCAAATTTTTGTGTAAGTATATAAGTAATTCTATGCGTAATTAAGTGTTTCAATAAAGTAGACTTTAGTAGACATTCTTAGGAAACTAATATGGAAAAATAAATTTGAGTTTATTCATTTCTTTTCCCTGATAAGAATACTTAGTATTTAATGATTTTACTTTTTGCGCTCCATTCAGATTTCTGGAGTCCATAAGCTCGACGACTAATCGGCAAATCTGAAACCAAATGTAAATTTCTTTGAGCGATTAATGTCTTCTAAATATTTATGAATATATTCTGCCCTGAGATATATGGAATATAATATGATGCATAATAAAGAGAAAAGAAAAACGCTCACATCAGAAGAAAAATTACAGACAACGAAATCACAGGCTGCCAGTAAATAAATGTCCTTTATTATGTCTTCCGCTTCTGATTTACGCTGTGCACCTAAAATTTCCCATTTGGGAGGACGGTACCTTTAAAAACATGGTAATAACACATAACGTGTACAGTTAAATTTAACTCTGTTGAATTACCAGTAATTTAGAACGACATAGTTTCTTTTACCAACAACTTCTCACCTCTTTCTTGCTAATCTGAGAACAGACATATCATCTGTGGCAATATAAACCCTCCTAGTTTCGTTAATACTGTGATCCGGTGTCTCAAGGTCTTCAAAAAAAGTCTTAGTAGCAGCCAAATGTTTGTCAATAGAATGGAACGCCTTTCTTTTTTCTCCCTTTTTGTCCCTACGTCTCAGTAGAATTCTGTAAATTGAAATAAAGAAAAATATGGATAACACGCTTATGTAGCCCTCTTTCACTTAATCAGCAATTGCAAAAGGAATAAGGTATGAGCGAAAATTCTGTCTTACCCAGCAACAGGGATTGAAGATAATTGTAATATCTGCTTTGTTTTTGTAATCCACTTATCTTGAGATGGTTGCAGATGAACAGTAAAATTAGCGAATTGACCCGCCCACCATAGAAACGGATTGGAAAATGTGCTTTTTAACTTCCTACTGAAATCTCTTGTGATTGGCAGTCCCACTTTCAATCGATACTTCACGACACCTACAATTTTAGAAACGTTGAAGTGTAAAGAATACTCACTGATTAAAAGACTGGGTGTGGTTTTATAGTTATTGATATTACAGGTCACTATTTAAAATGGGTATAATTTCTTACGATTAGAAGGCTATCTACGCTGTTATAAAATATGTAATCACATCCATAATGACAAAAACAATTATTAATACGACACAACACCAGAAATTTCCCCGAGCATAATTTAAAAGCAGAATATCAGGGTCACGCTTACAATAGCAAGGCACCACGAAACACGAGAACAGTAAGTAGTTTTATCAATTTACCTCCGTGAGAAACCCCAATTTCATTTTTACTCCAAACGATAGAAACTGTCGCATTGTCAATCTGACAATTCAAAGGATTAATAGGCTCAAAAATATCATTCCATTTTAAACTGTATGGCCAATACGAAAAATCTGGGACTAAAGTTGCATTTAACGAAAATGATATCATAAGACACGTCATGAGGTGATGAACTTGGCATCCCAGTCCGCAGTCTAAAACGGTCAAACACTGAACTATAGCCATATCCATATCCCGTAATATAACATTTCAAACCACCGTAAAATTATGTATCAATTATAAAACCAGCGTATAGGTATACATATACCTATATTATAATTTCGAATTTCACATTCGACAACAGAAACACAAAATATGAACATGTAGAAAATGTGCAGCGTTTTCCTGAATAGTCTTCAGATCAGTTTATAGCAGGATATTAACTATCTCGGCTCTAAATTGTGAATGGGACTCTGGGCTCTATTCGGGAAAATATAATACATCGTATTTCCTTTAATAGTATTCCCAGTGTAGTGTGCTATTCAAATTCTGACCTCCCGGACCCGTGTACTATTACAGGCCCGAGTATTAATACAGACCCGTCTACTAATACAGGAAATACGGTATATGTAAAATGTATTTATATGAGCGTATATGCATATCCCAACATTTATGCATCCGAATTAATGTGTTCGTACTTCACAAAAATAAGTGATTCCATACATTTAGTACCTATTATATACTTCTCACTGAATGCTGAATGTCGTTGACCGATGTCCGCATAATAACCTACACCTACAATAATTACTTTTCTACAATGCCGCACTGATGCTAGTGATGCCAGTTTTTGTGAGCCTCGCAAAGTTTCGTGGAAATCTTGAAACACATTGAAATCATTAATATGGTAATATACACGTGTTTTTTCAGTTACAGTAAAGTCAAACGCTTACAAGTTAGTTTATTGTGAGAAATGAGAACTTTTTTAACACTCAGTGACTTCAATTCAAATAAATTGGTTTTATTTTTGAAAAATGTTGGCAGATATTCATTTGGATGAATTTTTGAAATTAGGATTTAAATATTAACTTTATAGTAACTTTAAAAATAGAATTGCAATAGAATTTAATCTTAAATTGCTCACGTTATTCGTGCTCAAAGTAAACGTAGAAGACATAGAGACATAGAGAGTACTTTAAAGCTTTGCAAACAACAGATGCTAGAGCCATTGACCATTGGCTTCTTTAGTTATTATATTTCGTAAGCTCCACTAACTGTTACTGTTATCAACATTTGGATAAGATTTGGAATCTTGTCATTATCCCACTCGATAATGACTTATTCCTGTTTACATTCTCTGAATAGTAGATAATGCAAATTTGAAATTGGATGAACGAGTGAGTTATGCTATTTATAAGTTTAGGCTAATTTTGCGTCTCAATTCTCTAAAACTTTTGCTACTAGGATCTTGAAAGGTGGGTTTTTGTCAACGGACAAGGGATGGCTAGATTTTGTGATATAGGATGTTATTTTAAAGTTGCACTATCAATTTACCAGGATTTAGACTATAACAGAAAAAAATTACCCATTGGAGCACCACATGAGAGGGTGGTTGGTTGACAGCTATAACTCTGCAGAACATTTAGCCGATATTGTACCACCGCTGAAAGAACTTCAGACTGTGACTCTTTGTCAAAATACGTATTCGGACTCTCACCATCAACAATCTTAAATACATTCGAGACATCATTTCCCCTCTCATTCACTAGCATAATGTCCGGCTTGACACCACTGCCAACATGATCTTGTCCAGAATTGCCCAGTAAGAGGACTGGATGTGATTGAATTGATCTATCATCGTCTGTTGATATTAACTCGTAAATTAATAGGAGCACTCCCCTTTGATAGTATCCAAACAATAAAACAATCAATACGACTGCCAATGTCTTCGCATTTCTGTTTCCCATGAATATATATCTTTACCGAACTAAACCGTCAATTGTCTATTGTTTGTCTGAGACTTACAGCTGGCAGCTACAGTGTTTGTGTGTTCGTGTACACTACACTGCTGACTGTTGCGCTTCCAAAAGTAACTGAATACGCTGAATACAAAATTGTCAATTGAACTTATCAGCTATCATTTTGTAATACAACCAAACACAATCTAGAAAAATACAGTTATGGTTATGATTATGGGCAGGATAATAGAGAGCCCTTTAGATTTAAATAATTCATATTTATGTTTGCATAAATAAATAAAAACTTCACAAATGGGAATGAACTTTTGAAACGTGCTGTGTAATTAACCGACCTGTGTGACATATCACTGTTGACTGTCTATTTAAAACACGTTGTTACACCCAAGCTAGATATTAGATAAATAAAATAGAGATCTTTTTATTCTGGTGGCCCTGGTGGTTGGACAATGTCTTAAACTCTTAACTTACAATTAATGTAAGAGACAATCCCATTAAATCGGATTTTAATTGGGTATTTAGTCGACCAAAGTTGACAGTCACTTGCATTTCTATCTCTCCGTCTCCACCTGGCCTGGTTCTCAATGATTCAAAACAACATAGGGTTTTGGCGGCTGAACACAGAATGCGGGAAGCATTTGAGGTTATAATAAAGGCTGACTGAAAAAAGAAAAACTGAAAGGGAATATTTGGCATTTAAGCATTTGGGCTGTCTTCAGTCTTATCAGGGGTTTACTTTTGTTTGGGTTTGGAGTTTGGGTGTATTATCTGCCTACTGCTGGCTGGGTAGTTGTTCAGTTGTTCTTACTTGTTACTTCTTAATAACTAACAAGTAAGTAACTATTAGCATTATACCTTAGTGGATTTTATCTTTTCGACTCTAAGGTGCTTTGATTTTGATAGTTTAATTCATCTAGCAGTCATATTTCAGATATATAAATAATCCATGTTTATTGTTTATTTCGTATGCGATTAAATATTAAATAAACTCACTAGTCCGTACGGTCTCTTTCAAAACATAATATATTCCGGTTCATGACTTTTGGTAACTTACTAATTGAGTTGAAAGTGAGCTATAAAAGGATACCTTCATTACGCGGGGGATTTTCAAGCTTAACATTCAATAGTGCTCTAAGGATCGAAGGGACGTGTATCGCTCAAATTTATAGCTGTGCTAATTTATTTGCCATGTAAGTTACTTTCATTTAATTTGTAATAATTATATTATGTATGTAAAAATGCAAAAACTTGACGTTTCTGTCGCCTTTAAACGTCAAATGTCCTTACTACTGGTAGTGTGGTAGTGGTATTTTAGATATGACTAGTCTCGAATATAAACAATATTATTCTCGCCATTATTTTTATTATTCTAATATACTAGGAATATCACATATCTAAAGCTAGCTCTAAAATGTTTTTAAAAATCGTGAGCTTCAAATTGCTATATTGTGTTATAATTTATATTTGCATGTGTAGGAAACGGCAAACAACCGGGACCGGGAAGAAACGTGAAAATTGGATGAAGCTTATAGTTCCAAGAGCGGAAGTCGAAATTGCTACTGTTCTATCATGCGGACAAAGTTTTAGGTATAACATATGGATTAAGCTATTGTATAGTACTTATGTAAAATTAACAAAAATGAAGCACCTTAATGTGGGTGACCCGATGACATATGTTCATACTTTTCCTAAAAATATGAGCTAAATAGAAACAAAAATATGAAGAAAAGCTGATCGAGAAGTTACAATTTACAGCTAAGAGTGTTTAATTAAAGGGATAATCTTTTTCGCTCTATGATATTACTTTTAAGACCAGTGAAATTATTTTAAACCTTCACTGCAATTCCTTGTTATATAAGTACTCGTATTATCAATTACTTTATTCTCCAGTAAAGGTCTTCAGTGACTTCAGTGACGATTATTCGTGCCTTCTATTTTGTTGAATTGTTTTTCTTTCGCTATGTATTTAACAGTAATTAATATACGTAAAAGCGCTCGGACGGATTGTTTCCTTTAAAGAGTCGTGCTGTGCCATTTCTTCAGTTTTTTTCCTGTGACCCGTGGGGGTCAACCAAAGTTTATCTATACCTACTAGGCAGGTCTCATCTAAAAATAATTATCTTGCCCGAGTTACCTCGGGTGGGTGGAGCTAGACCTGAAAACATGGTTATCCCTGTTTCATTATGACCTTGCCTTAAAGTAGTTCTTTATATAACAAATTTAAAAATATCTTTTCATTTCCTTGAATTTTAAAGCTAATTTTTTTCATATTTAAAGATGGAAAAATGATGGACCGGATCCTTCACAATGGATTGGAGTTTTTGCTCATTATCTGTGGATTATGAAGCAAACGGATGAGTGTATTTCTTACAAAGTGATCGGCAAACCAGGGCTCTCTCAAAAGGACTACAACAGATTACTGTGGAAATATTTTCAGCTAGACGTATCCCTTCCGCACTTGTACAAAAAGTGGGCAGAGATGGATTCTAAGTTTGCTGAATTAACAGTAACTGACTTCAGAGGAATTCGAATGCTGGAGCAAGATCCAATAGAAAATACGTTTTGCTTCATATGTTCTTCAAACAACAATATAAGTAGAATCAGTCAAATGGTGGAAAAGATGTGTCGGTTTTACGGAGAACCAATAGGTGAGCTTAATGGAAAAACTTATTATGATTTTCCTCGTGTCGAAAATCTTCGGGGTCCAGAGGTTGAGAAGAAATTGCGAGAGGAAGGCTTTGGATATCGTGCTGCATTCATTGCAAATACTGCCACAAAAATTGTGGAGCACGGTGGATTCAAATGGACGGAGTCCCTTAAATCATTAAGGTATGAAGACGCAAGGAAAGAATTGCAAGCATTACCAGGAATTGGAAGAAAGGTATTTCTTGTGTTACAATAAACACTGCATGTACTTAGGCGTATGCATAAAATATATAACTAAACAAAGATTTTCATTTCACTTCCTAGAGGGGTATCTTTTGAATTTTCACTCGATTTTAATTTTTAGGTAGCTGACTGTATTTGTCTCATGTCTCTTGGATTCCACGAAGTTATTCCTGTGGATACGCATATTCATCAGTTAGGCAAACAGTATTTACCTCACCTTGCCGATATCAAAACTTTGACAGAGAAGGTTTACTCTGAAATCAGTGATTATTTTCGTTCTATTTTTGGAGAATATGCGGGTAAGAAGTTTGTATTTCGTAGTCACATACATTTCATTTTTATTTTTATGTGGCGTTTTTTAGGCTGTCGTTTCTTTACTCTCCATTTGGTTGTTTTTTATACTTAAGGCTGGGCCCATTCTGTATTATTTGCGTCGACTCTTAGTCATCTCAAATCTGTGGATGCAGGGAAATCAAAAAAGAGAAGTAGAAAGAAACCTGTCAATAATGCTGTCTCCGAGACTGGTGATGACTCATCGTCAGCTAATTTAAGTGGGGCTGAAGTGGCAACCCTCGAAGTTGATTTCAAGTCAACTGAACAATCCAATAATATGAATCAGCAAGCTAATGATACAGATACTTCAGTTCAAGTTCAAATCAACGAAGCATACACAGGAGAAAGTAATAATAAAAAGCAAAAATTGTAATATTGCTATTGGTGCATAATTGATTTTCAATTTCAGTTTTACTTTATATGGAAAGCGACGTTTTTATTTTTATAGCCAGGGTTGGTTGTTGGACTTGTATTTTAAAATTAACATCATGTAATCTTGTGATCTACGTGGGTTAGAAGGAATTAGGCAAATGTATGTAGGCACATGCAATGACTAAGTAAGTTATAATTAGGTTTTAGGTTGTTCTCACTACATTTCACTGGACCATAAATAGTATTGAGTGGCTCCTGACGTGTCGGAGTTAAATCCACAAAGGTTTTTGAAATAATAAAATTATTGAATTCGTATCTTCTAAACTGAGAATATTGCATCCGTGTGTATCTAACACCAAAATTATTCTAGCATAATGTTAAGTACTTAGGTACATATATTGCAGTATTTGAATATTGATGTCATTTGAAAAATAGTTATAACCGAATAACCGCGATGTTATATTTGTAGACTGCCTGTTCATTTACTTACAAATATTTTAACGAAAGCGAGTTATAAAAAGAACACCTTTAGTTTTAGGTATCATGCCAACTGCAAATGCTTAAAGCTACCGGAAAAAATATGTATTAATATTAATTAACTTTTTATGTATTTTTATGAGTAAGTTATTAAAATTTAATTATATTTAAAATTATTTAATAAGTATTGGAAGTGAGCACGTAGCGCCGTTTCATTAAAGTTTACGCAAAGTTGGAACCTGTTTCAAAATAAAAATTCAAATTGACAATTTAAGGAACTAAAAAGCAGAGTCCTAGACTTGTTCATTGATAATAGTAATGATTTATTGTCAGGCTCAGGAAAGCATGAGTGATACAGACGCCAAGATTTTACAATACACGAAGTTTTGAGTAAATATTAAAGGTTCCTTCTTTGATAGCAGACATTTAGTCTAAAAGTATGAAAATAACTAGGAAATAACAAAAGGAAAATATTGATAGTAACTTAACTAATAAAAACAAGGCTTCTTATGAAATTGTAAGAACCCGATAACTATACTTAGGTACTTTCAATTGCGATTGTAGGACTTTTCCTACCTGGGAAACGCCCCTGGGAGGATTGTATTGATTAACATTCTAATTTATCACTCGCTTGTATAATTATCTGGTCACCATATTATTATCATGTCATGATTATGCTCTACTAGTTTGACACAAGTAAATTAGTTTTTTCAATAAAAAATAAAAGTGTAAAAGCTATTTTTATGCTGGTTAAGTGTAAACTGGTTTTGTCAGATATTGCCAGCCGTTGGTCCCAAATAACCATTTAATACAACGTAGAAAATTGCGTAAAAACAGCATAACACAGAAGAGAAGATTATTTATCAAGGAAACTTATAAAATAGGAGTAAAATGCGATAAAGTAATTAATTTTGGCGCTAAATGTAGAGCAGCTAAATCTTATAATTGCGAAATTGATTGTAAACGCCTCTTTGGTTATCTGACTCCCAAGATTGTCCGTAAACGTGACCCCATTTGATATCACCAAGTTGACCCTCGCAGACACTTGTCGACCCAGGTGCACAATTTAAATCAACATTCCAATCTGCATCCAATGGCACCTGCTTTGGTTTATCTTCAAGCATAATACCCATTTTAGGAGTTGCCCAGTGCATTGTCATTTTACAGCGGTTATTAATACTTTTCCATTTCTGAAACGTTACAGCGATCCCAGAATTCCTCCACTCATCGTAACTCTTTCTTTTTTCTGAATCTGTCAAGACATCTCTAGCTTCCTGCAGTTTTTTAAATTCTTCAACAGCAAACTCATTTGTAGGATTTTTATCTGGATGGAGCTTCAGTGCTCGTATCTTGTACTCGGTCGTTATTTGTTCAACAGTTGCTGTTTCGGAACATCCAATAATTTGGTAGTAAGACCTTTCTGTCGATTTCTCCTCGATGCTGTCCAGGCAGTCCCACATTTTAATGTAATTTATTATTTTATTATATTATATAAATTTAAAAATGCCAGATCTGAATGTTACACAAACTAGTAGGTATAAATTTTATAATAAACTCAATAGAATTGCCAAAAACCTTAATGATTTGAATTCGATTTGGGAATGCAGATAATAATAATTAGTAAAGTATAAAGTGTATCCGTAGCCTACGAATAGTGCAAACACACCTCACAGCCTCTTTCCTTTTAACTATTTTAATTATTAAGAAACTCTCACATCGTCCTTGTCCTTCCCCAATTTGGTTCTTTGAATGACGAAATAATTAAATTCCATTACCCAGTGTAGATAAGATACAAGAATTGCTCGCACTACAATTTACACTATTTTTAAAGCGCATGCCTATAATTCAATGCTTCTTGACTTTCCTTTCTACTCGTGTCTACTGTTGTTTAGTTCCTCAAATTCTTAGTTCCAGTTCTTATTAGTTCTCGTCGCGCCTTGAGTTCTACCTGGTTTTGGTTCTGGCTTCTCCTTTCATAGTTAGTTATAATTAGTTCTCACTAGTTAATTCCTTAATTCTAGTGAGTTCTTGTTCTCGCTTTTATTTTCGTAGTTAATTCTGGTTATAGCTCTAGTTCTCATAAAATTTCAGGGGAGTGAAAATTCAAATTTTCTAGTGCTATTTCCTAATTTTCATTTAGTTCTTTTTCTAGTTAGTTCCAAATACCTTGTGTTGTATGGGCTGCGGCCAAATCGACAAAATGAATAAATTATTATTATTTTTTAAATTTCTAAAAATAGGTCAACAAGAAGAATTGACATTATTGCTTACAACCCAATATCCAAAATTGGATACATATTGGATCCTACCATACGATTTGAATTCGGGGACAGTGAGGAACAAGCGGTAGCATAGCAGTGGATCTGGAGAAAATGGAATTTATGAACCTTGTACTAATTGTTTCATGGAGAAATTGGATTTACATAGCGTATAAGTAACCGGTCTTTATATTGGAGCGCGTAGAACTATATCAAATTTCTTTATGTAGTGGGCTAAATCCTTTCGCATACCATCTGCAGTGGTGGATGATATTTTATTGCTCGCTCTCAGAGGATCTATCAGAATTTATAATAATCATTTATGTGCTTAAGATTTACTAGTGTATAGTATAACTTTTATTTTTTTTCAAAATGTTTAAATTATACTAAGGAAATTATTGTTTTGTATACTGAGCTTTAAAGCTATTGAAATTGTGCAACAGTGACTTAATGAAGTTTTCCCGCCTAGTAGGCAACATGTTTTGACACTAACCATACAAATGAAATATTCTCTGGTTCTATAGATAGTTAGTTAGTCCTTATAGCTCCATCAAACTTAGTTCTAGTTAGTTCTAGTTTTTAACACTAAAATAAATCATAGCTCTAGTTGGTCCTAGTTCTCAGCAGTATATTTCTAGTTAGTCCTAGTTCTTAAAACCGAAATAAATCTTACTAGTTAGTTCTAGTTCGAAATATGTATAAAGAAATTTTAAATTTCTTACGAGCAATGTTTCAGACCCGATTCTCTAGATTTCCATCGAAATGTAGATATACGGATTCAGCATGTTTAAATGAGTGTGAAAACCCCCCAAACATGATTCGCATATACACGTTTTCATTTTCAAAAAAATTAAAAAAGGATTTTCAAAATTCGCGAAATTCAAAAACTTTTTTTTCTTATGGGATTTAACATGCAAATTTTTAAAAAACACGATACGTATGGAAATTTTTCGATTTTTTTGACAAATCAGGGTTTTTGAAATTCTCAATACAAATGTAAACCCATGTGATTGGGTCCCTTCCAAAAAATACTTTTAATGCAAAAACGGCTATCTACTGTCATTTTTATAAATTTGAGTGAAATCGCATATGTAGTACATAGTTATCCTCAAAATCACATATAATCCAGCAATGCATCCACCCTTACAACAAACGCAGGGCGCTTCGCGTCTGATTTGTCCACAGTAGGCCCGAAGAACATGCTGAGCCAACAGCGAATTGGGTTGATCACAGGGAAAAGACGCTTTTGTGTAGTAAGCCCAAAATAAAAACTCCACAGGTAACGCCAGTGGAAGTGGGCCAGGTACGAGTTTTGCTGGCAAGAATGAGCGGGGTGCAAGTATTGTAGGGACGCGTGGCCTTAATAAAAACATCGTCGGTTCATATGGGCTTTAGTATTAGCTTAGGTGCAACGAAAGGGCGCAAGTTTGAGTGGCATTAGTAGCAGTGCTTTCGGTAGCAGCAGCACATGCGTTGCCGATTTTTAAGCCCTATAAAGAAAAGCGCCGTTAAAAGTAGCATAGGCTCTAGTATTGGTGAACCGAGTGGGTGGGGCACAAGTTATCGCTGGTATCAGTTTGCAGGAAAAAAGGTATGCAAGTGGTCGTGGCAAGAGTAATGAGGCTACGATTTGGCTCAATACAAGCTTGACTGGTACAAGTAGAAATGGTTCGAGTAATACGGGTGTTGTCGGTACGAGCTTTGCTAATACAAAGGGGCAGAATAAAAATAACGTCTGTACGATTGGGCTAGGTATTAGTTTTGCTGGCGCCAGTCGCCAGGGTACGAATGATGACGTTCTCATTGGCTTGACGAGCTATGATAATTAGTGTAGGCAGTGGACCAGTAGTAATAATTATTATTGTGAGTTAGTTTGGTAACATTAGTACAGTTACGAGTTAGGTGGGTAAGAGGGGTTTCGGCATAAATGGGCTAACTAGAAACAGTTGCAGTACTTGCATTTCTGGTCCTTTAAAACTATTTTAAGCAACATCGTTTGAATACCGTGACATGTTTCGTACGACCTACACAGGCGGATAGACAGAAAGACAGATGGGCAAAATTATTTAAATGTATAAGCTGAAGCGTAGCATCTGAAAAGCCGTAGTGCAGACACAAGCGTTTGGTTTGCCGTTACACTTGTATTGCAAAGTGTACTGCTACTTAGGATTTTATCACCTACTTGCTCCATATGTGATATATTGCTTGTTTGTCTGGTATTTTCCATTTTATTTTTTGAAACTTACCCAACCACTAAACCGCCTCCACTCGTTTTAACGCAGTTACAAGAGGCCGAGTGGGTACTTAAGCTTCAAGATTAGCTTAAACTTCAATGTCGCGCAAATTTGAAGAAAAGGGTTTTACCAGCAATGTGTGTGAATACGTTGCACACATTTGGGTTCTTATACAAATTATGCCGCCCATGATAAACGTGGGTTACTTGGAAAAAGATGACATCTTACGTTAAAGATAGTTATTTACGCAATGCTTACGAGGGTGACAACATGGGTGAGTAGATCCAAAAAATTTGTAAATTTGGGTGGCGTCATTTACGTACGGCCCTTTCACCCGTTTTTTGTTCTCCTTTTATATCATTCGTTATGCCATGGGTCTATTTAACTGTGAATTGTGTAAAAATGGTATGTATCAAGCAAATGTAAAACACAATAAAGATCTGCCTGTTCGCATTTGTGATCGCTTACAAGTTTTTAAAAGAAACTTCATTTAATACTGTAACCTGTAGTGTACGGCAAACAGGCAGACAGATCTGTTTTACAGTGCGTTCGCGATGAGCAACAGATACAGAGTTAAGATGACTTTTGGCTAAAGAGGATCAACTTCCAAATTCCAATCTCGCTAAAAGTCCAACTTTTATCTGGAACAACCTAAGCTTTAGGTCCTGATTTTGACAGTAGTTGATCCCGTCCAAAAATAATTTATTCTCGGAATGTATTGTTAGATTTTTGTAGCTTCAGTAATTAGTTATTTATCGTACTACTTTTTATGTGTATAGAAAAGAAAAGATAATATTATTAGTAACAGCCACAAAAATGGGCTGATTTTAACTACAGTAAACGTTCGCTCGTGAACTGGTCAAAAAGCACTCATACAGGCTCAGCGGCGGATCCAGAATTGTTTTCTGGGGGGCGGAGGGGCTCACTGCCGCGTGGGGCCTCCAATGTTAAGCCGCCAAAATAAAAATGGCCAGTTGTATCTCTACAATGTTAAACAATTTCTTTAGAGGGTTAAAACTACCTAGACCCCCCCCCCCTTTCCCCAGGATTCCAAGGTACATCCCGGTTTCCCGGTGCCAGTAGTTTTTGTAATTTTTGTTCAGCTTTAGCAGTAATGGTGGTCAAGCGGGAGTACCCTGCAGGCTTTGTTAGACGTATGCCTGCCTACTTGCACCGTGCTCGATATTGTCAGTAAAACTCGTACCTTTTTACCAGAGTTTTTATTTTGCCCTTTTTTCCCTGTGAACAACCCAAATCGCTGTAAGATCAGCATCTTCTTCGGGCCTACTGTGGACAAATCAGACGCGAAGCGCCCTGCGTTTGTTGTAAGGGTGGATGCATTGCTGAATTATATATGATTTTGAGGATAACTATGTACTACATATGCGATTTCACTCAAATTTATAAAAATGACAGTAGATAGTTGTTTTTGCATTAAAAGTATTTTTTGGAAGGGACCCAATCACATGGGTTTACATTTGTATTGAGAATTTCAAAAACCCTGATTTGTCAAAAAAATCGAAGAATTTCCATACCTTGTATCGTGTTTTTTAAAAATTTGCATGTTAAATCCCATAAGAAAAAAAAGTTTTTGAATTTCGCGAATTTTGAAAATCCTTTTTTAATTTTTTTGAAAATGAAAACGTGTATATGCGAATCATGTTTGGGGGGTTTTCACACTCATTTAAACATGCTGAATCCGTATATCTACATTTCGATGGAAATCTAGAGAATCGGGTCTGAAACATTGCTCGTTAGTTCTAGTTCTTAGTTAGATCCATGGCTATACGATTAGTTCCAGAACTACCTCCGGGCACTAAACAACAGTCTCCTGTCTTGGTATTAGCTGCATCTACAGATTATTCTGCCACTCCAAATTGAAGATATATTGCTGTCGGTACTGGCCGGCTCTTCCTTGCGGACTTGTGCTCACACACACACACATGCTGTTCAGGAAATCTACATCTGATCTGGGAGTAGAATTGGATCACACGACTCGCATAATATCGAATCAAGGATCGTACTCTTAATCAGGACTATATGGGGTCGCGAGTAAAGAAAATCCCCAAGGGGAGTCCAACTCTGTCAGCTTCAGTCATAGCTCGGGTGTATCTATCAACATTGTTTTCATATTGATGGATATATATGAATGGTGCAAAGACGAGGGGGAAACTGGAGCACTTGATATATATTTTACAGGATCGACTGGGATGAGATCAGATGAGGGTTGCCATTATTATCTCGAGTACACACTCTTCTTCTCTCTGCCCCTTGTGTCTCCTCAGCCAATAATCCCTATAGATATTAAACATAGATGTACATTGAACGCTAAACATATATATGGTACGCTTATGTCAAATTCATGAATAGCATACGAAAGTTTAATAAATTTGACACATGTATACTTACTATGCAGTTCTTATTTTATTTTTAGTGATACTGTAAAGAGCATGATGTTCAGGAACATATAATGTAACCCCAAGGAGTACCAGTAGCAATGCAATGGTTATGAAACATTCAAACCTTCTAATCGCTATCGCTATATTCATCTGAAAATCGACAATGACAATTCCTAAGGGCTGACTGGCTGTAGTCTAAAGTGAACCAAGTAGTATATCAGTTTTCTTTTCAAATTCAAATGAATCGTTTCTGAAAAGCGGATTTCATATTGTGCGAGTAAGATAACCCTTAAATTTTTATCCTAAAATATTCGATGTATGACTTTGGATTAATTGTTTTTGTATGTTCCAATAATTCTAGTCGCATATGGCTGGTACTATTTATGCTTAATGGAAGAGTCATAAATGATCTACAATCTACGCTCAAAGATCCATTGGCTATCTTACGGGACAAAATTATCAGCTAAATGCATGATTGACGTACTACTTAACCACACACGCTATATTCCAATTTATCTTAATAGCTTATCCAGAATAGAGTTCAAGTAGAATTTAAAAAAATAGGCACATAACAATGTTCTGGATTAAAGTCATCTCGGATTGAACTTGAATTAGTATCAAATAAAAAACAGCAAAAAATGAAAATGTATAATAGGGGCAATAAGTCGCTCGCATTGTACCGATTGTACGTGTGCTCATCAGAATGAGAAGTCAATGTTGTATATTATTATGATGCGATAGGGGAGCACACTCCGCATCCATTCATAGATCAGGCGGACTTTATTCTTGTGGTAACGCAACCGCCTACTGGGTATTTGTTATGTATACATACGTGTGTATAGGTACCTTTGGCTCGGCTGGGATACCCTATGCAGATACATACTTGGCCCTTGACTGGATTTGGGGAGATGAAATCCCATCATTCTGATATGAATCACGCCAGTTACGAACTGTATCCAGCCCTTGAAACAGCAACGCATCAGAAGTCCTTACAAAATTTCCCTTCGTGCTTTCCTAAAAGCGAATTGAAAACTTTAATTTTTTCTCAATACGCTAAGCCAACGTTACATAGTTCGAATATAATATTTGTGAGCGCTAAGAACACCGAATTTATTTAGATTTTTTTAAGTTTAGTTGTGGACAAAGTTTCTCTTACTATGCAGTGAATTTAGCTCATTTGAATATGTAAACACCGTAGAGCACGCACAAGATATGCGATTGAAAATGGTTTTGTGTTAGACAGAAATACTCACCAACCTCGTCAGTACATGTGCCATATCTATAACTCAATTGTCAGAAAATAGGAAAATAAAATGGTCGAAATTTTGAAAATCAACACTTACTTAACTTGGAAGCTCGTCTACTTGGTTCTTTGGTTTCATCCATCTCCACGTAAGTAGCAATCCGCTTCATTAAGTTGTAATAATTATTTGAAGTATTTTGCAAGCTACGACATATCGCAGATCCCAAACACCCAACTAAGAGCAAGACACATTAAATCTCTCATTTCCCCTAAAAGCTGCTACGTAGGTTTAAGCCCCGTACAAATGCAACTTTACCTAACTACCAATCTAATCGGTAAATAAAATACTTTACGATAATCATAATTTTTATTGTTGATAGCGTATTTATTAAGTCTTTTAATATTTTTCAAATATTATTATAATGATTGTCAACTTTTTTTCCCATTTTAAAATGACAGCATTATTGACATTTCCTATTTTAATTAAAGGCAGCGTAGAAGTGTTTCGGCCCCAATAATAATGTCACTAACTTTAAAGCTTCTGTTGAATCACGAGGCCCGGGAATAAATGGGGGCCTTATAAAAATTTAACCAACAGTCTAAATTTGCTCAATAAGTACTTTATATAACGGTTTCACTGTTGCGCAGTTTTAATAGCCTCACAGCCCAGAGTTCAATCCTTACACAATATCTTCTTAGCTAAGTACATAATTATTGTAGTTTAATCATAAGGAAATATTTCACATTTTATCCTAATCATAAAATACAAATTAGTATAGTGTCATGCTGTATTGCTTACTAATTTGTAATAATTATATGCATTCCAACTAGGTAATGTGGCTAATTAACAAGCGCGTTAAGCTGGACGTCGTTAGTAACGTATTAGAAAGGAGCTTTTAACTGCGAATTCAGCCATAATCAGCTTCTGATTTTATTTTATAGCAAATCTTCCGTGTGGAACAAACCGTTATCGACACATGATTTCTGAAATTAGCCCTAATCTATAAGTACAATGGAGGGACTAATCTAAATTGAAATTCACAATAAGATCTATCGACCCTTTATAGTATCCCTCTAGTTTAAAATAATAAGGTTCCTTCAGTCACATATACCCTTGAAACTGTGCGTATGCACATTTATTTGTTCTAGCTAAAGTTAAAGGTTTCCGTATAGATCAATAATAAAAGCCAAAGGTTCCCTCAAAACATATTTAATGTAGGTACTGTACTACCGTGTACTGTCGTACACCCCGGCCAGGTTAGGTAGGTACTTATTCGAATTCGAAGGTAGACTATATAGATATAGCAACGGCATAAGTATAGTATAGCAATATTCACGTATAATATCTGTATGCTGCAATGTGATCGTATAAAGGACCTAAATGGGTACAATGTACAAATTGTTCCTACACTTTTACAAAAGACAGCTATAATATTATAACCTATATACTGTTCAAACTCAGTTAGGCATTGGACTGAACTGAACAATTTAAGAACACTATAACAATATTGTGGACCCACGCTTTTGCTATATTGCTATACATATGAGTAGTGGGTAAGGTTAAGCTACAAAATGCCGTATTGCTACTGATCAATTAAACGCACAGATTTAAGGCTGAAATTTATTCACATGTTGGCCAGAGCTTACATATTCATTTGGGTAGGTACTCACATATGGTGCTTGAGAAAGGTCTATGATAAAAGCATTAATGGTCTCTGGTTGCCTGCCTGGGCCAGGACCCGGGAGGAGTATGGAGGAGATAATTGAACACACTTGCTTTTTCGGTCATTTGAAGTTCGAGGACAAAGACAATTCATCCCTACGCCCTTTTCCACGTACTGTGTGAAGGCGATCTGTAGCAGTATAGTAATAGCCTCATCCCATGCCAACTGCTCCTGTTTAAAAGTGTGTAAGTACGTGTATGAAACTTTAGTTTGTCTTGCCATGCTGCTGGATCTGGATGTAAGTATGCAGTATGCACCCTTCGCCGGCATTTACTGAGAAAAGCACTGCATTGTCTTGTACATTGCAGCTAGCGCTTCTAGTTCCAGCAACCATATGTGATAAATTGAGAAAATAGAAACCGTGGGAAACACTACTTAATAGCTAATAATATTGATACCCTTTCCATTACTTATGGTCAAAATTGTATGCTCCAGAAGCTCATGAGAATCTAACGAATGAAGCTCCATGTGCACGAATTTGATTCGCTTCAAAATTGATTTCATGATCATTATACACTGAAGTAAAGTTGAACAGAGATCTGGGGGGAAATCTCAAGCAATCCATGTGCTATAATAATACAATTATTCATTGTTTAACTTTTTCGGATAAACATGATTCACTCTGCGTCTGTATGTGATTTCCTCACAAAATGCATCAAGGAATATTTCCTGAGTTTACTTAAAGATTTAAAACCAAACAAAAAATATTATCTAACGAAACAAGCGGTAAAATGTATAGGTATACCTTAGATGAATTTTACATGTTGTTTAAGTAAAAACACACGGACCACTTAGTTTCCGTTGCGTTCTTATATCACTGTCATAGTCATAATGTAGTAGGTAGCTTGTATCTCGAGGATTAGATTGAGACGAGCTATTATTGGTATTAAATAACGCAACATACTACTCACAGGGAAAATAAGCAAGTGTTTACTCACGTCATTCCCTCCCGAGTGGACTACAATGCGAGGAGGAGTAGGTAGAATGCCCATGATTGTTTTGCCCGCCTAAGCAAATGTTCACAAAAGAAGTATGGGATACGGAACGGATGAAGTTGAAAGATAGACAGGAAATTTTCTAGCTATTATCTAACTGAGTCCCCTCGACTAAGTAAGTACGCTGGGAAAATAGACGGTTGGTGCGTTTGGACGACATTATAATACCCACTCAAACACCACGCCATGGTTCTCTTCATGTTCCAGTCCTTCTCTCCAGTCCAAGTCCCCAGCCCCATACTTACACTTTTATGCTTCCACTGTTTTGTCTCCTGCCTACGCTCTCTTCACATTACAAGAGCTGGGAACAAGCTATAAAGAGAGGCAATTGTGCATTCTGGTCTGGTAGGAGAAGCATGAGTCATTATGCTATCAACTTCAACACCACCGAATCTTCCACGACCAATTTACGACACACAATATTCTGTGTATCTTAGAAATTCATCCGCTCATTCAAGCTTTCAATATTTTTTGTCTCTTGAGAAACCCGGTCTCTTCGGCACGCTCCGTATCCGGATCCGGATCTGGAGAGACAGAGAGAGAGAGGAGAAAATTCAGCTTTACTTACAAAATGTATGGTGTAAGTAGTAAGGCATATTATGTTGATGGAAAAAAAATATAGTTGAGTGCAAATATAGCCTCTACTACATATCCACAGCTACTATAGTAATAGTAGGGAAGGGAGAAAGAGAAACCAAATGCCGTTTACCATATTTGACACTTTTATCACCCGATTTTTGATATTCGAGTAAATACAGAAACAAGGAGAAAATTGTTATGGACCAGCAATTGTAAAGATTTTGTTGTCTTGATTGCAGCGGTGCAGCCCTGTATGGCAATCAAACGTTTGTCCCTGCCCATGAAGATAAATAAATTCTAGCATATGTATTCAAAATGGGGGGGGGGGTAGGACACCATTATAGAAGATAAATGAAGAATTTTTATGGTTTAATATTATGATTCAGTAGAGTATATTTCTATATGTTTACAAGCGGCTATAGGTTTTATCGATAACAAGATTTAGGAAATTGCCCTTTCCCTGTATTTTATTAACCATTATTGCATTAGATAAAATGACAAGGATGTAATCGTGGGGACTGACTGTTTTCAGGAATGATCCAAAGTTTGAGACTGACCGAAACTGTTATTCCCTACTACGGAGTACTCGATAGTCCTACTCTTCTCAACTGTTATTTCGATTTGGAGAATTCGTCCCTTTACTCCTTAAAATGGTACAAGGATGGACACGAATTCTTCCGCTACAAGCCTACGGACACACCACCCATCACAGTTTTTCATCTAAGCGGTGTTACAGTCAACGTAAGTACATAACTCAACTGTATACTTATTGAGCTCTCTCTCTCTCTAAAGATGATACTCGGCTGCAGTATGACATTTTCCTTTTTGGAATGTAATGTAGACATTGGAAATTAAAGTTGCTGCAATAGATTCTAGACAATTAATTGGGAAATCCAAAAAATCGTTTAATTTTAAGTCTTTTTGATTAAAGTTCGTTTTTTTATTAATTCATTACCTGCATGTGTAGGTATAGACCCTGAAAATATTAGGTAGGTGTAGGTACATAACGTATTTAAATGTTTTTTGAACTGAGCGCAAAGATGACAATGTATATATCTGTGACATATTTTATAAAATTCGCAACGAGGACATTATTTCTAATTTTTTCTAATTGTGGAGGCTATTTATTTGGTTTTTAACTGAAAACTGTCTGAAATCTCACGATCTCACACTTTTTTGTGAAGACTCCATAGTTATTTTGTCAATAGAAAAAATCGACTGAAATTACTGAAGAAGTTCATTTGTCCACGTTTGTCCAATTCTTTTCGATTCATCACTCGCGATTCCAACATCTTCTATCTAAAGTCTATTTTTTAAACCGTTGATCATATGGTGCATTGTGCCTTAAGTCCATACCTCAGTTCAGTAGACTTATGACTCCGATGTGCAATGATCCTGTACCGAGTCACACCTTAAGTTCGCTGAATTAACTGCACGGTATGCGCTTGAACTTTCACCAGCGAGTAGGAGAAGGATTAAGCCTTAAAATATTCCCGGCCAAAATTTATTACATGTAGCTGTTGTTGTCTCGTCTAACAGTTAAGCAGATATAAGATAAACTAGATGTTGATAAACTGTCCCATTTTGATTAATAGCAAAATCGCTCATCTATCAGTCAAGTTTGTTTGGAGCCAACTGGCTTTCTAAGTAAAGGAATTTACCGCTGCGAGATTTCTGCAGATGCTCCGTCTTTCCAAACTGTACACGAGGAGCATTATATGAATGTCATGGGTAAGTTATTTAAAAAAAATCAACTTGACACTGTCCTTCAATGAAGAATAACCTAAGACTCACAAGGGTATCACGCCGCAAGTACTCTCTTGATTTTAAAAAAATACCCACAATGAATTAGGCCGCTTTTGGTTACTACAGGTCAAAAGTAACTCGACTGAATTTTGCGCTGTTCGCTCACAATCACACGCCAAAGTTTAAAAAAATCGATATTGACGGACTTTGCAACCCCGTAGAGTTTACAATAATTTTCGTCCGATTTTCAAAAAATTTGGTTTTGAGATCTCTAGGACTTTGTAATACAACATAAATTAAATTTTTTATAATTCCTAAAAAAGATATTTTTTCTGAATTTTGTTTTTAAAATAAATTTTTTTGAAGGCACAAAATACCCCAATTTAAAAAAATTAACATTTTTGAAATCTGAATTAACTTTTTAGAAAATGTTTCAGAGATCACACAACTACACATTTTTTGAAAATCCGACCAAAATTGTAGAAGCTACCGGGTTGCTTGGTTGCTAAGTTGCAAAAAATCGAATTTTTTGAACTTTGGCGCGTGACTGTGAGCGAACGGAGCAAAGCAAAGTCGAGTAACTTTGGATCTGTAGTAACCAAAAGCGGCCTAATTCATTGAGGGTATGGTTTTCAAAATGGAAAGAGTACATGTGGCGTGGTTCCCTTGTCAGTATACGGAACATATTTTTGTGATGGCTAATAATTATTTCGTTTAAAGCTGAAATGTTAAAAAACTAGATATGAAGTAATGTTTGTAGAAAACATTTGATGAGTACAAATCTGTACCGATACGTGCTAAATAATTTTGCTTATTTCATAGTATTACCACGAAAAGGACCTTTGCTAAGTGGAATTCACCCATGGTACAATATCGGAGAAAATTTTACTGCCCATTGCTCTGTAGAGAAATCTTCTCCGTCGCCAAAACTGACGTGGTTCGTAAACGATGTGCAGGTACTTTTTTAAATTCAATTATTGACATATTATTTTTTAAATTCGAGAAGTTAATATCTCGTCCGATAGCAAAAGTAATATCCGTGGAAGAAACCCTCAATCTATCAACTTCATTACCGTATGTTAAATTTATCCTAGTCCACCCTGAGACTTGGTAAATATTATGAATCTTAATACAACTCTGATAACATTTCTAGTTTGACGCTGAAGTATGCGACTGCATCTCATCAGAATTATATGAAAGTGGTAAAGAAGTCGATGGCACAAAATACTATTCTGCCACAACTCAGCTTGCTTTCCAGTTGGATACACCATATTTTCGAGATGGAACCTTAACAATCGAGTGCAAAGTCACTTTCTCCAAATCTGACGTTGTCCTCAGAAGTAAAACACGGTCTAATGTCAAAGCTGGATTTGGAAGACACTATTCAAATATCTTTTCAGCTTCTTCTAATCTCAAATTGTACATTTTTAATATCCAGTTCCTCCTGACGGGAATAGTATTTACTCAAATGCTGTAAAATGCGTTTGTTGTATTTTAGTGGAGAGAAATAATGCCATTTTACTTACAATTAGTCACAAATCACAGTATTAATTCCTGATTATAGAAAGTAATAATGATTGCCGTTGGCGTAAGGAACTCCAGTTTACATACGGACCGATATTTAGTGTAAATCCAGATATTTTCTTTATGCAACATTATCATTTATGAAATGCTAAAAAATCTATAGTTCTAGTTGGCACTGTGAGTGACCACAGGGGAGACTTGAGGCGGATCAGTACCTACCTTACCTACATTATGAAATCAGGAAGCTTAGGCGTAACTGTACTACTGAACTGAGCAATAATTAATTTAAACTAAACTTATTGGGGTAGGGTTCGGATTAGATTAATTTATAGGTGGAGATTTACATATAGAGAAAACCAAGATTTTTATAAATGTTCTAGAAATTCAGAATGCTCAGGAAATTATGGTCATAAAAGGAATTGAAATTAAATTCTAATCAGCTACATTTTATAACCTAGCGACATTAGAAGTAACCAAACACAGGAGAGCCAGGATTAAGTAGCATTCCTGCGAAAACACTAAAACCCTTGTAAATCCAGGTATTGTATTGTATGAACTTTATTTAACGTGTTCTTTAAATCGATTTGGCGACAAGCCATTCTTCCATCGATAATTAACACGGGCTAAGCCACCTTTGCCTACAGAAGAGAACTCTAGGAAGGTTATTAATTCCTATTATGATCTATACCTACTTAGGTAGCTTGATTACTTCCATTTTGGGGTGATTATTTATGTCATTTCAAATTCCAATTAGTTACTAGTCATTACAGTTAAAACAAGTGATATATATATGCATGTTTTAAAATGCTTTATTCCAAATATTTCTTTGAAGCTGTGTAGCTACTGTGCAGAGGACGTTTCTTACTTCGCAAAAAAATATAGTTATAATTTGATATGGATCCCACTCACGGATTTATTGTTTGTATCATTTTACCCATTAGCGAGTAACTTTTGCTTTAATATATAAGGCTGTAATTATCTATACGACCTAGTCATTTACTTTAGCAATATTATGTACCTCGTACCTAAAAATGGGCTATATTATGTTAGATTTATACTCAATAAGTATAATTTTGTATAATTTTCTTTAGTTGTGCAGTTTTCTTTACTAACTTTTCAAAGTCACGTGTGTCAAAAGCGTCAGTCAATAAGATAAAAATAAGATTGTATACAATGAGATATGAATTTCTAGCAGTGATATTATGCGATTATGATTTTGTGCTAGCAGTTTAAGTTTAAACAACACATCTGTATACACCCACCTATGTTAATTTAATCTACGATTCTTTATATAAAGTGTAAATATATCAGGTTATTAAACGTTTTTATTAGATAATTGAACGTTGTATAAAAATTACTGTGGTTTGTTGTTTTTAGTATATTGTTATTTTCAAATAAAAGATTTATAGATACATATATTGGTACTGTATTTGTGTAAGTCACCGGACAAGTTAGAACAATTCTAATATAAGTAGGTACTAATTATTGTAAGTGTACAAGTTTCAATAAATACTCTTGTTTTTAGAACAGCGTTTGCAAGCTTCCTGGTCGGCTAAAGACGTCGCCATTTCGAACGTAAAACGGTGTCGTAAGGGTAATCAGATTTCTTTTCAATTGTAACATTTCAATTCCCGAGTTGGTTATCTAAAATCAAAAATGTGTGATAATATCAATGTGATATTTTCAAATGCAAAAGTTCGTCATTTTTACCTGTTCATTTTTAAGTATTTTATTAGTATATACGTTCTTACAGAAGTTTCAGGAATTTCTAAGCAAGTCAAATTCACTACATCTATAAATCCATATGTTACAGAATAATCTGTAATTCTTTCTTGTGGCTGAGGATACAGCACAAACCTCCAGAGTTCTAATGCAAAAATTAAATTAGTATTATTATAGTTTTTGTGATTTGTCGCATGGCATTGTGAAGTTCGTATTTATAGGCTGTGGACTGTGGAATAATATTCATTACTTTTTAAATCTCCTATGTATGGGGTTTTCCGATAATCCTTCATAAACTTGTACTTTCTCTCCAGTAAGTTCAGGGGCACTCCCGTAATTCCTTCATCACTTAATTGTGTTCCTAACACAGTGATTTCCTCCAAATGCTGCATGTCCCGAAAAATAACTCGAATATTATCGTCATTTAGGTAGGATGACAAACGGATAATGTTGGGGAAAAGGATTGCAACTTTCTCCATGCAATCTGGAGCAAGGAAATACTCATACGAAAAACTACGCAAGGAAGGAAAGACTAATTTTGAGTCTGTTTTCCTGATGAGAACATTATTAAACGTTACATCCCCATCTCCGTACTGAATAAGGTTCAGGTGCTTCAAATGTTGAGTTAATTTTAAAAAAGCTAGAGAATTTACAACATTACACTGTATTTCTAGAGAGGTTAGACGAGTAAGGGAGACATCCGTAAAATGATGGTCCAAAATCTCACAATGTCTTTCAGAGTCTCTAAATAGTTTAACGCTGGAAAGAGTTTTGGAATGTTGCTTGAGCAGTGAAGATACCAAGTTACTGTCAACGTTTTCGGCTAGACTCACATCTAAATTAACCAGCCTACAATCTACTTTAAGTAGCATTTCTATGTGGGAATTGTGAAGATCTGTAAGGACGCAACTAAAATCTGAAAGCTTTTTTAATGCAGACGGATACGTTGATAGTATGGATAGTAGTTGGGTCAAGTCCTCGGATGTTCGACATTGGCTACCCAACACCTATGAAAAACACGGCAATTCAAAAATAAAATGGTAAACTCAGAAGTATATTATGTAGTCGATAACAAAATGCGGTCACAGAAAAGCATATCAAAATATTCATAACTATACGTACTTCAATATTTGGGAAAGCCTCAATAAAACCACGCCATGGTGTGACACTCTCTTCATTTTCACTCAAACCTCCAGTAACTTCTAGATAGCGCAAGTTCAAATTTTTACACATTTTTGTTTCGTCCCCTCCTTCAAAATTGTTGTTTTCCAAATCCGATTCTTCATTGTAAGCTGACGGGTAAGCTATTGAAAGCACTGCTAAATTTTGCATCCCATTTAGAACTTCCCTATAGTTAGCAAAGCATTTAATCAATGCAATTTCTTTTACTAGGGCTCCATAGTTTTTCTCAAAAATTTGAATTATTCTCTTGTACTTAGTGGAAATGTTAAGGTTGACAAGTTTGAAGTTGACGAAAATATCCATGTTTGATTCTATAAATTTTCTAATTCTTGTTCTGCCATCTTCATTTTGAAAAACAATGCATGACCTTTGTTGAAAATATTGTTTGGAGGATAAATTCCATAGCTTACAGACCAGTCGAAAATTCTTCAGTTCTTTGAACTTTAGGTATTTAACCAGATTCGTTGCAATCTATAGTATGTACGACACCAAATAAAATATTGCACCTTTCGTTTCCTTAAAGTTCCCCAAAACATGTAACAATAATGTTGTAATATTTAAATAATTTAGTGATAGTAAATAAAATAACATGTTAAATACCAAATGATTTTGCAATGGATGTTGGTTCGAGTCCATTCTGCCAAGCTCTTTATTATTCACAGCTTACTATTTGACTGGCTCAATAATATGAAAAGCATCACAGAGCTCTTATCAGACAAGAGCTCAATAATATTCTACACGGTGTTCCTTACAGGCTATTCACCTGTGCTATTTGATGCACATGGTTAAAAGCAAGCCAGGCATTTCTTTTTTTGCACATAATAAAATTGTATAATCATAATCCAACGGCATAACTCCCACACTCAACAACAATGTCGATGCAGCTATCTTGTTCGCCCATATTTGTAAATGTAGCTTTAAGGTAGCCCACACTACATTTATTATGGTCATTGAAACATCTTGACAACAAAATTGCATGATCATCTTTAAAGGAGTTTAACAAGAAAGACATGTTATGAGCGTGTGCAGCACAGTACATCCTCATTTACAATGACTCACAAATCAAAACCATAATGCTTGTAAAATGAAATGGAAGTCTATAAAAAATACATTAAGTTTGGATAGGTTAGTGTCCCCAGGTTTTAACAACACAAGTTGCATGTACATGAAACGTATTTGTAATTTCGTCCTTATACGCAAATGGCAGAAGGGGTAATATTTTAGTGTTTTTAAATTTCTAGAATATCGGCAAAATTACTTTTATATTTACTTGCCTACTTACTAGCCTACTTACTTGCCTAGTTACTATAGATTTTACTTTACTTAAACATTTTTTTTAACCTTTTAAAAATTTGTATGTAAAAATTTATTTAAGCACTTGAGATGCATTTTTGGTTTGTTTTAATATTCAAGAATCAAGATTTTAGTCTTTATCTCTGTCATTTTTTAAAAATATAATTTAGAAAATACCCTCGCTCGCACCCCTTGTCGCATTCTTAAGCTGCTAGGCCTGCTGGGCAATAATTCCTCTACTCCTCCCCCACGCGCTTGGGTTTATTTTTGCTTGCATTTAGAAGGTTTTTTGTTAAAGTCCAAGGTATAAACTAATATAGTCTTAAGAACAAAATTGTTTATTAGAATTTAGAATCATTTAACTCAGAATTCCGAATTTCAGAGTAATATTCCAATCTCAGTCAATTTCAAATGTTTTTCAGTGAAATTGAGATGATTAATTTGCATTTTATAATAGCTTAGGAAAAAAGATAGGCAGTATTTTGGTATTTTGTCGTTGCCAGATGTCCTTTTAATTAAATATCTAGTAGAAATAAAAGCCATTATTTTTAAGCGCTATTCAATTTGATTTGCCACGGCGTCAAGTAGTATATCTTATTATAGTAACTACTTTTAGTGCTTGAAAGTAAGATAAGTAAGATGGAAGACAGTTATCGTGAAACAAATTCATCATTTTAATGGTACTACACTGTCACAAGTTTTATATACTAGCACAATATGCTATGAATGAAATTTTATGTAAATGCTCTAATAGTAGAAGCAGGCAGACCCCGTCTACTATTCAAATTCAGACTCTTTGCTCTTGTCTTAGAGACCAACTTACAAATAGAGACCCTCAAACTATAAGAGTATTTACGGTATTTAATTTACTTATTTACATAAAACAAAGTTAAACACTATTGACAGATTTACTAATTTTGGCAGATTGGCAACAAACCCTTGTTGACAACAAAGGGGCAAGATATCAGCAGCTGTTCGTAGGAGAAGTAGACGAATAACACTATGTTGAGTATCATGGGAAGAGGGACCAATGGTAATCCATCAAAGTTCGCTTGGCTGTACGACGAAAAGCGGCGTTTTTGGGGGACCGTATACAATCTTTGGAATATGTCATTATGTTTGCCACGCATGCCTCCTACTCCTTCCAATAATCTACATTTATCTCATATATGGCAGCTATACCTTCTTAAACACCGAAATTTGACAGGACAAAACTATCCAGTAAGAAATTAATGAGTGAATATTAGAATATTTCCTCTGGTAATTGTAGTTTTACGAACTATGTGGCCAAATTCCTTACCCAATAGGATTTTAGGAACTGGGAGGGATGGAGGTTTTTGAAGATAGTAGCTCTTCTTTGTTTTTTTGTACACATTTTTAACGCAAATATGCAGTAGCCAGTGACAGGTCTAGAAATCAGTAAATTCGATTTCGAAGAAATTCAAATTTGTTTGCAGGACTTTGGGTATTTTACGATTAAGAATTTAGTCTTAATTTAATTTTTTAAAGATATAGCAGCTTCTGCTTGCAGAAGTAATGCCATGATTTGGAGCAGGAGGAAATTCAGCATGTTTTAAATTTTATTATTTCTGCATTTATAGCAGGTATTGGAACTACCACGACCACGACCACCATCAACGCCATTACTTATATTATGTGCACCAATGGTAAATCCCGTTGCATGTGTGGAAGGAACAGAAATTAAGTCCAGAGGAGATTATGGAAATATTATTGAGCGAGCTGCTGAAGTTCAGGGCCATTTTGAGAAAAACGTATCAGCTTACAAGCGACCCCATGAGCATTGTGGTCCAACCCAACGTCAGCAGGATCTTGTAGTGGCTCGACTTCAATCGAAAGTAATTTTAACTATAATTTTACGTTAGTGAAATTTTTGGAACTATTTTAAGTGCTATATTTTAACTAGTCAATATTTATAAACCATAATTTATGACGATAAAATAATAAGAATTATGTTGCAAAATTTTAGGAAGCTGAACAATCTGAAGTTCTGTTGAAATTAACTCATGAATTGAATGCGTCCAACAACTCACTAGATAATCTTCGAAACCAGCTGTTAGAACGTGATTATAAGATTGAAATATTAGAGTCAGCTATTTCTGAACTGGACGAAAAATCTCGGAACTTAGAAGATAATCTGCACCGAATGTCGGTACAAGACCATGATAGTCTTCAGAATAGCTTTAAACAAATTTACAAGTTACTTCTAAATGACTTTGAACAGTCTGGTCTAGGTGTAGAGGATGAGGATGGTCATGATCTTCACTTCATTTTTTTGAGGCCGTCAGCCATGAATATTTACAACAAAGACAGCGAAAACGAAAACCCAGGTATTTTGGCTGAAATTGTCGTCTCTGCTTTTCAGACTGCTATGGATAAGCGCAAGCAGCAAATTTATCAGCTTCAGGTAATTGTATTGTGTAATAATTACATAGGTGGCGGGTATCATTGTTTCATTTTGAATAAACATTTGGAATTTTATTTGCATAGATATAGATGAGGAAAATTTTAAACGAGCAAAACTTGTTAATTTTATTTTTCCATTAATTTTGCATTAAATATAAAAATTGAGTCCTGTAGCGTAGTCTGGGTAAATAGCTTATAATAGATTCGGGGTTTTACTGTTTGCTACTAAAATAAGTTTTTAATTTCGCCTTTTTATAAACCCCATAGGCAAATATGGAATTCACGAAAGGGCAACTGTTAGCCTCAAGCTATCACGTGAAATCATTGGAAGCAGATTTAAACGATACCAAGCTCAAATTCTCTGAGCAAATTGAAGCGAATAAACAAATCCAAGACACCTTTAAAAAATTTAAAGAAGAAAGTGACGCAGAGGCTTCTGAAAACAAATTACTAAAAACTCAACTAAATAAACTGACAATAGACTATGAAAAGGTTCGTCTTCAGCTTGAAGAATGCCAAGATGCTCTGCATACATATAAAAACGATGCTCAAGTCTTAGAGGGAAAGATAGTTTTGGAAACAGAAAAAGCTGAAGAAATTGAAAAAGAGAAGAAAAAGTGGGTAGAAGAAGCTAGACAAGCGAATAAAATTAAGGATAAAATCGAGCTAGAGCTCAATAATTCAAAACATGACTTACAAAATTTAAGAAACGAACTCTTGGAGTCCGAGAGGCAGCGATCTGAATTAGGAACGGAAATTATAAAACTAATATCACAAGCAAATGCATCTGGTAATGCAAGAAAGATTTTAGAAAAACAATGTGATTTTCAGAGAGAAGATTATTTAAAGGAGATAATGTTACAGACCAAATCGAACGAGCTTATTACGGAGGAGCTCGCACTTACTAAGTTAATACAAACAAACAGTAGTTATAGTAGTTACCTACCTAGTTACACTGAATTGCTATTAAAAGACTAAAGTGTTAATGAATATAATATATTGAAGGATTACTTTCTGTATTTGTTTTAGAAAAGAATTAGCAGAAGTTGTCCAGGTTTTAAAGCAGAAAAAGGCCAAGTTGAAACACGTGGGAAAGTTGCACAGGGAATCTGCTCAATTGGTTACGTCAAAAGAGGTAAAGAGCCTCTTGAATTTAATAAATAAAATGGAACAAGAAAGAATTTTGGCAGAGGAAATTGAAGAAACAATGAAAAATAATCTTTTGGGGAAGGACAACACGATTTACGCGTTGGAAACAGAATTAAATGAAACTGGCACTAGAATGATTACAAAAGTTTCCAAATTAAATGACGAATTAGCAAGGTAAAAGAGTGCAAAAAATCAAAAAATGTAAAAACATTGAACTATTTTTATTATATAATTGCTTTATTTTCGTGTTGGATGACTTAATTTATCATTGGATTTTTTACGAACTTAACAAGAACCAAATCTGAATTAAAAAACGAAAAGGACAGATCAGAGCAGGAGAAAGCAAAGCTGCAGTCCAATTGCACAAACCAAATAGCTGCAATTGAATTAGACCTTGATGTCCACCAAGAAAAAATTAAATTGGAGTGCAATGAAAAATTGAAACATTTTTGCCATGATTTGGAAATTAAAAACACGAATGAAGTAAATCGATTAAATACTGAAATTAATTCTCTGGAAAAGCTGATTGAGAGTCAGGGTCTGCAGTACAGGGAAGCTATTGTACGAGTCCAACAGGAAACGCAGGAAAGTCTCTCACTTGCACAACAGCAGAATGAAGTTTTATCAGATAAAATTAGATTTTTGGAACGAGAGCAGCAGCATAAGCTCACACAGATCAAACAGGTGATATTTATGTTATGTAATCCGAACACTTTTTTGTTTATGCTAATTTTTAGGAAGTAACCTTATTTCAGTGTGCAATATGACAGGCACTTGATACGGAAATAGACAGAGTTCAGGATGAAAAGTACCAAGCTGAATGTCTGTTAGGAGCACAAGAAAAAAACTACAGGGAGCAAATTCAAATGTTAGAAAAACATGTTACAAGCTTAAAAGAGCAGTTAAGTAAAGAAGTGTGGCGTCGCCAAAGTTTTTTGAAACGAAGTTTTCACACTGGCCAAGAAATTCGATCTTTAAGACAAGCTTTAGAGAACTCGCTTTGTAATATGTTTATGGATTCTAGCGACAGAACTATAGAGAATTAAACAAGGCGTTAAATTGGAAAAGAGATTATAAATATAATATACATATAAATTATATAATATTACATAATTATCTTTTTATTAATTCATCCCCCACTTGACCCGAAAATTTCAACTGTAATCCACAATTGGGGATTCAAATGTATATTATGTATTCCAAGGTATCTCAGAGGTTATGATTATGGGACTAACATGGAATATTTTTGGTTTTACCAGTACGCCACGTTGTATCAGTTGCATGTACGTTGTGGTTACCTATATTTTTGGTACTATAATAGCGCGGTCAACAAGGGATTGCATATCGTATATTTTATATTTGTAAACTTAAAGTTTGACTGGATTTGGAATCTGGATTGTATCTATAAGCCTTATCTTCAGTCTCAATCTCAATCCATGCAAAATCAAATAGCCTCGGATTTAACATTTAACTTGAAATAAATTGTTGTAATACCTATTATTGACATATTATAGTAGAATGATTAAATTAAAGAATTTTGAATTTGAAATATAATTTATTGGAAAATATTTGGGGTAGTGCGATATAATTTAGTATGTAATTCATATTAAGTGGATCCATTGACATGAGAGTTTTTGAGATGGAAGTATGGGATGAGGTTTTTAATAATAAAATACTTTAATGGCTACTGATGACTGACTAGTGAGTAGATAATTCGTTTTTGCGTTTCACTGCCATTCCTAAATAAAAGTTTGGTAGAGTTTTGAAAGGAAGAGGCGACTCCTTTAGGGGCCCGGTTCGCTCATATTTCTTGATGCTTACAAAGGGCCGAAGATGTCGCGGAAGGGTTTTGTGCATTATCTCATCTCCTTTAAACTTTAAACATTTATGCAAATGCAACCCATGTTTATAATATACATGCAGAACATCATCACATCAGTATTAAGTAACATTTCCTGAAATTATGTAACAGTTCAGTGTGATTTGAAATTTAAAATTCTGGTAATAATTATTATTAACGTCAGTTTAATGTTTTGAGAGTAGCGATATTTTATAAAGCCAAAATCAGGAACCAAAAGTGTAAGTAAATTGTAAGTGGAAGATAGATATTCACCAATCTCCACGCAAACAAACTTGTGCTCAATGTTTCCCTAAGTGGACAATGGTACGGTGAGTCGGTGAGTGTACAATTAGTAATGCCTACACATAGACGTATATAGGCTGTTTAAAATTCAGTTCGTCTGAGTACAAAGGCTCACATTATGTTAATAATAATATAATCAAGCATAATCCTAATGTAAAACCATTCCGATTCCATATATTTGCATGCATCTCCCAATCTCTATACCTCCACCGCGACTTTGACTCTCGACCAAATGAGACCGTATTGTGCTCGGCTCGGGTGGCAGTCACACAGGCACAGGGAAGCCTGGGACTTGGGACATACATAGTAGTAGCGTGTTGCACGTTGACGTATTACTTAACAAATAGCTGGATCTAATAATCCTACAAGTAGAACTGACTAGTGAGTACATATTATGTAGTGTGCTAGTGTAGGTCATAATAATGCAGGTATTTTTCATCCATTATAGGAAACGCTTTGGCTTTGGGAATGTACACGATAAACATTTAAAAAAGCATGTGGTAGTGGGGTCCTGTCCCCGTCCCGTCCCTGTCCTGTACTATATTTATATCAGGAAATTAGACGAGCTTATAGGTAGGTACCTTCACAGTAAAAATGTAATTACTTGAGTGGGTATAATGCATACGTCATGGACCAACAGAAGCAGGTTTTCCCTGGAAAAAACTGCCAAGTAACAATCCTTACTTAATTCGCAAACAAATGCTGTTTAATGAATGAATGAACGAATTGACTCTGATTAGATATGTGAGTCTTCTACCAGGAGACCAGGAGAGAAGTAGGAACTCGCCAGAGGTTTAAATTATCCACTATTGAAATCGGAATTCCTCCTTGGGTAGGGACTGAATATTATGAGCACACCCAGTAACTTAGATATTTGATCTGTACGTTTATAGCTGAGGTATACTGATATATCACACACACAAGACCAAACAAGACTGTGTGTGAGTGAGATTGGGAATAGGAATGGAGAACAGCGCATTAAGCACAAACAAGCCGGGGCCCCAGTACTACGTGAGACACCACATATTATGTATCCACTGCTGTAAGAAAAATGTATCTATAGGCAATCTCTCTCTCTCTCTCTCTATTTTCCATTTAGCTGATTATATTATTCTGGCTGGGCTAAGACTGACGTACCTACCTACGTGGAGTTATGGATTTGTGGACTGGCTCCGTTTTTGTACGTAACTACTACTACTACTCAACTTGTATTAGTAGTAGTGTAGTAGGATGATGGTATGCTGGTCTTTCATATAGTTAATTTTGTATATCATTATGTATTCATAATATCAAGAAGAGGAGAGCCAGGGAGAGAGAGAGAAGTGTGGAGTAGAAGCAGACAATGTAAAACCTCACATAATATTAACGACACTTGCAATTTACAAAAGCTTTTCTGATTATTGCAGTCGGCATGACAGTCGAAGGTCTACTTCATTAGCGTCGTGTGAAATTCTTCCTATATGAATCGTCATACTCCATACTGTTAAGCACAGAAAGAGAGCACAAGAAAAGAGAGAGAAAGATTGAGCGAGAGAGTCATAAGACCACCAAAGAGCCAATTAAAAAGTAATCGCATTCAACTTTGGGACTTTTATTGATCGTTAAAATGTGTCTCCCACTAGAACATTGTTAATTAGCTAAATTGGCTGATCATTTTTTCTTCCAAGTAGAAATTATCCACCTTGTGTAGAATCCAAAGCCAGCAACAGCACCAAACTATACTAAATATAAATGAATACATATGTAGGTATGTGTATAGAGTGTACGATCTCCTTCAGAGAGCATAATACAGCAAATCCAATGCAATGGCTGATTAGTTTATATACATGATTATGATCCTTACAAAATTTCTTGACAGTTCACATTCTAGCCCATATGCCTTTTAAAATGTCCTTGTGGATATAAAATTAAAAATGATTATCATTTCACTTCTTTATTTCCATCTATTCTATTAGAAGAAGTCAGTTAATTAAAATCAGTGATATTATTAGAACTTTTAGGACTCTTCTCACTGGATATATATACGAAATGTTTTATTTATAGGAAGGGTTAAAAAGCTTCATTAGCTCCATTTCTTCGATCGTTAGGTTGGGTGGGAGTTTTCTCAAAACACGTACAATAAGGCACTCCTACTCCTAAATGCTCCTTCGTAAAGAATACACAGAAAACAGAACTCCGTCCGGACCATGTGCCTCAAAATTCCTCATAAATAAGTGCCCACGGCCCACACTATATACTATTACCTACCATACTAGCCTAAAATCGTTTATATATAGGGGTAGAAATCACGATAAAAACTGAAATTAATTGCATATATATACAGTAAATAGTACCTTTGTTTTTATGTAAATTCGTCTCATATAAGCAAAATTAATGTACATTTTTAGCTACATTTATTATCATTCTAAATTATTGCCATATGATTATGATACACATGTAGCTATATATACCTTATTTACTATTTAAAAATAGAAAAATACCAATAAGAAATTAAAAAGATATGGCCGGATTAGCGATGCAGGATGCTGGACAGGACGTGTTTGACTCGACAGCCTTGTGCTCATATTTCTGATTAAAACCCCATAGTGAGTATGAAAAGTGTTTATAGTTAATTCGCAGTGTTATTGTTAAAGATATCAGTAGAGACAAGATTGGGCCCGCAAGTAATTAAAACTGTCTTCTTGACGATCAAATGGTTTGACGCATTATAATGTATCTGGACTCATCTGACTCATCTTACTCACACAGCAACACAGCTCAACATAAAATAGAAAAGTTGATACAATATTCATTTCTTGGACGACGACGACGACGCGACGGTGACGGAACGACGTACGACACATAGTTGCAGTTGCTATGATTCAACGAATGTAGAATGTGTAATGGGACACTCACAGCCTAAGTAACCACGTCGCAGTAGTAGCCTCTGTAGGAGCTATATGCTGAGCTTTTGTCTTGACAAAAGATGTTTAGTTACAACAAGTTAGAGAATGAAATGGAAATGCGGAAATTTTTGGGAAGAATATTTTGGGATTCATGGAAAGATCTTCATTTCATAATAGTCTTGGTAAAAGCTCTTTATAGTTCCCAAGCTTTTGGTTGTAGAGTCTAATCGGAGCTAAGCATAAGATGTGAATGGATGACTACGTCTTTTGTATAATGGGACGAGAGTCTCGTACGTACATGAAACATGCCGAATGTTTATGTGTGGAGTGTGTGGATTTGTATAGAGATAGACTGTATTCGCTAGTAGACAGACAAAACAGAGGAAATAGTCTTAAACTGTGTGTGAGTCATGTATTCATATATCTATGTAGTTACGGTTGATAAGTGAGTCTCAAGATACTGCACGAAAGTTTGGCTTGACTGCTTCAAAGTAGGTAGGTAAGTAGGTAGACATCTATCATTCATTTGGATGTTGAGTGTCTGGTTAAGCTTAAGCGTCATGAGAACTAAACAGTTGCTCCTCAAATCTTTCAATAGATTTAATTCACACAGTGATTATCGACAAATCGATCTCCGCTCGTCCGCTCATAAAGTATCAGTTAAATTCAGATAATTATGAGTGAGGAAATATAATTCCAACGCTCATAATTAATCCCTCGCTGGATCTCCGGCTTCCCTCGGTGGGCGATGGGCTACATTTTCAATGTTTATACATTCAGGGGATTCAGTCAGGAGTAAATAATACGGATGTCACAAAACTTTAATGTGGTCAAAACCTTTCAGATTTTCATAACAGAATAATATCATAGAGACGAAGACTGAAAAACTGTCTCTTCCTTATAAACACACTTTGTTTTACAAATTGATACAATTTTGCAATAGCAAATAATTTTTAAACACTTGGCCAGTATAGTAAAAACTCTCGTTCGCTTTTACTCTTCTTACCAGTGAATTTCCCTTTCTTCTGTACAACTAATCTTGTAACAGTGTAAGTAAACCACTTTGAAAATGCTATAGTGTTATTTTATTGCCATGCTGGACTTCAAGTAGCTCTCAAAAAATCAATAGATTAATGACGAAATGTTTTTAATTATTGCAAAGAGAACTTATGAAGTAGGTTCTACAATCGTGATCAATGTTTTCAAAATGTGCTCACTTTTCAACTAAGCAGTAATTTATCATTTATATAAAGGAAACTCATTCCACGTCTAATCCATATAAATGGGAAATGGGCTACCTATATATACCCTTTTCTATCCAATCAAAATGATTTACTTTTTAATTAAAATTATAATTAATCTTTTATGTAATCTTACTATAGGCAATGTTCAAAACTTGAAACTTTCATATATGTACGTAGTAGGAGTACTAAATATTTCATATATTATTTTTAAGTTTTAAATTAATAATTTTGTAAAACTGTAAGCAACACACTGGAAAACGGAAAACAAGAGCACATGATTCCAGTTTTGAATTCCAGTTTTTATTTTTTTATTAAAATATTCCAAAGCTGTGTGTTTTCTGTTTTGCCCAATAGATTTTTGAATACGGTGAATTACATAAAAACTGGTGTCTCCAAAGTCAACTGGAGCTGGAATACACTGTGCACAGTTTTCCTATAGTGTTTTTAAGTTTTGCAAATAATTATTAATTTAAAACTAAAAAATAATATATTATGAAATTGTTCAAAAATAAAATCGAAGCTTTGAAATATTTAAAAACAAAAATGTATTCCACCAGGCTCAATAATTCAAGCCATCGTATCGTACGATTGGCGATGATATTTTAAAATTTAAAGTTTAGCAGGATGTAGGACACATAATATAGATTTATACAATAAAAACCTAAACTCTAGCTTTTGGCTAAAAATTTAGAAACGTCGCAAACAAAGAGTTATAAAAGCCGTCTTTGGTTTTCTTATTTCCCCGCCGTTTACTGTAATGAACTAGAAACCGAATTCGGTAAATGTTTGCCAGCATCTCATTTTGTTGTAACTGACCATCCGTTTACATTTAAGACACATTTTAAAAGTGTTCTTTCACGATATATCACAAATATGTTCATAATTACACTTACGATTAGACACACATATAGGGAGCGTGGAGTGTGAATTGAAGGCAGTAGCATGTAAGGATGATATGATAACCCATACGGTATGAAGAATTGATTTTCTCTTTGATACACATTCAGAATAGTGGATATACCCTTCTATATTCTTGCTCTAGATTCTAGATCTAGACGTGAAGATATATTCTACAAGTCTGTACAATCCTACAACACTACTGCATGAAATTTTGAACAAGTGGGCTGCCATTCTCATAATTAAACTAACTCAATGGTCATCAAAAATTAATTACCAAGATCATAAATCAATGGCATGGACATTATTAAGCTCTGACTTTTTCAAGTGTCTGCTCTCAAAAGTCAAAACTAAAGTTCATACGTTTCTGCGCCTATTAAATTAAGCTTAATTTGATGCTTTATTCTCGAGACCAGAATATTTTGGTTGCTCCATGTAATATAGATAGATGCATGCGTATCCATTTGATACATAGCCACTTATGTATATAAACGACCCTATACTGACTGCCACTCTCAATTCTCTTAATTGGAAGACCAAAATATAGCAAAATATTTATGTATACCTACCTACTTACTAGTTAGATAGATTCGTTATTCGTTTTGAGTTGAAGTGCACGAGCCATAGAATCAGCACAAAACTGCGGCGTTATGTAATAATATTATATTCTTCCTCTTGGTTCTTTATTGTGCGAGCTTATATACTTTTGACTCTCAAAAGTATTTTACTAGGCATGATGAAATAGCCCACTAGTGTAAATACAATGATGCGGTTTGGATAGGCTGTCTTGTGTGGGTTTAACGTGTAACACTCTAATTACTAAAGTACCTATATCCCTAATAGCCAACTATAATAAAACTAATTCCAGCTCAATTTATTTAATTTATACATGAATTTTTTGTTTCTTGAAAGATTCGAGTCCAACACATTAGTATAGTGTTCCACAATACTATTCTATTAGGCATATTATTATGAAATCTTGAGCATTTTATTAACTTTTTAATATGAGAAAGAACCTCATCTTACAATAATTAAAACATTCAACAAACGTTTACAATGAGTAAACAGAGAAAACTCTTGTTTTTTTCTTCTCCCTTCCTTGGCATAGATACTGAAAGGTGAGTTTTAAAACTTTTAAATGAAGACTGACTGACTGAGATAGTAATAGTGCAACCAGGAGATTTATTACCTTTTAAATTATTACAAAAGAATTACGGCAAAATTTGAGCAGTACTCCAAGTAACTTATAGAAATATACAAACGACTCTGACTGAATCTTCTTCTTTTTTTTTCTTGAATTTCTCTCTTCTTCTTCTTTCCTTCATTAATTAGCTTATTTATTTACTTACAAAACTCATTTAAAAATTGCAAATAAAAAGTAAAATACAAAGAAAATTAGTGCATCCTCAAGGATGCGTGCGCCCTCCTCCTCCTCCTTCAGATGGACCTGTGGACATCGTTTGTAACCCATCAGATTACGATTAGAGAATGAAGTACATTAAGCAACTTGAATTACATGAGCACTTAATGAAAAAATATAAAAGAGAGCTGTAGGAGTTCAATCAAGCACATAATGCATTTAGTATTGATTCCGAGTATACCCTAATGTAATGAAACCAACCGGCGGTTGCTTGCTTCTTGTTGGGAAGACACTTACATGGAAATATCAGTATATACATAATATGTATCCTACATTTTGGTATTTGTACTACAGATCAACGAGGGAGAAGAACATAGGGCTGCTGGTGCTGCAAGAAAGAAACTAGAAACAAGTTTCATATAGAGAGAAAATGGAAGTCACAAGAGTCGCATATATCGCATATTATGTAGTGGAAGGCAGCGGCAGGAGCGAGGAGGCAGTGTAGTAAAAAGGAGAGGAGAATGAAGTAATCAAGTAGATTGAAGCAGCGCCTTACGACTCTGTGAGAGACTGGATACTATGTTTGGCTTTCCTTCATCTACTCTGACTCTTCTGGCTCTGACCCATCCAAGGTGGAGGACACAATCATAAAGTAAAGTGAATCTTTCATTTGGTAAATGTTTGTGTCGAAGTCGACTTTGTTCCTCCCGTTGTTGTTATGCTCCTATGCTGCTGCTCGCCCTGGCTATATAGAGACACATTGAACTATCCTATCCTATACTTATTATTACCTATAGATAGATAGATACAGAGACATGTCGTTGTAGTTTGCAGTGGTTGTAAGTTAGCCATGGTTAATATCCCTCAAGAAAACCACGGCGCTCATCACGTGCGCAATAGCATTAATAAAGGATTAGAAAGATTGGTAAGTAATGGAAAAACTAATCTCAAGTATACATACACCAGAGCCTGTAAGTAATCAGATTCTTTGGCGAGCTATACACTACACTCCGAGACGTTCTTCGTCCCTTCCTTCCTTCCTTCGGGAAAAATGGAAAACTATCAAGTAAATAATTTACTGAAGGATTATTTTATCATTCCTTTCTCATTTTCTAATTCCCACTGTTACAGAGCTAATAGTAATTAAAAACATTCGGACGTACACACACACACACACTCTCATTTGTTTGCTTAACAGGTTTGCCAAATCAAAACTGTTATTGTTAAATTAAAGTCTCTCAGTGCTGTGGAGAACTTCTCATTGGCTTGTATCTGTATTTACTTGACTCTGCACATGCACATCTTGCAATTAGGTAGGTTTATTCTCTGAAATATAATATCGTAATCGTAGTAGCGTTGGAGTGTAGGTAGTCAATGTGTAAATTACTGTAAGGCGTCTATAGATGATCATAGCATATTTATAGAAGTGAGCATGCACAAGATATATACGAAAAAAGGGAGAATTCAAATCCAGTCTTCCCATTTAATTTGTACACTTTGAGAATTACACTGGGTAAAGGTTACAAAAGAATACTACTGAAAAACTGAAAACGAAGCCTTGGTTTTTCATGATTGCAGCTATTGAATACCGACAATGACTCACAGTGTGAATTACACCGCAAAATGCAAAGCGCTAAATTAACGATTTGGAAGTAATGTGAAAATGGTATATGTTCGTCGTGCCTACCTACCTACCTACACATCTACCCATCGTAGGAGACTCATATTAAGAGCGACTGGGACTGCGGGACTGTGGGCCCGCAGCTTTGCCATGTGGGCCATGGAGGGATGAATTCTTCTAGCCGAACAATAGTTAGTTAATTGAGTCTGATTAACACCTACGTGTGAAATCCAACTAAACTTGAGTCCATGCTGCTATGCTGTATCTCCACTCTCTCTTTTTCTCGTCGTGCATACGAAGAAGATCTGGGAGGGGATTCGATAGGGAGTCTATTGTAGTTACGTGAGCTTACATCCTTCATCAAATGTGAGCTTACAATTTCCAGCTGTTAGATTGAGTATTATACTACATGATGATGTGACTTCAGCTGCTAAAATCCTCCATGTGCTGCGGTTACATATTATTTAGATTATGATACAATTAAATTGACAATCTAGTGCACAAGCAATGTAAATCAAATCTCTTATAATTAGCTATGCATAGCTATTTTATAGTTTTTTTTACAGTTGATTTTAAACTCAATCAGGCGCGGTGGGTGAAGGGTGGAGGGGAGAGGACTAATCAGTGTTCAGCGACAATATTGAAAACATGTTACCTATATCTTCTGCCAAGTGGAGGAGGTGATGGGGGGGGGGAGGGTGTGGAGGCAGAGCCTCGCAGCTAGATCCGTGGCTGAATTCAATAACATCCTTCATTTATGCACTGATTTTAAAGGTGAGATTCAGTTTACCATCAAAAATGTAGTAGGCACACCGAATAAACAGAAACATAACAATTGAAAAATTCATTAGTTTAAAAATTTGAGGTTTTGGATCCTGGGTTGCCTTTCAGTAATAACACGTTTTTGGGCAACGCACACACACTCACACTCACATGAGAGAATGTCTGCGTTGCTCAGCCAGTAAAAGCGTATCTCTCCCGAGCCAGTGTTTATGTTTATGCCCATGCATGAATACGATGATGGCCAACGCCGACTGACTTGTGAGTACGGAACTCGCTTCAAATATGCCGTCCAAAAAATACAATGGACAGAACTCGCTTATTAGGGAAGTTTTAACAATGAGTTCATAATTCATGAAAATTTGTCGACTAATTCATTGTAGTGCCGTTTGAACATAATGAGCTCTTGTATTGACTCAATGTTGCGTTCTATTCAATAGATTTTCACTTAACACGGGATATCCGGTTGGGAATTGCTTACGGAAATCAGGATATATAAGCAAAAGTCTATTTCTGCTGAAAAAACTGCTGTGTGTCATGCAGCTCAAGAGAGAGACAGAGAGAGAGAGACGGACGGGGAAACGAAAACCAAGTAGGTAAAATAAAATGACCCTTGAAAATAATGCTGAATAATACAAATATAATTTCAATTACTTGCTCTATAGGAAAATGCATCAAGCTTGCTAATAATGCTAATGGTTAGCAAGGTTACACTCCCTCCGTGTCGTCGTCGTCTAAACTCCCTCCCAGTATAATGTATAAGCACCTATACCTTATGTGCGGTATATATATATGAAATGGAAATGTATGCATGCACTCTATGCACATGGAATCATGAATTTGCCAGTGCCAGTCCACCCATCTGCTGACGTATGCTTAGGTACGTATAGATCATATTATTTATGTATGACTCTAATACGTAATATCCATAGCTTCATGCTCACGTTTTCATCATTTAATATTATAATTATTTCCTTGCTTTCCTTGTCGTCCTTTATTGAATTTACCCATTCTCTCTACACTTGAGCCAACGACTGACTGACTGCAAGGCGCAATATCAAAAGTGTGAGTCCCACAGATGTAGAATACAGTGGAACCTTTTTATAAGCACTCACCTTATAGAGTCACTTTTGCTATAGTGTCACGTTTTTGACTTCCCCGGCAAACCGCCTATACTTTCATAGTCAATATCCATGCTATAAGGTCACTTTTTATTAAGTCACCCTTACTATAAGGTCATGGATCACACCGCCCCAAGAAATATTTTACATGTTATTTTACCTTTTAATAGCAACATGCAAAAAATTCACGAAGCACAAACTCCATCTTCAAGGCCAAACGCAAAATTATTGTATGTGGGTGTGCTACCGTATCTAAAAAAAAGTTAGAAGTAATTCGTTTAGCCGAAAATGGAAACAGTCAAAAATATAATTTTCGGTGACCGAATTAATTTAAAATCAATATTAGCTGATTTTGCCTTTAAAATCCTAAAGTACTTTTTATAGCAACATGTGACACTATAGGCTATAAGGTCACCTCACTATAAGGTCGTAATATGCCCATCCCCCTGAGATGTTCTTATAACAAGGTTCCACTGTATACACTATACTATATATCCAGTCCACTATATAGATGTCATTAAGGAGAACGCGTACAAGGAAAGGAAAGGAAAGGAAGAACAGCAGGAGTGAGAGAGCTAGTGTATATAGTGGTAGTGTGTAACACATGCATAACCAATTAGTCGCAGTGTTTAAAGTGCGATTAAAATGCAGTTGTAGGGCCGGCTGTTTTGATCCCCATCGAAATTGAGTCAAAATATGACTCGGCTATGATTCTAATGAAGTTCATTTTAGCACATACTATATACAATACTATACAACACACAGCTCAAACTAATATTATATCCACACCCACGATTTTGAGACTATGGTAATTTTAATTAGCGTATAGCACTTAATTAGATGCTTGTTTTTAACGAAATAATATAAAGCCATGGCCGGGAGAGGAATGGAAAGGGATACTTTGAAATATCCGCATTTCTTGCTAATTTTAAAACTTTTATCAATATACTACATCTGACTGTCTCAAGTCTCGGTAAACGGACATTTGCTACCCGGACATTTGCTACCCGGACATTTGCTACCCGGACATTTGCTACCCGGACATTTGCTACCCGGACATTTGCTACCCAAACCCCAACCTAGGACATTTGCTACCCAAAACCTAGGACATTTGCTACCCATGGCCAAACCAAACACCCTCCCCTCTCCCCCCCCCCCCAGAGTTTCAACTTTTTTAACATTACGGTAAATGGAAAGCTTACCCCCTCCCCCCCGCAAAAAAGAAACTTAATATATGGATAGTTCCTTACCCCTTGCGTACAGTTACAAACATTCTCAGCATTAGAAGATATTCGGTACATTTTATAGTGCTGGACTCACCATATTACTCCAGGCTTTTCTTTGCAGGTCGCCGCTTTTCTTCTCATCACATTACGGGTTTTAGAAATAACAATAGCAGAGTCACTTGGTCGATGATTGTGGTCCACACTTCAGCTTGGAGTTATCACTTTAGTTTTACTACCACTACCACTACTAATCATAGCACCTTTGCACCCTTTCCTGTGCTTCACGCATATCCAGCGATTACGATTTAGCGATATTGGCTTTTGCCAAAAATATAGATAACCTTCGTGGGCTACTTTCTTGCCACCTCTTTTAGTATCTAGTAACTCGGCCTCCATTATGAAATATAAATCAAAATTAGAGGTGCTTAAACTCAAAGTATATTTTGAAGACGGTCAGCAGTACACTGGCAATTGACAAAAGTGACTGAGTCGCAAAGATCGTTGCCTTTTCTGTCTTTCGTTGGTGCATTGAATTTCGTAAATATTACCATAAAATGCATATCGGTTAGGTTCGACTGACTTTGAGTATTGTGTCTAAAACTAAAATACATGCAAATTAAGTAGTATGAAGCTGAACCCCAGATTTGCATCTTTCTGTCATATTAGCAATGCTGTCATGAAAAGAAAGACATTATTTTCCTAGCTACGTTATGTTATGTAGACCAGCTTGTTATAATAAATATGTTCGGGTATTCTTTTCAGCGAATTGTAGTTTCTTTGTTTTTGTATATGGGTACAAAATATATTTCGATGTACGAATTGTTTTTCTGACATATTTTTGGTAAAATGACAGTTTTTAGTTTTAAAATTATATTTACTTCTTAGGTTACGTACCTACGTTTAGACTCATATGGAGGTTTATTTATTTTATTAGGTCTAAGATTATGTTATAATTATATTTTTTACCGTTTTTCGTCTTTTAGTAATTATTATTGTAGCGTGTCTGCAATTCTGCAATGGCTTGTTATTGTCTGGTTCTAAAATTTATACAGCAATCAGTTTTTAACTGCAGGATATATTAATTAGAACTTTAGAACCATTAATTGTAAAGATATTATTCATATTATTTTAAAATCTTATTTTTGAACGACTATTTATTTACAATTACACCATCTTTTATCATTAACAATAATAGAATTAATAAAATATTTCAACGATGCCATGTTGTGCACTCATAAATATTGTCAATGCAATTTATTTCTACATTAGCCATGGGTAGCAAATGTCCTAGGTTTTGGGTAGCAAATGTCCTAGGTTGGGGTTTGGGTAGCAAATGTCCGGGTAGCAAATGTCCGGGTAGCAACTGTCCGGGTAGCAAATGTCCGGGTAGCAAATGTCCGGGTAGCAAATGTCCTACAACCCAAGTCTCAAGTGAGCGAGAGAAAGAGAGAGAGAGAGAAATAGAGAGACAGAGAGGAAAACAGAGAGAGACGACGGCACATTTTTTTTTTGAAAAGTAGTTCGTTTGTTCGACTAATGTACATGGTAGACACACATTAGGCGAATTGGAAATTATTGAATGTGTCGAGAGACTCCTTCACAACATGTAGATACATACAAACCAATCAAAGCACAATGAACAAAGTATGCATTTGCACAATGTGAACTTGTATTGGATGGATTATACCTAGTCTCATTTGGCGTTAGAATTTAGAAAGCATGGCAGGCAGGCAGGCAGGATTTTGATGTTGATGGTGGTGGTGGTGGCGGTGGTAGTGGTAGTGGTGGTGGTGACAAGCGAAAGAAAGGCAGAGGGGATAGGAACAATGAGCTGGGTAATGATATGGAAATGTAATCTAATGTAATGAAGGAAATTGACAATTGGACCTGATCGATCTAATAATATAACTAATGTAAATGTACAGCGACTGACGGGGTAAAATGAAAACGAAATAAAAAAAAAACCAAGAGGAGAAAAAAGGCTGCATGCCTCCCTACTACTCCACTATGTACTTCTACTCTACTAAATGGATGGACGGATGGATGGATGGATGGTTGGATGGATGGATGGATGGAGTTTTTCAGGAGCAGCCAGAACCATTATGTAATTAATGCTTCACTTTGAGATGATTGTGATGGTGATGGTATTATATTTTACTCGTACACTCTTCTTGTGCTTAGAACGAGCAGTCATCGTCCGGACTCGTATAACGTGGAAATGGATGGATGGATATTATTATTCCTTCATTCTCAACTCTGTTCCACGTTCCATTTCATCCTGGAACTCTAAATACTTACTTACACGTTGTTTGTATCCTTCCTATAATTTCCAATGAAACTTTGTGCATAGGGTTTGAGACTCGGCCTTTTTCGTTGGTGTTGGTTAATAGCCTTACATACCATCTGGGTACCTCATGTATCTCCCTCCATAATACACCGATACAGTTTTTGGATATAATAAGAAGCAACGTGTAGTAGAATTTGAAATGAAGGGAGCATTGGTATACTATACAGGCATATATATGTATATCTGTACTGTAGTTAGGTAGGTGGGGATGTGATGGCCAAATAGATATACAGAAGAGAGTGATAGATGTTTAGTTGTACGAGGATATTGCTGTGTGTACTGTGCACTGCTCTGCTGCTGCTGCTGCTGAAAAGATGGATGGAAATTTGGGCACAGCTGGGAACCTAACCACCCCAAATGTTCGTTCATACCTCTTGGTGTATTTATTTCTAAATTCCACCCTGACATACTTATACGATATTGCAATATCCATTAGAAGCCAAGTCGTAGCCGTCGTTGTAGGAAGTAACAATATTAAATCAACGTGCGTAGTTTCTTCTAATTCTCCCAGGTTACTCTCTCTCTCTCTCTCTCTGTTCTGGAGAAAATAATACGGATATCGTACATGTGCCCAGAGAGAGAGAGACAGAGAGAGAGAGAGAGAGAGTCTAATAAAAGGATAGGTATTATGCATTAGAAGATATCACTCGCAATGGCTTCCACCACTTCATAAATTATACAACCTGTATAAACAGTTTGGGAGAACTTTAATATCCTAATTACTGACTCTTGAGCTCTCCTGCTCCGCTACCTCCTTCCCATCACACCTTTCACGGAATTCAGTCGTAATTTTCTTCTACTTTTTAAAATTGGATGATATCGCAATTACAATATTATACCAATCGGATTATGCACACTTATTAATTTATGAGACTTTAATGGAATGAGAAAATTATTATTAGGCTGTCAATTCCAACGTCTCCCTCCTCCCTCCCCTCCCTCTCTCTCTCTCCCACATAAAACCAGCTCATAAATACACGTAAAACTTTGAAAGGTTTCGTCTTGGTGCAGTCTTGTTATTATTATTAATTCATATTAAATTGCGTTAAAGTCATATTTAGGAGGAGAGACATCCTTCTTTCTTGAGGCTTTTAAGCGTAAACTATTATAATCAGAATTAAGGGGAGTTTGTTTTGTCGCACCCAGCAAAATGGGTGGTACATATTTATTTATTTTTTCATATAATTAAATATAGTATATATCCGTATACTGTGGACTGTAACTGTAGGTAGGCTGATATGATATTAGAAAATATTTTGTCAATTTTTCTTGAAAAACAATTTTGTATGTATACTCATATATAATGGAATGAAAATTAAAACATTATTATTTAGGATTATGGATCAGAGACACATAATAATATGATGGAGCGAGGGAGCGAGCGAGAAATGTATATATGAACACACAATAGGAAACGAACAGAAAAACGCATTTTATTAATTAATTATATAAGTATGAGCATGTTACGAATTAGTAGGTTCAATTAAATTAATGAAATGTACCATATTTTTTTCCTAAATGTTCTCGTGGTTTCCTTTGGCATTTTTATGTAAATATGACGAAACTCATTTGCAATAGTAGTAGTAGTAGTAGTAGTAGTAGTAGTAGTGTATGTCATTGGCTTACGAGTACAACATCAATTCCCTAATTAGCAGCTCCGTCCTCCGGCCTTCAACACCAAGCACGTGGGTCTGTCCTGCTGCTGTCTCTTCTGTGTCTCCTATACACAATTGTAATCATATTTATAAACATTCCAACATTTTAGTCTCGTCAGAGTTAATTTTTGAGCCTGGATTATATTATTATGGTGAGGACACATATTATTCTGTAATATGCTTATTTTTAGGAAACACAAACGCTTATTATTTTATATATGTACTTGCAAGAATAATGCAAAAAAAAATAATATAATTAGTTTTTACTCCATTTTCCTTGTGAGCAATCACATAATTTCTCTCTTCACTCACAATTACAATAATTAGTCAATACGTGTCTGCTCCTCTATGAATGGTATTTACACTTTGTAGTAATTATTCAGGGTGAGGAAGTAGGTTCCATATACTATTTTTAAGCATCACCATTTAACATGTAGATATACCTTAGGTAATATTATGGACACTCAACTGCGCACTCTCTCTCTCTCTACTTCTATTTATTTCTACCATGACTCAGTGTACGTAATGGTTTATTATTGCTCGAGCATAGCAGCAGCCACCACCACTTCATCTACTAATTACGACATTTATTCGAGTAAATAGGTTTGAAAATTATTTATTAGGAATTATATTATTTATTTTGAATGCGTTATATAAACTTTTCGAATGACTGATAGATCAGTTCTTAATAAATACTTGAAAATTGAATCATTTGATCAGTCAGAACACCCAACTGCAACTCTCTCTCTCTCTCCTATCCTACCCTATACATGAAACAAAGTTCAAGTTTGTACACATGTCACGTTTAATTTCAATGTAAGATAACAAGTACTCATATTAATCACAATCACGTTTATATTTTTACACATACTCATAATAATAATTTAATTTATGATTGATATACTTGTGATTTCAATTTATTTCTTGTTCAATTCTATAATATTTTTCCATTCCAAACGAGTTATTGCTCTGTCTGATGTGAATCGAGAAACAATTAACAATCAAATAAAGTAATATATATATGTAGTGTACATATTTAACATTTCTTTTTAGCACATACATATTATGAAAGCAAGCTTGGTAATTCCAATTTAAAATATTTTTTTTTTCCAGGACACATTTATATTATGAACCTTCGTGATAATGAATATTTCCGAAGAAATTCCATTATGTTGAAAATCCATCCTACTGCTGCAGTCTTCTCAAGTCGTCTACTTCTACTGTACTCCAGGACAACATGCACACACAAGTATGATTTTTCCATGAGGTGCATACTATATATACCCGAATTACTTACTTTATTAAAAGACTGAGTCTTTTATATTATATTATTTGTATCCGTTTGGTGCAAGAGTGTGTGTGTGTGTAATAAAATATTATGTGTGTAGGGAAGTTTTCGAGGTAGGGTCTCTTCTATCCCCTCCGGCTCCAAATCTCGAAATCTCGTGTGGTATGAACACGATTCTTCTATGCGTTACATACATAGCAGAATATGGGAGCATACCAAGCAGAAGTTTACATTTAAAGAGTGTTCGAGTGCACATAGGACCGAACGAACACCCTAAAAGTATATGTATTCGTAAAATTAAGCGTTTCTTATAACTAGTATCCCCCATTATCCCCTATCCCCTTGAATTGGGCTGGCTGGCATCGGCATGACATACCACTGCATGTAATGTAACCATAGCATTATAATCTTCAGAGAGAGACTCACTCACAGAGAGAAAGAGAGAGAGAATCAGAGATATCCTACATATATATATAAGGGATATACTTTTGTAGTTTCTGTTATAACTTTTTATATATCTAAAAGTCGTAGGGCTTGCTACACTATGGCTATACTACAGCGTTATTTAATAGTTATCCATTGAAGAACATTGCATTGCAAGAGAGACAGCAAAAGGAAACCAAAACCAAGTGAGGACAAAGCATCGCTATACTGAACATGAACCAAAAGAGGTCCACGAATATAGGAGAATAGCTATAGCAGCACGACGCACAAGCACACACGCAGCTTGCATGGCTAAAAGTTAGAATGAAGGTAATTCCTTTACGAGACTCGAAAGATTCGTCAGTAGTAAGCTAGCTCTTGGTAGAGGAGGAGGCAGACAGTTGTCGTTGTGGATGTGGTGGTGTGTTGAAGGTTGATTCATCAGTCTCTCTCATCAAATGCCGAACAGTAAATTCGGTGTATATAAAATATCCTTCGCTTATAGACAACAATAGAATTTAGGACGTGATTATTATCAACACAGGATTCTTACTGTGTGACTTGAAGAAGTACGGAAAATCCTCATTTAATTCTCTCTTGTTCGAACGAACGGAAAGACACAAGTGAGTGGTGAGCATTCGAGAACTGCCACAAGGTTTGTGCCGGATAGTACATATACCTGGATTTCGTTAAAAGACGCAGATATTCTTTTTACTACTCTCGTCTCACGTGCAGCACACTAGCTTGCAAAAGTCCCTGAGAAACCACGTGTTGCCGAATATTTTTTTCGCCAAGACGAAAAATCTAAGAAAAGAGAAGTATTGGAACATTGGTGATTGGTTCTTGAAATAATAATATATCGTCAATCGTGTTGGAGAATTATTGTTGAAGTTAAAATAGTGTGTTGAATATTTTTACTGTTGTTGTGTGGTTGTCTGTACAGAATTATATACTACAGCAGTTGACAGCCAGCTGCAGCTGCTCCCTTCTTCGTGGGATAGTTTGGTTAAACATATATAGTTTCTTTGTCATTTGTGGATTAGAAATCCGATGTACTTAAAGTAAGTGCATCGCAAGCTAAAAAAAGGTGGATTATCATCATTCAATTGTTTGTAAGGAGGGAGACGACGACGACGACGACTACGACTACGACGACGAAGAAGAATAATCTTGATTCTTTTGTTTGTGTGCTCTGATGAAACGTTTTCAATTAGATATTGCATCTTTACCATTCTGCTGCATATATTATTATGATGATATGCAACGCAGCAGCCCTGTTACCAAACAACTAATGGCTGTAAATTAAATTACCAGTTGACAGTCGTTTATGCAGGAAACTACTTGAGAATCGCTCAACAATAAATTGCCTACACTCAATTTATTCACTCCTCCTGCTTGTGCTATGCTGAACAAGTTTGTTCATTTCATCGAATATCTATAAAGATTGACATTCAGCATTTCAGCGGTCTCAGAGCTAATCATATATATGTAGCATTTTCTCTATAATAATATAATATATATAGTGAAAACTTCGAGCATATGAATTTTTGAATCGACGGCAATAAACCCGGTAGAGTAATTATAAACGACTTTTGTTGGACTAAAAATATTCATCATCATTTTTTAGGAGTTGGATTTTATAAAGAGGTGCGAAATTTTGACATTTTATTCAATTTACTGTGACTGTGGATATAGGGAACTATCAACTATTGAACCGTCTCATAAGTGAAGTGTATACAGTTGATGAACTCTGATTGATACCCATAATATATAGATACTATTAAATAGGTACATCGGAGTTGATTTGAGTGACACTCTTGTAATTTAATTGAATGGAAATGGACTGCTACAATTTCTTGACTATCTTCCCCTCAACTTCAGAACAGGTATGTAACTCTCTTGGCGTAGTTAACAAGGCAAATAACACTTACATTTAATTCAGTTCGACTCATTACCCTCCTGTTGTAATAAGAACAGACCGGTTGACTTTGACACGATACTAGTGGACAGCAATGCATTGTGTCCTGTAATTTTGTCATCCAATTCTATCATCAAGAGAGTTATTGCTATGTTCCTCACGTAGTCACATTTGCATTTTCTTCATTATTCTGACTTCATCATCATGGACGATAGATTATTGTCTCCCTTACATCGTTCAGGAGTAAAAGACTAGCTTTCCTCTACATATAATATACACGTTTTTTAATATTATCGTACTACTTCGATTACGTCTACTAAAACTTGATGTATGGATGTTACGAGAAAAGATTTTATCCATGTTGTTATAATGTGTATATAGTATATAATTATACGACATTATATCCAGATATTGGTTGTCTCTTGACATTCCCTTCTTGGCCATCGATGAAACTATTTAATTGTTTCTCGCTGATAAAATGGAAATAATAATTATAATTATGTGATATGCCTAATTATGTATACAGCTGTATGTATAGAGATGTGTCTGTTTCGGTCGATTAGCTGTTAGCGTGTACATAAAATTATCCATTGAACGTACTGACAGCTATTTATTTAATTACACACAACGCATTTGGAGCAGAAGATAACTAAAATTGACGCTTCTACAGTATTTACTTTGATTTGGCGTTACGTGCAGCCGTAATTTCATTCTGTAGTAAATTGTGATGTAATTCTATTAAATTTTCCTCAGAATAATATCGCAGTTAATTTTAACATCGTCATTTCAAGGGATATTTCTGTATGTTCCCAAAGCATGAATTTAAATAATAGTGTGTAATTTTAACACGTTACAAATTTTTGCTTAAATATTATAAGGAAAAGGTGAAATACCTCTCATAAATTTAATTATTGACTCCGCCAATTCCCTATATATTTATTTAATTTATAAGCGATCCAAGTTAGTACAACAGGATTACGAGGATTGGATATTAGTTTTATCAAATCCTGCGTGTAATTAAAATAAATACATTATAAATATATGTGGAGCATAGCCTGCTGAGGATCGTTCGTGTCACGTATACAGTTGAAAATACATGCAGTTATTTCCAGTATAGCTTCCAACATGGAAAATAATAATGTAAACTTTGACTTGGCTCCCCCTTTAGTATGGTTGTAACTTCATAGGAATAATATACATGAATATGACATGGAATTCCAGCTTGGAGCTATGTATAGCGCTGGATGAAACTTGGAACCTCATGTTATGTCCGCATTGATTGTATTATTCCGTGGATCCAGCCCAGGTATGCATGGAGCCGTTTCCTCCGTACTCCGTATGTATGGGTATCGATTTCCTAGTGCAGGTGTTTTGATTTATAAGGCTTAGTTAGGGTTAGCTTGTCCCTTTCAATTACCCATTCCCAAAGTCCATCCAATGGATTTAGTTAAAGTAACTACATAGAATATCGTCGAAAATATTATAAGGAAAAGGGTCTCTCTGTCTCTCTCTTTGGTCCAACAACTGAAAATGTTCACCAGGTGTACTCTCAACTATATTGTTCAAATTACCTTTATAAAATCGATGGTCAGTTTTACAATTTTCTTTCCAGTTAGGAACAATCATGTTTATATTTTTGGAAGGGAGTACGTTCTTATGATACGACTGTGTCACGGTAGTAGTGAAGCGAACTGGTTGTTAGTATAACTTTTCATTTTTTTTAACAAGCTCGTATTAAATTTCAAAAAGTTTGAGTTGAGTTCCTCTACACAGGAGAAATAATATTCGGGATATTCGTGTGTGTATGGTTGAAAGCTTATTGTCGGAGATCCAAAGTCACATGTCCTGTCTCCTCATATAGTATTACATAGGCAAGTATTTTAAAGGTATGCGACAGGTTGAAATTTGATCTTTTTGGGATTTCAATTAACCTTAAATGTGTTTGAGTCGAGAGGATGATGCTCAGTTGTAACTAAAAATATTACAAGATAGACGTCTATACACTACACTGACATAAATCCTATACTTCACATTACTCCAGGTAAAAGATTTCCAAACAATTTTGGAGACAAACGGGGATTTCAAGAATATTTTAATTAGTGAGTGGAGTGAAGACTAATTATTGTTTTATTCTCTCATGTGTCGGAAGGTTTTAAGCGCACGCTGAATGTGTTAGGAATTTGTGCAAGTTAAGTGTATTGCTCGAGCTGAGTATGTATGTATCTCTCGGGCTGACTATACCATGAGCTCTGACGATGAGTGTACTGAAGAGAGGTTCAATTATTGCAGAATTTTCCAGAGCGGGTAGCTGACTGACTGACTGAGCTCATTATTATGTATCGAGAGATTTTTATGTTCTTCTGTTTTGTTCTTAATGAATGTACCGACTGGGAGACTAATGGTTCTCTGTTTTTGGATGCCACGTTGTTGGACTGTAAAATTCGTTATTTCTTTAATGAGGCTATCAGTTGGAACTTTGTTCACTTGGAGTTTAATGAGGTTTATTTTAGATCTATTTTATGTTGGATGTCGTGACTCAGATTTATGATTCACAACTTTTGAGTTAAGTGTGGCTTTATCAGCGACTGTAGGCAAGTTGAAGGCGTCGTTTCATTTTATGATTCCACACGTCCTCTTCATAGAGTCATACATAGGTTTGGCTGAGGACTGAGGACGGTGGAGAGGGGAAGGGATTATACATATGATTATAATAATAATATAATATAATAATACAAAACTAACTCTGGACTCAGAGTCTCACAGTGAGCATACTAATGGATGGATACATACTCGGAAAATCCTTGGCAGAGACTGGGAGTAGTTTTGAAAATGTGTTTATCCTTTAAGCAACTGTGTGGTTGACTTATTTGAGCAGTGTGTACTCTAAGATGGGACAATATAATGAGAGGTCAGTATCGTGTCAGTAGCCCTAAATAAATGGATGGATAGATGTGTGTACAGGTGGGTATAATGGACACATCCAATTAGCCCGGTTAGGTTAAGACCTTGTCAACTCATTTATTTCATTCTATTTATTACACTTGTTGTAATGGGGTGTAGGTAGAGGTTCAGCTGAGGAGCTATAGGGAAGACGTCGAAGGCAATTAGACTCTCAGAAAAAGTAACTTTATTTTAATAAGGACCAGTTTGCTCTAAACTTTAGTTTGACTCTCGAGTGGGGCTCATTACTTGGGTTGGGTTGATTGACAGGTTCGGCTTTCGGCTCCATCTGAGCAACGCTTGGCATTTATGACCCACGTTTTGGCGTTTGGCAAATGATCAACCCAAGGAGGTCTTCTCCTCCACCCGTACGTACGTACGAACTGACTAGCTCATGCACGCTCAGTCTATATATCCACTCACTCGGCAGCAGCAGCTAAATGATATATTAGGGAAGCTTTTATATGTACATTATTTAGCTGAGGTTAAAACTTATAAGAGATTTATCCATGTGTTCTTCTGTGATTTCTTAACAAAATAGTCGCCACATATGTGAGGAAGAAAAGCTGTACTGCGCACGTTATTAAACTCCTCAAGTTTAACTCGGAATGTACAAGTCTCACACATAAAATCCATGATTTTCCTTTCGCCTTCTCTACAAACTTCCGACAGTATGCTACATCAAGGACTTGCTTTTTATGAGGAACAAGTAATTATTATTCCCTTATTAAAATCATCAAAACCTTGAGTATCAAAGTTCACATTAAATATCATTTACATGCATAGTTTCTTCGTCATTATTTAAGAAGGAGTATGTAAGCTCCATGTGAGAGGAGGACTGTCCCCATTTTATAAACTTCATTTTGTCATCCATATAGTCAGAGAGTAATAAATATCTTAGTTGTTGAAAACATGCCAACTTCAAGATTTGTATAATTAACGAATAAATACGTTATATGTGAGTATCAATTCTGTGCGAATCATTAACTTGCATCTCCATGGATTATCCACTGCTTCTTATTACCTACCTTACTCAGGGTAATTTATAATTGTCAAATTGTCAGATTTGAGTCAGCTACGTTACCTACAAGTTTTTTCATGTGTGTCTCTCTTGCAGTAAATAACCTCACTTCCCGAGAATCAAGTTATGATGAACTGAACTGACATTCCATATAAATGTGTAGCCACATCCTCTTATTGTAAGATATTTAATGTGTAGGTATATAGTTTTTTTGTATGAATAGTATAGAAATTTCAGAGAAGAGGACACAACAGCCTTTTCTAAATGAGAACAAGTGTCCTCATTGTAGTCATTTCAGTGTAACCTTCACGGTAAATAAATAAAGCTTCGTATTATTTATACCAACGGCTAACAATTTTCTCGTCGTCCCTATTTACTATTTACGATGGTGACTTGGTGACATAGTAGTACGCGGTTGACATAACTAATACCTGCCACAAAATCTAGAATTATTTTCACTATGTACACAAGGAGGAACAGAGTAATTTTCTTTTCTATAATATTTTTATGATAAACATTCGGTAGGAAGTCCATAATATTATTTTTTTGTCAACCATTATATTGTACGTGTGCAAAACTTAAGCGTCATGACATTTATAGTGAAAATTTCGAGCAATTCATTATATCTCGCTAGTCGCTACTTTTCTTTTTGGAATTGCACACCGATGGGTACTCTGCTTAACATTATCGCTCAGCATTTGTTTAGCTCATGCAGACTAGAGCGTTTTCTTTTGATCAAGCCTTCCTCATAGAGTTGCTTCTGTTGGCACGGGGTCAATTTATGTGTAAGGTACAGTATGCAGTGGTATATTTATGTTTCCTATATTTCTTCGAAACCAACTATATAATTACAGATATATGTGCATACTACTCATAAAAACTACCTCTGTCAAGCAAAAACTATTTACATTTGCCCTCTATCTCTTTTTTGTGTGTGTGGCTCTGATTTTTTTTGTCAAAACAGAAACTAGGGATTATTTAGGGACTCTCTTTCCCTTTTTCAAAAATAATTGTGGATATGACTGCTCTTATAAGAAATCGTTTTAACATTGCATTGGTTTGGTTTGGAAAGATACATCTTTAAAAATATTCAGGTCTTAACGATAAAACAATTAATTATGACAATGCGTTTGTCGTAATAGCTTTGCAATAAATCAGGTTTTTTTTCTGTCAAGTTTATATTTTCTCGGTAGCGTTCAATTTCCTCTTTTAATATTTTTATTTTAACAGATATAACGAAGCCGTAGTACTTTTATAGTGAATAAAATGTCCTGAAATATTGCATCAATTTTTGTCTACAAACTTTATGCAGTTTTAAAATTAATTGAGTTTATTAAATTATATGAAATTTTCCTTTCACACAATATTATTGCTGGAATAATCATGGGGGGGAGGGATCGAGCAAATTACTTTCCATGGATTTCCAGAATCAGTATAGATCAGAGTAGGGATTGAGATATTGAGATCCTTTCATTAACTATATACATTTCTTTGAATTATTCTGTTATTTTTTAAATAATAAACTTCAACATTCGGACCCTCTGGATAATGCTTGAAATTCAGTTATTTGTCAAGCTTTCAAGCTCTCCAAGATTCTATTAATTTTGTTTATTCTGTTTTATAGTTGAGAGCTACACATACTTAATTTTAGTTTGTTGCCATATGTAGCAAGGTACAATTATTTAAATGAGTAAATTATGCTTACGTAAACGACGACGTGGGGATTAGAGTTCATTGCCGTTTTTCCTGACAGTGATTTTTCATCGTTAGTAAAGTTAATTCGGATTTCTGCATCTGGAACTGACGATTTGACGCTCCCAGAGCAGGAAAATGTGTCTCATTTTACAGGGAAAATAATGAGTAGATCGTTGAGAACAAACACTGATGAGAGCCAAATGGGCTCTAAATCAGCTCTAAATAAGTGAAAGGACATCGATACAAATGTCCGATACGGGGAACTTTGACTATTTTATGTGTTTCGTTGTGTTCCACACAATGTTTTCTGTCTACTCTGCTTTAAGTGAAGCAATGGAATGTTGCTATGGTTGGCCACGACTTAACTAGAAGTCTGTATAGTGCCGACTCCCGTTGTTGGTTGGATGTTGCCTCCAGTCCGTACTCCATACCTTTGGTATGTTCAAATATTTCCATAGCGTTACAGCCGACCGAAGTGAAATACCAAACTATATAATTACAAAATTTGAAGGTATATACTATAGTTTCAAAACGAAATCATGGGACGGTATTGGAAGGTTTTAGATCCGGTAAGGAATATGCAATGCACAGTAGTGTAAGTAGGTAGGTACCTGGATATAGATGTAGACCAAGTGTGGGATCTTGTTTATCGACATGTGACAAATGAGAACTATTAGTCTTGACAAACGCACGATTATCTATCCATCCCATCGAATCAAATTGTATCCCGAGTGAATCCACGCTCCATTTTACAGGTATTTTATCGGAGAGCTCCCCACTGTACAAAAATCGACAGGACTATCTGTTGTAGGTTTTACTTGAATCCTGGCAATACAATTTCGGGTCGTAGCATCGCTTTGCTTTGCTCTGCTCTGCTCTGCTCTGGGTACGAGCCCATGACTACAAATGTGGAGGAAATCTGATGGTGACTGACGAGAATAAAGTGAGTGAAGTGAAAAAAAAAGGTGATAGAAGGCTTCATGATAATGTAATTTTTACGTCAGCTTTAACCTGCCTTTTTTAACTCTTAAAGTCTTATTGCATCTTGATCTTTTGAGCTACACACCATTCAGCCTTTCTCTTTTCATGAACTCGATGAGTCCTGTATATTCGTATTCTGTATTTGAACCCTTGAGGAGAGCTGAGGCAGAATTCTGTTACACGAACCATCGCATCGGTGGCGGTGGATTCTTATGTGAGAATGATGAGTTGGTAGAAGAAGAGGCAGCCTATCCCTTTCAAAAGCCATCCTAATATACGATTAAACTAGACATAATAAAAAGCATTATTATATTTTCCACGTTGGGTTGGGATTTGAAGTTCTTTTACTCATGTTTTTAGACGTATAGGCGGGTGGGTAAGTATATACAGTCTCTGCATAGTCTTTTTGTTGTTTAAGCTTGACTGCCCGTTGTTTTCTGTTTGAAGGCCAACTTTTTCCTTTATGATAGCTTTTACCCAACCATTCTGATGTGCCTATGTAATTACATGCATCAACTACGTATGGATACATCGGATATATCAGTATTTAGTAAACGTAGTGGTTGAGTTGTAACGTACAGTACCTCAATATGAATGACTAATACGTACTTTAAGTGTTTGATCTTACCTCCAGGCGTTTTAACACATATTATGGGCGCACTATATAGATTTGTCTCCTTCAACGCAATAAGCTCGGGAAAATCGACGACTGACTAATTTCTTAAAAATTCTTATAACAGTCATGCATTTCTACTTGTAATTTTAGAAATCCACAGAGTTGATTTGTTATGCCACCTTACAATGTCCCATTCACTGAAAAGATGAACAGTACATTGCGTTTCATCCAGTATTATTTTTTGGTAGAAACGGAACACTGAGTTTAAGTATCAGTTTAAAGCATGTACGCCACCAAGAAGAGTCTATTTGAAACAATTTGTCCAGATTTTATCCCAAACTATTTGTCTTATGTGCTTTCCAATAAATGAGTTTTAATTGTACATCTCAAATAACTGTTAGTCGCACACTTGCTTAAGCGTCAAGGGTGAGCAGTGCTAAAGCTCATGGGGGCATGGGATAACACGTAATTATGCGTGTATCCAAGTATAAATGATATGGGTATAAGGGATATTACTGATAGTATAGTATTTTCTTCCTTTTGTTTGAAAAGTTGGGTGCTAAATAGATTTTGATATCATTATAAGCTAATCTAGGGGAATAAATTAGACGGCTTGGGTTGGCGTTGGCAGCCATGAATAAATCTTATGTTGAGTATCTGGCTCCCGACATAAGACTTTGTACGTAAGGACAAAATGTGAGGAGACATGCCTTGAATATATGTAGCATGATATATTGAAGGGATCGAGGCAGAGCTCCGACGAGGGTAGTGTACCAATCTGGTTTACCAAGGGACGAAGCGTTTTCATGAGTGAAAGTTACAAGTTGCCTTCTGTTCCATCACTGTGCCTGTACAAAAGGTACACGGATTCGAAAAAGATATTCGGATTAGGAGTTGGAAAGGAATGTGTGAATGTGGACGCAGGTTGAATTTACGGTTTTACTGTGCTGGAGTTTTTCAAAGCATCAGGAGAAGAGAGAGAGAGAGAGAGAGAGAGAGAGAGAGATGGTTCTACTTTGACTTGTCCAGACGTGGAGGCAGGACAGATAGTTGTAGGGAATCTTGTTAGTAGAGCCTCTAATTGTATAGCATCACATACATGGTATACCTTGGTTCAAGGATTCCAGAAGTCTAAGTTGCCGTTAAAGAAGTTACGTGGAACAAGCTGTTGTACACACTCTTCCCTTCATTGCTAAATATCTAATATCGTTCCAAATTATTATTTGATCGAGCACATACTGTCACTGTCCAAGTGGGAGGACGGTTGTGTATGTAATTAGAGGAATATGTATCCACTTCTTGTAGGTTCCCACTTACCACATGTGTAGGTATATTTCGGAGCTGCTTTCTAGGTAGGTACTTGCAAGGCTGGAGGCATGTGTATTATTAATACATAACCTTAAAACTTGCGCAGAATTTTAGGAAACGTTGATTGATGTAGGTAGGCAGGTAATTGCGATTAGTTAGTTGCATGGCTATTACATTTTAGGAGTTAAAAACATACAATTATTATTTGAGATATTTAGCTCTAGAAAAATTCTAATTTCAGATAGTGTCATTTAAAATATTTTGATCTGTAATCTATTTTTCGGTTATATTTCGAACCGACTAATGCTAATTAAACGCTCAGTACGTACGTGCTGCCTGATTTCAAGTGGGACGGTTGAAATTCAGAGGTTGGTCTGGCATCATCAGTCAACCATTGCTTCCTAAAGTAGGTAGCTTTCAACATTGCTGTAGTTATTTTGAAAATATTTAAAATACTGTGTGGAGACAGACGTTTGTAAAGCGGAGAATCAATAGGCATGTACGTACGGCAAATGGACTAATTTCAGCTTCAAATTGTGGGAGCGTGCTTCCATGAGCAGGAAGTGAAGACGATGCCTTCGCTTGTTGTGAATGAATAGACGCAGTCACAAATCGTTTTTGTGTGCGAAATTCGGTTGAGCTCAGAAGTTCAGAAGCCGAGAATCAGCCATGCGAACATCCTTTTTCCCCTTCCAAGACTTTTCTCTCTCTCTCTCTCTCTGAGCCCACGTTTCTGCAAGCAAACAGAGAGTCCAGACCCAAAGCCGAATGTTCATAAAGAATATAAAGACAAAGATACGTAAAATTTATTTTCCTTGAACATGAACTTTAGGAAAAGAATCTAAATGAGCCGTCGGCAGTTATGTAGTTGTGATGGTGGTGGTCCTATCCTCATAAAAAATATTTTCAACCCATACTTATACTATACTAGAAGTAAGGCCCCCCTGCCTACGGCAGGGCCACGCAGGGGGGGGGGGCAGAAAAAAAAGTAGTAAGCCGAATTTTCAAAATGTGGTAGTTTTATTGACAAATCAGGTATATTACGCATACATAGAGTCACAACACGACGCACACGTTTAAAGTTATGCTTCGCCCTGTAGCGACGGTTGTGGCAAACGGATCCTGGGATAGCAGTAGCAGGTCCGTAAATGAAGAATAGGTGACTACAAAAATGTGTGGGGGTCAAGTTCAGTCGGTTAGGGCAGGATAGTACAGGATGGTAAGTCCCGCTGCCTACGGCAGCGTTTGCTATAGTGGTAGGCAGTTAATAAAAAGTGATAGTGGTAACCACAAGAGAGATATTAAAACCCAAAACTGACTGATGGTAATCGCCTTGAGAAAATGCCTAGTGCCGGCAGTCCCTCTGGTAACCGCCATTTTACCAGCTTCCCTGCGTCAAATCTCTTAAATGGACGCCCTGTAGCAGATGTGTTGAGTAAACTGCATCTAAGTTGCCACATGGTGGCAAACGTATTGTCACCACTGCAGTGCGGGAAGTACTGACTGGAGATATATGCCCGGTGGCAACTGCATCTCAGAAACTGCCTAGTGGGTAGCTGGCTTATGGCAGCTCTCCCACAATAACTGGCTAGCGGCAACCGCATAGGGGTAACGGCCCTTTAGACAACTCCCCCTCGGCAAATATCTTTTAGCAACTGTCTCGTGACAAGTTTCTTGTGGCAACGGTCTCGTGGCAAGTTTCTTGTGGCAACTGCCTACAGCATCTACCTCCGGCCAGCGGCTGTAATAAGCTGCACAGACCTAATTGAATTGAACTTAATAAATACATTCCAGTTTAATTTGTCGCAATTTCATGTTTTTTAAAAGGCAATAACATCATTATTTGGGCATTTTGTTTATCTGAAGCCCTTAACTTGTCACCATTTGATTAAATCCTTTTTTTCCTGCTTTGCCGGCATCCTGGAGTACTGTATTTTTAGTTTCCTCCTCTAATTTGGATCCTATTTTTGGGCATTATGAAATGTGTCTTATTTAGTTTCTTGCTTTTCATGAAGCCCTCAATTGCCACGTATTTACTTTAGAGTTGGATGAGAGTCGCCTTAAATCGTTAGTGTTAGTCTTTTAGCTACAAGTCCTTTAGCTACAAGTATACACGTGCTTTACATTGTATGTACAATTACTATAATTGCTGTCACTTCTGGAACCTGCATTACAGCAACTTCCCGGTTGCAGCTGGCCAATGAAAACCATCCTATAGGAACTCTGTGGCATTTGTTTTGGGGCAACGACATAGTGGCATTGCATTTGAGCAACTGTCTGGCAGGGTTAGGCTTGTGGCAGCTGCCTTAAAGCAAAAGGCTTAATGCGTGGAGGTAAAAGTCTAGCGAAATTTACTTTGGAGCTACTGCCGTGTATAAAACTGCTTGGTGAGCAACTGGTTTGCGGTAACTGTCGTCCGGAAACTGCTTTATGGCAACTGGGCAGTGGCAAGCCCGTAGGAACGCTGTGGCAATTGTTTTGGGGCAACAACATCAAGGCCATTAAGTAGTGGTAACTGCCTAGCGGCTATCGCCCAGTACGCCCCATTCTAGACATATTCTAGGAAGGAGGGGGGTGTTTTGCAGATGAGTTAAGCAATAACTGCAATATGTCAAATCTTTTGACGTTTTCTAGGAAGGATGAGGGGAGGGGGGGTGTTGTGCAGCTGTGTTAAGCAATAACTGCAGTATGTTAACTATTTCGAGGCAACTGCTTTTTGGCAACTTCCTCGCCACAATCTCTTTGTAGCATCAAGCTTTTTGCAAGTGACTCGTGGAAACTGCCTTGTGGCAACTGTCTGGCAGGCAGTTGGGTTGTGGCAACTGGATTGTGTAAACTGTCTTAAGGCAACCGCGTTTTGGGCAAGTGCCGCGCGGGAAATGCCTTGCGGCAACAACCCAGTAGTACTTGGATTGTAATCATCCTCTTGTGTCAACTCCTCTTGTGTCAACTGTTTAGTAGACATAAAGCTTGCATAAGACAGTTGTGGCAGATCAGTTGCCAAGCAGCAGTTGCACCACGGACCTCTCAGGCAAAATTCCAATCTGGAAGTTGCAATCTCGCACATGTCATCTGGCGGGAGCCATTGGACATTTGCCACCAAAACGATGCTTTTAAGCAGTTCTTTTTAAGGGGTGACCACAAGGCAGTTGCCATCATGCACTTGCCATCAGGTGGTTGATGTGAGGCAGTTTCTACCAGGTAGCTACTTGACAGTTGCGGCAAGGCATTTGCCACCAGGCAGTTCCTCTTAGAATGTTGCTACATGGCTGTTGTGACCAGACGGTTTTCACTCCAGTTGCTATTAGGGTGTTGTCTTCTGGCAGTACCATTATCGTGGTTCTTACAGTCAGGACATCGGTGGGTCGCGCCCAAACCTGGGGTTGGCAACACACAGAGGGGCTGAATATTACACGGGTCTGCAAAAGTACACGGGTATATAGTTGAATATAGATCTTTAATAATTAAATTTAATTAGACCCGTATAATTATTATTGTTGTTATAGCACATCACTTAAAGGAATACCTCAAGGCCCGTACAATTGTACAATTATAGACCCGCATACTATCCAAATTTGGACCTCCAAGGCCCGTGTACTAATACAAGACCGTGTAATATTATAGGACCGTGGTCTAATATACGAAATACGGTACTTTGTGCGTTAAGACGTTGTATGGCCAAGATGAACCCCCCTTTTCCTTATTTTGTTGCGTTTTTTTTCTCTTAGATTTAACGTTTCAATTTAATTATATTTACTTAATGTACTAAATTGACGCGAGAGTTGGCGTTGAGCCTCGCCAGTAAGATTAAATAATTAAAATGCTCCTTCAAATTAAAATCTTTTTGCAATGAATTATAATACGGAGTTTGCGCATTTGCCGTTAAATTATATTTCGTAAAACGCAAAACGCAAAACAATTGTTTTTACGTTTTAGAATTTTGCGGATCATTTTGCGTATCATAGTTTGCGCAGTTTTAGGTTAAACGTAAAAGTTGTTATTTTTTAAAATCAACAGATTTGGAAGGTTACTATAGGTATCCATGGCAATATTTGTTACGCATGATATTGCGTTGACGTTGTTTAACCACCGCTGCCGTATTAAATAACGTCCGTAAATGATCATTTTTCACGCAAAATTTTATTTCTACGTTATGTGGGCGGGGCTTACGTAAAATTTACGTTTACGTTTTTCATTTTTACGGAAAGTGCGCAAACAGCCTAATATATTATGTGGTGACATAAAACGTATTAAATCAATAGGAGAAGGTGGTACCAGAATAATGCCTATTATTTCAGAACGTAAGCATTTAAATGAACCAACAACTGTAATTCGGAATTCGAACAAAAATGTCTGCTAAACAGTGCAAATCTATTGCACGACAACCTAGCTTCATTAAGTAAGTAAAATGTACTCGTAGCCGTAGCATGGGTTAACTGTAGGCCAAAATATTAACGATGTTTTGGCACAAGTCATCAACGACAGAGCAAGGCAAGACATGTAGACAGCAATAATCTGTGCTCCAGTTATTCTTATAATTAATTAGCATGCTCTAGGTACTTACTTATACTACCTGTAGGTACTTACTACACTCTCTTTGCATACTCAACCCATCCACTAATTTAATGAGGTAGGTACTTGTAATTATTAATATACATTGTTGTTTACTCCCACTAAATTTCAATTCGTCACTCAAAAGTTGTATGGAGGTAGGTAGAATAATATATTTTATGGTTCTTTAATTTATTTATGAAGTTTAACTGATTGGAAAAAGTTAGTTATTTGCATACCATGATGTTTATTAAATTAATAATTGTAGTTGCAACCTTATTTGCATTTAGGGAGGGAGATTTTTTCTAAATTCATATTTTAATGCGAACCTTTGTGAAATAAGTGTACTCCATGTTTCTGCGTGGGTACTCTTATCTAACATTTGATTAGATAACTGTGAAATTTATAACACAGAAAACTAATTTTTGTGTGCTACTGGATTCGTTGATTTGGCTATTAGGACAATAATAATAACAAGTAATAATAATAACTTAGGTACACATCTATTTATCGATTAGGAGTCAAAAGATTATTTGGTCCTTGAGTCAATGTGATGTCATGTTTGTTGTTTATTTGCGTGTTAAATTTTGTCTATGCTTTAATCGAATCCGTTAAGATAATTGTGACAGAAATTCAAAAATCAATATCTTAATCAATCGGAGCAGTTTTCGTAATATAGTATGTTATAATGTTGCGCTAGAATCTTTGAGTAGTTTAAAAGCTAAAACCAAAATAGAACCATCAATTCAAAATTAATAGTTAAGTAGGTACATATATACAGAACCTTTGAATATAATTTGAATGATTTTTTTTAAATTCAACTATTTGCCTAACATTTAGTATTGAAAGAAAAAGGCTTATAATTTTTAAGTATGAACAATCTCACTCAGTATTCGTCAGTAACATTTTCCGTATGATATTTTGCAGGGGGTTTCTCAGTGAGAAAAGTACTTTTGAGGACTGTCAAAACTGGTTTTTGCTAATCATTCAAAGGATTTAAATGCTACCCTTAAGTTCTGGGTTTACAAAGGATCCGATAATGTATTTTTGTGCATATATAGAGTATACATATGAAGATCTTTAACGTACTAACTGAGTGCATACTGCAGCGCTGACTAACGTTTCTGTTCAGTATATATAATTATACAAAGGTATGTTTGAGGAATGTCCGTTTTGTTGTGGGAGCCATAGATCAAACCAAGACGTCCCGAGTATTATTGTGTAGGAGTTAAGTACATTGGCAAGTTGTAGCTGGGAGCATGAGAGTGAAGACGAAGGTTTTGTAATTTGTAATTTATTGCTGGGTTATCATTAGGAAGTATTTTGTAAGGAGCGTTATCACAATTATCACAGGAGTTTTGCATTGTCACTAGTCCTACTAGGTTTAAGTAAGTGATGCATCCACATTCGAAGCATGTTTATGCGTATGATTATATAATTACATAGTTATTTAAAACGTATATCTGTATGCTTAAAATACCACCTCTGTATAAATCTGTACTGAGCATACACACAAGCCAGTATTGTGTAAGGGACATTCCCGCCGTTCTTATAAGCTTCACAGAGTAACAACGGCTCAGAATATTCGAGAGACTATAGAGCTACGATTCAGTAAGTGACGAGGGACTGTTCAATTAAATTATACAGCTTAGATTATCACTAAGATAAGAATAATTTTTGCTTTATAAATAGAAAACCTAGGAAGATCCTGGTTGTTGCCTTTAAATTATTGGAGTCAAGACATCATATAAATATATTATGTTGTATGTATTTAGAAATAACACAAAGCTGATTTGATTGTAGGTCTTGAGAGAAGAAATTATTGTATCTACCTGCATGCACTGCATACACACATATAATTTAAATTGATTCACAAGGAGCATTTAGATTTCTGTTATTCAGATACAGATTCTCACTACTCAACCTACTGTACAGTCTCTGTGAGTGTGAGTGGGTACAAAATATAAATTCTCTTTAGAATTCATACAAGTGTGAACCAAAAGGAGCCGAAACTTTCCACATGCAACTGACATTATGCAGCGGTTGAGGTTTGTCTACATTCGAGCATTTGACTGCTACAGAGTATCGTGCATGGTTGAGTGCCTCTCCAAAAAACATTTTTTTACTGTCTTTTATTTGAGCTATCATCATTTGACTGGTTGTTTCAAAGTTCCCCAAATGATACACAAACTCAACATGTAGTAATAAAAGTGTTGAATCACATTGGAGGTAATATTATACAACATTAAAATTGTTCCCTGTATTTTCTGACATGCTACGCTACAAGCAACATGCTAATCGCAATATTGCCACAAAGAACTTTTTTCCGGTTACTTTTTTTTTGTTGCTAAATTCACCTTGTATTTTGTATTCCAGTCATTGAGTTTTACTCCTACTTATTATGTGGGTTTTATCATCTGAGGATGAGTGGAGTCAAACGTTGAAAATATTATTGAGTTAAACCCTATATATATTTTGACTGGACATTAGGTATATGCATGCAAGGTGAAAAACTACGTTGAGATATTTGAGCTTTTATTTAATTTTAATAATACTTGTCAAGTAGACCTACACAACTGTAGAGAAGACTAGGAGTTTATAGTTTCAAGTGTAGTGAACGAAGGGTACCATATATCTGTATTATGCTGAAGTTAAAGTGAACACGCAATACTACATCGTCTAATAATACATGTGTACGTACCATACATAAACCTGTAGGTAATTAATTGTATAGTTACATATGCTGCAAAATCTTGGTCTATTTTGCTACTTCACCAACAGTATGTTTTATAAATTCTAAAAACCTTTTAAAAAAATCAAGTATCGTTTAAATATTCAAAAATTCCTTAACAATTTTATTGCATCTTGATTATGTATTTTGGTTTTACTTGGCTTTTATTTTGTTTTATGATGTTAAGTACATATACGCAAGTTTCCATTGCTCTGTTTAACTCAAGCATGGTCTTGTCGTAAAGTATCGTAAATATATCCAAGGATGTTGGTAGTTTTTTTGTTGGGTGAGCGGTCCACACGTAAAGCACGTTAATGTCCACATTTAACAATTTAAATGATGAAGAAAAACATACGGAGTGGGATGTTGTTTTTTTGTTGTTGTAATTTTTATGTGAGGATTTGTGACTAAAGGAATCTGAGATGTGTGTATAGTTAAGGTATACGATTTACGTTTTGAAGCAAGCCCATCATAGACTTCAGTAAAAGGGACAGATAGAGATTGTTGTTGAAAAACTGGTGTATAATTACTTCTTTTAGAGCGGCTGTCTGTAAGTTGAAGGAAAAGGGAGGACAATATTCTCTTGGGTTTTGTATAGAGTATAGACACACACATACACTGCACACCGGCCACATTTCGATCTATCGGAAGAGCACACAACTTTTAGGTGATGTTCATAATGAAAGGGTCTCTTTTTTTCATCCATTGTCGTACATTTACAGGAATTTTTTGACCCCTGGGGATGCACAGGTAAACGTGAGTTGGGGTGCACGGTGTAAAACTTGCCTAGCTTTGGAAGTTCAAAAGATTTTTGTGTGTGCTCTATTGTACTCCGTCTGCTTGGTAGAAGAAGGGGGCGAGGTTACGCCTCTCCAGCCCATATGCACTCTCACTCACTTAAACCGGAGCCATACGTAGGTACCATCATTTCACAGATTCCACTTCTGTGGAGGCAAATATCCCACTTGCATGTAAATGGATGAGTTTAGTTTAAGTCGTCACATTTAACTGGTGACTCCTTCTTCAGATCATTCTACATATAATATTATACAAGTCCACAAAGTATTTTTGAGTAGTGCATTTATCAAAATTGACATTGTTGTGTAATAAAAGTCTTACGGTCGCTCATTTTTGTTGATTCTTTTTAAGAAGTTAATAAACACCAAATTTTACAAAAATATTAAAAAGGTATACACTAATTTTTGCCAATTTAAACCATTTATTAATTACTTTATTCTACAAAAACTTCAAAAGGTCACCATTAAATATTCAGCCAGAAAATATTTTTGGAGCTTTTGGATTTAATGAGGGATTTATCGGGGAAATTGATGCTCCTATAACAAATACAGGCAATTATTTATCTTAATGTGAGAGATGTGTGAGCATTTATTATTTTCCAGTTTTTAGCCATATCCGCGCTACAAGTTAATCTTACCACCCTGTTGCATTACTTCGAGGCATAGCATGTCGAGGAAGGCTGTAAGTAGTTAGATGGAATAAAGAATTGAGTTACTACCTATAACCTACCTACCGTAAAGCTTCTAATAGAAGCCCCCGGCGTCTATTAAAAACAGACCTTCCTACCCCCGGCTTGTATTGGAGACCCGGCGTCTATTAGAGACCCGGCTTCTATTAAAAATTTATGTTTTGAATCGCGACGAATAATGCGCTTCGCAAAGTTTTATTATTTCTAAGAACTTAATCGTTTTAATTATGCCAAATTATTGCTAATTTTATCAATTGTCTATAGAATTAAGTGCAATTCTTGATAGAAAGGTGCATTTTTATTCGGCAGGTTAGCTCACGACATCAGACACATGACAATTTTAATGGGAGTATTTTTCCTACTAATTACATTTGGTCACTGTAATCACTCTGAATGTCTTCTGCTGCTCTTTCGCCAGAATTTTCTTTTGCCTACTCCATAATCTCCAGCTTTTTAGCTGCTGAGTATGATTTGCGTTTACTATCCATTATTTCTAAAAAACTTAATTTAAACAACTTTCTACCTAGTTACCATACAAACTTAACTTTTTGAGTGGATCGCACACTTTACGTTTGCAGGCAAAAGCTGATTTTTACATTTTGGAGGTATATCTAATGTAAGAATATCGCAAGGATATCTAGCTCATGACGTTCTTTACCCCCGGCGTCTATTGGAGACCCGGCGTCTATTGGAGACCCGGCGTCTATTAGAGACCCGGCGTCTATTGTAATTAATAGCCGCCACCCCCGGCGTCTATTAGAGACCCGGCTTCTATTAGAAGCTTTACGGTACCTACCAACCTGTATGTAGATATATAGGGAGCTGGAGGAACTATAGGCAAGATACACACAAAAAGTACAGATCTTTGCAGGCCAAAGGACTCCTCTTTTTTGTGCCTCATTCTTCTCCTCGAACAGATTGAGCTTTGAGATATTTTGTAGTTGTTCATTGTTCAGGACTGTGAGCTGTATTTTGAATTTAGAATAGGGTTTACATTTAGCCTCTGAGAGTGCACAATCCTTTCCTACACGTAGTGTGCTTACATGTGTATAAAATATTACTCGATGATGAACTGACATCTACAGATTCGGATGAGGCATCGTTCTCGTATCCTCAGATGTATAATTATGTAATCCGCGCCTTTTTGAATACCTTGTCCACCTTTTGATTGTTGTGATGACGAAAACTATTCATGCATGTTATGTACTAGGTTCGTTTTGCGTATCTTCTTGTTCGTATTTGTGTCACTTCGCCTATGCCTTTCCCTCTTGACGATAGTTGATGTTGTAATAATAACCACGTTACATCTCTTTAGGTACAAGAAAACAGGGCAATAAAACGTTAAATGGATATCCTTTGAAATAGCATAAAGCCTCGATCTTATGGAAAGACAAAAAAAGTACATCGTTGCCATTATTCCTTGTGTGAGCGTGAAGGCATAGTTAGCTCTCTAATACATTTTTCCTTTGAATGAGCGAGTTGTATGCGGGTGGAAGGGTTTACGTCAAATAATCTTCAGACCCCTATTCTGGGTCTGGGAGTTGTATTATTTAATGATTGATTTAGTTCAAAATGATAATTGTTATGAACAGGCGTCGTGGTTAGTTGAGACACGTACACCATTTTTCTTGTTGTAACAATTTCTAGCTTACAATAAAATTATTGTGAAGGTTGGGATAAATCCAAAGTGACATAAATCAGTTTTTAATTTAAAAATTTTGGGCAGATCGATTCAGCCTAATTTAATCTTTACTACACATGAATATTCTAATTTTTTTAATGACGTAGGTATTTTCAAATGATTTTATAATGTATCTACACTTGGTTACATCATACAGGTTCCACTAGTCACGAGTACTATTTATAAGCCGTACAGTGTATACACACATTTTATATTTATTCGCAGGTACCTATAAATTCTAGTATAACCAGATTTCGATTTGTGACTGCATAGTGTAAGTATTGGTTTGAGCTGTCGACTAATATATTACCTGGGATGGCGGGCTAAACTTCAGAATGCCTTATAGTGAACGTGAATGAAAACAAAGCTGGGGAATAATTTGAGCTTCCTGTCGGTTACTTTTATGACATGGTGTCGTTGTCTCCGTTGGCATAGAGAAATTACAGGTTATCCATGCTCATGCATCATCTAATTTAAAAAGCCGGTAAAGGATGTGGTACGGTCATTACTTTAGTAATATTAGAAAGGCACTTAAATTGGAGCTAGTGGAAAATAATAGCTTTTAGATTAAGGTGCTAAGAATGGTTAGAGATAAGCTAATAACTTGCTTTTACTCATAGTCTCATAGAAGACAGTAAAATATTTAGCTCAAAATTGTTTCTGTGGCTTGGTAAAAAATTTCCCTTGCTTTTAGAGACATGTATTTAGAAACAGATAGTATGTATACCTACGAATCAATTTTTTCTACCTACATAAGTTGTATTTTAGTGATTTATTAAGAAAATATGAACAATATCATTGTTGCTTTCTGTTGTTTCGGAAATGTATTATGTATAGTGACAACTAACTATAATAATGAATACCCTTCATCCTTGGAATTGAATCAATCGTGTGACTTTTATAGCATGACAGAAAGCAGAAAAAGTGTCACATAGAGAAATAGTTGTGCTCTCAAATATAAAGCAAAGTAAGCAAACAGTAAACAGTAGGTGAGTCACATCTAATCTCATATCATGATGTTATCCTTGATAATAATCGAGATGAGCGCGCATTTTTATTAAAATTTTGCGCTCAATGACTACTATAGTGTAATTATAGTAGATACATTTTATTTCCCATGATGATGTTGATGACGATGATGAGGTGAGCTATTGAGCAAAAGTACTATGGAATATTCCGTTTTCATGGTTTTCATAGACTTGCGTGTTAAAGGTTGACTAATACAATGTAGAGACATGTGTGGTGTACCTTGTCTAATCTGTCTAGATTTTAGCCAACCTTTCGACAGCCCTACATCCATGGATAAATTATGGAATTTTTAATGAACTTATTGTTTAGTTTTGCAACTTAGCAACTTGTTCCATTCACTTTTGAACATTTTGTGTCCGCTTTACTCCTTACATACTCTAAGTAATTCATGCTGAGGCTGATCCGCCCCTTTGCTGTTTTTCTATTTTCGTGGGCGGTTTTATTCTGTACATGATTCAATGAAAAATACAGTATTAATGTTACTTCCCAATGTTTTCAACTGACATCCAAACTGCAAACGGATTATCGAAGCTTTTCCTCCACAACCACACTCCTGTGTGTATCAGTGCACCTACCCAAACAAAAACCCAAAGGCCAGTATAATGATAATCATTAGTTTTAGCTGCGGCGTGTTTCATCATTCAAGCAAGCACTTACAATGATCATCAAAGTTCCAGTAAATTTATTAATTCCATTGTTCTCCGTAGAGTGAGCCTACTCGAAAAGATTAAAATTTCTTCAAGTTTTAAGCTGTTTACCACGAAATAACTGAAGCCAAACTTTTATATTATACAATACATTAAAGTATGTAGGTAGGGGCCTACATGCAATACATGGATGCCCGAACAAATACTGACGAGACTACTATACTACTGGCGTAAGTAGGTACATGGTCATTAACTTTACATACTTCCGTCGTTTTACATGTATTCGTGGTTATATCAATTTTTAAATCGGTTTACCCGAATATAATAATACACGTACGGTAGATAGTAATTAACGTTAGGGAAACTAGGTAGGCAATGAAAATGAAAATTACCTAAGTTACCAAACTATGTAAGGTAGCTATCTATCATTATTTGCTGTGGTGTGGTGCAATGGTAAGAGAGCTGGGAATAAATTGGAACCTTCCGTGAACAAGTTGTAATGATGTTTGTGGTGATTGGGAAAAAATGTACTCGTAGTCATAGACTATAGCTGTGGTTTCCTTCATGCTGTACATTCTGTTGCAGATCTGTTCATTTTTCATTTCACGTACGCACTCAACTCGGGTATTACAGCTAATATGAGTTTAGTTGTGTAGTACTTTCTTGTCTAGTTAAGAGGACGAAATATTGAATTACATAAGACACGGAAGATGTAGCGTAAGGAGTGTGGAGCTGATGGATGGAGTTGGTCATGTATAATTGTACATTTATCCTGTGTTTAGATTAGGGAAGACTATAAAAGCCAAAGGGTCATAATAAGGTTGATATTATTAGAAGCTCGCGTTTAAATGAAGGAATCAATTAATCGGTGTGGTGTATCTACAGTGCAGTGCAGTGTGTGTAGTTCCCCTTTCCAGAGTGTACTCCCATATGAATCTCGAATTTCAGCTCTAAACAATTATCGTATACAGTCCAGGTCTAGGAGCAGGCGATGAGTGCAGTAAACTTTTTCAACTATCACTGATCACTCGGTCCACAAGAAGTGCGCTTAGTTATTTAACTTTTTCCTTTTTTTTGGGAAGCTCAGTTGATTTTTGGGAGGGAAAATGAGCTTTTCATTGGAGGGGGATTTCTGTCCTGATGGATACGTGTATAATAATATTAAAGCCTTGTACACTACTTCACTGCCATTCAATTACTGTTCGAATCACAAAATTGTATCCTTTCGGGTCATTGAGGAACGAGAATAGAATCTCATATTAGGCGATAAGAGGGGGAAACGAGTGGTGCATTGCTTTGGAATAAGCATTACTTTTACAGTTGGCCTATAGTATATGTATAGTTAAATATAATAATTATCTTTTCCATAAAATGCGTTACTAATTTTTTTAAACGTTAAAGGAAATAACTCCAAGTGATTACGCATTTATTCGTAAATAGGAAAACAAATCCCAAGTTTGTGTGTTCTATTAATTTGCTTTTCACTGGAGTAGTTATATAGTCGTTGGGTGAGGCGTAATCAAAGCATATAGAATTAGTTTAAAAAAATAATTACAACGATTACGTATTTCAAAATGAACTAGTTAATACGGGATATGTACCTTTGAGTAAAAACTTGTGCCTTTATCTTTATTTATAATTATATTTTTCAACTGACTGTCCTGGTCTTGGTTTTTTAAATTGTATATCGTCTTTTTAAAATTTTCCTTGGCGGCGTAGACATTGAAACTGCAGACGAAGAGTCCAAGTTTGGGTCGATCAAAATACATGGTAAAGACTACTGTTTTGAAGTTGGGAGAACGTAGTAGGAAGGCTATAGGGAGAGTGGTTTGAATCTATATAGATAGGGAAGATGATGCTATGTTGACGGCGCGTATGTACCTTACATATATGAACGTACTCACTGATGAGGGAGAGAGAAGGGAGGTTCGGGGTTTTTAGGTAATTGATTTGGTGTCGGTTCGTTAGCTCTCTTTTGGCCCAATTACCCTCGTTTGCACCCTTCCCCACTAACATTCAGCAAGTAGGATTGACGAGCACTCCAACTACCTATTCTTGGTGGATCCCTTCATTTTCACCGAATTCGGATTATCATCAACCACCAGTCATACCATTGCCTACTGTTAAATATTGGATGCGCGTATTTCTGTAAAACCTCAAATGAGATAGCTCCCATACTTACATATATGCTCATAATATACTATTGCAGGTATTTACTCAGTGCGTGCTAGCTGAACTTTTTTTTTCCACCTAAAATCCATTTGTGTGAAAGTCTATTGTATCATTGAAAAACTGGTAGTCCAACGTCACACTTTACTCTCCATCCTTTATCATTGGCCAGTTGATTCCCTTCCATTCCATTCGAGACGGGAAAGAAAAAAGATAAATTTCATGTTGCTGACGTATTTAATTCACCATTGCCATCTCTTGAATTTAAATGCACAATAATTGCTTATATCTGTGTATATACTACACTACTTCTCTTCTCGCAAATAGGATTCATACAATTTATTTTCCATGGACATGAAGGATATGGCTATATACTAAGCTACGTCCACGCAACTTAATTTTTCCTTGCATTGTTCCCCAAGTAAAAATCCTAGAATTGTATACAGGACAGCCAAAGGAAGCAAGGAATGGTTTTGCTTTCCAAAAATTGTGTTTCAGTTTCAACACCTCACTCAAACTGAGGCGGATGTGGTTATTGCACCGAGTGTAAGTAAAAAATTAAGAAAAATGAAGTAATTAACTACATTTTGCATTCATTAAATTAATTTTTATTTCTTTCCACTTAATTCTTTTTAGTGGTGGTGCTTTTTCCTTCGTGTGAAAATTGCTTTTGATGGGAAGTGAGCAGGCTATTGTGCTGTCAGTTTTATTTTTAGTCATGCAAGTGTTGCAGTAATGAGCAGATTTTAGGAACTTTTGTGAAAGCTCTTGGGAGTTACCTGCCAGAATTAGAACAGTTTTAAACACCACCGAGTCGTGGATCAAATTTATACGCCTTCCTTGATTCCATCTCTTCAAGCCATAACCAACATCTTTTTTCTTACTTTACATATTATATTTTGGTCTCCCAAATTATTGTTGATGTAGGTATAGACGCATGCCGATAAATGAACACTATCTTCCATCTCAAATAAATGAGATAGTGTGTATACTCTCCGTTATCTTTTAATTATTCACATATTGCAGATGACATCAAAGTCTCTCTTAAAAAAAACCAAAGCCAGAGAAAACTCTGTATTAGATGCAGATTAAAATGTTTGGCATTAAAAAATAATAGGCGTGAGTCAAGTTCAAGTGATTTTGTGTAATTACCTATAGTATGTGTGACTCTCGCGGTCATTTTATACTGGACGGGAGAATGCACAATGACGCGTGTATATACAAGAGCAAAATTGAGCCGCGCTGATTGTTTTTGATTCTGCCGTAATCCGTAATACAAAAGCTTCAAGAAAGTTGAGCGCTATTACCTCCCGTGTATTGTGTGTGCCTTTTGACTTGACATGTAATTACATACTTGCGTGCGTACATTTCTTATTATGTCTCTCTCTGTGTAAAATGAATGATGTATTTGTATTCAGTTGTATTCACCGGGCTGTTCGAGGCTGTGTGGTTGAGTAAAATGAAGGAAAGGAAGCATATTATGTGAGGAGACCCTTGCTGTCTTAAGCATACACAACTACATACCTTGCGTCATTATGCAGCTGAGAACTTCACGTCATATACATATATATCTATATTATATGCTTATGAAATAATTGCAAGGGATGGACGGACATAGTCACTGCTTGCCGGTAGTTAATTAATAAACGCGTGTGTGTGGCAATTATTTACAGGAAGTTGTTATAATCAGCTGTTTTAATTGTCTTCTGTATGTTTGACACGGTTGGAAGCGCTGAATTGAAGCAGACTGGAGTCTTGAAGTAGTTGAGAACGTGAGCTGATGTTTTAATTTGGTATTTCTCCTCCTGTCCCTTGTATGTAGTTTTAGTAGTAGTCTCCTAGTTCACGTCTAGCTCCTCGAACAGAAGGAGACGACTGTTATATGTGGGTGGATTGGATGGTCGAGCAACTTGTGGGAAAATTGTGGTAAATTATTGAACCAGCTAAAACCCTTATGATAATATCTTATGTGTAGTCTAATAATGCTATGAGGACAATGATGATGATGGGGCGAAGATATTTAATTTCGTGGAGCCTTATTTATTTTCTTCCATACAACATCAATTTTTTTCTTCTATGCAACAGATTAAATTATGTTTTACTAACTTCCGATACCTTGTTATGAGCTTTAGTGATTCTGTGTACAACAAACTCATCATAATTATTCATGATGAAACCAAAAGCATATTGAAACAGTTTTATCTAGTTCATGGCATCCTGCAAGGTTGGAGTTGGAATATAATAAAGTTAATTATAATTCCAATATAATTATAAACGCAAATATATATTATGCTGGCACTGGTGAGTATAGATTATGTCTGGAATGTAGTGATATTAGGAACGTGATTAAAATACATTGACTTTCCATAAAGACAGTGCGATTATGTTTTCCTGTTAGTTGAGCCCAGAGAAGACTTTTAATCAGATTGTATCCTTCCAGTTACATGCGCACTACAACTTCAATAACAATAACAACAAATTTAATGTTTTCTTGAGGATTGAGATGAATTACTAGTTACGTGAAATAATAATAAAAAAAACATTTCAAAATATCATTTGCTATAAGGTTATCCGAATCTGGTATCGAAAAAATATTCGTGGAATTAGTATCAAGTATCTCTGTGCTCTCTCTCCTAAAGTCCTAAACAATAGCTATCACGATTCGAGTGTGCATATACGTTTGCCTAGTCAATGGTCGTGAGCTGTTTGCTGTATATATGATATATTCTCTTAGATTTTACAAGGCGTACGTGAAATGACGTGATTGGGAGGCGATGTTGGATCTCTTGAGTTCTTTCACGTTGAGTACTGAGCGCTCTTCACGAATGTTTAGGTAATCGGGGACGCGCTGATTTTTGATACTCCTGCCATGGGTTAGGAATGAGTTATATGCACACTTTTACTCTATTATAGTCCAGGAGAACTAGAACATAAATCAAAGATGAGAGTTGAGTAGTGTTGATCTATTGCACAGATCCATAGCCGAGACATTTTCTTGTGTGGCCCAGCGGTCTCAAATGAACCGTCGAGTGACCCTCTAAAAACTGCAGGAACGACGAGAGTACGAGTGTACACATAGTACTGAAATTCTATATACGAGTACGAAATAACTAGTCGAAGCCATGGAACATTGACCATAAAATCGGGTTGTTGACAAGCGACAAGCCTTAGCCTCCCATCACCCAACCCATCACTGTATTATTGCCACGCCAGTCAACCTTACACCCAAATCTTAGTCTCTCTCTCTCTCCTCTCGCTCTCTCAGTTTACTTGATTTGCTTGTGTTTATGATAGCAGATGGAATGGAAAATGGGAATCGTTCCCAGACCAACAAAAATTCTCAAAAACTCGTCGTTTATCCTCCTCTGTATAGTTTTACGTATTTTCTTTCTCCTTCGTGCAATATAATATTCACGTAGTCGGCTCATGAAACTGTACACTTACTTTTCAGGAGTAAACTAAACAGGCGAAAGACCTCATGAAATTAAAGGTCAGGTAGAGAAAAAGTGCCTCGTTCTATGGAGAGTGTACAGAGACATATTTGAGTGTTGTGTTCGTCTATTTAGACGAAGTATGGCTTTATTATGTTCGTCGTAGTTGCGTTCAATTCTTTTAGTCCTCACGTCTCCACTCACTCACTGCCCCAATAAACCAATCTATATACTTAAACGCATGAATAAGTGTCGCGCTTGAACTGAGTAACTGAGGAGTGTCGTTCCCATATCTTGAGTTTTTGGTGTGAGTTGTAAACTAGGTAGGGAAGTAGGAGTGTTTCACGAATAAACAGTTGGGACAAAAATACTGACATGAGGATCCCATAGAATGGAATGGTCGATTGGGAGTGTGTGTAATAATTTTGGTGTTTCCAAAACCAAAACTGCTATACGGAGCGAGTGCTCATATATAATTTCTATAAAGAGACAGAATCTTATTGCTGATATGCATTATTTACAAGTATTGAAGCTCAGCTCTGCTCTACTCAGCCTTGGCCACGTTAAGTCCAGTTCATACCTAGATTTTGACTTTGACAAGTTTTCTTGGTTTAGGTTACAAACACATTCACTTTCACGCATACGGTTCACGTCCATCGAATTGTGAGTGTGTGTACATTGGAGAGCGGGCGGAAATGATGATGGAATGGGTGCAGCTGCCTGGCTGCTGTTCCGTCCGTAAAACTCGCTGTACTCTCAGTAGACTCTCTCTCGCTTTTTCAACGAGCGGGTAGAAATGGTAATTGCAAGACCTATAAGTTGAAGGCTTCCCTAGTCTCCAGAGAAAGAATAATAACACAATGGCCACTTGGCCTGACAATTTCCACTACTTATCTACACTGAGCAGATTCTTCACGGTTCTTATGTTCAATGATTTTGAGCCGAGCACCCGACATTTTTCATATGTGTGTGTGTGTGTGTGAGTATGTAGATACAAAAACTCTGTGTTGGTTTTGGTGTGCATAAATTTATCTTTTTGGGACCAAGTACGGAGCCACTAAGCTACCCTTGATCGTTGGGAAGGGAAGGGAGGAAGGGACTTGAAGATCATAAAGTATTGAAAATGTACATTCCTGCTCTCTCTCTCTCTCTCTCTCTCGCTGCTCTCTTAACCCGGGATTTAGATGGCTGTATATGGCTGTGGTAAAGAGTGTTGTCAGAAAAATTTTGCTCCCATAAATTTTTCGCTCAATTGAGTACTCAAATGGGTCACTGAGAACATGATGTGGTACTAATGTCGTAATATGAAATAACATGGATTAGATTGCATTCTCCCAAGTCACGATTATTCTGGTATTTCATGCCTACCCATGCCTTCTTGGTAGTTTCTCAGGATTTCCATGCATTCATCGTGGCAATCTCACAAACGCCTTCCAAATTTCCGACTTCTTCCATTCCTCCTGCACTGGATTCGTCATCGTCCTCTTCTGTCTGACTACTCTCTCTCTCTCTCTGAGTTGTGAAAATTATAATAAAATCTACCTACTTGTTGAGTGGAGCCCTGTAGAAAGAAACTGAATTTTTATTGAGGCGTAATCTAGTATATGCTGCCATGCTGTGTGGAGTACAGGAGAGCCGCTGCTCGGACCAGCTCAAGTTTGAATTGCAAGTCAAACAGCCTGTCTCATTGTGTAAGCAAGTAGAGTCCATGGGATATTTTAAGGATAAGATTAATGTGTTTCTTGGGACGGATCTGTGGTGGAGCTGTGTGCGTACCTTTTGGTGAGTACACGTTGCTAACAAATCTACTGTCCTTGTTTCTGAAATGTCTCACAGAATAGTAGTAGTATATGCACGAAAAGAAGGATCACAAAAATATATTGCCCACATTATAATAATAGAGTAACTTAAGGTAGGTAGGTACTTTATCCGCCTATATACTCGTAGTTGTAAGAGTAGGTACCGAAGTATGGGTTAAAATAAGTCCAATTTGCTTTGTTAAAGTCTACATCTTCACATCTAATGGTTGTACTTCAAGATTCAAGCTATTTTAAAGAAATATAAATCGAAATAAATTTGTTTTCAATTCTACAGGCTCAATCTAATCGTCGATCTGACTGAATTATGGATGCATCGTTTGTCCTTAGTTTCCCTTCCAGTTGAAACATTTAACCTTTTAGCTATCGCATTGTAGCTCTCCTCCTCCTCCTTCTCTGATCTTGATGATACATAGTAATTTCTATTGTGTGAAGTAAGAAGACAGACATTTATTTTTACTTCACTGATGTTGAGCTCTTAACAACATTTGGAATGGGCATCAATGTCAGGTTTCATTGTTAAGAACTGTTAAAACTTTGACGAAAAGGATTATTTTTTTTCTTATTAGGTGAGGGATTTTTATTGAGCTCTGCTGTGCACTGCACAGAGTTCTACTTTTTAGTAAAATTTTCATCTTTGATCTTGGATTCATTTAAGATTGACGTATGATTGAAATACAACGAAATTGTAAGGAGTCTTTTGCTGAATATTATATTTGTGTAGGGGGTGAGTAGCAGGAGTCGGAGTCGCTTAGGAAATGTAATATGAGGAGCTTTTAAATAAACATTGGTATTGTAGACGCTGACGCTGACGCGGTATGGATGGATAGACGTGTTTACTGTTGGCTTGAAGAACCATTTTCAAAAATGAGTATTCGTATAATTATAGATTATACTGTTACTCGTATGGTGGTAGTGTCCCAGACTGCTCAGGATTTCTTTCCACGCATACTGCTTCATAATCGTAATGAGTTTAACAAGGGGTATATTTTTAATAATTTTACTCTACTCGTATATAGCTCAGTCAGTGCATGTGATGTGACGTCTTAACATGTACCTCGTCAGTTGTGAGTCTCCATCTCGTAAAAATCTCTGGAGTGTAGGTTTTTTTTTGTTTTGGCTCCACATTTTACATTTCATTGCTTGAAACGCCTATGTTCCAGGTTTGAATCACCTTCAAGTGCTCATTTTTGGTAATAACAATGCGGGTCAGGGTATCACTATAACAGTTTATCCCTTACCAACAGAATAAAGTTAGGAAAATAAAACTAATGGACGTAAAAAATCTGAGGTGGGTTCTCTGAGTTTCTGTTTCTATACCTTCAACATATATAATAACTTGGTATAGTATATAAGTAAATGTGGCTTACGTATTTAATAATTGCATTCTCGTCTTCCTCTTATTGTAGCATCATATTGTGCATACCCTTCCATGTACCTACATGTACGCATATTACTTTGATAGCTCCAGAGCACTGTAGCATTGTAATTACCACCTATACAAATTTTGCTTTCGACTTTCGAGTCCTTAAGTTTAGCTTTGGGGAACCCATTCAAATCAGTAATCACATTCATTTGCCAGTAAAATAATTGCCATTGTCTCAGAGTTACGACATGGACTGTAATTATGGGCCGTTTTGAATTTTCTCAAGTCGATTTGGGCGGAGAAAAGTCATTTTGTTGCACTGGAAGCGATTTACCATCTTATTGTCTAATTATTAATGTAGGTAAAACTATAACTTTAGTGCTTTCTATAATTCTTTGGAACAGTCTAAAAAGCAAAAATAAAAGAGAGGTAGAATTTTTCATAAACCTTTCTGTAGGTATTAAATATATACGGTGTAACAAAAAATATTGGAGCGGAACTTGAACTTAGATTCTGCTGCTTGTAAAAACGGTTAACCCGCATCCACTAAAATCCGGTTTACAACTTAGGTAGGTACGTATATAGTAATTAGAAATATTATTTTCTACCTCGCCTTCTCTCAATTTTCAGCATACATAAAACTGTTTTCTGTATTGTAAATCGATACTATTTTTTTGATGGGCAAGTTAATTAATCGGTTTGCAATTTATTAGTTAACTTGATTCTATAAAGTTATTCCTTACATTATTGAATTGCTCATAAAGTCAAACCAACACAAAGGGCGACGGGTTCATGCAGGTCATGTGGTCTTTCTGATTTTAACTGCAGACATAACATGGGGGGAAAGTCTAAATGTCTAGCATGTCTAGACTCATCCTAGACCTAAACAGTGCCAAAGAAAACACGGTACTACCTACATTAGTATATACCCAATTTTGTGCCTCAAACTTTATGTATGTACTGCATACAAATAAAAAGTTAAGTCATTTAATAATTATTATTGGTAATTTGCGATCCCAAAAAATGTGAAAAACATTAGCGCATGAAATTAAAAATTCCATACTTGTTAAAATCTTCATAATGAACCAATATAGTTACAATTCAACTCTACGAAAACGAATGTGGAACTACCTTCAGCTAATATTTGATATACAAGTTTAAGAGTAATTTTCAATGCAACCCTACAGAAAAGTACTCATAATTTGGTATGAATGGAGCAATAGAATTTTGTCACTTCTGCCTAAAAGAGCTATTGGATTTATGTGTGGTAATAATGAAACAAGCTTGATTCGAATTTAGCAGCCATACAATAAACTGCGTATAGTGAAACGAGAGAACTAAGTTTTTTCATCTCACAATTGTTCACGTAGGTCTCTACGTACATAATAAATACCTATAGGTACCTACCTCCTGATTCAATTTTTTTTTAAATCCCACAATATTATGTCATGACTGAAGGATACTACTGCTATAGGTCGAGAGACTCAACGTCCGAGAATGTTAAACACGACGAAGGCCATGTATGATCCTAGATGAGTTAGGTTACAAGTTATAATAGATGGATGAAGAAAGTGAAGACCGAATAATGTTAGAGGGTACAGTGTGACTGATTGGAGGGAAGGAAGGGAGAGAACATATAGAAGAAAACGAATATAGAATAGGAGTACTGATAGAGAGTCGAGTTTTTTGAGTCCGCAGAGCACGACCCACAGGAGGTACATACGTATACATACTTCCGTATTAACCGTACCCGTACATCACCACTGCCTCGCGTCAAATGTATAAAGTGCGTAGTATATAGAAGATAGCAATCAGTATTAAGGTTCGTTTGAAAAGTGTCTCTCTCCGCAATTTTCGCCCCGTTTCAGACTTCATTTGCTTCTTATTGTGTATGGATCTGGTTCTATTTGGGTGGAATTTGCGGCCGACCTGATCCTATGAGTCAGAGTGAGGAGCCCATGAGAAGATTCTCCATGATTTACTAATACCTACTACATACATTATATTATACACGTGGACCCTTCGATACTTCGATCCGCGCTCCTATTCCATTTACCCAATATGCTCCCGCGATACAAGAAGCTCTGTACTGTGAGACATTCTTGTCCATCTTGGCTTGGGCTGCTATGTGAAAGTTCTCTCTCTCTCTCTATGTCTGGTTCGTCAATGTATAATTATATGAGCTGATGGTGGGTACTGCGGGTACCTATTTGAGCGGGTGACTATTAAGGGTATTATTATGCAAATACATACGAGAGTTTATGTTGTAGAATCTTATGTGTGGGTAATGGTGGTAATGGTAGGAAAAGGAATGCGTGTTCGTTTTTTTTTCTTATATAAAAAAAATATTAAATTTTGTGAAGCATAAAAAAGCATTGCTCATCCAGAGTTTTTACATTATTCATAAATCATAATTTGTACAATTTATGAGAAGGACACAAAAAAAAACTATCTAATATCCGGAATTCAGCACGTACACGAATCTATTTACTTGTGAATTATTATTTTCAACTGTGTGAATTATCCACAACAAAAATGTCCATGTTTATTCTTAAACATGGTCATTAGTTTTAAGGAGCTGGCACATTAGTGCCATGTATGTACAGTTTTCTCTGCTTGTTTTTTTTCATTTGAAATCCTGAGTGTTGTTGGCCTTATCAAGTTGTATTTAATTTATTCGTATATATTGATTATTAACAACTTTTATGAATTGGTGAAAGTTAATATACGAAATATCTTGGCACAGAATAATTGATTGTTGCGATGTACTTTACATTTTTCTTTCTTACTCTTGCTTCACTCTTATCTGAGTTCATCGGAAGTGATTATTTGGAGTCCCTCTCAACATTTCAGTACTGTACTAATCGAATTCTCTTGTCTTCAGATTCACATAGAGATTTCACCCAGACAAAAGTAATGAGTTTGTTGGGGTGTAGTAAAGCCTATTATCGATTGGAAGGACACAAGTAGTAAAATCAAAATTTGTACTTATTAAATAGTTTGTACACTAAGGTAGTTCGGAGTTGATTGTCCACCTTTTGTTTCGTATCTTTTGGTCTGTCTTCTCAGCCCCTCGTCCCAACAGCAACAGCAACAGCATCTGCCTGCCTCCCTTCCAACCTACAATGCTAAATAATGTGAATTCAATTAAGAAGATCTTACTCTCAAGTCAGAGTCCAATCAGTGAGGGAAACTAGTTTGTTGTTAGGGCTTTTATCGCTCGAGAACTACGTGTGCACAGAGTTCCTCGCGTGGATATATCTCCTTATTAATTTATGTACGCACCTTATTACCTACGTACAGTCTTGTTGGTCGAGTCTACTGTGGCCCTTGCAATTGGATATAAATACGCAGACATACTACTGACACTTATGCTGTTATCATGTTCAAGCTGTAGGTGTTAAGTTACTCCAGGGGAAAAAAGTAGAAACTCTATTAAACGACGTGAGTTAAACAATTCTTAAAAAGTCTTGGATGGTGATAATAGTACATAAGATATACTTATAGAATAGACGTGCACTCCCAGAGTTTTCTCCACTCTGCTATGGGGTTGAAAACAACAAGTTGGTAGGGAGGTTGGTGCCTACTTAGGTAACGTTGCATCTATTGCAGTCGTTAGTTAAGATTACTATGACCAAGCCGTTTGGACCGAAAGTGTGCAAGGAACAGGAGATAAATTTTATCGTGTTTTCTTCTTCTTCTTAAATCATGACATTACTCTGTGAGTATTCTGGATTCCAGACCGGGACTAGTCCAACAGTCCAACAGATCTACCTACTAAATTCAGCTTGGTGGGTACTACTGTGATTGTGACTGTGCTCATTGAAAAAGAACTATAGCTGAGATAGGAAACTACAAATCAGTAATGTGGAGTTGGTACAAGTAAATATTAAATTGAACGTTGAGTCTCGGACGGAGCGTTAGAATAGGGAATTATGGTCGAATGAATTATGAATGTTTTATTTTAAGTTGAACTCTACACGTCTAGCTCACTTAAGTAATTCATTGGTTACAGGGTTTTATTCGTCGGCTGAACATTTGTTTACCTACTATTTAGTCCTTCTTTATACTTCATCTATTCAGAAAAATCGATATGCGGTGCCTGTGGTCGTTCCCGTTGGCGGGATAGTTGGTGTTTCCTATGCTGTATATAAATGATTTGTATAAAATATGAACTTGAACTTTGGTGCGGTCGAAATTTTAATCTAGTACCAGTACTAGTACCTAACTATACATATATGCATTATATACTTACCTACGGATGGGTATTCGTACACTACGCCTATGTCTTATTGTATGATGCAGTTTGAAGATAACTCCCGGACTCATCATGATGATTATTACGTAATTATTTCTTGTTGATTTATTAATGCTTCCTAATTTGATTTATGAGTAACCAGTTCAAGGAACAATACAGCTGCTCGCAGTACAACCATAATTCTCACAATTTTAAAAGTTTCTATGATCAAACCCGAGATAAAATAATCTCATGACACATAATTCTTGAGCACTATGACTAATAACTGATACAAGACTAATTATACTTGAAAGCGTGATAGTAGTAAAGCTGATGAAGTTTGAGCCATTACTCATTTAAATGACAATATAATCACGGAGAGAAAAGATTAAGATTTTAGTGCGATTATTATTGGGATTGTTACGCGCCACATAATGTAATGCACTCACCCCATGAAGTATTATATTGACAGGAGGACAGGAGGAGGAGGGGATAGGGAGAAAAGTTATTATTGATTTCAATCAGATACCGATGCATTATTAAAATGAGTTGCAATTTTCATTTCCAGTAATTATATACTTGACATTATCAATTACCTCATTAGACACGCTGAGGACTCGTGCCCACCCATGAGTCTTTGGATTAATCAAAGGAAAATGTGACCATTGAATTATAACGAAACTAGAGCTTGCATACTGAGCGAACGTCGACGTACAGTACAATATGTTGAAGGATTAGTAGAGGATCTTGTGTGTTGTGTATCTATCTATCTAGGAATGCGAATGGAGCATCAGAGCAATTTATAATTTCACTATATAGTCTATATGTATAGTATATGCCCATCGTGAATAATAGCTCAGTATATAGCGACATCAGACATAAAAGCGTACTAATTTGGAGTGTTGGCTTGTTTTCAAACATACTAGATGCATGTGCATACTGCAGGAGTATGTGAGCTGAAGGAATTAATCTGCTTCATCAGTTTTGCCTTTTGCAAAATCCCTACTGTACCGCGCACAGCGTTCGTCCTTTTAATTATGAAATGACTCTTGGTGGGCACTGGGAACATTTACCTGATTATATATATGTAGCTCCTTTTATTTACATGCAATTAAGGAGTGAATACGAGAATCGATGGGGACCTGTTTTTCCAATTTAGCACTCAATTATCAAAGAATGAGATCATCAAGTGAATAGGATAAGAAGATGCCGAAATTGATAAATTGGAGACAATTTATTTAAATTAAAACAGGTTTTAACGAGCACCTAATGGTAGTGGTATGGCCGTAACTACTTCCCTTTTATTCTCGTCTCTCTCTCGATGCAATGCAGCCCTTGCTTCGCGTAGGTGCGCCTCTCTTCTACTTCTGCCTTGTACACAGTAATGGAAGGAGAGCAGAACAGAGCGCGACGGACGAGAATTTGGTGTAGCACTATAAACTTTTAATCATCCATTATTATTTCATTACAACAATCTTTTCATTTGTATGTGTACTCTGAATGCTTACTTGAAATGTACAATGAACGTTAATGAGTAGGAGATGGTATATTTATAAGTGTGCGCCTGTATCTATCCTTCTATCTACCTACCCACCTTAATACCTATATGGACACGGAGTTGAGTGTGTGTAGTATAGTGAAACAAGAAATTAAGTAAATAAGTTTAGGGGACCCGTACACAGACAGAAACTCAATCCAACATAATGAACTATCAACCTATTATCTTTGTGGCGTCATTACGTAAAAAAGAATATCCTATCAGCTTCAATAGTTTTTCAGGCGCTCTCTTATATGCAGAGATATTTTGTGTGTGTGTGTGTGTGTGTAGACTGGTTTTTAAAGGAAAAATACACTTGGCATCATGTAATGTGTAGCTTTATCTCCTGCTATTATTCAATTATTTTATGTAATGATGATGATGATGTACACGTATAAAAGTATAAAAGATTGACTCCAATGCAAATTGGTGGAAAGGGTAGATTTTAATTAGGTAGTTTTGTTTCTGCCAGACCGAGTTATTTCATTAGCAGAAGCTTCGACGGCACCTAATATCCCCGTTGATATAATTATTTATCTACCTATATACAACACTACCTACATTCGAGAACTTGTGTAGGCTCTCTGATTCCAATTGGTTGATAGATACCTATTATTCTGTACATGTAGGTAGAGTAGGTTGTAGGTAGGTAGATAATATGCTTGTGTTGGCTCTCGATATGTACAAATGCAGTGCATTGCACATCGTCATGTGGTGCTCCTAATTCCTTTACCCACCCTCATCATTGAGCGTCGTGTTATTTATTGGCAATATAATTTTGTCTTCTGGCAACACATAAGCCTTATGGCGACCAATCATATATATCTGTAATTACGGAAATTAATGTTGTAGTTCTAGCAGAAGCCCAGTTTAAATCGATACTGACTTGACTGGAACTACTCGTTTATTTCATTTTATAAATTCTCGGAGCGTACGCGACGGAGTTGTGTTGTACGTATAATATTTGTAAAGTCCCCAGTTTTACATGTTGGTCTGGTCATGTACTGTTTAAGTATAACCATGAGTATAGAAAGTAGAAATTTGTATAATTATATACCTTTTTGTTTTTACTGTGCACTTTGTTTTGAGCCTCGTCTATTCTATAGTATGAATTATGAATGATAACTAAACATTTATATTCCAAATAGTTTTCTCCGCATATATAAAACTTTATTTTCTGCTTTTACCATAAGACGAAAAGTATCATATTATATTTGTGTATTTTTATTAGATGTTTTAGAACTAATAATAAGAATAATTCGTATATACTTTATATTATATAAATTCCGAATTGAAAGTGTGCTACACTATTACTAAGTACCTGCACTTTAAATAATAATTAGCATTAAAAATAGTAATTGAGAAAATGTAATGTAATTATATACATATGTCTAGTAGCCAGAGTAAATATAAAAGTTAAAGTAGTTTCTTTCTTTTCCGACATGTAAATTGTAGGCATCATTTTAATTTGATCCGTATGCTCGGAGAGAATAATTACTAGAGGGAGAGACAATGTTTTAAAATTGTATAAATTGGAGTGCGTTAAGCCAAGTTTATGATATAGATTTACATTGTTGTTGTTGTATTCGTTTTAAAAAATATACGTTTAATAGTAATAACCATTGAGAGAGAGAGAGAGAGCATTGCATTGAGTAGCTGGAAATAAAGGTGAAGATGAGAAACTCGTTTTGCTAAGCTCATGTCTAACTGGTAGTTATGATCCGAGGCCTGAGGTAAGTATTTGCCGAAAGGCGTCAAAGCCAGACAAAGATATTTGTAAAATCGTATTTACGAGAGTATTTCAGTCTTAAAGTATGGCGTCAAAGAAGATTGCAATGAGCCTCTGGCCTTCCCTCCACTCGTGCTTATGTGTAGTGTTTCCTTCGGTCCGTGTGTTTGTGTGTGTGTGTACTATGATGTGTGTAGGTCTTTGTGTATTTGTGTGTGTTGAACAATGAAATGAAACCATAGTAAACTATTGGTTCTGTGAAGGAGGCAAGTGATGATCATAATTTGTGGATAATTACAGACTCGGTAATTTTTTATCGTCTTCATGAGTCGTTTTTCTCGTTTCCCCTAATAATGCAATATCGTTGCTAGTCTACACGACCCACGTATCGACCATAGTCGAGCGAAAACCGGTCTCGGACTTCACCTCAACCTCTAATTATTTTCCAGTCCTTCCAGCCACAGACTTTTTATTCCAGTCAGATAGGGATACGCGGAGGGTATATTATGGTCCCCATGTACTCGTAGTTTCACAATCAGTATATGTATAATATTATTACGTCCATCTTAATACTTCATGCTATGCTGTATATTCTATGTCATCCTTGTTATGTAACCGTTCTTTATACGACTTACGCAGTGTTTCAAGATCCCTTGCCCAACTACAGAACCATGTAGAAATCGTACGGTACTGGGACTATTATATTCGGCTCCGCGTCGTACCGTCGTCTTTACAGTCTACAGACTTGATCCTCCTTAACATCTTTTATTTCACTGAGGATGTAATTAATAAAAGGTAGTTATGCTTCATAGTTCTCCTTGTCCTATTGGCTATTGTGCTCTCACTGTTATTTTATAAAAATGAAAAACAGCGATTTTACTGATGGGAATTTACTGAGGGATTTCTTAGGAAAGCACCTACTTACCTTATTGTTCTGCTACATTTTTATAAATGCGGTTGCTAAATATTATTAAATTATAATATGGAAATTAATGTCTACCCTTTGTGAGCTTGTGAGTTTCCAAAATCTTGTTATATTATTAAATGGAAAATGAAATTAATAAAGCATTTAAAGTGTTGGTTAATTTTTGAAATGTTTATGGGGAAAAAACTACTTCTCATGGCTCAGGGAGAAGCATCAGTGAGTGAGTAAATTAGAAATTAATTGTTTGTCGGTCAACCATCAGGAGGAAAATAATGAGAAAACCATTTCTTTTATAAGAGATGGTGGGGATATTACTTATGACAATAAAATGATGGTGCATCGTGGTTGAGAGGAAGTAGGTGTTGAACCCGCAAGCTAATTATATTTTAAAGCGAGACTTTGATAATTTATATTGTCTGGAAATTAAATGGTGGGTATGGTTTGAGAGTATGAAAATGGGTAGTGTGTGGGTCGATAAGACGAGATTAATAAAATACCTTCCCTTTCAAATCTACCTCTGTAGGTAGGTACATAATATGTATGTAAGTAATTATGTACCATATTACCGACTTGAGAAAGTTCCAAAGTTGATTTCCATTATGCTACAACGTTGTGAGGTGTATCATATAGTATGTACTATGCACGTAGTATATAGTGATGTCATTTTTGTTAGGAAGATTAGTATTGTGAGATCGGAGTATATAGTGTATAGTTTTACATTTAATCACTCTGGACAATTTCATTTGGTTGCAGCGCATGGAATTTTCTGACCATGTGATTCAGGTTGAGATGAAGTAGGCGGAAGAGTAATGTGCGTTGTGTAATTGTAATAGTACCTCAGCCCAAAAACCAATGACCATCCATACTGCACTCTCGTTAAACCTGAACGAGCTGTTCTTGTAGACAATCAAGATTTCTAGATTGGAAATCGAAGGGGTGTCTAATTAATTGGATTCGATGATTTGATTTGATCTGTACGAGGGCTCAGTAGGAGAACCTAACTTTCAGTCATGAGGTTAACAAATCGAGCAGCGTTTACTTTTAATTTATTTATGGATTAAGTCTATACTAGCAGTTCCTCGTGTATAGGATCTTCGCGAGCTTAAATATTTTGAGCAGTATTTAACAATTCCTCCTGTTAAGCTCTTACAATTCCTAGGAACATCTAAGTTTTACTTTTATAGTCAGAATAATTGTGGTGGCATGTACGATGCACTGATGTTGACGGAGGGAGTGCAGACTATGGGCGACTCGATTTTTTTTGAGACGATAGAAATGTGTGTCTGCTACATTGTGGGCAGGGACGTTTTGTAAGCTTGATGTTAGGGTCTTAAGTTTTCTCTTACTTCGACAGTCCAGGACATCTTGATCTCCTGAATGATTTAATTCTGTAATTCTGTAATATTTGACGTTTTTTTAAAATAAGCAGCTGTGTGCATAACTGTATTGCATTAAATATTAATAAGTGTATTTATTACTATTATTATTTTCTTTTATCTTTTATTAATTCTGTAACTTTTTTTGCCTTGCAGAAAAACCTCATCTGTTAATAAAGAAACGTGAATAAGCCGAAAATGTTGAATAATGGGCATGTGAGTGGAATGGGAACACCGGACGGGCCCCAGCAGGGAATGTACAACCATCCAGGTGGACCATCAGATTATCCTCCAAACAGTTCGTACCTTGGACCCCCTTCCTCCTCGGGTAACGGAATGGGCCATCATTCCGGTGGTATCTGCTCCCAAATGACCCTTAATCAAAATTCATGTCCTCCGAACACCAAAGTGAGTTTGCTAAAAATTAATATCATTTTCAATTCTTGTCTTTGTCTTTTTTTTACTATTCTTCCAGCAGCGAATGTTTTAAGAGTAGTCGTTGATTCCAAATAATATCAATAGTTGTGAATACATGTACCTACCTAGGTAGGTATTAATTTTCTCTTTCATCTTTGCACTCTGCTCCTCCAATAACTTGCTTGCGTGCAATAAACAATTGTGAATTAGCTCTAGAGTAATAATAATTTAGTGTCGAAGCTACTTAAATGTATCGCTTTGATCTCCAATTTGCATTTTGCAATAAAGCAGGTGTGTCCGAAAGAATCAAACTTTATAATACATTGTAAAAAATGGTTTAATTTATTGTTCTCACATCAATTCCTACCATTGCAATTGCGGATGAATTCTGGTTCATTGCTGCGACAGCAAGGGTTGAGCGAAGGACAGGAGACTTTTAAGTGTTTTCAAAATTAACATTATCATAGGCAGGGTCTCTCCGTGGACAATTTAATGACAATCATTGAAACCAACTTTTTACTTTTATGGTGTACTTTAAATTTTTACACCTACATCAGAAACGTATTTACAGTTGTTGTCATAAAATTTACACGTTTATGTACTTATCAGGTTGTTTCTGAAGACCAGGTGTTTCGATTTTGATGACTTGTCCATTCGGGTCTGCAGTTGATAAATTAGTGACCTTTTAGAACAGGCAGAATTCCCCTCAGGCTGATTTATCGACTTCTTGTATTTAATTGCAAAGTACGAGTTAGGCGAAAACGTGTTCGAAATAATTATTACTTAATTCAGTCGGCAGTCGGGGGAAAATTATTTTGTGAAATTGTAAAAAGAAGTATAGATGGAATAAATATGTTTTTTAATAAGCTACTTCCTAATGTGGACTAAATGAGTATTGCCGAGCATGATCAGTCGATTCAAAGAAATGATGTTGAACAATAAACGCTGTCTAATCGAAAAAATGTCTGCTGTATATACATGAAGCTCAATTTAGAAATGTTAAATTATCTTTGAAGAGGCTGCCTCTGCTGAACAAGTGAAATTTAACTTATTTCCATCATTCGGAACAAATTTCAATTTCGAATGCAAGCTCAAATTGAGCATGAGTTTTCTTACTTTGTTTCTCAGCCGTCATACTGGAATGCTCTCCTCATAAAGAAAAATGAATATAGGTAGGCACAAAATACATGATACAATTACCTCTCCCTTCCTGATATATTGCACTGAATGTGTAATCTATAGCCGGCTGTGTAGCCCCATCACCATCTATACTCGTATTTGTCTCGATCGTGAGTCTTTCCAGCGTGCTTGAATCATTACATTAAAGGCCGATCATCTCAATAGGCTCTTTGACTATTTGCTCCTTCTTGAAAAGCAACTCCTGTAGATGAGCTTGTTAATAATTGTAGTCATGAATTTTACCGTCCTGGTTCCATACTTCCACAGTAGTTGTTTCACCTGTGGAAGCAATAATTAATAATAAGCATATATTTCTGGCTTTAATGTTGTGTTGGTATTACTTTGCGTAGTATATTGTATTCCCGAATTTGTAGTACAACAGCGTTGTTGTTGGTACGCATCTATATACAGTTGGAATATAATTTTCTTTTTTTACCTTTGTGTATTTTAGCAATGTGGTGGTTGCGGTGGCCCAATCATGGAGCGGTACCTTTTACATGCCTTGGACAGATTTTGGCATCATACGTGTCTCAAGTGTTCGGCCTGTGGAGCAACATTGGCGGATGTAGGAATGTCCTGTTTTACCCGTGATGGCATGATCCTCTGTCGTCCAGATTACCTCAAGTAAGGGAAATATTTTACAAGTTTATTGCATCGTTATTGAATTGCTAATTAACAGAAGAATCCGAGTCCTAGATTGGGTTTCGATATAAGCTCTGGTTTATTTCTGAGTTTATTGTTTCATTGCATTCGTATTTTGATGTGGTATGAAATTGGTTAGGTTTTATATGGAATTGATAAGGTATTATACGGAATTGATAAGGTATTGGTATTATATATAATCACGCGTATCAGTGAGGATTATTTTCAGTTAGCAGTAATATTATATTAGCTTAGACCTCGTGGAGCCGAGTATGCTTACAAAGTTGTAAATTAAAATAGTTGAAGTATTGCTACCCGGAATTATTTTTTTTTAAAATGCAGATATGAAATATGCCGCCGTGATTATAGTCTACTCTACTACAAAATGTACTGCATTATTTTTTGTATGATAGTGTCTGATATTATTTTCAACACTGTACTGCACTGACTGAGTGAGTGTAGTTTGAACAGCATCATTTGAGACTGAATGGTAGATTAATGTTTTTAGAGAAGTCTATGACGATGACGTTAACTGAGATAAAAGGGGATATAATGGGTTATGCTCTGTGCAAGTGAGGAACATATATTACATAATTCTATTATGTACACATGGCGGTGGTGGATTCATGCTCAGAATGAGTTAGATTGTGCCCGTCATTCATACGAATGAAGATTGTGTGAACTGTGCTGTAGTAGAACGGAGAGTCGGGTCTCTGTCTATCTGTATAATATGCATGTAGCTGATGTAGCGAGCCAGCCGCTCGTTGTTGGAGAAAAGTCAAGCGATAGAATAAACTTGATGTAAGAAAGTACGGGATAAGATGTAGTTGGTTGGATGGAAGAATGGTATGAAAATTGAGTTAAACGCTTCGAAGTTGGAATGGTCACCTGGGAGAAGCTGAATGTCCCAAAAGATTCCTGCTCTGCCTACAACTGACTCAATTCTCTTTACCACCTCATCCACTTCTCTCTTCTTCTTCGTCTTCCACTTCCCGTTTCCAAGACCGACCGCTACGCTTACATTTTCTAACTGTTCATCCACATCCACATCCGACAACCTCCCATCCTCTTAAACCATCTCAATGCGCTATACATCACGGGTGTCGCAAATTTCCCAACGTCGACTCTAACTGCACTATCTATACTTAACATTCTCTACTCATATTTGTAGGAGCTTGTGGCTGAAGCAGTATGTGTATAGGGGATCCTGTGAAAGTTTCGTTTAGCTCAAGACCTTGTTGATACTGTGAAATTTCAAAGAATTCATACTTTCACAGAATTCTTATTTGATTTTATTGGAACAAGGGTATGTCTCTGCCACACATTGTACAGTTATTAAGGAATTTCTCCCGCCTAAAAATTGTGTATACAACTTCTCCCCGGCTGCATAGGATTTCTAGACACCAGCAACGGAGACAAAATGACAAGAATTATACTATGCAAGTTTTAATATATATGAAATAATATATACATTATATGTTGTAATACCATGCTTGTGGAATCAACTCAACTCCGGATATATATCATGGTATCTTCCAAGTCATGGAATGTAAACACACATTTAGTTGGGCTAGAAATGAGGGGAGATTAAGCCACAATACACATGATGTGCTCTCTATACCGTGGCTTACTTGAGGGCTTCGATTGAGATTTTAGTCTCGAACATCTCTCACATGTATCTCCAATTCTTTTTTCCCGAAACAGATCACATAGTGAAACATGTGCGGTCTTGTAATGCTGTTAATGCTCAACTCTAGCCAAAGTTGAGCCATGGGAACAACGGATCGGGACAGTAAATTCACATTCCTTTGTGGAGATAAATATGTAGGTAGGTAGTTGGTTCGTTCGTCTCCTCCATTCTGCTTCTATTCAAATCCCGGCTGAAGAGCTATAGTTTTTGAGTAATAGGGTCGTGGACGAGAAGCTCATCGGAGTTAAAGTGATGGACGGTAGGCAAGTGTTTTGTTCTGCGGTTGAAGAAATTACGATATGTATAATTATACACTTAAAATAAAAAAAATAAAGGATATTCTGTTGTGTTCAGCCTTTACCAGAGATACTTTCTCGAAACTGTTTTAAACTTTACTGCATGCAGACTGCAGAGCAGAGTATGTGAAAATTTTGCTTTGTTTTCCTATAGTAGTCTCTTTTATATTTACTCATGACCCAAGTTATATACTAATGAAGGAAAACTATAGAGGGATATAGCCGTGTAAAAATGAATAGGAAAGCATTCGCATCTAGAAGCCCTAGAGTAGTTTCTTCTCTCATGGGATTAATTTTCTTCTGTTGGAGCAATTAATAGACCGTTCCGGACTAAGTGGGCTTATCGTCTGAGTTGCTTCAAAATGAACCCTTGTATTACCAATAATCGACATTTTGTTACGTGTATCTACTGCTATATTGAATGGAAGGAGAACAAAACTCTTGAAGACCACGTACAGCTTATTCAAGACTAGAACGTGACAAGCTTTTTGATAGGAATATAATTTCCTATTCTTCTCATCTCTTTCCCTCAAAATAAATCCTGTTAGAGGATGCGAGAAAGGGTGAAACAATCTTTTTTGAAGTATGTGTTCTATGGCGGAGATTGATTAGAGCAGTCCAAGAATTATATTGGAGATAATTATGAGTAATAGGTCTTATTGATTAAATCCTACTACCTACCTATAATGAAATAGCTATGTATTGTGGCGGTAAGGGAGAATGGCAGCTGGCAAGGACTGACTGAGTCTCCGTTTGCTTTCCGTTTGTTTACAATAGAAAATGAATTGTTAGTGGCCAGCTGCCATTCTTGCTTGGCGCTACAGTACATTCCTGTCAGGAAAAACTTGCTTATTATTTTGCATCAGTCGAGAACTGATGTAAGCATCTTCTGAAATTTTTTTTGTTTTCCCATTGATTACAATAGCTAACTAAATATATGTACATTTAAATGTTGATTTTGATATTCATTTTGTTATTTGTTTACATGAATTTTTTGCAGGATATTTGGAAATAGCGGAGCGTGTCAAGGTTGTGGTCAGGCGATTCCAGCCTCAGAGTTGGTAATGAGAGCCGGAGTTTCCCCGCCCGGATCAAGTCCTCCCTTAGTCTATCACATGAAGTGTTTCATGTGTTCCAAATGTGGAAGTCGGCTTGTTCCTGGAGATCGATACTCGGTTCTTAACGGTGCCCTTTTCTGTGAACAGGATGCGCTCAAAGTAATTTAATAATTTTTTATTCTACGTATTTGTTGCTATCGTCTAATATGTTTTCATATGATTTTTAAGTATAATTACCTAGGTATGCTATTCTATAGCTGATATTGAAAAGAAGGAGTCATGGTGATATATTGTGATTTTAAAGTAGACAAAAATGAGATATACCATTTCAACGCTGTTTGCATAAATCAGCACACTGTTATTTTAATTTTAAATTGTTTGTTTAATTTTACATAGCTCATGAAAAACGGGATCGGAAGTCCGTCGAACGCCAATGTTGCCACTACTAATGGTCCCGCTGCACCTAGGAAAGGCAAAGTAGGCCGACCAAGAAGAAGCCGAGACTGACCTTATTAAACTCTACAATTCACTATTATGTAATTAAGAATTTTTGTCGCACATCGCAGCCATTCCAATACGTAAGTCGACAAACTTTTATACCATGCACGAAATTATCTCTTTTTGTTTGTAGTATTATTAGTCAGCTTTGGTTTATCAAATATCGTATTATTATAGTTGTAACTGTAAACTATGAAAATGAGTACACCTTTGGACAGTTTGCATTGAAAAATCACTATTTTCGACCTCACTTCGTTACAACCAATATACATGTGTTACAAGTTTAGAAGCTGTGTAGGTTGGTACCCTAGTCTATCAAGGCCGCACATTTACATATCATTGCCACCATTCTGTGCAGCGCATACAACTATAATAATGTAGCAACTATTTCTACATTATAAATCGATTCCGGCGACAATTCCTGGATCGACTAGATATATTTAAAACTTATTGGCATAAAACTCATAATTAAATTACTTGTCCTTGAAGTAATTTTAAAACAACAACAATCATTTTATTATCAGAATACGTAGGTAATATTGTTTTTAAAGGTATCAATAATGAATACCGCATCGCCCCAAAGCGACTAATTTGTACTTAATTTTCCTGCAAGTTAAATAAAGCAGTTTTTTTAACAAGATGAAAATGTAGGTTACATCACTTTACATAGCCTTACATAATGTATCGACAAGTTTTTTTATTGTACGAAAAGCTTTTTAATTATTTAGAGTTATTCCAGTTTGAGGTAGACCAAAAACTTTTGTGAGTGATCTGGTCAGCTCGCCATTAAAAAATCATTGGTAGCCATGCAGGTTGTTGTCGTTGTCAAGCTGTAAAGTATAAAATAAAGTAGGCAAAATTTGGAATATAATCGTGAAATACTTCAGGTAGTGGGATCTTGACGCGTGTAAATAAGTTAGTAGCATGTCTTCCAGTCTTGAGAACGGGCAAAATAGGAAATAATGAAACTCACTTGGATTTGTCGACTTGTGTTGGTGACAGTGACAGCATGTCAAAGGTTCGAGCATCTTTCAAGTGAAGTGTAGGGATTCTTTCTTTTGGCCTGCGTCTGCTGCTCCTTATACATGAGTAGGTAGCTTTTTTTGCTCACTGCTTACATTATACCAGCACCAGCCTATATTTCCAAGTTGATACGTATACCTACGTGGTAATACTGAAATCGGTGAATGTTCTCAATTCTTCCCTTATTTTTGGAACTATGTGTGTGGAAGGTCAGCTTGAGCATATAGGCATTGATATCACTTGAAACAGTTTGTCGGTTCTCCTCTGCTACGCGATACAGAGGTTGCCTCGGTATTCACTCACGATACATAAAGTACTTTTAGTGGAGGAGCATCTTTGGAAAAGAAGTGGGCTCTGCAATGCATGGGAGAGTAGAGGAGATAGGAGGAGAAGAAAGAACGTTGAGCAGAGTCATGGAACCGAGTGACCATATCACTTGTAAGCAAGCATCTTTAAAGTTGCAAGTAGGAGTAATATACCCATGTATAGATTACAGTCCGTTTTGGCAGAGCCGCATGTACATGCTCTGTGTATTTAGCCGTCCAAAAGTGGCTATGAAAAGGGAAGGAGCGTGTATAAAATTGGAAGAGTGTATATAAGATGTAATGGAAACTGGACTGAGGAGGAGGAGGTACGGTTCGAAAATATTACGTAGAACAAAGAAAAACTGGAGTGTTTCTGTATGGTGGTGGTAGGAGCTCAGGATTCGAATTCCTCTTTAATAATTCCACCTAATTAATCTTTAACAATCCAATCGGTCTTTCCGCCCATTCCATGGAAGATTGGATGGCCCCATCCCATGCATCCCTTCCCATCTAATCTACTAAATGTACTTAAAATTTTTTCATCCTCTTCAAGCATCCAAATCCAATCTATGAACGTAATTTAAGTTTAACAACAGAGCGTTCTTGTGAACAAGCTAAGTGGACGAGAGTGGAGCGGGAGCGTACATAGTATGGTTCATCACGAGTCGAGTGGATTCGGGTACAATTCGAGTCGAGTCGAGTTCGAGTCGGTTCGAGTCAGTCCTAAAGTCGACTCGAAAACATTTTATCGGTTTCGAGTCGAGTCGAATTTTAGTAGCACAAGCTCCGAGTCGAGTCGGATTTCAGTAACATAACTTTCGAGTCGAGTCAAATTTTTTTCTAAAACTTAAAAGCAATTTAATTTAATGTTATTTGTTGTAACGAAGTACTAAATACAAAAATTCTTGTTCCTAACACTTAACCCGCAATAAATATGCATAAAAATAGAATTTTATTTTATTAGTGTATTTTTTTTAATCAAACGCGTTTTTGCTTAATAATTGTTAGTAGCTTTCGAGTCGAGTTTAGAGCCACCCGACTCGATTGTGTTCGGTTCGAGTCGGGTTCGAGTTTAGCAGTTTTCTTATCGGTTTCGAGTCGAGTTTGGTATTTTGATCCGACTGCAATCGAGTCGGTTCGAGTTTCGAGTCGAGTTTGCCTAAACTCGACTCGTGTTGAACCATAGTACATAGGGCCAGACAGTAGGCACCACTATTTTCGTTCATATTGCTTCTCAGCATATTACGTCGCACCTACCTATAAAGCCTCCTGCCTACCTACAATACCTCCCTATGTCTGGCTGTCTATAGTCTATAGTCTATGCTATGTTCCTCGTATGTAATGCATTTATCGAGGTTTTGTTGTTCTCTGCTGTTCTTGTGGAAATAAAACGAAACGTATACGTGAAAGTGAAGGGACTTCGCCTAATCATTTCCTGACTATTCTCTCACATCCACTTCTCACCTGGTGAGACTCATGGCTTGGTGAAAATGAAAAAGGCTTCTCTCTCTCTGCTTTATATTGTACTGTTGACTGTAATGCCTCTCTGTGTATTCTTGATGATTTCTATGAAAGGGTTGCTCGGTCTGAAGGACTTTTTAACCGTCTCAGCCCAGTCAACCAACCATTCATTTTCATCTTTTCCCCCCTCTTTACTCTTTATCAAGCTGTATTAACAGAAATATTTGTGTCCCCGTACTTACTATTAGCTCTAAAAACGACTTAAGTCCAACTACTATAAGAAGTAGCCATGTTTAAGTCTGTACTTTTTATCCATCTCTATGATTAGATTTTTCTAGTTCTTACTCCGTCTCCAGCACTATGGAGATGGTTGGGACTCAAGTCGTGGGCTGAAAGTTGTTGTTGTTGTTACTGTTGTTAGTGTGGTGCCGTAGGTAGATTAATTTGAAGTTTGTTCAATGCATGCACATAATGAGTTTCTCAGTCTTTTTTAGCTTTTACTATGTACACAAGGCTAATGAAAATAAAATGAATCCGACAGTTTTTTGATAACCTGCCAAGGACATGGGTCGAGAGAGAGAGAGAGCTACTCTCCGACTCCGTATCTTCCCATAGACTGACTAATTTAAGACCTATTAAAAACACGTAATTTTCTTTCAACAATACATTTCATTAAAAAATTTCTACAACTTTCATCATGGGAAGTGTGTTTCATTAAGGTATTTTTTTTATAATTCCAAATTAATAGAGGTCCATGTTTTTCCTCCTCCGTGAATGGTGCTTGTAAGTTGTGCAATCTCTGAACTAGATACGGAGTTTAAATGATTCAAACGGAGTACTCAAAAAAAGAGTGAAGATCAAAATATTTTTTGTTTGTGTTCAAATTAGACAGGACATACAGCCTATAAAATTGTAGCGTAAAAAGTAGAATACATTTAAAAAATTAGTTATTTGTTCAGACAGGCAGAGCTAAAAGTTAGTGTGTAGTGTATACAGGTACATGTTATATGTATACTAATCAGGAAATAGTAAACGAGCACAAAGTGAGACAGCAATAAATTTTTCCAAGTCTGAGTAATTTTAAACGACGTTAAGTACAACAAGTTCCACCTGAAAGGACATACCCACCTCACAGAAAGCAAGAAGTATCTGAGCCCAGATCTTTTGCTCTCGCTCGATTCTATAAGGGGGAGAGATGAAACTAAATACAGCCAAAGGATCATCACGGCATATCAAGATGAAGAATACATTTCCTTCTTCACATAAAAATATACTACTTACATGGTTCTAGAGCCTGGGAAGATGAGCTCAACTTTGATGTTTGACTTCTTTGACTGCATCTACATATTATGTATGTGTGTGATGTACTCCTTCAAGAACAGTGCAGTGTGAAGGGAAAAAAAGAAAGAGTGTTTAGCAACTTGAGCCGCTTGTCCTAAGTATAGGACTGCCCTTATTGGAAGGAATAAAATATATCCGAGTTGGAAGATTGAATACTTGTGTCCAGGGGACATTTACCGTCGAACAAGACACGGCTGGTCGTGGGGAAAACAACGGGATGATACATTGAGCACCGAGCACGTAAAGCACTCCGATCCTGATGTGAAAAATTGTGAATGTTAAGTGAGAAAAAAGTGGAGGCTGCGGAGATGAGCTCGTAAGGCTTCCACAACACACAGTTCTTCCGCAGACTCTTGATGGGGAAAGAACAAGCTCTCCGACGACCCTCGTTTTTTAAATGTGTCCGTAGAAAATCCTTCCACGTCTGGAGCGTAGTATTAAGTTTGAGAGACTTGGGTAAAAATATGATGGGGCGAGAGGGAGGAAGAGGAATAAAGGAAAGAAGGTGTACGAGCAGCAGGAGCAGCGGAGGAGGAAATAAAGAGCGGATAAAAGCAAGATTGAATGGAGGAATGCGAGTGTGTTTTATTTGATTTAGTCTGAGAGATAATTGGGAGGGCCCCTTGGTGTTGTGACCTGACCCGAGGGTTAATGAAAGAGGTTCGTGTCACTCCAAGGGGTCTCCAGTCCCTCCACCGTTCCGATGGAAAATTTCAATCCCAGCTGGTCAAATGATAATGGAAAGTACCCCCTCTGGTCCTTCCGACGATCTTGTGTGGCCAATTATCTGTACATTGTGTTCTCCGTCCTGGAGCTTTTGTCATGTCGATTACTTTCCCTGCAAAACATAATCGGACGGGAGATAGACAGAGACAGGGGTGGGTATATCCTTCGAATGTTGTCCTCTGTCCCGTGTAATGCCCGTTCAGAGTGCCGACACCGACAGGGATTGTTCTGTTATTTTGTTTAAGATGTACAAGCCCCAAGCTTTGTCATTATAGTCATCCTGTCCCTTTAATTTGAGTGACTTTCAACTTGTCTCTCCTAACCGTTGTCTATTGACTATATCTATTGATTCTACTAACAGCTTAAAGTAAACTGTTTGAGTGTATTTGTGTTTTCAATTACTTCCATTCATCGCTGGTTATCGTTTCCTCCTTTGATTGCTAAACAACTTGTCATTTTTCGTCATTTGCTGCTTTGACTCACTGAGGAAAGAATTTTTCAAAAGTCATGAAAACTGATAACCCCTCGATTAGAATAAATATATGGACTTGCCACTATAGAGGGGGTTATGGCTCAGTTTCGGTATAGTTTCTACCTTTTCTGTTATGGGGAAGCTTTCATTTTATATATAAGATATTCGTCAAGCTGCATAGATGCCCCTTAGCGTGTTTAAGTGGTCGTTAATCACGCCTCGTAGTCGATTGATATTTATTTTATGTACCCACACAGTCCCTCTAATCACTCGATGGGCATACTTAAAAAAAATACAGTTCTTCTTGTAACGCCTGAATTTTTATGAAATACATATAAGCGTAAATAGAGAGAAATTCAAGTTTTAACTGGACTTCCCTAGTTAATTTTAGAATACAAATATTGTTTACACAGAGGGAAACTGCACAATCTTATGATTCGTTTCTTATTTGTGTAAACTATCATTACGTTTTTTGTACTTTTGTACTTTACCCAGTTATCTACCTATTTACATTGCACCACGATCCCCACGATGGATGCTACCATGATGCACATATCAGAATGTATGAGGAAGTATGCATGTTTTAAAATTACCTACACACTCGAGCTTTACACTTTCGGTTGGCTTTTATTTGCAAGGCTATGTTGGTGTAGGAGTAGATTAAACCCTTATCAGCTAGTGATTAAACACTCGAAATTAAGATCTTGTACTTTTTTATATATAAACAGGTAGTGGAATAAAAATAAGTTTTTATTACTTCATGCTTTAACCATTAACGTTATTTATACACTGCTTCATCCCCTTATATTATTCACCGTATATTATGTAGTAGCATAAGTGTTTTAGACATTAAAAATGTCTCATTGGTTAAAAAACTATATAAGATGCATTTAACTGCGATGTATACTTATGTTTAATGGGCTAAGCATAGATAACCTGATAGGCATGGTTGTATATAAGTTGTTGGTGTGCATATATACAATTATGTAGGTACCTGGAATCTTGTATTTAAATAGAAAAGAGCCGCATGAGCTGTGGATGTTGACGTTATGGCAAAGCCCTTACGTAATTAAAATTTTTAGCTGTGAATTATGCACGGTCTAATATTCTGCTACTTGACCACGTAATTTAAATTTTGATTACTAGTATTGGAGAGTATAAATGTCTGCCGTCTGAAAGCATAATTCCACTCAAATTACTTCATTCTAAAACTTTCCACGCATAATAATATAACCGATTGATGTTATCAGAATGATCAGAGCCTAGACAAACTCACGATCAGTTTATTGACGGTTTTTGTACTCTACAGTCTACAGCTGAATGATTATTTGACACTCCTGTCGGATTCGGTGTATCGTAACTGCCGTAACTAGAGCCGGAAATACAGAGAAGGACAAAAGGACGACGCGGTTCTCGTGTACTTGTGTTTTTTAAATATTAAATTAGTGCGTGTTCAATTTAAGGATCGCGTAGATCAAACATGAGAGATAGTAGATAGTAGGTACCTACCTATACAAGCGTGCTGTAAATAATACAGTAGACATGTACACACATGTGCTTCGAACTTGCTTCTCGTTAGTAAAAGTTGGAAAATCAAATACCTGAGACTTATGACTATGAATTATGGATAGTGTACTGTGATGAAACCCAAAACGAAGACAGTCCCGTGCTTTCAATTTAATCAATGGGAATAAATTATGCCTCTGCAAGTAGCAAGTACCTACCTAGTATTGTTTATACACCGCATGTAAAGTAAACAAGATACAACAAGGAAAAAGTCTATAGTTAAATTGAGCATTTTGAACGAGTAATAAGGTGCAGGTGGGTAAATACAAGTCATGTAAGATAATCATCAGAATATTGTGTCCAGAGGTGTACAGATCCTTCAACTATAATCACATTGTTGTTTAAATGCATAATTAGACCACTTGGTTTTCTCTTGAGAACAATAAATAATTTTAAATAAAAAAAATAATAAAATAATGTTTTTGTTTGTTTTACAGAAAATACCCACATGGTGACAGGATCGTCGTGCTTTGCCCTCTACTTTCCAGTTCAGGAAAATGTGCAGTACTCAACCAGATCTTTTTACATTGTTAATCTCCGATTGTGATTGTGCCGTGAGCCATGCATGTGAAAAGTATGTAAAACTCATCATAGTATCTACATTTTAAAAGACATCTCATCAACTCGCAAGAAAATCTAGCCCGTATCAAGGATTAGCAAAGGTTGTGGGACTGGGAATCATATATTTAATGTATGTATTATTTTGGGTTCACGGAGGAAGTACATTTGCCGACGCCGACTATGAAATGCTGTCACCTTGAGCACACTTACAGTATTAGAGGAATTTGAACAATCTAAATGACACCCTGTAGTCTTTTAGCGGAAGTTACTAAATTACACAGTTTATATCATCAAGTTTTTGACCACAGGAACGTTCAACTGAACTTGTATTTAACTAATAGTGAAGTGGACGATTTTCTGCTTGGAGCTCACGTCTATAACGAAAGCTTAAAATGCATTTCATCGTAATATTGTTCATGATCATTATTTTTATTAGTATAATAATCTCAACCGATTTTTAGGAAGCCTTAACCTGCTGGAATATGTTCTGTGTCACATGTTGGTAATGTCAATTTTAAACGGCTTCTCTATACTAAAGTTTTTCCTGCACGTCCGCCGAGCACCTGGTATACAAAACTTCAGCTTACATCAATCACTGGAGCATATAGTCTACCGTCTATACAGTTGAACGGAGCAGATTTTGTATACATTATGTGTTGGACATTAGTGCTTCGTGAAGATAAGACTAACCAAGCAATCGGACATTAACAACGGACAGACTGACGCATCAAACAGGAACGACAGGGACTTAAAAGACACCTGTCACTTCATACATCATGCATTCGTCTTTTCTCACATACCCTTATTATTGTTGAGACGACTTGATGATGATGATTATTACGATAGTAGTAGTAAAGGGCAACATCATCACATTTGAAGTTACAAGTGTCCACACAGCCCGATGTAACATTTTTTTGTCACATACTAACTATTCAACGTAGTTTCTACATTTTAAAACCACTTTTGCTAAAAAAAATATATAACCATGATAGTCTGCTTTAGTGCGAATAACTGTCATCTACTACTATAGTGCTCAAAAAAAATTCTATCGTGAACAATATGCTGTGCGTGGTAGAATAAGTTCTGCTTTCTTGATTTAAAAGATGACAGGACGCATTACGGTTGAAGTTGTTATTTCACGCAGTGGTTTTGGTGCAGTTCATTCTTTTAAGTGTAGTCAGTCAAGTCTCGCCCCTTGCATCGCCCCTTCGACTTTTTACTGTGGTGACCTAGTGTTTAGTCTAAAATGCTATGAAAAGCAGTCTTATTACCCACATCAATCTGTGTGACTTGGAAAAGATGACAATGCCATACTCCCCAGTATTTTTAAAGTAGTGACGTTGGAAAGTTTTGCAATTAGTTTATGTCAGACTTGTATCCTATGGACGACATCAGCGGTTTGGTTTTGTATGGAATGAGCTACTGATTTGTACAAAGTTTAATATATAATGTACTAAATTATAATCTACCTACCTAGATACTTATATATACATACATTGTAGGATATCAAATCTTTTCATGTAGATTTAAAATCTACTATAGCATATTAGTCAGTCACTTTAGCTTAAAGATTTTTTGTTTTTTAAAGATAATTCCACATCCGACTTTGTTATTTATTGCAGATTCGTAATTACCTAATAATTGTTTATTAATTAATGTAACTATTGTTTAGTGAGTATGCTATAGTAGGGTGTGTTCATGTCAGTGGATGTATGCATGATAGGCATTAATTAGACTGTACAAATTGGTTACGATTTTACGATTAGGTATTATTTATGTAGTATATATATAGGTATAGTGTACAAATGATATGAAGAATACAAAGAATGTTATGCAATGAATACATTATTAATGAAATTACTGTGCAAAAATAAAACTCACCATGTGAATACGCATATATTTTTAATTCTCATTGACTAGTTTATATAGTTTGTAAGTAAGTATAGCAGTGTAGGTTTTGTGACACAAAACATAAAAAAAGTAAAAAGATACTCTGCTGGTTGAATCCTAAATACGTATACGGTTATATTAATTACTTACACGGGCAATTTGTTTACAATTTACAACTCTTACGTTTTTATTTTAATTTATGTGTATATGCCGTGTGATATTTGTGACAGTGACGATGCAATAGGTCTTACTGTGTGGACCGGCTTATAACTGGTAATCATATTGTTTTTGACATATGTCTATATTATATAGTCTCTTATTTTACAACATAACAATATAGAACCTTATAGTTGGTAAGTATAGACATGTATGTAATACGGATAGCAGATTTAATTGTTTTTTCCTGGGTGGATGTGGATGATCTGGAGTACTACTACGTTTTTATTCCTTGAAAGTACCTACTTCTGTATTAAGTACTGGAAAACTTAAGTTAGTAGAAAATCGTTTCTTGAACTAACAAGAAGTTAAGTAGTACATTCTATATATGTGTACACAATCCACCTGCTACAATGTTCCTACATTCAGATTATTTTTAATTTGTGTAAACTTTGAGAGACTTCAAGAAATAAATTCTCATGGCATTTTTCATACGGAAGCAGCGCTCTTGTTTTTTTTTAGTTCTATATAATGGAAATATAAAACGAAACATGCTCCAACTATGTATAAGTATATACAATGAGAATCACAAATTTTCTTGTCTTCAGCGTTCACACTTTTATTGTATCACATGCACATAATTTGCTTGTGATATTCAAAATAATTATTAAAAAAAAGAAATAATACGCTATATAACATAATACATAGGTAATATGTCTGTATGCCATTATATTGAAGAATTAAATTCCATAAAAAAAAATTAAAATCACTATAAGCTACTGCAATTATTTTATTTTATTGTTAGGCTGTAAAAAATTTGTATGTTAATAAAGGTAAATGATATTAAATATTGATACAATTATCTATATAGTAGACAGTTTGCGCAGTTCGACGTAAAATACTTCCACGCTATACGTAAAACGCAAAATTTAATTTTTACGTTATTCAAAAATTACGGGCAAAATAACGTTGCACAGTTTGCGCACTTCAATATTATAACGCAAAAAAAATTACACGTTATATTCAGTAATTTTCAAAAATAGATTATAAGCTTGTTTTTCTTCTCGTTTTTATCGAAAGCACCACATATACTAAAAAAATGATATGTATTTACATCGATTATTTCATTTAGTAAACTATTTCCGCCATGACGTTACAAATTTTCAGTTGATAGCATCTGACAATTACGAATAAAAATGTTAGATTCAAAAAAATGTTTTTTGAAAATACTTTTAATTATATCGAAATAAGGTGTAAGTTGGCGTGGGATGTGTATCTGGGACGTTGGTTCACCACACATGTCGTATACGATCAACTTTCACATAAAAGTCATTCGCCCCTAGTGAGGATTGAACCCGCGACCTTGATGGACAGGCATGTCCAGAATCCTTGGATATTTCGCTTCGCTAACCACTGGGCCATCAGGGCTGTCAGTAAATCCGCGTAAATTCAAATTTTTACGCTAACGTGATATTTTGATTACGCTATACGTAAACGCTACCGTAAAATATAGCGTTACGTAATTTCAAATGTTTACGTAAAACTTCAGTTTTGCGTAAAATGGGAGGAGCTTACGTAAAAATAATTTTTACGTATAGCGTATAGCGTTTTACGTGAACTGCGCAAACTATCTAGTAATGTATACTTATTCATTCTACGTAACACATAGTAAAGTGAACTAAATTGTAATAACTCACACCAAGACCAAGTAAAAATTCCGCACTGTTACTATGTTATGATTAAATGGTTACAAAGAAGAAGAAGATAATAATATAACTTTTACAAAAACAAAATGTAAGAGCTAGAATGCAACATATATTAATTACTTATATAAGTTACAAAAAACAATAGTGTGTACTCACTCAGGAGGAGTAAATCATTAAAGAATTAAATCCATATGCACTCACTATCTTCATTAAATCGGTCTTTAATTTGTATAATATATAGCACTTGGCAATTTCCAATTTATTTCCTATCGTTGATGGCATGTAATTACTAATTGTATTGTTGAACAGCTACAGTCAGCTACTACATACGCAACTTAATTTGAGTTCTAAATTTTATTTTGTAATATTCCATCATTTTTGTTTCGCGGTTGTAGTCAGTAGCGAAGCACGAGTAAATTAACCAGCACCAGAATATGTATTTAGCTTGACTAAAGCTTAAGCTTCGGAAGTTGCCCACTCATAAATTATCATAGTCATAGTACCATTCAATGTATCGGCCGATGTAATTATTTAATTTCATTCCATTATTCTATTCAATTGGATGTAATGTATACAGAATACTTGATGATGGTACTTATTAGTCGCTCTTGCAAGGATGAGCTTAAGGGGTTGGTTTTATAATCTTATTTGTATTAAGCGGAATGCAGAAATAATACATTGCTACTGCATCATATAATGAACCTTGCATAAGAGTTAGAGTTGGTGCTGGAGCATTAAAGTCCTTGGAAAAGGTGGATGATAAATACGATGTTCCAGCAATGTGAAGAGAACGAGTAGTAGTAGTAGTAGTGACTCCATGGAAATTTGACCAGGAGCTACGAGAGAGAGAGAGAGAGGATAACATGACGAGAAAAATTAATTTAAAGGATGGAAGAAGAAGAAGAAGTAGAAGTATAGGAAGAACAGCGGCCGCGACGGACGTGATCAGGAAGGGGGATTAGGATCACAGGTGAATATTTATTTATTTTATTTTTAAGCATCTCACGTACGGGCGTGGAAATAAATGTTCTCTGTACATAGGTCCTAACTCTGAGAGAGCTCTTATTTTAGTCTCATCTCATTTTATTTACCCAGACTTATCCATGCTAATGCACAACTCAAGTGGACTTATTATAATTCATTATACACAAGAAAAAACGTCAGCTCAAAGCACCCGATCCTATTAATTCTCCACATCAAACTTGATATTAATATAGAACCGTACACATAGGCTTCATAGACTGCTCAATAGGAATGAAATATACAACCTTTTCCCCTCATATACGTGTGAGTCTGGCTGGATGAAGCAGCATTTTACATTTTATCTTCTACTCTCTCTCCCTCTCGATCTCGAATATATATTTCTAAACTTCCCCCCACCTTCGCCCACGTACCTACTCGTCTTTATTGTTAGGCCAAAGATCATACTGACTACACACTGCACCATTCCCTCACTCTCTGTCTGTCTCTATTTAAACAAGATTTCTGTTTACGTTACGATTACTTTTCCATCAGTTATAGTTTTAATGTCTGAGTAGAGACTTGGGTTATTTATTTAAGCTGAATGGTGTGGCCTATTTCTTTTTATTTCAAAATGCCCATGGTTATGATGATGATGGTTCAATTCGTCACTCAAAATCCTTCCTACTTCATACTTGAGATGAAACCCATTTGAACAAATAGATGAAAATTCCGAGAGAACCTTTAGCACACTGTTATTATAATTTATTTTTAATTTTTCAAAAAGCATCCTATTGGATATATTGGTGAGTTTGTTTTTTGAATGCCAGCCTATAGTTCCCCCTATGATTGCTTAGTGTTGATGAATGCGGACTGTAGTCCACATTCCATGCAAAATCCTTTGATTTTAGGAGGCTGATACTGTTCACAGAGAATTTCTTTATTGGTCAGAAAAGTACTAATATACTTAATTTTTGAACGGTGTCAATATGGAAAATTTTATAATAAACTGGAGAGAGTTGGTGGGAGTGAAATATTCAAACTATTTTCCTTGGATTCCCACTTCCATGTCGTATTCGACCCACTTATTTTACCTCATAGCAGGTATTCCGAATTACCATATGTATCTACTATCTACCCAGGTAGGTATGTTATATTACAAAGTATTACTACTTCTCTTATGCTATTAAATTTATTCATATTAAAACCATTAGAATATTACAAGCATGAAAAACAAACTATGGGGAAACATACTCTATACTTTCTGCGAAAATTACCTTAATGTACGTATTGTACCTAAACATATCTGATTTCCAACTCGTACTCTTTTACTTACACAACTATAGAACACGGGGCAAGGAGTGTATAGGGATATATACATAGGGATTAAGCACCCAACCTCCACTCAAAGGAGAGAGAGAGAAAAGAAAAAAACGTGAATGAATTTATTTTTGCAAGTATCTGTATATAGGTATAGTTGAACTGCAACAACCATAGAATTTAGTGGCGAGCTCTGTGAGAAATACCTTTGGTTGTTGAAAATGGTAACTTATTTACAGACTTCCATTTTGATTGACAGACGCATAACTCTTACTTGACTTTTAAGTAATAAACGGAAAAGAGCTTTTCCATAAAGTTAGCGGCCACGTTATAAAAGAAAGCAGATCTATTGCGAATATCACGATGATATGTCTGTCTGTGTGAGTTTCACTCGTATCCAAAAGAGAGAAAGAAAAAAAAACAAGCTGAGGGAAATGCCGGTGTACGAACGCGCGAGGCACCAGGTACGATCTAAATAGCTATAAAATATATATCTTATAATATGTATCTTCCCTAATAGCGGAGCTACATTCTACAGTCTACAGTTACGGCTAAGGCAAAAGGGTATATGGTATGCATTTAAGTGCGGGGTAAAGCTACAAGTTCGTCGTTCCTGCTCCTATAAGTTATGCTGGGAAAAGAAGACGATCTAATTTAGGAGGGAATACATAAAGGGGAAAAGAGTGAGAGATAGAGAAAGGGAGAATCTATGTCTGTATGTGCCTCTCTCTCACTGCTTCCTATGAGGCAGTGCATTTTTATTTCATTTCCAATTTTGGTAATGAAAAAAGCTTTCAGCCTAATCAATCCGGGTTCTCCGGCCTAACGTGCTTTTAAAGGCAATTGCAATCTGGAAGCTGGAAACCAACTGACTTCTCCATTCCTGTCTACGTCTGATGAGATGGCTGTGGGGACACGCGTAGTCTGACTCAAGACTCCACCAACCACATATACTTACTCTAACTACGTATATAAAGCAGAGACAGGCAGTTTGGGAAGTTTACACTAATCCTAAAGATATACTCATATATATGTGAAGGCTTTCTTCCACTCACTATCCTCACTCCACTGCATTATAGACGAGGTAGTTAGACCTTGTGCATTATATATATCCAAAACTTCAACTCCCTTACACTGTTACATGTCTGAATCATCTGGATTCTGGATTTCTGGATCCTCTCTCAATATACATAGGTATATATAGCTACGTTATTATTGCCTCCAAACTTGTATGTTTATCCCTTTGACTTATTGAATACTCCTTTTGTATTATTATCATATTTTATCTCCGACCTCCGTAACTTTTTACCGTAATTATTCTGTCTTTTACAGACATTACACCAACCATATCCCGTGATGATAAGCGTCGAAGTCATCATAATCCTTTAGGTATTGCTACTACTATAGCATCCCACATCTGCATCCCATCCCAACATGATTAAGACAGCCTACATTTCAAAGGTGTCTGCTTACAACCGCACTCCGTACATGATACAAATTACAATCTAATGAGGGCATTTCGCGTTTAAGGGAATCATATATTTGTTTAATATAGCATATTATGTGAGTATATCGAATTTATTAAATATCTGTTTCAAAAGAAGTAAAAAGCTGTTATCAATGTAATATATATGGGGAAAGAATGGGTCAACACATCCTTCAGTTTATATACAATAGTCATAAATTCAGAATTAAAGAGTCCTAGTACAATTATTATAGATATGCATATATACTTTATATATATATCAATGTTAATTATATCTCTCTCTACGTCTACGGGCGTGATTTCATGTTTATTGTAACTTTCCTCGAAATTTGATGAGGAGAATAGATGTGTAATTTATCTTTGGCTTTAAAAGCCCATAAGAATTAATTAGTTTCCTCGATATGGGAAATTAAATGTTTTGGATATGACGCTATTAAATGGAACGCTCCATTTGTTAATTAAGAGATTTGCAGAACGACACTTTAGAAAATTGGAACCAGAATTAACTTTTGCATCGATAAGTTCTTCTCGTGCTCGTCCTCGTCCTCGTCATTGTGGAACAGTCCTACTCGTGCCCTATCACAAGAGTTCCATATGTATAGACACATATGTTTGTACGATTCGGTTTCGTTTTCGGTTAACGAGTTGGGAATACACCCAAACATGCTGAATACTGGCTATAGCTATGCCTTTTAGCTTGTAGTTTCTAACCCGCCGCCCACATCCCATTTCCCTTCTTCAATTTCTGATATATATATATATATATACATGCTTCCAAGCCAAGCACACGGCCGCTCCAAATTCCACTGCTCACAGTATACAACTATTTTATTTGTTTCTATTTGATCAGATCGCAATACTACTATAAGCAATCTGACGATAGCGTACTATAGAGGCACACATTTATTGTAATTAAATCTTTTTCTTGATTTTGTAGGCTTGAAATATCTGTCTGTAGTATGGGAGAGAGAAATCGGCTCCAGCAACAGGGAGCATAGGCGACACCTAGGTCAGGACAGGGAAGTAGGTGTAGGTAGTGGTAGCAGCAGTAGTAGTCCATCACGTGGGGACTGGATGAGGAGAGCATGGTCTGGTAGTGGTGGTGGTAGGACTGAAGCACTAGAGCCATCACGTGGAGACGGGATGGGCAGAGTATGATCTAGTAGGATCTATCCAGACCGTGGTATGGGGAACACGAGCAAACGGCATGTTAACAATCTAGGTACAGTAGCAGGCATAGGGCTGTGAAGTAGTGGTCGTATGATGAGGGACCGACCAAGTCCATTTGAGAAGACGAGGACTGGGGGAGCAGGAGGTAGGCCCAGGCAGAGAGACTAGCCAATCAGCGAGGGAAGGCAGGCTCATATGGGGATAATAGCCAATCACTGGTAGGGTTAGGAATGCCCGTAAGTGGGGTATCTTGGGTCGGTCTTCAGGTTGAGTGGCTCACGAGACGATGAGCGAAGGAGACGATCCTCATTCCTTTGCACCCCTCTAGTAGAGAAGTAAGTCGGTGGAAGTTCGGCTTGTTCGTGAAGCAGTAGAGACATCCTCAGTGTAGAGTTTAAGTGTTAAGTTTAGAGTATTTCAATTACGGCTGTGTGAAGCCATATTGGGGTTTACGGAAATATATTAAATTGTGAATAATAATATTGTTAGTGTGTGACTAGTAATAATTGGTACCGGGTAAACCGGGTATTGTGAGTGTATTTTTTCCCGACATAAACTGACATTATTGTGGGTCGAAAGACCGGAAAAGAGACGAATAAAACGGTATAAGTTGTGTATGATTTCCCCAGACATTTCCTGTGTGTGCGTACTAACTTTAGGCATATGGCCGACAGCATATAGGGGGCTGTGTAAGACTTTATTTAATAGTGTGTTTCATTCGGGTCCAAATTGCCCCGGTCAGGTAGAGCCATAGAGATCATTGTTGTGCATAGACTTGGCTGGTCAGACAGGCCAGTCTCATATTGCCCATAAGCGCATTATCTACCTCTTGACTGTGGAGGCTTGACATCTTGGAGTGGAGGTGCTGAGGGTAAGGTACCAGCACTTGCATACGAGTGAGACATCCTGTATCTCCAGACCACACGAAGGAGCTCAGCTCAGACCGAGCGCTCCATAGCAAATCAAAGGGAGAGCACCTCCTCAGACCACACGAAGGAGCATAGCTCGGACCGAGTGCTCCCCAGCTTATCAAAGGGAGAGCACCCAGCGACTAGACCCGTGGACCTGGACCCGAGCTCAACTCGGGCTCTTACCTGGCTATAGAGCGGCAGGTCGGTAGGTCTCGGGCTCAGGAGGTGAGGACGTGGCGAAGAGGGTCGGTCACGAGGATCGTAGACCTGGTGAGCAGACCTCGCTTGGGGGTTCGGGACGTGGAGCTCAGCTCAGCCGAGCAGACAGTGAGCAGGAGCAGGGGATCCCGAGGTCCGGACCAACCGAGCGACCGAGAAGGAGGACGTCCACACCTAGTTGAAGGGAGGTTCGGGTGCTAGGAGGCTAAAGAAGTGTGGGTTTAGGGTGTTTTAGGAGATTCCCCTATCACACTGGCGACTGCGACGGACACAAGATCATCATCTTGTTAGAACCAACGCACACCAAGGTGAGATAAACCAGTTCCTTATTTCTAATTTGCACAAATTTTTTTTTCTCTTTCGCTATATTTACGGTAGAGCATTAGAATAGGGCTGGTAAAATTAGGTCACGAGTTCCGAGACAAGAGGTTCGACTGAGCTATACGCAGGCAGGTCAGGCGAACACCGCACTTGGAGCACCCGGACCTACGGGGAGAGAGAACTACCATCTGCATAGGTCACATCTCATACTATTGAAGGTAGAGGTTACACACACGACAACTATCATACCAACATAGTCATATAAGGCATTCAGTGGTACCGGTAATAGTCGCGATACCACAAAGACCGGGGGTCTGATCGGCTGGGCGACTCAATTTGTCCAGGTTAGGGTGGTCTGCAAGCAGATCAGCGGTGCACTGGTCGACGCGACGGTCGTGGGCTAGGTAGAGATCCCGAGAGCATCGAGCAGGGGTACAAGGTTGACACATACAAGGACCGATATAGTGCGACATACCAGAGGCACAAAAAAGATCCGGTAAAAATCAGGTCTGAGATCCAGAAAATCCAACCGGGACTAGGGTGAGCGGTTCAAGACCCAAGACGGACGTGAAGGATGGCGGCATCACAGGAACTGCAGGACCAAATGAAGGCTCTATGGAAGAAGCGGATAACTCAGTTGGTTCAGGCAGGCGAGCTAGACCCGAAAGATGATGAGGAATGGGGGGACTTCGATATCCAGAAGCGTTGGTTTCTGTACCAATGGTCCATCCTTCGGAAGGAAGAATTACCGAAGTTAATGACACCCGACCAAGTCCAATCCCTATTCGCGGAGAGAAATAAGTCAATGCGACAATTGGAACGCGATGGCGACATCCGGTTCAGTGGAGTCTTTGACTTGGGACAGGAAGAGGCAAGAGCTCAGAGACCCATCCTTCCGGGGCCGATAGGCTACCAAGAGGAGCGAGACCAGCCCAACCCTGACTCGCAGCAAGTACGGGAGCTCAAGAAAGCAGTTTATGATATGTCAAAACGTCTTGAGCAAATCAATCTGCTGTTAGTCGAGACTAGACGGGACAACGAGGAGCTGCAGGAGACCGTCAAAACCAACCACAAAGCAGCGCTCGTAAATGCTATGCTAGCCCGGAAGGAGAAGACCACGCAACAATCATCAGCATCTGAATCCGGGGAAGGCTCAGATCCAGCAAATCCAGATCCCATGGATGCAGTCTTGGAAATTCTGCGCCTACAAATGACGCAAACATCAAAAAATCAAGAGCTTCAGGCAAGGCAGAGAGAGCTCACTTTAGAGATGATGGCACCAACAGGGTTGAGCATACTTCCGCAAAAATTCGACCCAGTAGTAGACATCGCATCAAACTATGTGGCATCCTTCGAGAATTATTTGGAGGTTCATGGGGTCCAACATAAGTCATATGTCACAATCTTCCAACAATGCCTCTCTACACCACCAGAAGCAGCTTGGCTCCGAGCCGTCTTGATAGACGTTGAACCTAGATGGGGGCCCGTGCGGGCAGCGTTCTTAAAGGCATATGACAAGACGAACATGCAGGCGACATTGGACCAGATAGTCTACAATAAGCAAAAGCCTTCCGAGCCCATCCGCACCTGGGCATCGAAGTTCTACACCCGGCTTAGAAACATCCAAGAACCACAACCATGGTCACCGAAGGAGATCATGAATCGCCTTAAAAAGAACATGCATCCCAGCTTGGCAGGGGCATTTCCACCAGGGACAGCGATTCCATTAAACATCAGCGATTTCATAAGCCAGGTGGAGTCCTTCCATCAATTACGACAAAGGGCTGATCGTGAACGCGACCCTTACCGACCCATATACGACGACCAGAAGAAGAGGTTCGATAGCTCTTATCGACAAACAGACCGAGCAAGACGATATTCGGGTGGCAGTCAAGCCGGCCGCTTTACGGAACAAAGGAACCGGAGCTCAAGTCGCGAGTCACAATCATCCCGTCGAGACTCTCCAACAGGCTCACAATACGGGAACAGAAGACCCAGAGAGCGATCTCAGAGCCCACCCCAGCGGAGCTCTAGACCCGACAACCGGCAGACCAGGAGTGAAGCAAAGCGCTCAGGGAAATGGTGCAGCATCTGCATCAATGACTCTCATGATACAGTAGCATGCAAAGCAAGAAAGGCAAAGCTCTTGGCGTATAGACTACTGCAAAACTGCAAGGATACAGCAGCAGACCAGGAGGAAGATGCAAGCCAGCAGCCGGACATCAAGACTACACCAGAACCACAAGGGACGGTAAAAGAAGAACCACAGGATCGCGAAATCTTTGGTTCCATGCGACGCTCAACTCCTCGAGCAAGAAGAGCTCAACTGATGAAGCAACACGACAAGGACAAGATGAACCTCCTCTCCACAAAATTCATCGCAACACCGCTACCTGAAACCGACGAGTATTTAAACTGGTCTCAGACACGGACTTCGAAGGGCATCCGTGTCGAGTACAAAAAAGAAACCGAGCCCCTTTCGCCCTGGTCAACATAAAGGTAAAGCAACAGCTATTCCCCATCTTCGGGTTGTTAGACTCGGGATGTACATCCTTAGCTATATCAAAAGATACATGTAATAGACTAGGCTTAAAAATAGACAAATCAGAGATCGAGGTAGCAGGTTTTGATAGCATACCCAAAGCGGCAGCAGGCCAAGTGACACTAGACTTTAAAATAGCGGGTAGATGGTTTAGAGAGCAGTTCATAGTCCAAGAAGGGTTGATGTATCCTATTTTTATAAGTAACTCATTTCGATGGAAACACGGCCTCAGCTTTGACGACGTCAAGGGCGAGCTAAATTGGGCAGTTAAGACTGAGGCCGAGGAAGAACATCAAGTGGGGTACTTTGTAAGAGGTCTGGCAGTTCGATCAGAAAAAGATGTCTGTGATTTATCACTGGCACCGACTCCAGATCCATATGACCGAACCTGGATCCAACGGACCCCAGTTCAAGCCTTCGTAGAGATCCTGGCGCAGAAATATGATCGAGTGGTCCGAAGTGACGGTTCATCGGGCATAACAAATGCAATAGTACACGACCTAAGAGTCGACCCCAATTGCCCAGTCATATACCGTAGACCCATTCGGCGGCCACCGGCCATAGCCAAATGGGTCGATGAAAAGTTGGAGGTACTGGAGAAGCAGGGCAAAATACGCCGTTCGACTTCACCGTACTCGTCCCCTATATTACTGATTCCAAAGCCGAACGGAGACAAGAGGTTGGTAGTTAACTACAAAGAGCTGAACAAATATACTCCGAAGATCCAAAATCCCATGCCAGACATGCACATGATCATGGAGCAGCTCCCTCCAGGTCGGTATATGTCAAAAATCGATTTACGATCAGGTTTCTGGCAGATCCCGATCTCAGAGTCATCCAAGAAATACACAGCTTTTCATACACATACTGCATGCTGGGAATGGAATGTCCTTCCGATGGGGCTGAAAAATGCTCCTATGATCTTTCAGGAGCTCATGAACCTGATCTTCGGTAGCGTCATTGGTAAATTTTTATTCGTTTATTTAGACGACATATTTATCTTTAGTGCAACAGAGGCCCTGCATAAGGAACATCTAGAGTTTGTGTTTAAGACCCTGCATAACTTCAATCTGTCCATTAACTGGGAGAAGTGCGAGTTCGATCTACCGGAGGTCCAATTCCTCGGACATGTAATTACCAAGACTGGAATTACGAAATGTCCCAAAAAAGTCGAGGCTATTCGCAACTACCCGGTCCCCAAGACCAAGAAAGACATCCAGCGATTTTTAGGTGCCATTGGGTGGTATATGAGGTTTATACCTCACTATGCGACACAATTAGAGCACATTTTTGCAAAATTAAAAAAGGAGGAAGATCCTAATCGACCTTTCAATTGGGGCCCGGAGCAGCAAACAGCTTTTGAGAACATCAAAGACGAGATTGCAAAGGAGATCACGCTCAATACTATCAATTATGACCAACCTTTGTACGTCTATACTGATGCTAGTGAGGTAGGCTTGGGAGCTATTCTAGCTCAGGAATACTACTGCGACAAGCTTAAGGCGGACCGCTTCCGGGTGATCGAATGTCGAAGTAAGTTATTAAATAGTGCAGAGCGCAAATATGAGGCGAGAGAGAAGGAATGCTTGGCTATTAGATTTGCAAATCGGGTGTTCGACCCTTACATCCGTTACCAGAAGGACGTGATTTTTAGATGCGATAACCAGGCCCTTTCCTACTTGAAACATGCAGCCACGAATGACCACCTCTACAGTAAACACATTGTGAGGTGGGCAATCGAGCTGGGTGATGTAGTGAATGATACAGAGTTTGTCAAAGGCGGCGATAATAGACTCGCAGACCTCTTCTCACGCGGCGCTCTGCCAGATCCAACGCAGGATGACGATCCAGATCGGGTTGACCAGTGCATAGCGACCTTCACTAGTTCGAGAAATAATATCGAGATCGACATGGATCTGTTGGACCGGCCTATGCTGCAGACCCTACAGAGAGCTGACGAGGCGATCGTTACTATTACCAAGAGCCTGTGTCGGGTTGGACATCGGTCCAGATATAGATATGATTACGCAGTAGTTGAGGGCATCTTGTGTAGATACATCCCAAACAAAGAGCAAGGTCCATTGAAGTCCATACTAAAGCAGAGCACCCATGCAGATGACTTTTATAGCAGAAGGGTAGACAAGCTCAGGGCCCAGCGCCAGGTAAACACCGAGGCAGGTAGTCAACTGCAACAACAAGGATCAGCGCAGCCCAAAATCACACCCTCCATGCTCCGAGGGGGCAAGCATATCAAATGGTCTCATCCACTGATTACCGCAGACTTCCTGGATCCGGAGGTATCCACTACTAGGAAACGCCTGGTTCCAGTAGTCCCGCAGGCCATCGAGCGAGACATAGTTTCATATTTTCACGATACCACAAGGGCAGGGCACCAAGGCGCCGAGCGGACATACGACAAGATCAAAAAGCGATTTTGGTTTTACAACATGGCAAAAACCATAGAGGCATACGTTAAGACCTGCGAAGCATGTCAACTAGCTAAGCCATCTAATCAGCTAAGACCCGGTAGGATGGGCATCCATTCATATAAAAACAATATCTTTGAGTGTGTTCATGTAGACATTGTAGGGGAGCTCACCCCAAGTGCGGGCTACAAATACATAGTAGTCTGTGTGGATGAATTCTCCAAATGGGTCAGCATGGAACCCCTGACATCAGTCTCCTCAGTTAAGATCTTGAGATTCTTGCAAAAAGTATTTAACACGTTCGGCACCCCGAACCGTATAGTCTCCGATAACGCATCATACTTCTCAGGGGCGGACTGGGAGGATCAGCTTCAGGAATGGGGTTGTGTGGTAGTGCATGTGGCACCATATCATCCAAATCCAAATCAGTCAGAAAGATCGAACCGGGATATTAAGAGCATCCTTCGAGCATTCTGTCTTAAAAGTCAGACAAAATGGGCAAGCCAGCTCGGTGATTATATGGTAGCATTAAATACATCAAAATCTAAGTCATCTAGGTACTCGCCTTGCCAGTTAAATTTAGGAAGGGACATCATGCTTCCAATAGATCGCAAATTGCAACTGCAGCGTACGTTAGGTATCACGGAGGATGAGTTTGGGGCAAAATTATTATCAGACATCTCGATCATCAGGGAACAGGCACATAAGAACCTGAAATTGGCTCAACTAGCTCAGAAGAAACTCTTTGATCGGAACAAACGTGACATCGTGTACAAGGTAGGCGATCTGGTGAAGACATTTAACAAGCAGCTATCATCGAAAGATGCGTTGTATTCCAAGTCGTTAGGGGCTAAATACACTGGGCCCTGGCAAATAGTAGAGGTACATTCGGATCTCCTGGTCAGTATCAAGGACCCGGACGATCCAAACGACATACCCTCTAAATTCCACACCTCGCTCATGCTTCCATACCATCGGAGAGCAGAGGAGGAAGGTAAAGATGAATGTGAGACCCAATCACGGCTGCCCCGGATAGCAATACCAGTCGGTGAATCTCGGGTCATCCAGGCAGGCGGAGTCCAAGGTATAGAACAGGTTAGGACACCAGAGTCAGACACGGATGCTCAATCACAATCGGAGCCAGAGGACAGTGAGGTGGACTGGGCGATAGGACCACTAGATAGGTCTGATGAGTATGAGCAGGAATTTGACGCACCTCCCGTGATACCAAGACAGTCGACAAGGATCCGCAGACCCCCGGACCGCCTGGGCATAAATACCATGCGGACTGGCAGTACCGGATTCAGAATGGGAGACCTATTAAGGATGTCCTTCCACCAGGACGAAACATCAGATTAACAGCAACAACAGTGCCACGGTCGAGACTAGTGGCATTAAAATGGTTTTGGGATATATTGGGAAAAGTTTTTTTTTGGTGATGGTCAAAAGGGTTTAATTAAGTTTTTTACATAAAAATATATAAAATGAAAAAAAAAAAAAAATAATTTAGGTTAAGGCGGAGGTGTAGAGGCTGGGGTCTCTACTCTTCCGAACACGTCCTATGACGTGTACGACGTTAAACTGCGCCGTGTGCTCGTCCCGAGTTCCACCGCAGGGGCGAGTATAGGGTAGGTTACTAGTGAGTGGGTAAATAACTCCCACCGGCAAAGGAATCATGAAAGGCTGAGGTTCCAGCCTCGGAGCTACAGAGCTCCTTTGCTTTGTAACCAGCCCTATTCACGGCATATGGTGCAGAGCTCGAGAAATCCACATACCGGGAGCTGGTGTCCGATTTAGATGTTGGTGGAGCACCTAGCACGGAGATAGAGGGCCCGGAAAGCCCTCATTGAAGGATAGCTTAGGGTAACCTCGATCAAAGGCATGGGGAGCAACAGATCCACAGGACCAACGCGGCCCAGCATAGGTAAATTCATTCAGTACAGTCTCAGCGACCACCAGCTCGGTCGAAGTCAATTCACATTGTTTCGCTCAAAACTGAGAGAGCTTGATAAACCAGCTAAGATGATAGTAAGTAAGTCAACCAGTACAGTCCCAGCGACCACCAGTTCGGTCGAAGTCAACTCACATTTGTTGCTCAAAGCTGAGAGAGCATGATAAACCAGCCGAGATGATAGTCGATCCAATTTTCAGATTCAGATTCACCGGAGGACCCCGGTATTGGGATCATTAGGTTCATGATGTACCAGATTAGTAGATAATTCACGAATCCAATGAAGTCCTTTAATTCCTCAAGGCTAGGAAGGTTAGTGTTCAAGCCTATTGTCGAGTGCGAGATCACAAAAATGGACCTCAAAAGCTCGGTATTCCTCAAGCTAGAGAGGGTAAACAAGCGCACACCCACCGAGGGTTAACAAGAAATGCAAGTATTGCGATGACCCAGGTGGAGACAGTTAAACAATACGGAACAGAACGAGAAGGACCGGCAGGACCGGTGGAATGGCCAACTCCTGCCGAAAATAGGTAGCTAGAGAGTTAGATTACAGTTCAGATACAACATAAGCAAGATAGATAGCAAATTCTCAAGCTAGCGAGATTAAAACAAGCACACTCAGGGTTGAGCAGTTGTTTTGCGGAAAAGCGAGGTACACCACAATTAGCAGTTGCGAGCAACTGGATCAAAGGGTACTGACCAGCGAGCCGCGATCAATTGTGACATTCTGGAGTACATAGCCGGGTACGGAGATACGTCAATAGTTCTCAAGCTAGCGAGGCTAAACAAGCATAACCAGAGCCCCAGTCAATTGTGGCACTCTGGAGACCATAGCCGGGTACGGAGATACGTGATAAGCGACAGGCATTCAAGCATGTTCGGTGTGAGCATTTTGTAGAATACGGGACAGGCCAAGGAGCCGTAGTTGTGATGTTCTGTAGTGATTAGCCGGGTACGGAGATACTTCCATAGGACAATGGTACATGTTAGCACAGAGCTAGGGCAGTTCAAATGCTTCCCCATAAATATTATTTTCTGCTGAGGATCCAGCTAAGAAGTCGGTCGTGGGGAAAAGCAAGCGAGCCAACAGCAGGGCAAATGGGTAGCCACGCATGCAGGTAGTCACCGTCAGTAGGTATGAGTCCTCAATGCTAGGGAGGGTAAACAAGCACACAACGACGAAATACCAGGGGTTCCAGGCAACTAGAAATTGACCAGGAAGAAATGGTAGATGGGCGTGACGAAGACGACATCCTGAGGTCCAACAGTAGGACGAAGGAACAACATTCCAGTTGTGGAGGCTTGAGCGGCCCGACAGAAGGGTCTCGAGCCTTTGTAAAGCAAAACGCGATATTGGCAGCAGGGACAACACTATAGGTTAGTCCTCAAAAAGCTATGAAGGACAAGTAAAACGGTAGGAGCAATATCAGGCTCCAATTGAAGGTGATACCAGCATAGAAATGGTAGATTGGAGTAGCAAGGGTTTCCGACCAGTATCATAAGCATAGCAGGTATAGTTCCTCAAGCTAGAGTGGGTAAACAAGCACCACAGGAGGGTTTTGTCTTCAATGTCAAGGGAATGGGCTGTGACCAGCAGTAATTCCATTATTTGTACACACAACCGAAGCCACAGTATGTCCAAGCCGGGACAGCAAAGGACTGGGCCAGATACAGTGGGGTTAGATTCAGTTCATAGAAAGTAGTCGATATTATTCCTCAAGACTAGCGAGGGTAAACAAGTCAGAGCGGCAGCTCCGGGTTAATGACAACCACCGGAACATCTTGTCCAGGACGACGGATGTTTAAGCCACACGCAAGTTTCGCAGATTAGAATAGAACGCAGTACTCGACAGACATTAGCTTAAGTAGGGGCTAATTTGACACGTGAATAGAGCTCACGTCAGGCACAGTGAGGCCATAGCAAACTTCTTACGAAGCCGATATTCAGCTCAGACCCAGCGAGGTATAGGGCATAAAGGAGGGTTTTCAATACGATGCACCCTCCCAACTAGGTCGAACCGACATACAAAGTCGGGGGGACCACTGGACCCAGGAGTTGAGTTCGCCATATGATAAGCCATAGGGGCGGATGGCAATACATAAGCATAGGGTCACGGGGGCATAGCCTTAGGGTTGTGACTAAGGGATAGAGCGGCGACTCTAATGAATCTGTGGGGGATAATATGGTCTTTTGGGCTCCCTGGGCAGGATTGTAGGGCTCAGAAGATCTCCATTCAGTTATGCATGATAATTAAGGGAATGGACAAGGCATGTAAAGCTCGGGTTTCGTATCAGATGGCATGATCTGAGAATAAGATACGGGTTTTATATGTATAAGAGAGATGGTGAGTCTCACTTAGACCTTGTCTAATCGGTGGTTTTAAATTTTAATTTTAGCATGGCAGCATCTCCAGAGTGGCTAGAAGAGGTACTGGCACCACTCCATAAGGTATCATGGACAGCACACTCATCCGCTCAGGGAGCGTTTGACCCGGACTTCAGACCGCCTGTGGCAGCCAGACCAGCAAAACTCGGACCAGAGTCCCGGAAAGCGAAAGGCATCGCAGCACGAAGATGCATCATACCAATACAGCTTCGGCCACAGGAAGACCCTTTCTTACGGGAAGAAGTCGAAGCATATCGCGTCAAGATAGACGATACGCCGGATGGGGATCTTACCGATGCTCAGATCGAGGAACAAGACATCAACGGCCGCGTCGTTAGGCATTTTGTGGATCGAGACGGCGCTTGGCCAACCAAATCTCAGGGACTTCGGCCTAAAATACCGGAGGAAGTCATCATTATCCCTGAAGCAACACAAGAGACTGAGATCCGAGTAGCTCTATCCAGGTTAGATAAGTCCCGTAATCTCGCAATTCAGGTCTGGCGAGCAAACAAACACACCACCAGGAGGGGATATATTTCAGTGATCGGGATCACGGATGGGGCTCAGGTCGTCTTAGCAGGATATTCAGCAATGGAACCATCGGCAAGGGCACATATATTGGACTGGGTGGACAGGAACCTTGCAGTGAAGTGGATGTACGAGCTGGGAGCTCAGTTCGAGATCCTTAGAAATTTCGCAGATATACGTCCTCGACATACGGTAGATGTGCGCTACCTTCTCAGCCGGTGGTGGCGAAGGCAGTACGGTGAAGACATCCCGAGGCGAGTAGATGAGGTATTACTCACATTATTTCCAGAGCTCGGGATCACAGTTGAAGACTGGCTGGAGGACAACCGTCCAGCGAAAGGAAAGGAAGGCCGGGTACGGTACACGGCAACGCAATACAGGTATCTGGTCTCCAAGGTGTTGGGAGTCTACCACTTGGGTCGCTTATATGCAGAGTCCTTCTCTTATGCTCAGTCCGGATTCGATCGGTGGATATCCGTGCCTAGGACTCGGATAAAGATAATGGATACCAGGATGCCAAGGGTAGCTCCGGATTTCTCGCCGAACCAGTGCCGCCGGGAACTCAGTAAGGTCCTCTACCAATACGGGCGACTCTATAGACAGGCTAAGCTTAGGAACAAGGAGACATTTGATGCTCGGGGAATACTAGCCATCCTAGTAGTGCTTCGCTTAGACATGGCATATCACCTAGACCTACAACCGGGCGAGTGGCTTAAAACAACCACGTTGGCATATATGTTGCAGGCGCAGTTCTATTTGGAGAAAGACGTTGTCACGGAGACTCAGGTATCAGCGAGGCCCTCTAGCTTCGTCCACCAATATGCCTGTACCACTCAACAAGCAACCTGGGAGTGGTTTACCGCAGCATTCGAGGCTTTTAAGACCTTCGTGGACAAGTGGTGTATGACAACCAATAAGGGAGAGCCACGCCGACCAGCTCAGCTTATGCAGGGCAAGGGAGATCTTAGGAAGTGGATAGATTGTCATAATCTGCAAAGGCATGTAGAAGCAGTGCTGAGAATAGGAATCGTAGACCTCTTAGATGTCAAGGTGAATATTCAGGATTGGGACGATTGTGTGACGTCCAGGTCAGCGGACGAAGATGAAGAGATCCGAACGGAGGTTATCATACAAGACTGGAATGATAGACGACAAGCGTATCGAGCATCTGAAAGGCGCAAAGAGGAACGCCGGCGGTTGCAGAAAGCACAGCATCAGCAGGAGGCGGTCGATAAACAGAAGAAAGCAGTAGAGGCTTCGGAGACCACTCCAGCTAAGGCACAACGGCAAGATCAATCTCTACAGCAAGGACCGAGCACCCGTAGCCACACTCGATTGACGCCAGAGCACAAGGGGGGAGAGAGGTCCAGCAACAGCCCAGGACCACAGGAAAGCAAGCAGGTGAACATCAAGAGGGAACGTCCATCTAAAAGACCTAGGGTGGAGATGATACCAGAAGAGGCTGATATACCCAACCCTTCGACATTAGAAACAGTATCATCGGTCCATCGAGATGAAACAGCCCAGGATAACCAGCCGTGGTCAGACCGGATGATGAGAAGCATCTTGCGATCGGAACTCGTTTCTGAGGACGAAGCACAACAGCAATTAAATGCACAGCAAGGGAATGCAATCACAGCACTCCTGGAGAGTACGTCGACCCGGGTGTGGAGTAGTAGGCACTCCACACTAGGAAGGGTTTACATGCTTAACAGGGAGGTGGGGTGGTTGCTGTTTCCACACAATTTCGTGCCGGGACGATTAAGGGGCGTGGGTGCGAGCAGCTCAGGATGGATATTTGCTCCTACTCAACCAGCAGTAACCGACTGGTGGCGAATATGCAGGACCTGTCGGGCGATTGGACATTCCACTGCTGAATGTTTCGCAGTGAAGACCCACCAAGCGGCAGTGCCGCCGGAGAACATTGATTATAACCACCCGTTTTTACGCTTACCAGGAGACCAGGACATCATGTTCAGAGCGGATGTGTTATGCTCGGCCATGCATCTCATCAACATTCGCTCCTATGAGCTCAAGCAATCGGAGGAAGATAGGCAGGCAGTGCGGGCCACCCTGAGGGACATGATGCAGAGCCTGGCGAGCAGGAGTGTGTATGACATCCTAGAGTTAGTGAAACAAATCCTGGAGGCTGAGGGGTGGCAGTCACCTAATACATTGCTGCCGGTCACATATGATACCGTGCTGGATCGGCAATTACAAAGGATGCAGGCACGGGCTCTTTATTTGATCCAGACAATAACCGACATGAGAGTGCAGAATCGACCACCGGGGACCCAAATAGAAGATCAGGTCCTCCCAAGGGACATGGTCCCAGTTCACTGGAGAGCGCAGCAAGAGCGTCAGAGACAGACAGATCAGACGGTAGCGACCCGAGCTGTGACCAGATGGGATCCGGATGCGGCGTTGCAGAGGGTCCTGGACAGGGTTCATCTCCGTCGGACCTCCTTAGAATTTGGATCACTACAGGGATTTTCGGCATCTCCAAGCACTTCCAGCTCAAGTAGACAGGGGACTATCGCAACCGCAAACCTTTCTCGACGTAAGGTAGATGTATCGGCTCGGACACCACGAAACGGAGCTGAACAGAGAAGACCTGAAGCGGATCAACATCGGGATAATGATAGTGATGCAGAGATCCTCATAGAAGATGAAGACCTTCTCGATTGATGCAACATAGTATGTGAGGAGGCATGAGGTGAAACTACTGATATGACATGTATATTTTATTTATTTTTGTACTTTTTATAGTTGCTTTAACCTTTTTTATACATTTTATTAATGGATGTTAGCATAGTGACCTTGAGGGGAGTCGAGGTAGATGAGTCGAGGAAATTTTTATGTGGAGACATGTATTATGGGTGTTATTAATAACCGGGTGTGCCGGTACCCAATCATGATTATAAGTTTTGTAACATGGCGTTCTTGTTATTGATGCATACATATACCTAGAAAATGAACTTTTATTGTATAATATGACTACATGATAATGTTAATTCCTGTTATATGGTTAAGATAGGTGAGGTCGGTATAGGTGGATCGGAATAAGGGAGCGTAATCCAAACATATTGTTAGATAGGATACTGGGGCTCGTGAGTCTTCTGGGTCTCGAGGTAGAGAGGTCTACACGTTGAAGCACGGGGACCCCCCAATCAGGTCGAGTCTCTAAAAGTTTTCAGGTTTACTGCCACATAGCAAGAGAGGTCCTCAGGTCCACTGCTCTATTTACCTAGTCTTTCTTAGGCGGGATCGTGGGAGAGAGAAACGGCAAGCTCTTTCAGCTAAGAGTCGTTCCCGTTTCCAGTCACTAGCCTCTTCACTTATTCTCGGCGATGCTCAGGCGGTAGAAGAACCCTCTACGATGTTTCAGGCGCCTGGCAAAGTTGAGAATAGTGGGGGGGACAGTGGGAGAGAGAAATCGGCTCCAGCAACAGGGAGCATAGGCGACACCTAGGTCAGGACAGGGAAGTAGGTGTAGGTAGTGGTAGCAGCAGTAGTAGTCCATCACGTGGGGACTGGATGAGGAGAGCATGGTCTGGTAGTGGTGGTGGTAGGACTGAAGCACTAGAGCCATCACGTGGAGACGGGATGGGCAGAGTATGATCTAGTAGGATCTATCCAGACCGTGGTATGGGGAACACGAGCAAACGGCATGTTAACAATCTAGGTACAGTAGCAGGCATAGGGCTGTGAAGTAGTGGTCGTATGATGAGGGACCGACCAAGTCCATTTGAGAAGACGAGGACTGGGGGAGCAGGAGGTAGGCCCAGGCAGAGAGACTAGCCAATCAGCGAGGGAAGGCAGGCTCATATGGGGATAATAGCCAATCACTGGTAGGGTTAGGAATGCCCGTAAGTGGGGTATCTTGGGTCGGTCTTCAGGTTGAGTGGCTCACGAGACGATGAGCGAAGGAGACGATCCTCATTCCTTTGCACCCCTCTAGTAGAGAAGTAAGTCGGTGGAAGTTCGGCTTGTTCGTGAAGCAGTAGAGACATCCTCAGTGTAGAGTTTAAGTGTTAAGTTTAGAGTATTTCAATTACGGCTGTGTGAAGCCATATTGGGGTTTACGGAAATATATTAAATTGTGAATAATAATATTGTTAGTGTGTGACTAGTAATAATTGGTACCGGGTAAACCGGGTATTGTGAGTGTATTTTTTCCCGACATAAACTGACATTATTGTGGGTCGAAAGACCGGAAAAGAGACGAATAAAACGGTATAAGTTGTGTATGATTTCCCCAGACATTTCCTGTGTGTGCGTACTAACTTTAGGCATATGGCCGACAGCATATAGGGGGCTGTGTAAGACTTTATTTAATAGTGTGTTTCATTCGGGTCCAAATTGCCCCGGTCAGGTAGAGCCATAGAGATCATTGTTGTGCATAGACTTGGCTGGTCAGACAGGCCAGTCTCATATTGCCCATAAGCGCATTATCTACCTCTTGACTGTGGAGGCTTGACATCTTGGAGTGGAGGTGCTGAGGGTAAGGTACCAGCACTTGCATACGAGTGAGACATCCTGTATCTCCAGACCACACGAAGGAGCTCAGCTCAGACCGAGCGCTCCATAGCAAATCAAAGGGAGAGCACCTCCTCAGACCACACGAAGGAGCATAGCTCGGACCGAGTGCTCCCCAGCTTATCAAAGGGAGAGCACCCAGCGACTAGACCCGTGGACCTGGACCCGAGCTCAACTCGGGCTCTTACCTGGCTATAGAGCGGCAGGTCGGTAGGTCTCGGGCTCAGGAGGTGAGGACGTGGCGAAGAGGGTCGGTCACGAGGATCGTAGACCTGGTGAGCAGACCTCGCTTGGGGGTTCGGGACGTGGAGCTCAGCTCAGCCGAGCAGACAGTGAGCAGGAGCAGGGGATCCCGAGGTCCGGACCAACCGAGCGACCGAGAAGGAGGACGTCCACACCTAGTTGAAGGGAGGTTCGGGTGCTAGGAGGCTAAAGAAGTGTGGGTTTAGGGTGTTTTAGGAGATTCCCCTATCACAAGTATCAGTAGTTAATAGTAACAATAACTCCATCCTGGATGGGTGGACTAGGATTAGAAATCATGGTCTTAATTATTGATCTCGCAATAGAAATAGGAATTAACTTTCTTCAATTTTTGAAATCAACATTTACCATGCAATTTTAACATTAGGGATAAAGCTGATTCTGACGTATAATAATAACTCAAAAGTGTCATCGTAATTTTTAAAATTGGCGTCCCTGTTTAAAGAATTTTAAAAGCGTAAAAATCTGTTGTAATAACTAATAACTACTACATGCGCTTGTGATTGTGTGGGGATTAGGAATATGTACTTACATACAATGTACCTGTGTATCTAATACTGATAGGTACTACTACTATTACTACTGCATGGAATTTACTCGTGAGTGGTCTGCTTGGTGCCCCCGGTTCTTCCACTCATGATATGAATTGAGTGCCCTTTTTCGGTTTTAGTTCTGCGGAAGCAACAACACGCTGCCCATATATATACGCGGACTAGCTTCCGTGTTTTCTTTTACACATACCTTAGATACGTAGGCATGTGGATGCATACCTACATAATATGTCTTCACGCCGGAGCCGGAACCAGAGCCAGAACCAGAACCAGAGCCAGAGTTGAGGAGCATTTCGGTTCGACTTCATGGTTGATAGTTTGGAGAAACAGGAAGAGTGGCCGCATTAGGAGCAGAAGCACGCGTCGTTCGACCAAATTTGGTCTCTTCTATGGAGTCAATCACAATATTGAAGTCAAATATCGATGATTGTCTCTGTGTTGAACTTGGCTTTTTCCCTCCGCAAGCTTGACTTTTTTTTCATACTTTCCTGTCCAGAGTTCATATTGAGTGATTTTCTGATTGAGCCTCAGATTGAGCCTTTTCCTAACTCTCTCCGTCTGTGTGTGTGTGTCTCTCTCTCTCTATCTCCAGCTTTACATTACTACCTACATTGTATTAGCTCTAACTACCAACCACCATCGCCTTCGCCTTTTTCTCCTCCGTGTGACAATAAGTCTATATACCTACTACCTAGTCGATTCCTATCAGTTTGGCTTGCTTATTCATTGGAGGTTACGAAGCGGTGGCGGTCTTGGGTTTTCGCATATGCACATAATGCGTCTATCAGCACGCCGCTATTTCTATCCAGACCCAGCTAGTCAGCTTTAAACATCTTTGCCTCTCTCTCGCTTCTGAAACAAAAGATGGGTATGGAAGTCTGATTGTTGAAACGGAAGGATATGGAATATAAGACGTGAAGACGAAAACGAAAACGAAGACGAAGTAAAACTAATGTAAACCTGTAGCTAACTAAACTCACTGTATAAATTCTTATATACAATAGATCCAAAAGTGTACCTACTGTAATTTTTTCATATGTGTATGTGTCACTTATATATATACGTGTAGCTCCTTATTGGGTAACGTACATGAATGCAAGCTTGTCTTCCTATTTGGCTCTGCATGTACTTCCTATTACAATTATTACGGTCAAGTTAAAAATCACGTCCCAAGAACTGCGCGGAGCTACGGGGAAACTGTCTTTATAGTGGATAGTGTTTCTTCATATCATTACAGACACACACACATGTCCAGCAAGTCTTTAAGTCCTCAACTTTAAGGATGCAATTTAGCCATTCTTCATGTGGCGTGTGGTGTGTGTAATAATGAGAGTGGACCTATCCTATTTATCTACATCTCTGCTTGACCCATCCCCATCCACGGGTGAACGGGATTCGAGGTAGACGGCGAAGTAAGAGGAAGTGAAAGTAAGAAAGGGCCAAGACAATAACTGGAGCAGAGGTCATTTTGTGCTTTGAGTTCCTAAGCGCTTCGTTGAACAAGGGAAGTAGCTACATACAACAGGCAAGAATGCCCGTCCGTATATAATTACGTACGGCACCTATATACCTACCAATAAGAGGTATCCCTTCACCCATATTATGTTGACTTGTTTCTCCAGTTATCACCAATGTATACTTTAGTAGAGGCCAGGGCCGGGCAATCAATGAAAAAAAAAGAGGAAAATCTTATGGTATCAAATTAGAGCTTGGAAACCGCTTGCTCCTGCCTTAATTCGCCTCCTTAATCTTCTCATTGCCGGAATTGACCACTGTGGGAAAATTCCCAACAACTGGCAAGCCAGGAATGAGAGATTAGATTAGCTTTAATACACCTGACGACGAGTCATTTTGATCAGGGATTAAAACTTTTTTCAAAACCACACACACTCATCGTAATTTACTCAGGTTGCTCTCTGTCTGTCTCTGTTCTCATCCCAATATTTCTGTAGTTTTCACACACACACGAATCCTACACTAAATATAGCTATATTGTATTCTTATATTTGGGTTAAGTTTTGAAGGTGAGACGTAAACCTGAAATTATTAACACTTGTCAGTGTCTAAATATTAAGAAATTATTAGCTCATTGCTATTGTGTAGTTAAATAATTTCATACTTTATTTCACTTGAGGAAATGTTCGAGCATGACAGGTACATGTAGGGACTGGGACAGTGTAGTAGAAATTAAGAAAAAAGGAATCTGAGTTGAAAAAACCCGCCGGAAGAAACTACTTAAGTTGGAAGAAACAAATATTTTATATTACCCATGTGGTTCGCATGTTAGTTTAATTTAATTGAAAGCTGTCTTCAAATTTGGTTGGCATTTGAATTAAATACTTTTAAATATCTCTGTGTGTATCTGTCAAAAATGAAAACAATAACGTGAGGTGAAATTGAAGGTCTCTGTGTACAGTATAATATAGTGTGTATAGAATCAAAGGATAAGCACAACCCGTGATGTCGGCCTGTCCGTCCCTTTGCATAACTAATCATTCAGGCATATGGGATAAATTAAAAATTTGAATAAAATTCAAGAGAAATATTTTTCTCTCTCTCTCAGGATGTGTCTGTCTCAGGATCTTCTTCCCATTTTTCTCTGTCTAATATGCTCTACCACTGGCCACCACTACCACTACCACCAACATTCAGAGCCTTTACTATTCACTATAGGTACATTTTTGCTTTGGGATGAATTGTGAGTTTGTTCCTTTTCGTGATCCATGTCAAACAATATATTGTATGTTTCAGCGTCAGTCCGAGTTAGAATGAAGACTATTGACGACTTAATACTACAGTAAAATGGAGAAATGCTGACAAGTTGGATGTGTAGAAATTTGTAGACCGTCATTTTCATGGTCGGCCAATTAGATTGTGTAATACATAAAAATCCTCTAGTGTTGTCCGTTGTCCGTTGTGCGTTGGGGCTGGAGGAATACTCAAGCTCAGGAACATCAACATCATCCCAAGCTTCGTAAACTAGATAAAGTCGAAGTCGACGTCGAGAGGGACTGATTGTGTGAGAGGGTTCTATATCGCAGCCCTACATACTATAGAGGCAATATAGGCAGTATAGGCATTTAGTATTTAGGCACCAGTTTCAGTTTAATATTATGTAAGTAGTGCTTCTATAATAAACCGCATCTCTACCTTTTGAATCTTTTACATAGACATAATATGTACATAGGTAGGAAAATATATTTTTCCAGGACTGAGGAGTGTGACGGAGCTTCTGACTTTTTCAACCTACCCCGCTGAGCCGTCCAAGAACTTCAACCTTCCTTCGTTCCCTCTCCTCATAATCTGAGGGACATTATGACGTGAGTAATAAGTTTTGATCAACAAAGGCAGAACTTACTACTATACTACTACTATTGAAACTACATACATTGTGTTAGCTACTACTACTACTACTACTGCTCGAGGACGAGGATGGAATACACTTTGCTTTTAGTACCCTACGCTGTCACTGTCTACACTCTTATCGCTTTTACTCTAGACTAAATACATTCATTATTGCGTGTGTATTGTCTCTTCTTGACTCCCTATACTAATTTGTCTATCACCTCAAAACTCTAAATAACAATAAAATTTGCATTTAATATAAACATTTCCTTATACTCCATACAGGAACAAATGCATTTTTGGGTTTCACTTTTTTAATGTTTTTATTTCCAATACCAATGGCAATAATATGGCCAAGGGCAGCATTGTATTTATGTTAGTGGGTACGTAGTTGTCGACTTTGAATTTCGAGGAATGCACTATATGCAAGCAAAAGGTAAGGTGGGGTGCAGAGATATCTCTGGACTGACCGTGTATCAATGCATTGTGCTACTATATTGGTTGGTACCTACGTAGGTAGGTAGGTACTTTATGTTACAGCGTGAGATGATCAGAGACTAGTTCATAATTTTCAGTTCATGTGTTTCGAATAGAATAAAACCAGAAGGACCAGGATATTATCATGGAGCGATCATAATAAATAAAAGCCCTTGTTTCCCTCAATTGCATTGTATGCAAATTTCTCATGACGAATTTAAAAACCAAAAAAAGTTCTTCATCATTGTCCTAATGAGTCTCCCCATGTGATTTCAACCGAGTATGTGAAATAAATTACAGAGCTATTTTTTATGCATAGGATCACATTAAGATCTGAAAAATGGTACTATCTCCCTCTGTCTCTCTCTCTCACTCTCTGGGCCGCTAGATCTAGAGTACTGTACTGTACGCGCAACTCTCTTATGGAGAGATCATCATCATCATAAGGTATTGGTGGTTGAAATATTAGTTGTAGTAGGGCATCTATAACATATATATATAGCATCTATATCCATCGTGACACGATGCGATGATGGGACTGTGCTGACAATGAGATTGAGGATTAGATTGCGACCTTGAATTTGAATTCAATTCAGATCCAATTCAAATGCGACACGGTGATCATAATCTAATGGGATTTTAACCACGTCTATACATTGGGATGATTAATTCATTTTCTTCTTTCAAATCCAATGGCTTCTCATAATAACGTCTTGGTGAGCACCACCAACACCAACGAATAAATTAAGAAATTTTTTAAATCTTCACATTTCTGCAACATTCAAATTGAAAAGTTTGAAGCAGAGCCCCTGCGACAGCAATTTGAACTACATCAGTCAAGATGAAGGGCTAATTATATGAAATACTTATATCATGCATCAGTACCAATACTCAAATTCATTTTCAAGAAACCTTATACGAAGCTGTAGGGTACACGGACACTTTCCTCCTGGACGTTTTCCTCCGGAACATTTTCCTACCAACTCGTACGGAAGAAATTTTCCCCCTAGTATTAAAATCACATCATTGGACGATTCCTTTTATAGAAAATTTATGTATTCGTAGACATTCTTGAAAATATGGAAAATATATCTTCTAATGCTACGCGGGTCTCTAATATAACGCTGGGGGTTATACTTTTTCCTTCAAGTTTTAATACAACGCGGGTCGTTGTATTAGAAGATACACGGTACATACATGTCTGCTTGTGAAACATAATATTATGATTACAAAAGTTCGTTTTTATGTATTTTACTTCATTGCATTGAGCAGCAAACTTTTTTACTAACAAATTCTTATTAAAACTTAACTTTTTATTAATTATTGTAGATATCGGACTGATGTTTTAACTAAGCATTGTTTGCATTTGCATTGAGTTTGTCCGACTTCACTATTTGTGCAATAATATTCATAACACATTTGTTTGCTTGCTTTTGATTAATAAATATTTATTTAATCATTACTTCATAAAAAATCCAGCGCTTCCCGCTTGATTTTTCTACCGTCGGCCCGAAGTAGATGCTGAGCTTACAGTGAATTGATTCGATCAGTGGAAAACAATGGTTTTGTAGTATGGGCTAACAGCTGCTAGGTACGTGTATTGCTGGCTAAAATTGGTGGGGTACGGGTGGTGCAGGTACGAGTGGGCTTGATAAGAATAGCAAGGGGACGAGTGGGCCAGGTAAGAGTTTTGATGATATCAGTGGGCGGGGTACGAGTGGGATGAGTAACAGCAGCACAGGTTAGAGTTAGCAGGGTACGAGTGGTGCGGTGTACTCATTTTTGGTTTAAAACTTGTTTGAAGAAAATCGGTTCAAAACTGTGGCCTTTAGTGTACGGCCAACAGACGGACAGATGGACGGACAAACGGACATGACCATTTCAATGATCTTAAGCTCAGCATCTAAAAATGGTGAAAAGAAATACTTCAGCAATTTATTTCAAAATGCCAGCATACTTTTGAGAATGTCTACAAATACGTTTTTCTGGAAAGGAACACTCGTTAATTTTAGTGATGTGATTTTGATGCTAGGAATGAAAATGCCCTCAGTACTAGTTGGGAGGAAAATTTTCCTGCGCATGGATATCCTGAAGGAAAAGATCCAGGAGGAAGTATCCCACAACCAACTGCATAGCAATAGTCAACCGAAATAATTTCCTCAATTTTCTGTAACCTGTCTGGTAGGAACACGTAGTTTAAAACCACCTATTCAAGCTCAAATTTTGTAACTGAAACCGTCAATTTAATTTAATATCCACCGCCCACTGCATATTCTTGTGAGTATAGGTACTTCAAAATTAATTTTTACGTTTAGAGAAAATTATATATTTAAAGGAAAAGTTTACAGAGTATAAATTGTATGCATTATATATTAGTATCAGTATAGTCTGAACCTTGCAGAGAACTTCATTCAATATGTTTTCATTTTAAAAAGTTAGCTCTGTGAACAGATAAAGCTCAAACTAATAAATTGTTTTTAACTTTAATTAATTTTTTTGTGAGAAGAAGATAAAAAGGCGAAGGCGATAACGAGCAAACAAACGAATAAAGTATGTGTCACTTTTAATGGACATCATCACATTGAAGACTTACATACATACATACCTACCTATATGTATTCCATACATGATAAAAATTGAAGAGATTTAAATTATATATATCCAACGACTCCAAGTTCTCCAGCATTTATGACTTGTGATTTTGTAAACCTGAAGCTTGAGTTGGACTTGCAGGCTCAAAATGTGTAGGTACCTAGATTATCTTTAAAATAGTAATTTTTTTTTGTCACAGCAAATTACTGATTTGCCGCCTTCCTTGCGCGTTACCGTCTTCAAAGCGATGGGAATGGAAAGAGGGAGAGAGAGAGAAGGGAAAAAAATACTGAAAGAAGATACTGTGGCAGTGTGGAGAGAATCAAAGTAAAAATTTGAGATAGTCCAAGATTATGAAAGTATGGATGGATGGGCATGGCAGCTTGGATGGAGTATGGAGACGAGAGAAATGATAAGAGGAACAAACTAGGGACACTGACGAGAAGGGAAGAGTCGGATTATATGGAGATGGAGATGGTGAAGTGAGTCTCATTATTGTGGAAAAGCCTGAGGCAGTGATTAGTTTGATGGTTGCCTGCACCTTTAATGGTGCATACCTGTAATACATAATGACCAGACAGGTGTGTTATTCCTCATTATTATCTACCTCCAGAGTTTTCAGTCTTGATTTTTCTTACCAAGTTTACATAATATAATGTGGAAAACTTGGGCACATATCTATGTAGTCCCTCTCTCTCTCTCTCTGCCTCTGTCTCTCCCCCTCCGCGTCTCACTGAGTCTCTCAACTTTGTCCATGAAATACACAGATAATGATGGCTTCGTAGTCGTAGTCGTAGCCGTACTCGTACTCGCATTCGTAACTCTATGGATATTTTTTTTTGAATTGCCTTGTTGAACGTTGAATGGTGGTGTGTACTACGTCTCACCTCCGCACAGACTGGATGAGGTACCTACTACCTACTACACCTTACTACCAACTATATATGTATGCATAGAGGTCCATATTACTCAAGAGGACCGTGCATCAAGTATGTCTGAAGAAACGTTCCGGATGAAATAATGCAGACAGGAAGGCATAATACTGCAAATTGAGTATGTTTTCCTTTTTCAAGTGAGTTAAAATGTGACTTTCATCCCCCGTATTGAGAACGATAGCATTTTTATTAATCTCATGCAGCTTGCGCCTTTCATTATTATTGCACCGCATTTTAAATGAATTTCCCATTACACGCTCTTTAGCAAATGGAATGTATATAGGTACCTTATACAGATACTGAGCCTCCCCTTCCCCTCGTCTTGAGTCTTGAGTATAGCTTTAGTGTGGTTAAGAATTATTACACTGTGACCGTTGAACGTTCTGGTCATATTAATTAGTATTTCAATTACATTATCATTATCATAATCATATATAATTTAGTCCACGTCGGCGTCAGCGTCCACTTTCGGCATCGCGGCATCATCCGCGTCATCAACATAAGGACCATAGGTTCTGCGGTTAAAAAGTGATACAAACGTAAAGTTTTTTTTTATGTATATGCGTAAAATAAAATTTATTTTAATAAATTATATTTCCGCGAATTAAGAAAAATAGATAATTATTATATTGAGTAAATCTATTGCATTCCTCTTCCTCTATTATGTACGCAATGAGTTGTCTTGCGTAACCTTCATAATATGATTGGGATAGACATTTATTAGGATATGTTTCAATTGAAATAAACTGTTTTGTTTTATTGGGAACTCGTTGAGAAGATTTCAATTCCATAATTTTCCAATAAATCCAATCCCTTTTCATTTCTGCAGTCCACGCATCTATATACTCTATAAACTGTCTACAAACTACAGTTTTACTCTGGTGGTTTTTTTATAACCTCTACAAAAACGCCTGTTGTGCGGAGCTCATCTTAACATTTACAAGTAATCATGCATGCAGTATGTAAATGTAAATTTTCATTTAATATGCATTTTACGTCCTTTTTGTTAGAATTCATTTGTCGTCAGCCCAACAAAGGGAAGATCAAGAATGTGGAATGTAAAATTCTTTTGTGTCATTGCGCGAACTTTGTGAGAGAGAGAGAGATGCTTTGAGCGGTTTGACTTCAATCGAATAGATTTTTTCCCTCTTGTTTTATGTACTCAACTTGTTCGTTCATAATAGATAAAGTCATTACATTTGGTGAAACGTCTGTTAATATAAGTATTAAAAATTTTATGAGGTCCACTTTCTGCTTCATGTTAGCACATTTGTTCCAAGTAGACATGAACATCTTACAATCCCACTCATGTCTCCGTCTCCGTACCTGTGCCCTCAACCACCGTGCCTCTATATTATATATGCCTCCTCACCTCTCCTTTTTATTGTCTGCAGGATACTTCTTGTATTTAAATTTAATTCTAAAATAATCACACCACATGACAATCCCCTTGTCCGCGGCGTTGGCATTGGCTATCTTTCTGACTTGGCTCTTGCACTGTCTTGAGTTTGGAAACAAGGGAAATATATGGAAAAAATAAAAATATCGCGCTTTTTTATTTAAAATCCTGTGTGAATCTCTGTGTATCTTTTACATTCGATATTTTATGTTGTTTCCTTTAATTTTCTTATTCATACTGGCACTCGTACAAATGGAGATGCTCGAGTTGATGTCGACAATCAGGTGTGGCCATTGCAAAAATTCATTCATTAATATTACTACAGCACTTCAACGTATGTGCCTATATAGTACTTCTTATACTTCTTGGAATAACGTAAAAAAGTACAGAAGTAGAACAAGTTTAGAGAGCTTGGTCTGTCTCGAATTCTCAAATGAATGTCTGAATGTCTAGCAACGGGATGCGGGAAAGTGGAGACTAAAATCCACAATGTGTATGGACTTGAGCCCTACACACATTTCGGAACATCGGAACAGAAATCCATCTTTTACATAAGGAACATAATGCAGTAAAAGTTCAGTTCATCTGTTAGTTAACTAACTCATTAAAACACAAAGTTTTATGTGAAATTAATTTCAAATAATTTTATAATGCTGATAAAAAAAATTAAACATTAAATTCACTCACACGAAACTGTGTGTTTTGCCCATATATTCCATAGGGAAACAGTGTATACTTCCTAAAATATTTCTTAAAGTAGGGTTTATAAATGTTAAAAGTTTAATTTAATTTTTAATATCATATCATATGACAGGGTTGTGGATGTATGTATAGGCAATGTATAAAATAGAAATGATTTTTTAACGTTTTCTACCAAAAACATTATTTGCCTAAAACTACCTCTACGGGCTGCTGACACTATCAAAAGAATTTTACTGTACGGGCCACGAGCTCCTCGCTATCAAAGTATGCTGATGAAGTACAGGCGGAACACTGAGCATTACTTAAGATCTCATTCTCATTACCGCATTTTTCTGCGCTGAAAAATAGAATACGGATTTGAAGTGACAGATATACGTATTAGGATTATGTATGTAGATAAACTACTGGTATATCTATAGACTTACCCACCGGTACCGATACCAGTACCGGTACCGACACCGGTAAAGCGGGGTGTACGAAAACTCCGTTGGATATTTACATAAATGGGAGATTAAAACTACCCAGATATAGAGACGAGAGAAATTAGCAAATTATAGTGTGCACACATATACATAAATTTCGCCTCTTACAATTAGTATTAGTACTAGTGGTAGGGAATACGGCGTGGTTGTTTAGAGTCCTATAATATATTTACATACATTTGTCAATGAGCGGTTTCCTTTGTTCGTAAGCAGTGGTCCAATTTTTTAATTCTTATTATTAAATTTGAATTCGAGTCTATACCGATGAGTTGATACTTGAATATGATTGGAAGCACAAATATTGAATTTAGTGTATAGAATATAGAAGACTCAAAAATAAGTTGGTGTTGCAGCAAAAAAGGGATAGAGAGACACAGAATATACTTTTAGCATAAGGTTTGGATTTGGAATTGAACTTTGTGTACACACACACATCAGGGCAAAACGTGCATATACACGATATGATAGAGTGTCGGTGAGTATAAGGGAGTTCTCAGAGTAAAGGAGAGAGAGAGAGAGAGAGAGCAATTCCAATTAAAAAATCCCCAATTAAGTTAATTCGTCGAATAATGAGTCGTCCAATTAAGCTTAATTGCTTCGAGTAGAGAACACCCAACTCCATACAGTTTCCACCCGTTGCGGAGGGACTTCCTCCTTACACTAATTAGCCCACTGACTTCAACTGTGTACAGTGTGTAGTTAGTACAGTCTGTAACAAGTACTTACATATAGCATAGCTCGAGCTTGGATTTATATCTTGCGGATAGATCCCTACGACAACATTCCGCTCCCTCCTGTAATAACTCTTACGAGTCAGCTATACCACTATGTACCACTACTACTACTACTACTACTACAGCTCTGTTCTTTCCCGTGTTGGCTTGTTCGCTTCGTACTTTGTACATTGATTGGGAGCATTTTATACTCTGTAACCAAATCTAACTCTTTACGTAATACGTACGGTATGACGTTCCACGCTTATTCCGCCGAGGGAATTTTATATACCTATTTATATAGAGTCTCCTATTATTTTCCGACACTGTGTAAAGTGTAATGTAAATGCAAGCTTGGTTTGTATGTAATTATATCGTCTAGCCACTGTCCCTCTGTCTACTACTATACGCCTTAAATCATGATCATGTTCCTGGCATCATAGATGATCTACACGGCTCAACTCTTGTTCATTTGATCTACCTTTTTGATTATAATAAGCATGTCCAGGCTCTCTATAGTGCTGGTAATTAAAAAAAATTAAATGAAAATTGGTCTGCTCTGTTTTGAAAACATTTTTAAAAGGCTCCGTGCTGTACCTGTATCTAATCAGGAGGACAGGAGCTAGAAAAAATTTTGTTAAGGTGTAGGCGTTATATTTTTAAGCTATATTCTAATAACCTAAAACTACTAACCAGACTTTATTATTTTTAATATTGAAAATTAAGATTTATTTCATAATTTGCGTGAGACAGATAATTTCCCATGTTACATAATAGATTCAAATTAACATAATCTTTGAACTGTGAGATGTGATCAGGCAAAGAGTATATATTGGTACCTACATAATTTTGAAAGGGGTTTAAAGATGAGTTCAGGCAATTGCAGGTGGTAAAAATCGTATGTCAAAATGTAATTATGGATTTTCTGGATAGCTAAATTCGTTAATTTTGGATCTTTTAAGTGTGCAATAAAATTGTTCCTCTTGGAAGGTTAATACAGTTTGTATTTTGTATAGCTTTCTTAAAATAAAATCGTCTCACTTATAATTTTGTAATTTTACAATTTTTGTTAAGTCTGTCATCTTTCTGACTAATTGAGGATCAATGTTGGTGCGTACGCCTTTGTAAAAAATATATTTATTTGTACTATTTAAAGCAAGATAGAAATAAACAAGACAACCCTGAATATAAAGTTAATGTAGGTACCTACTAAGGTATATGAAAGTGTGTATGTCGTAGTTCAGAAGAGGAGTTGGACTCCATTGGACTGCGGGACTAGACCACAAGATTAAGATTAAAATTTACGGCTTATTCTTATCCAACCAGGCCAGACTCTGGCCTGAAAAATGAAAAATGAGTTGAAATCAATTTCCAATAATTAAAAAAAAGGATTTTGTTTTTTAAAATTTCCTCTAAAACCTGTAGTATTGGTCACATGTAAAGAAACTGCCCAATTTTTCTTTTTCCATAAGATTGAAATCATATATTACTCGTTGGAATCGTTCAAATTTTTTTAAATTTAGGTAGATTTGTTTCGAAAAATTCGAAATACTTTTACGATCGCCCATTGCAATAAGCATAATTAGATTCGCCTAATTATTACGATTCGAATGGTATAACATTTATACCCTCATCCTTTGAGTTTCGGGTGGAAGTATTGAATTTAAGATTTGGCGGGAAATTCAAATAACCTAATTTTTGGATTTCGTAATTAAAACAATTGATCTCAAGTAATGTAGTACGCAGTTTTATGGTAGTTTATTCCTGCTACTAACAACATGACTACTTCATTTCGTTGTTACGGCTATAGCTGTAAGCAAGGGCTTTAGCCCTCGTTTTTTCAGCATAATTTTAACTTAAGGCATTAAATGACTAGGGATATATTTTAAAACACAAATACCTAATATTTGAGATTTAGAGAAGCAGAAAGTCTCTAATTACGTCCTGTTAAAAGCAGTTTAGGTTATCTTCATTAATTTTAAGCTTATTTTTCCCGGTAATTCCAACTCTGGTCTGGCGACGCCAGTGCAGGAAACTCCATTACAGTTTATTTTCTTACCTTGTGGTCTAGATTCCAGGGCGTGGGGTCTACCGTGCTTTGAACCTACGACACACATTCCATATATATGCTGTATACTCGTACAAACCCAGCTCTGTTAAAAATGAATATGTAGTGTCCCTTTTGCTATAGCTTGTCGATGGAAGAATAGCCTACAGAATGAGACAGAATGTGTATGTAGACTCAGAATCAGTATTTCCGTCTAGCACGATGATACGGAGGGGTAATTGTGAAGTTGAGGCTGTTAGTAACACCACATCAGAATGTGTGTGTGTGTGTGCAGCGTGTATCGAAGGGAGAGAAAAATGGAGATACACTCACTGGACCTACTACAACACACAACAACAGAACAACGTACATCAGAGTGAAGATGTGGTGGTGGAACTCTCTACACAAAGGATATTGTCATCATTAATCTCATGAAAAGTTGCAAAAAATCTCCACTACTCATACAATTCCTCCGAGAATGCCCAGAAATACATTAACTTGTAAAAATTTATTTAGTCATGTGGCTATATGGATTGCTAAGTGTAAAGTTTTTACTTGACTTTCCTCAACTTATCGTTAGTCAAACTGCTCATTCGCCTCGTATTTTGGATAGATCTATTTTGAACTATGTATTCCTTTTCATCGCAAGTAAATATATTATGTACTTCCCTATCTCTCTGGTTCCTCTCTCTCTCTTTATGACTGTCAGTATCAGTATAATGGGTTAGGACGTGTAAGTAGGCACGAACGTAATTACATATGTTAGTTGAAATTTAATTGCATCAATATACAAAGGTAGAGCGTCTCTCCACACAGCAACACATTTCTAACAATATATTATTATTTTTTCTTCTCTTTTGTGCTATCTGTTTCCTTCCAAGTGCAAGTATGTCAATAAACTTTGAGTCTAGAGCTATGAACTTGAAATTTTCTACTGTCTCTCTAACTATTTACTCTATGGCCTGGCACAAATATATATAGTGTCAGGGCTCATAAAAATATGCGCTCTTCTTCTTCTTTTGTGTGTAATTTCTGTAAAAATAATGAAGCCATTCACATTACTATATTGTCTTAATGGCTTGCTCATTGTATGCTTAATGGCCCACTGGTGTCTACTTGTCTACTATTTTGATGACGTTTAAAGACGGAGTCTCCCCCCTCTCACTGCCTCTCTCTCTCTATCTCTGTGTCTCTAGTCTACATACAGATATTATGGGGGTTCATTTAATTCTTTTAGAGACGAAAAAAAATACATTCAAACTACACAACTTATTATCATCATCATTATTAGCGGCACAAATACTACTTAGCTGTTGCTGTTTGTGCGGCCAGTTAATGGTTAATAAGAGGATATGCTTGGGAAGGAAGTCTTTAAGTATAGGTCTCCGCTCTTTCCACCAGAGACCATTAGAACCAAATAGGGAAGGGAGCAGCACATGCAAAGTTGCATTTGAAATCATTGGACAAAATCAACAGAATTCCCTTCACCATCACATCCCATATACTACATATATTATGTCATACACAGACACAGCCAGATACACATAGACCACATTGTAGATTGTATAGCATGGAGCCTAAATTAAATTATAGATTTTGAGCTCTAACGTTCTACTGTTACAGTTCAAAAAACATGAAGGGACAACAATAATAATAACAATAATAACTATTATTATACTCTTACATGTAGAAGTAAGTTTTATGTACCTACCTACGTAACTGGTGCGTCATACAGTTGAGAGTGTTGAGTGTGTAGGACTACATAGGGCTACACTGCATATAGAACCACAGTCATTCTGATATACATTTAAATTTAAATGCACACACACACAGCTTCATGGGAAGGAAATAGAAATAATCATAATCATTATACTACGACTCCGTCATTAAAATTAAAATTTTAATCCCTGAAAAAGCTGTATTGGTACAAGCTATATGTATTGGTATTTTGAGTGAATCTAATCCGCAATACATTATACTCTATCTATCAGTATCGTCTGTATGTAATAACTTTAATTAATTAAAATTTATATTATGAAAGCCAAATCTCCTATTACTATTACAACACTACGATCCTTACTCCTTTGACTTGTCTCATATACCTATACGCATTAGCATTCATGAGCTCCCTAGTATTTCAAATTTCAATTCCCCATCTATGCGTAGTATGATTGGGAAGGAAGCCCGTCTTTTTAAGTTTCATTCCCGAGCAACACTACATGCACACTGAACTGAGAACATTATTTACAAAAATAGGACGGCTAGGTTGGTTGGTAAATCCGCGAAAGATGAAATTGGAAAGTCAGGCATTGTAAGTGAAGTGAAGAAGGAGGAGGGGATGGTATGTAGCTCCGTAGTAAGAGCGTCCTCCGTACAAGTGGGTATACACAACATGGAGAGACTTGATTGAGCATTAGGTTCCGAAGCAAATTAATGAAATGAATGTGGTTGAAGAGGAGAAATGTACATAACAGGATAAAGGTGGAATAGTTGTTAAGTAATTGCATAGAAGGCTGTATACTATAGGAAAGAGTTGGACTGTAAGTATGGAGAAAGAGCTAACGAGCAAAACCTCATATATTTCCTGGCTGATATGATTTGAATGATAGGCTGGTCGGGAGCTCATGAGCTATATATATATATGAGTGAGTATCTATAGCTCATAGGACCGAGACCAGCACCACGTGTTGGTTCCTCTCGTACAGGCACTGCACTGGCACTGGTAGAGCACAAGCAAAAGAGGTTAGTTAGTGAGGTAATTTGGGAAGGCTTTGAATCCTCCAATAATAATGAGAATGATGTGAAATGGGAATTTACAATATTGTAATTTAGGTTGGATGAAAATTCTTCAGTGCTTGGATGTAAGTCGAGAGAGTCGAGATGTTGGATGGGAATTGTGTGGAGTGTAAAAGGCCCTTCATACAATTTCCCTCCCTCCTTCCCCTTCCCTTCCCTTCCAGTCAGACACGTACAGATCCAGTTGCTTGACGTGGCAAGTGGCAAGTCAAACACTAAGTCTTAGCCATTTAATTAATCAGAATCAAATGACATTTTATACCATAAAAGGAAAAACATTGCTGATACAAAGCACACAAGATATCGTATACACACGGTGCATATAGAGATGCTTCATCTGCTACTTACCTATATGCTCACCCACAGAAATAAATGCAGTTGCTTCCCTTATACTTATAGTTCAACACATATATAGGTATAGGTTTCTATACCTCCTGTACATCCACACTCTCCGTATTTGTGCACACTCAGCTGTGGTTGTGACACTTGAACTTTCCGAATTATCTTTGATTCGTTACGATGTGCATGTGTCTCCGCATCTCCCATAGTATCTACATATTTGTACATGTAATTACCTGTCTCCATTTTGTAATGTGAGCTGAATCGGATTTGGGATCGTGATATAAAGTTCTTCCCTCATTGTCAGACGTCAGACGAAGGTTGAGCGAAATAATAATATATTAAATTCTAATGAAGTATTAAATATATTTTTATTGTTCCTCAGATTAAATAAGAAGTTAATGTATCCTATATGTACCTATACCTACCACACTTTCTGGTCACATCACATCCTTATAATATTCTGTGTGAACGCCCGAGTGGAACTCAAAGGTATTGTCCTCATATATATGTATAGTAGAAAAAAGACAGTAAATAAATTGTAAATTCAATTCAAACTAATCATCAATGGGTATCATGGAGGAATGTGTCTAAGGCCAACAAATAATAATATAATTTAATGAGTATCAGCAGGACTCACAATCAGAGCCAGAGCTACACCTTCCCCTCACACATTGCTTACAGAGAGAATTTAAATATGTGAGCTTTTGAGTCTTTGAATTTCATAAATTTTACAATATTATTGTCTCAATACAAATACACTAATGAACTTCTTGGTTTAATTTAAATATGCAAGGACCAAATTGATAAGCTCCCAACTCCTCATATATATCCCATCCCATCCCATGCCACACATTATATATTGTTCTGATTGAAGCTATATGGGGTTGGGCTGCTGAACGGTGCGGTGGTGGTTTTTGGGCTCTTTTTCTTGACGGTGACGGTGGATTAGTATATAGATTCTATAGTTATTATATATTTTCATCTACTAGATGTTATAGCCTTACCTTTGGGAGTGAGATATGAGAGAAGAGCCTCATCATCATCAGTATCATCATCCTCTCTTTGATACACTTGCCTTGATTAAGAAATACTGTGAAATCTGGACTGTGATTCTAATCGAATGACAACGATGATGAAGAAGAGAATGGATATACTAGTATAGCATATAGCATATATGTATCTCTACATAGAAATGTATTCCAGCTCCTTTATTAATTCCACACCGTCCCATAGACACATGTAGAAGGGGGCATGCATATCATATCATTTTATTCATCAGCACAATCAACTCTTGGGCTAATTAGGTAAATTGCACGGGAAAATAAAACATGTTAAGATCTTTTGGCTTTATCACGTCAGTCGTCATTAAATCCCACTAGAGGCTAATAGTACATGGAACAACACTGATATTCTGATAGTAAGTCTCAACCTTAAGAAGAACGCATTGTCAGATAAGAAATCCCACTCCGTTCCGTTGCCGTTGCCGTTGCCGTTCCGTGTAGCGAGGGTCTATATTCAGCATCGGAGCCTGGGTAATAAGTAATAAGTTGCTGCTATAGGTTTCTTTTGGTAAAAGTAGTAGTAGTGAGGAGTAGTTGGTTGTTTATACACCTGAGTGTATTAGTAAGGTTAGAATTATCATTATGTGTATCGTGATGGTGTGGTGGATTGGTTACTGTTCTTGGTCTGGCTGTCCATATGCCCACCGCCACCGTACTCTATATAACTACAATAATATACGTGTATGAACTCGGCTTTTGCTCTCTTCCCAAAAGCTATGTTTTCTTTCCGTCTTTGAGTTTGTTATTATGGCAGAGTTGAATTGAAGCATCTAAATGAGTTAGTTGGAATTAGTACACAATGCCTTATTCACTTGTTGGTTGTATGTTTTGATATAGGAGCTATAGGCTAGTAACTTGTGCTAGTGCTGGTACTGGTGCTGGTAGAAACTCTCGAGGAGAAGTTAATGGCGGGAAGTAAATATACTTAGTTAATAATTAGCAATTAACCTTAAGGCATCCAGCATGACTGCTCCTTTTGCATCCATATCGTTTTCCAACCACTATTTCTCAAGGTAATTAGTGACTCTTTACTTATTATTATTAAAAGTTCAATGTATAAGTCTCATATATAAATTAGTCTTCTCCAAATTCTTTGCAAATATTTTCTTAATTAACTCCACATGTCTTCCACTCACTCGCTCTTCTCTTAACAACTCTCCTTCCCCTTATATACTTACTTACGCCTTATTATTACAGTGACGATGAGGAAGGGCTGAGAGGCATGCGTGAAATGATATATAAATTTATATGCTCACTAACTAAAAAAGTTCAATTCATGCTCAGGCACAGCATCCCGCAATAGACGGGGAAAGAAAGCCCCTTTAATGCCGAACGTCCAAGTCCAAGTTGAAGTTGAAGCCTGAGCTGAACGAGCAGAGACCAATAAAATAATAACTAGAATAAAAATAAACTTAATGGAGTATAATGTAGTTTGTAGATAAAAACAATAGTTAAAAGCACCTCAGGTATTAATAATAGGAATCATAATTATAAAGGGAAAGATAGCTCTGTCTGTAGAGGTAGGTACATAATATAAGCTACTTGGTTTGTTTAAAATTATCAGAGTAATAATAATTACACCAAAACAAAGGAAGCAAGTAAGCAAGCTGCAATAAAATAATGTTTTAGATAAAAATTTATATATATTAAATTAAAACGGAAATATGTTGTAAGTTTGTAAATTAGCTCCTTTCATTCGTCTTAGAACTTATGTGTGCGTTCTTTACTCCTTGTTTGAATTGAATGTGAAGGACTCGAGTGATGGAATCGCATCGGGCGTAGTATCTGATGGCGAACAAGAGGAAAATGGGAAGGGAGACTACATACTACTGTCATACAGCCAAAGCATAGGACCAGTATGGTGTCTAGCTATACTCTCTATACTGCCGGCTGCCGCTCTACTAGCTACTGGCTATATGTTTCCAAGAATATTTAAATGCATATATATATAGAGCTATAATATAATATGTAGAGAACTATATGGACACGGACCATGTTCGTAACAATATATCATGATGAGTCTTTAAACGCTTTAACCGCCGATTGCACTAAGTGATCAGCTTGCCTTCCTTAATGGTGCGGAAATTCCTCTTAGCTTCTTTCTTCGTGTTCATGAGAGAGAGCCCAATATGTTCATCTCATTTTCTTGTCTCAGTCTACTATGTATATGTAGACTCCACGTAGACCCGCTCCCGCTCCCATTCCCATTTGCCGAGGACAGGATAAGGAAGATCGCACGACAAGCCTCTATAAACCCGGGTGCTCTCTCTCTCCGAGAGCGTCTCATATATCTTGATCTACTTATTCCAAGAGTACACTCTACACTGGAAAACATTATCAGAGCCAAACTACAATTTAAGTCCGTATCGGAAGCTTGGAAATTATTTATAATGAGCTTTTGACGACTTTCATCCTCGGCGGGGAAAGGGAGGGAGATGATCGGAGTCGGAGTGCATACTCGAAGGGTGAGCTGTCTACTTGATTGTGTATAGATGGGGAGTTGTTCGGTTTCGGTATAGTAAATGGAGTAGTAGGTTTGAAGCTGAGGTGCCTACGTTACATACGAGCGAAGATAATTTTTGGTCTGCTTGTAGTTTGTCAAAGTGGTGTGGTAGTTACTTCACTTCACAGCCAGATATGCCTGGCTAGATACTGTGAATGAATCTCCCGGGTATTAGAGGAATTAAGAATTACTTACTTACCCCTCCGCCCTTCACTAAACATCCTCCACGTATGTATATGGGGATCCGCGCTAGTACGCCACGCTATCACATGTAGCATCAACATCCCATTCAAGAACGTGGAGACATTTTTTTACGCTTTTGTATACACATAGTTTCATGTGTAGGGGTCGGTTTCGAAACTATAACGGAAAAAAAGTAATAGTAGTATACCCTATATTATGTACTCCATACGCAAGTATGGATGATGCACTCTGTATTTCGACTTTCTATATTTACAATTTACGCGGAAAAGCGCGGATCCCAGGTTCTATTACAGTAATGAGTTTCTTCAGTTTCTCGACCACCACCAATCGTATCGTATAATTTTCCTCAATGTTTTGCGTGGAAGCACTCACGATTAATATTGCAGACAATATTGGTGTCATTGTTGTAATTGTATTTCGGTTTGGAATTCCCATTTGGACAAAACCATCGTTGAAATAGTTTCTCATTCGTCCCATTACTATTCATGCATAGTCCCGTCATTTCTCAATTTGATACTTTTTTAACCTTATTTATGTCACAGGCAGAGCGGGACAGCATATGAGAGTTTATGCTTTCACTCCTATGCCTTTCAAATATATATATGTGATTTACAAGACATTTGCATTCAATACACCATACAGTACCGACCTACCCACCTTTAAAAAAATGACTAAAACCACGACAAAAAAACAATCCTGATAATTATTATTATTTTGATAATATCCTTTCAAGCCTGGAAAAGAAACAAATAGGATTTGAGGACACACACACATATATATAAATCAAATTGTTGATACCGCTTCTAGATTAGAAAAATAATACACACACTAAAGAACTATGAATCATCAGTCAGAGCATAAGTCTCCCTACCCCTTGCGTCTACCGCGGCGCGGGTACATCTACAGCTGCTGTCCCTCATCTGGATTGGGAAAAGAAAGTGCTTTTTCAATCATAAGAAATCCCACAAGTATAAAAAATTAATCTTACTCGTCAAAGTTTTTCAATCTACTCACACTCACATAATATTTTTAGTTTTTTTTGTTCCAGAAACAGAAGATAAAATTCAGGTGACTTCTTCCTGGATTTCGTTTCTTAGGATTCGGATATGAATATTAGAAAATACTTACGCTTGCTAACTGCTTCATACTCACAACCACACACACACACACACACACACACACACACACACAAATGACTAGCTAGACTTTGCTTTGGCTCAGAGCGTAACTTGAAACCATAATGTTATCTTTATTTTTATAAACGTGTATATAACATATTATGTAGTCGGTCTTGTGTGCCTATGTATGGCATAGCAGCGGTAGCCTGGCTGGATAGTTGATGTTGATGGTAAATGTTTAATGTCATCCTGGGACCGGCTGACAAGCGGAGGGAGGATATGGCGGTTGAAGCTGTATGTGTACACACACTCCGCTCCGTAGATAACTTATATCACATAGTTGAGTATGTATGTATATGTACTCCGTCCGCTGCTATGCAACCAAGTCTACAATCCACAAGTCATTTTTTTCTATCCAAAGTTTTCGACTTTTAGACAAAGTTACGGTTCGTCAATCCAAAGAAACCTTAAGATATGATCCTTTATCACTACCACTATTTACTCGGTGTGTTTGAAAGATATAGTTAGAGTCTGGAGTCTGCACAGGTGAAGGGAGAGAGGGAGGAAGGGAGGGAGCGAAGGCGATCTTGAATTTATATCGATTTCATTTCATGTGTAATCATTTGCCTTATGGAATAAAATCATGCAGATATTGTGGAAACCTGATCTCAAACAGACTACTCGCTCATATTCCATATAATATAGTTATTCCAATTTAATCCATTGAAAGTTTCCGCTCTTGTCAGTCAAATTACGTTGACATAGACACTATATAGCATTCAGGGCACTCGAATAAACGTGTATGTTCCTATGGTATTTCTTTGTTTCCACTCTTTATTTCAAATACCTATTAGATACATCGGTAAAGAACTATAGAATCCTATATATTAATTTTTTTTTTGGTTTAATCGGAGTTGCTTATTCTGTCGTGTAGTATACATTCTCATGGGTTGTGGTATGGTGTCGTTGTGGGTGAATATCATAATAATGTTTGTCTGAATCTTTTTTGTCATTTCTTGTGTTTTAATATAGGAATTATTTGAATACTGTTTTTTCACATACCGGTACCGGTACGGTTATTTGTTGTTACCGTAAATTAGCCAACCTATTAAGAGTATTACCCTATATTGCGTAAATAAGAGCAGCATTACCTATGCAGCCTCTAAATACCGCACAATCCCTCTGAGCTCATCCATATTTAAGAAGGTAATTCCGCTTTCGAAACCCAAACTGACTGAGCAATAATGCTCCAATTTACTTAAATGTATTTCCCAACATTATTGATCCATTCGATTCGGCTTTTATCATTCCTCGAAGCTCTAAACTTTCATTTAGGTTTTGAAAAAATAATTAAAAGCACTGAAATTACGAAAGACGCCCCTTGTACATGTTTATTTATTTAAAAACCAAAATTCACAATAATAGGGCGAACAAGAAGACTTTAGCGTGACCTTTGTACATAATGGGAAGAGCCGGGAGCGTTGGGTTTGGTCTCACTTCTCATAAAATTAGCTTTTAGGTATTTATAAACTATGCACGTCGCTTAGAGGTGAATAAAAAGTTAGCTTCAATAGTGTCACTGTCAATGGATTTGAATAATAGAAGCAGAGGTCTCAAAATGTCAATAGAAGGACAGGGATGTACCTATTATGTAAGTTTCTATTCATGTATATTTACATGTAAGCACTTCACCTTCAGAACCTAATTTATCCGAATTGTGAGTTGCATTTGTAGCTGTTTGTAGACTCCATGATATACAGGTGGTTAGAATGTGATTGTGGTGTGTGATACTCAAACGGCTTGTCAGCGTCAGCGTCAGCCATAAATATGAACGGGAAGATGAGGGAAAGTATATAATGAATAGAGAACATCGACAGAGAGGAGATAGATGAAGACAGGATGTACAAATAAAAGGAGCATTTATTCTAATGCTTTCAAAGGATGTTATATAGAAGGTAATGTAAATAAGTGCCTGGCTGGGCCGATTATGTTTGGTTTTTGAGAGCAACACAACAGAAAGAAAGACAAGTAAGCTCATGGAGGGGCAGTATGTGGGACTCCTGTGTGACTCCATGTATGAGTCTGAGACACGAACACTATGGTACAAGAACGCCATGCCAGGGACAGGGTGGGGAGAATCATTCATGATGCAGCACCAGGCGGTTTTCCTGATGGCTGGCTATAGAGTTGCATAATGTATGGGAGCATCCATGATATGACACACAATATACATCAGTCTTTTACGCCGATGAATTTTTAACCATCCCAACCAACACTTCTTCATACATCCTCCAAAAACACCATTTTCTCAGCCCTCCAAAATACCTATGAAATATGGGAGCTGCCCATATTTATGGCCCAGCGTTATATTTCTTGAACTTTCCAAATTTCTACATAATTATCAGAAACTTCTAGAACTCCCCAAAATTCCTTAAATAAGAATTCCCTTAATTTTTAAATGTGTGAATTTTTCTTTAGCACTTCATAAAATTGTAACAGGATTTTGTAATAAATAATTTAGACATTATTCTGCAATTGAGTATACTGAACCAGTCATTAACATTTTCAGCATGTCTCAACTTCCCATTTAAAATTTTTGTAATCACATTATACACATTTAAATAATAGATAGAAAGTTTTTTCTAAAAAATGTATTAAAAATTGCAATGATTCAAAGATGATATTTAACCATTGGGAATTGGAAATAAATTTACTACAGCGTGATACACCAGGAACTTACTTTTCCCATATAAAAACTTAAAATACATAATGAATTACTTCATAGCAGAAGAAAGTTTCAATTATTCCTGCAGAATTTGCGTCTCCCCTGTACATAGCTTGTTATGTACTTTATGTATATAATTACCTCGAACTTCCAGTATAACACACATGCATGGAAATACTAATGTACGACCTATGTTATATTTCTGTGCACAGCCAGAAAGACTATCAGTATATGGCATTGGGGTTAACTTACTTATTAAAGACCCTCCAACTAATCGATCATACCCGCGGTGGCAAACTTGATAAAATACAATAAATTCCCTGTCCCAGGTGGTTTATCTACCTTTCGTGTCAGCATTGTGCAACCCTTATTAAAATTGAAGAGCTGCCTATGAAAGAAGCCAGGGCTATTATTGTCGTGACTTTGCAATCCCACACGTTATAGGCCAACTAACTCTAACTTCGAACACTCAAGTTGAGGATATAGGAGACGAGCCATATTACAGCTCTCTCACTCTCAAAATCCACCGCATCAAAGAAACATTTGAAATGCTCACAATTCAGTAGTGAGGACAGTCCCACTCGAAAACTGATACCTGAGCTGAACCATGGGCCGACCACAATTTATCAAGTTTTTTCTTCACACATTGATTTGTGAACTCGCACACTCAACTCACGATAAACCCTCTTTTGACTTATCTTTCGAAACTATTTTTGTAAAATTTTAATGCAGGGAATCCCTCCCAAAACAGAAACCATGCGGGTAACCTGAGTGCCATAGTTGTGAGAACAAAGGATAATATAGAAAGAAAACACGGGAAAGGCTGGATTTTACTCAACATTAATGAAGATGAGTCTCAGTATTTTCACAACCAATGGGACAACCACAACTCTTTATACACATTTAGACGCAGACCCGCACACCATACAATGTGCATGCCGCTCCTGTTGGGATCGTGAAATGAGGAAAAAGTACCTTTTGGTAGTTTTAATGCGATAAAATTTAACATTCATTTCACTTGTAGCGTATATTTTTAATTTTTTAGCATTTAAGTAAATTTTTGCTATTTTCTAGAATTACACAGGACGACGATGGATTGAAAAGTAAATAATAAAAGCTTCCCTAACACGCCATATTATATTGTTCGTTCAAAATGTTTTCTTTCTATATGAGGCATGTCGGTCCTATGAATTAGAGAATTTGCATAAGTTTTTATTTATTAGCACACATCTCCATGTAACGCTGCCAACTGCTCCTCTATGACGTATATAGTGGTTAAAATGTGAATAAATTTTGGTTTGGCAGGAGGAAGCGCGTTGAAACCGAAGGGATCTCAAGGGGATTAAACAAGTGGCTGGAAAATTTGTTCCTAATTTGACATTGTTTTGATTTTAAGATGTAATGACGATTGCTCACTTTTCCCCCGTTTTTTTACCCGATTTACTTGATTTTTATCCATGTGTCCTATATGTAAACAATAGTTTTATTACTCAACTTTCATATCATTCATATTACTCGGAGTGCATATAGCAAGAGATTTCACACCATAAGACCATAACCATACGGATACCGACACCATATAGTATTTCCTACTGAAATGGAAAGGAAACTTTCGACCTGGACGCTTTACTTTTGGTTGGTTCGATTCCAAATAAAATAAAGCGTAGCAGGTAGAAAATACATTTGCTCAGTCTTCAGTCTACAGTAGTGTATAGTAGCAAAGCAATTTAATAAGTATAGCGTTCAGTCAAAAGCTTAGGATGGTGTGTCGGCCATGTGGCACTAAAACTTTAATACTTTGCACTTGCCGCATTACATTTTTTAATAAATTTTGATATGCATCATCTCCTCCTTGGTACATCGTGAGTGTGTGTTTCTGTTTGTGTATAAGGAGTAAACATGAAATATTATATTACGTGAATTTCGGGGAATATAGGAACAACCATGAATAAAATATGGTGTTATAATAACTGACTGAATAATGTCGCACCGGCGGTTTTTCTCTATGCAGTATGCACTGTTTGTATGGTCCAAGTTTATGTCCAAAAGTCCAACCAAAGCCAAAGCCAAAGCCAACACAAATTGCCTATATATCTAACCCTACTAAACTACAGCTGTAGTTATAGTTATAGTTATGCACCATATAGAACCACTCATACATTTCATGGAGCTTTTTGACATAATTCGTCTTCCATTGATCTCCCTGACTAGTAATTTTCTACAACAACTCCATTCATTTTAATTTCATAACGTTTCTATACATAGGTAAGTTGCACTTTCTTTATCAACATAAGTCAAGTTTAGTCAAGCCTAGTCATCTTTTATGGAGGACACAGCTGGTTCCCTAAGTTTCATTTCAAGTTACAGAAGATGGGAGAGTTGTGCTGTAGTTAAAGAAGGGGAATGGGCATGATTTTCAAGTCCAGTTAACTGCGTTAAGTTTAAATAATGCAGAGTAAATGTGTGCTAACCCAACTTGTAGTGCAGTAAATACATCAGTTTAAGTTCTTTAAAAGTTTATACTCCCCGGTTGCGGTTCGGTCCTTTCCTTGTAGTAGCCTTGTACTTGTATTTGTACTGTGTATATATATAGAGTCCAGCGCTAAAGGAAATGTAAGGAAAAGTATTTTCTGAAAATATATATTATATATATACAGTTTTTTTACTGGTCTCCACTAACTTTGGTAATGTGGCTTCTTCGTGTGGTTGATGACTACGATGTGTGTAATTTGACTTCATTATCAATTCATGATATTTCAGTAAATAACCAACTTGAAGTTCTGTCACAGTTTTACCGTCACTCAGTAATCAGTAACGCGCTCGTCGTTTCGGCCTCGCTACTATTTAAGGCTCTTCAGTCTGCAGGGAAACAGCCCACAGTAACTCTACTATGTATATTTTTACTGGGAGGTGAGAGTTGAAATCGAAACGAATTTTTTGCTAAATTTTCCTACACTCGCTTTATGTAGTCCGCCTAGGTACGGTAGATTATTAGCTACATATTACTATTCCCTATATGGTCAGTATGAGTCATTTCTCTCGCTAAATTGCTCGACGCTTAACCACCAAATCAATACTTAATGATTTAAGTATTGATTCATTGCACTGGAACGTATACAGAATTGGAATAGGGAAATCAGGAGGAGGAAGTAACGGAATATATATGTCTATATAGTGAGGTTTTGAAACCACTGCCACTACCACATCCATCCGCAGAACTGCATAATATATAGCTTGAAGGTACTATTGCAAATCGTTCAGTAATTAACTTAATTACCTTTCCAGAGTTGATACACCTCCTAATCTGGTTCTGGTAGAGACTCGATGGTTAAAGAAAAAAAGGGTTTTATTTTTATTCTTTATTCACAGTTATATACATTATGTAAGCTCAGTTATGTTACGCACCCGGTATAGCAGTTAAACCCTTATTACCAATGCAATGCAATATCCCAACTATGTTTTAATAACTACTTGAATATTTTCTGATGCCGATTATACAGAAATTCAAGAAATTTTAAAGTAAAATCCGTCCATTATAATCTTGACAAAAAAAGGGTCAAACATGCTCAGGAGTCGAGGCAACTTACCTTAAAGTATGTGTTCTAGGATACTCAGTAATTCAAGAGAATGGATGGTAATACCGATAATAACTATACGCTTCTTATACACTATTATATTTGTGTCTAATTGCCACAATTTATTTTATGATCATGCAGGTTCTTTTTTTTTGAATTTCACAGTTTTCCGTCATACGCCCTTTACATAAAGCTTCCTGTCCTTTCATTGTTGTTGTTTTTTTTTTAAATTTTGTTTCATTTTATGACCAAATGACAAGAAATATTATGAACAAGACTCATTTTAAAGAATACTTTCACGTAGCAATAACTACCATCTATATGACAAGTAGGTACCTACATGTGTATTTTTCATACATACTGACTGAGTGCAGTAGTTTATATTGTTATAGACAATCTCTTAATTGAATAACGAAAGGTTGAAACTGAAGGATGAGTTTCTGTACGTGTCGCTCTATACGTAATCGGCTTAAAAATAAAAACGCGCAGTGTAAGTACCCCACACACACACATTTCCTCTGATTTCATTTACACAGAACTGTACACGGCCTATAGATAATATGGATTCGGCCTTTCAACTCATTTATTTCAATATTTGGCCGGAAAAAGTAATAAAATTCTTAATTATATAAATCAACGCAAGTCATAAAAAGTTTTAATCATCCTATTTTCTGGAATTATTGTATAGCTGACATATGATGTTAGAATTAGATATTTCCTCACCGTGCACAATAGGCATGTGTAAAGAAGTTATTACCTTACCTCTCTTGGCATGAGCTCTATTTTTTAACCCAAAAAAAATAACTTAAGCTGATTCAAAAACAATTTATACAATGCATGACAGGATTCAACTTCTAATGTAATAATGTCATTGACAGCATATTCAACGTAATGTAATGTTTGTAATTTCTTTTAATTATTTAGTGAAGCTCTTCAAACACAGGCTCAGCAACTCAACAGCATTTTACATTATATAGTGTCATAATCCATGATGATTAAAAGTGGAAACTAAAAACTGAAAACTGATTGATTGTAGGCATCTGAACATAATAATATGTACGCAAGCTTCAAACTCAAAAACTAATTTAAATGTTACAGGTTTCAAAACCATTTTTCATTAGTTGAAATCCTACAAGGTTGTAGGTCACGAGGGAGCCGATTTTTTGTAGAATAAGAAAATAATTGGAATTTGAATATACCTATATGTGTAGAATGTACATAAAGGAAGAGTTTTAGTATAATGTCTATCTGTCTCTCCAGTACATAGACTTATAGAGTAACTAAATAGAGAGGATATTATGAGGATGTCTATTAGGATGAAGGAGTTAGTGCGAGTATTTGAAAGAAAAAGTTAAAAATGGTTTCAGGTTGTTGAGCTAATTTTTCATAATAATTCAAGGCCAGAGTGGAGAAACCATCTGTGTGTGGCCAATTAAGAGAAGGATCGTCTTATTTAATTGGACGACATTCGTCCGGCGGGATCTCAAAGTAAGTTTGTTCTTTATGATAATTATAATTAGCCTGTATTATTATTGCATCTCATTTAGGAAATTAAAACGTTCCGTCTGGTCACCATTTTCATCTATTATTTACCACCCTCATTATCTCCGCTCTCTCCATCTCCCTCGGAACTCGGAGAGAGATAGGGATAGAGAGAGAGAGTAGACTGTTTTAATGGGAATCCAAGCGCCTGGCTTCCCTTCGTATTCCTGAGTCGCCGCGCGTCGTCTTATTCGTATACGTACTAAATATTTTTAAGGAAGTTCTCATTACCATTACATAATGTCATTAGGAGCCCATACACGTGTAGGTAGGGAGGTACTCAAGACCCGTTCTACTTGACTATTCATTCTTCCTCAACAATCACAAGACCAATTTTAGTTTGCCTCAATTTATAGGTCCCATGCTGTTATTTATTTCCTCGTTAAAACAAGGGCTTATAGCATACGTTACTTATGCCTATAATATGTACTGGTTATTATTTTTATACCAAATAACCATACCAGTATATTCAATGCAATGCAATACGTATTTAATGATATCATATCGCGGGCAGAGCGCCAAGAGCGCTACTGTACTGTTTATTTTAGACATATTCCTATAACTAATCTCTGTCCTTCACCTGATGGTGCTCAATATTTGTAATAATTTTACCCTTTAGTTGTTTTATAGTAGTGAAAGTAATCACCAACTTCTGCTTATAATAAGCTTTATCATAAAGCAATTTCCTCATTTTTCTTGCTTTGGAATTTGGGAGAGAGAAATCGGCTCCAGCAACAAGGGGCTTAGGCGACATCTAGGTCAGGTTGGGGAAGTAGGTGTAGGTAGTGGTAGCAGTAGTAGTAAAGCCATCACGTGGGGACTGGATGAGGAGAGCATGGTCTGGTAGTGGTGGTGGTAGTACCAAAGCACTAGAGCCATCACGTGTAGACGGGATGGGCTGAGTATGATCTAGAAGGATCCAGACCGTGGTACAGTGTACACGAGGGAACGACATGATAACGATAGGCACATAGTAGCAGGCAGTGGGCTGTGAAGTAGTGGTCGTATGTTGAGGGATCGACCAGGAACATTTGGAGAAGACAAGGATGGGGGAGCAAGAGGTAGACTTATATAGGGATAGTAGCCAATCAGCGGCAGAAGGCAGGCTCATATGGGGATGATAGCCAATCACCGATAGGGTTAGGAATGCCCGTAAGTGGGGTATCTTGGGTCGGTCTCCAGGCTGAGGGCTCACGAGACGATGAACGAAGGAGACGATCCTCATTCCTTTGCAACCCTCTACAAGAGAAGTAAGTCGGTGGAAGTACGGCTTGTTCGTGAAGTGGTAGAGAAATCCTCAGGTGTAAGTTTAAGCTAGAAGTGTAAAAGTATAGTAGAAGTATGGCGGAGTAAGGCCATAAGGGGAATTAAGTGTGTTATATTTAATTGTGGACATTAGTGTTATTTAGACTATAACTGTTATTAATTTGTACCGGGTAAACCGGATATTGTGAGTGTAATTTTCCCGACATAAACTGACAATATTGTGGGTCGGAAGACCGAGAAAGAGACGAATAAAACGGTATAATTTGTGTGTGATTCCCCCAGACATTTCCCGTGTGTGCGTACTAACTCTCTGGCCTATGGCCGACAGCATATAGGGGGCTGTGTAAGACATTGTTTAATAGTGTGTGTTCATTCGGGTCCAAATTGCCCCGGTCAGGTAGATCCATCGTCGTGCATGAACTTGGCTGGTCTGACAGACCAGTCTCATATTGCCCATAGGCGCATCATCTACCTCTGGACCGTGAAAGCTAGACATCTTGGAGTGGAGGTGCTGAGGACGAGGTACCAGCACTTGCATACGAGTGGGGCATACTGCATCTCCTGACCACACGAAGGAGCCTAGCTCGGACCGAGTGCTCCCCAGCTTATTAAAGGGAGAGCACCCAGAGACCAGACCCGAGGACCTGGACTCGAGCTCAACTCGAGCTCTTACCTTGCGGTAGAGCAGTAGGTCAGTAGGTCTAGGGCTCAAGAGGTGAAGCCGTGACGAAGTCGGTCGGTCACAAGGATCATAGACCTGGTGAGCAGACCTCGCTTGGTGGAACGGGACGTGGAGCTCAGCTCAGCCGAGTAGACAGCGAGCAGAAGCAGGGGGTCCCGAGGTCCGGACCAGCAGAGCTGCCGAGAAGAAGGACGTCTGCACCCAGGGGAAGGGTGGTCCAGGTGACAGGGAGCTACGGAAGTGTGGGTTTAAGGTGTTTCAGGAGATTCCCCTATCACACTGGCGACTGCGATGGACACAAGATCATCATCTTGTTAGAACCAACGCACACCAAGGTGAGATAAACCAGTTCCTTATTTCTAATTTGCACAAATTTTTTTTCTCTTTCGCTATATTTACGGTAGAGCATTAGAATAGGGCTGGTAAAATTAGGTCACGAGTTCCGAGACAAGAGGTTCGACTGAGCTATACGCAGGCAGGTCAGGCGAACACCGCACTTGGAGCACCCGGACCTACGGGGAGAGAGAACTACCATCTGCATAGGTCACATCTCATACTACTGAAGGTAGAGGTTACATACACGACAACTATCATACCAACATAGTCATACAAGGCATTCAGTGGTACCGGTAATAGTCGCGATACCACAAAGACCGGGGGTCTGATCGGCTGGGCGACTCAATTTGTCCAGGTTGGGGTGGTCTGCAAGCAGATCAGCGGTGCACTGGTCGACGCGACGATCGTGGGCTAGGTAGAGATCCCGAGAGCATCGAGCAGGGACACCAGTTTGGTACATACAACGACTCATATAGCTCGACATACCAGAGGTACAAAAAAGATCCGGTAAAAATCAGGTCTGAGATCCAGTAAAATTCAACTGGGATTAGGGTACGCGGATCAAGAATCAAGACGGACGTGAAGGATGGCGGCATCAAAGGAACTGCAGGACCAAATGAAGGCACTATGGAAGAAGCGGATAAGTCAGTTGGTCCAGGCGGGCGAGCTAGACCCGAAAGATGATGAGGAATGGGGGGATTTTGTTATCCAAAAGCGATGGTTTCTATATCAATGGTCCATCCTTCAGAAAGAGGAATTACCAAAGCTGATGACGCCCGACCAGGTCCAATCCCTGTTCGCGGAACGAAATAAGTCAATGCGACAACTGGAACGCGACGGCGAAATCCGGTTCAGTGGGGTATTCGACCTAGGACAAGAAGAGGCAAGAGCTCAGAAACCCATCTTTCAGGGGCAACTAGAGCGTCAAGAGGAGCGAGACCAGCCCAACTCCGACTCGCAGCAGGTACGGGAGCTCAAAAAAGCAGTCTATGACATGTCGAAACGTCTCGAGCAAATCAATCTGCTGCTAGTCGAGACTAGACGGGACAACGAGGAGCTGCAGGAGACAGTAAAAACCAACCACAAAGCCGCGCTCGTAAATGCGATGCTAGCCCGGAAGGAACAAACCACACAACAATCGTCAACATCCGAGTCCGGGGAAGGCTCAGACCCAGCGAACCCGGATACCATGGATGCAGTCTTGGAAATTCTGCGTCTACAGATGACACAGACATCGAAGAACCAGGAGCTACAGGCGAAGTAGAGAGAGCTCACGTTAGAGATGATGGCACCAACAGGGTTGAGCATACTTCCGCAGAAATTCGACCCAGTAGTAGACATAGCATCAAACTATGTGGCATCCTTCGAGAACTACCTAGAGGTTCATGGGGTCCAGTACAAGTCATATGTCACCATCTTCCAACAATGCCTCTCTACACCACCAGAAGCAGCTTGGCTCCGAGCCGTCTTGATAGACATCGAACCTAAATGGGGGCCCGTGCGGGCGGCGTTCCTGAAGGCATACGATAAAACTAACATGCAGGCCACATTGGACCAAATAGTCTATAATAAGCAGAAGCCATCGGAGCCAATCCGGACGTGGGCCTCAAAGTTCTATACCCGGCTTAGAAACATCCAAGAACCGCAACCATGGTCACCAAAGGAGATCATGAATCGTCTTAAAAAGAACATGCATCCCAGCCTAGCAGGGGCTTTTCCACCAGGGACTGCGGTACCATTAAATATCAGCGATTTCATAAGCCAGGTTGAGTCCTTCCATCAATTACGACAAAGGGCTGATCGTGAACGCGACCCGTACCGACCCATATACGACGACCAGAAGAAAAGGCTCGATAACTCCTATCGACAGACAGACCGAACACGACGATATTCGGGCGGCAGTCAAGCCGGCCGATTCACGGAACAGAGGAACCGGAGCTCTAGTCGCGACTCACAAACATCCCGTCGAGACTCTCCAACAGGCTCACAATATGCCAACAGAAGACCCAGAGACCGATCTCAGAGCCCACCTCAGCGGAGCTCCAGACCCGAGAACCGGCAGACCAGGAGCGAAGCAAAGCGCTCAGGAAAATGGTGCAGCATCTGCATCAACGATTCCCATGATACAATAGCATGCAAGGCAAGAAAGGCAAAACTCCTGGCGTACAGGCTATTGCAAAACTGTAAGGACACAGCAGCAGACCCGGAAGAAGATGCAAGCCAGCAGCCGGACATCAAGACTACACCAGAACCACAAGGGACTATAAAAGAAGAACCACAAGATCGCGAAATCTTTGGATCCATGCGACGCTCGACTCCGCGAGCACGAAGAGCTCAACTAATGAAGCAACACGACAAGGACAAAATGAACCTCCTCTCCACGAAATTCATTGCATCACCGCTACCTGAAACCGACGAGTATTTAAACTGGTCTCAGACACGGACTTCGAAGGGCATCCGTGTCGAATACAAAAAAGAAACCGAGCCCCTTTCGCCCTGGTCAACATAAAGGTGAAGCAACAGCTATTCCCCATCTTCGGGTTGTTAGACTCGGGATGTACATCTTTAGCGATATCAAAAGACACATGTAATAGACTAGGCTTAAAAATAGATAAATCGGAGGTAGAGGTAGCAGGGTTTGATAGTATACCTAAAGCGGCAGCAGGCCAAGTAACACTAGACTTTAAAATAGCATGTAGATGGTTTAGAAAACAGTTCATAGTCCAAGAAGGGTTGATGTACCCTATTTTTATAAGTAACTCATTTCGATGGAAACACGGTCTCAGCTTTGACGATGTCAAAGGCGAGCTACATTGGGCAGTCAAGACTGAGGCCGAGGAAGAACATCAAGTGGGATACTTTGTAAGAGGTCTGGCAGTCCGATCAGAAAAAGATGTCTGTGATTTATCACTGGCACCGACTCCAGACCCATATGACCGAACTTGGATCCAACGGACCCCTGTTCAAACTTTCGTAGAGATCTTAGCGCAGAAATATGATCGAGTGGTCCGAAGTGATGGTTCATCGGGTATAACGAATGCAATAGTACACGACCTAAGAGTCGACCCCAATTGCCCGGTCATATACCGCAGACCCATTCGGCGGCCACCGGCCATAGCCAAATGGGTCGATGAAAAGCTGGAGGTACTGGAGAAGCAGGGTAAAATACGCCGTTCGACTTCACAGTACTCGTCCCCTATACTACTGATCCCAAAGCCCAACAGAGACAAGAGGTTGGTAGTTAACTACAAAGAGCTAAACAAATATACTCCAAAGATCCAGAACCCCATGCCAGACATGCACATGATCATGGAGCAGCTCCCTCCGGGTCGGTATATGTCAAAGATTGATCTACGATCAGGATTTTGGCAGATCCCGATCTCAGAGTCATCCAAGAAATACACAGCTTTTCATACACATACCGCATGCTGGGAATAGCACGTCCTCATAATGGGACTAAAAAATGCTCCCATGATTTTTCAAGAACTCATGAACCTGATCTTCAGTAGCGTCATAGGTAAATTCTTATTCGTATACTTAGACGACATATTTATTTTCAGTGCAACAGAGGCCCTGCATAAGGAACATTTAGAGTTTGTATTTAAGACCTTGCATAACTTCAATCTGTCCATTAATTGGGAGAAGTGCGAATTCGATCTACCGGAAGTCCAATTCCTTGGACATGTAATTACCAAGACTGGAATTACGAAATGTCCCAAAAAAGTCGAGGCTATTCGCAACTACCCGGTCCCCAAGACCAAGAAAGACATCCAGCGATTTTTAGGTGCCATTGGATGGTATATGAGGTTTATACCTCACTATGCTACACAGTTAGAGCACATTTTTGCAAAATTAAAAAAGGAGGAAGATCCTAATCGACCTTTCAATTGGGGCCCGGAGCAGCAAACAGCCTTCGAGAACATCAAAGACGAGATTGCAAAGGAAATCACGCTCAATACTATTAACTATGACCAACCTTTGTACGTCTATACCGATGCTAGTGAGGTAGGCTTGGGAGCTATTCTAGCTCAGGAATACTACTGCGACAAGCTTAAGGCGGACCGGTTCCGGGTGATCGAATGTCGAAGTAAGTTATTGAATAGTGCAGAGCGCAAATATGAGGCGAAAGAGAAGGAATGCTTGGCTATTAGATTTGCAAATCGCGTGTTCGACCCCTACATCCGTTACCAGAAGGACGTGATTTTTAGATGCGATAACCAGGCCCTGTCCTACTTGAAACACGCAGCCACGAACGACCACCTCTACAGTAAACACATTGTGAGGTGGGCGATCGAGCTGGGTGATGTAGTGAACGACACAGAGTTTGTCAAAGGCGGGGATAATAGACTCGCAGACCTCTTCTCACGAGGCGCTCTGCCAGATCCAACGCAGGACGACGATCCGGATCGGGTTGACCAGTGCATAGCGACCTTCACTAGTTCGAGAAATAATATCGAGATCGACATGGATTTGTTGGACCGGCCTATGCTGCAGACCCTACAGAGAGCTGACGAGGCGATCGCTACTATTACCAAGAGTTTGTGTCGGGTTGGTCATCGGTCCAGATATAGATATGACTACGCAGTAGTCGAGGGCATTCTGTGTAGATACATCCCAAACAAAGAGCAAGGTCCATTAAAGTCCATACTAAAGCAGAGCACCCATGCAGACGACTTTTATAGCAGTAGGGTAGACAAGCTCCGGGACCAGCGCCAGGGAGATACCGAGGCAGGTAGTCAACTACGACAGCAAGGCTCAGCGCAGCCCAAAATCACACCCTCCATGCTCCGAAGGGGCAAGCATATCAAATGGTCTCATCCACTGATTGCCGCAGACTTCTTGGATCCGGAGGTATCCACTACCAGGAAACGCCTGGTTCCGGTAGTCCCGCAAGCCATCGAGCGAGACATAGTTTCATATTTTCATGATACCACAAGGGCAGGTCACCAAGGCGCCGAGCGGACGTACGACAAGATCAAGAAGCGGTTTTGGTTTTACAACATGGCAAAGACCATAGAGGCATACGTTAAGACCTGCGAAGCATGTCAACTAGCTAAGCCATCTAATCAGCTAAGACCCGGTAGGATGGGCATCCATTCATATAAGAATAGTATCTTTGAGTGTGTTCATGTAGACATTGTAGGGGAGCTCACTCCAAGTGCGGGCTACAAATACATAGTAGTCTGTGTCGATGAATTCTCCAAATGGGTCAGCATGGAACCCCTGACATCAGTCTCCTCAGTTAAGATCTTGAGATTCTTGCAAAAGGTATTTAATACGTTCGGCACCCCGAACCGTATAGTCTCCGATAACGCATCATACTTCTCAGGGGCAGACTGGGAAGATCAGCTCCGAGAATGGGGTTGTGTGGTAGTGCATGTGGCACCATATCATCCAAATCCAAATCAGTCAGAGAGATCGAATCGGGATATTAAAAGCATCCTTCGAGCATTTTGTCTTAAAAGTCAGACAAAATGGGCAAGCCAGCTCGGTGATTATATGGTAGCATTAAACACATCAAAATCCAAGTCATCCAGGTACTCGCCTTGCCAACTAAATTTAGGTAGGGACATCATGCTTCCAATAGATCGCAAATTGCAACTGCAGCGCACGTTAGGTATCACGGAGGAAGAGTTTGGGGCAAAACTGTTATCAGATATCTCAATCATCAGGGAACAGGCACATAAAAACCTGAAATTGGCTCAATTAGCTCAGAAGAAACTCTTTGATCGAAACAAACGTGACATCGTTTACAAGGTAGGCGACCTGGTAAAGACATTTAACAAGCAGCAATCATCGAAAGATGCGTTGTATTCCAAGTCATTAGGGGCTAAATACACTGGGCCCTGGCAAATAGTAGAGGTACATTCGGATCTCCTGGTCAGTATCAAAGACCCGGACGATCCAAACGACATACTCTCTAAATTCCACACCTCGCTCATGCTTCCATACCATCAGAGGGCAGAGGAGGAAGGTAAAGATGAATGTGAGGCCCAACCACGGCTGCCCCGGATAGCAATACCAGCTGGTGAGTCTCGAGTCATCCAAGCAGATGGAGTCCGAGGTATAGAACAGGTTAGGACACCGGAGTCAGACACGGATGCTCAATCACAATCGGAGCCAGAGGACAGTGAGGAGGACTGGGCGATAGGACCACTAGATAGGTCTGATGAGTATGAGCAGGAGTTTGACGCACCTCCCGTGCTACCAAGACAGTCGACGAGGATCCGCAGACCCCCGGACCGCCTGGGCATAAATACCATGCGGACTGGCAGTACCGGATTCAGAATGGGAGACCTATTACGGATGTCCTTCCACCAGGACAGGACCACCGATAAATGGAAATAAAGTGCTACAGTCGAAACTAGTGGCATTAAAATGATTTTTGGGATATTGGGAAAGTTTTTCTTTGGGGATGGTTAAAAGGGTTTAGTTAAGGTTTTTTTTTACATAAATATATAAAAAGAAAAAAAAAATGTTTAGGTTAAGGCGGAGGTGTAGAGGCGGGGATCTCTACTCTTCCGAACACGTCCTATGACGTGTAAGACGTTAAACTGCGCCGTGTGCTCGTCCCGAGTTCCACCGCAGGGGCGAGTATAGGGTAGGTTACTAGTGAGTGGGTAAATAACTCCCACCGGCAAAGGAATCATGAAAGGCTGAGGTTCCAGCCTCGGAGCTACTGAGCTCCTTTGCTTTGTAACCAGCCCTATTCACGGCATATGGTGCAGAGCTCAAGAAATCCACATACCGGGAGCTGGTGTCCGATTTAGATGTTGGTGGAGCACCCAGCATGGAGAAAGAGGGCCCGGAAAGCCCTCATTGAAGGTTAGCTTAGGGTAACCTCGATCAAAGGCATAGGGAGCAACAGATCCACAGGACCAACGCGGCCCAGCATAGGTAATTCATTCAGTACAGTCTCAGCGACCACCAGCTCGGTCGAAGTCAATTCACATTGTTTCGCTCAAAGCTGAGAGAGCATGATAAACCAGCCAAGATGATAATCGATCCAATTTTCAGACGCAGCGTTACTCGCTCAAAAGCTGGGAGAGCATGATAAACCAGCTAAGATGATAGTAAGTAAGTCAACCAGTACAGTCCCAGCGACCACCAGCTTGGTCGAAGTCAACTCACATTTGTTTGCTCAAAGCTGAGAGAGCATGATAAACCAGCCAGGCTGACAGTCAGCCCAATTTCGGATATTGCGCTACCGGAGGACCCCGGTATTGGGATCATTAGGTTCATGATGAGACGCCACCAGGCCAGTAGATAATTCACGAATCTAATGAAGTCTTTTAATTCCTCGAGGCTAGGAAGGTTAGTGAACAAGCCAAAATTTCGAGTGTGAGATCACAAAAATGTACCTCAAGCTCAGTAGTCCTCAAGCTAGGGAGGGTAAACAAGCACACACCCACCGAGGGTTAAGAAGAAATGCAAGTATTGCGATGACCCAGGTGGAGACAGTTAAGAATACGGAACAGTACGAGAAGGACCGGTAGGACGGTGGAATGGCCAACTCCTGCCGAAAGTAGGTAGCTAGAGAGTTAGATTACAGTTCAGGTACAGCATACACAATAAGGGTAGTTCTCAAGCTAGTGAGGTTAATCATGCGTAACCAGAGATGCACAGTTGTGTTGCAGGGTAGCGAGGTACACCACAGTTAGCAGTTGCGAGCAACTGGATCAAAGGGCACTGACCAGCGAGCCGCGATCATTTGTGACATTCTGGAGCACATAGCCGAGTACGGAGATACGTCAACAGTTCTCAAGCTAGCGAGACTAAACAAGCATAAACCAGAGCCGCAGTCAATTGTGGCACTCTGGAGACCATAGCCGGGTACGGAGATACGTCAAAAACGACAGGCATTCAAGCATGTTCGTTGTGAGCATTTTGCAGAATACAGGACAGGCTATGGAGCCGTATCTGTGATGTTTTGTAGGGATTAGCCGGGTACGGAGATACTTCCATAGGACAATGGTGCAATTTAGCAGGCCGCAAGGGTCGGTCAAATGTTTCCCCATGAATATGATTTTCAGCTGAGGATCCAGCTAAGAAGTCGGTCTTTGGGGAAAGCAAAAGAGCCAACAGCAGGGCGAAAGGGTAACCAGGCATGCAGGTAGTCACCGGCAGTAGGTCTACATCCTCAATGCTAGGGAGGGTAAACAACGGCGGAATACCAGGGGTTCCAGGCAACTAGAAATTGACTATGGTAGATCGGCGTGACGAAGACGACATCCACGGGGCCACAGTAGGCCGTCCTCAAGCTAGGGAGGGTAAACAAGCAGGGCAGGCAGGCTGCAGTTAATTTAATTTTAAAAATTTCGTTGCGATCCCGATATACTAGTCGGTGCATTCGCAAGGATACAGGTCCAACAGTGGGACGAAGGAACAACATTCCAGTTGTAGATGCTTGACCGGCCCGACAGAAGGGCCTCGAGCCGTTGTAAAGCAAAACGCGATATTGGCAGCAGGGCGGACAGAAATGGTAAATTGGAGTAGCAAGGGTTTCCAACCCCTATCATAAGCATAGCAGGTATAGTTTCCCAAGCTAGAGAGGGTGAACAAGCACCACAGGACCGATTTGATGGTCCTCAATGTCAAAAGAATGAGCTGGGACAGCGACCAGCAATAACTCGATTATTCGCACAACACAAACCGAAGCCACAGTATGTCCAAGTCGTGACAGCAAAGGACTGGGCCAGATACAGTGGGGTCGGATTCAGTTCCAGGGTTAGTAGTCTACATTATTCCTCAAGACTAGCGAGGGTAAACAAGTCAGAGCGGCAGCTCAGGGTTGATGACAACTACTGGAACATCTTGTACAGGAGGACGGATGTTCAAGCCACAAGCAAGTTTTGCAGGAGGGACTAGATTAGAACACAGTATTCGTTAGACAGTAGCTTAAGTAGAGGCTAATTTGACACGTGAATAGAGCTTATGTCAGGCACAGTGAGGCCATAGCAAACTTCTCAAGAACCAGGTACTCGGCTCAACCCAGTGAGGTATAGGGCGTGACAAGGGGGGTTTTTATAATGCACCTTACCAACTAGATCAAACCGACATACAAAGTCGGGGGGACCACTAGAGCCACGCGTCAAGCTCACCATAGGCCAGCCATAGTTGAAGCCAACAGTACCTAAGTATAAGGTTATGGGGGCATAACCCTGATCAGGGTTGTGTCCAAGGGATAGAGCGTCGACTCTAATGAATCCGTGGGGATAACATGCTCTTTTGGGCTCTCTTGGCATGATTGTTGGGCTCGGACGACCTCCGATCATTTAAGCATGATAATTAAGAGAATGGACAAGGCATGTAAAGCTCGGGTTTCGAATCAGGTGGCATGATCTGAGGATAAAGGCGTGTTTTATATGTATAAGAGAGACGGTGAGTCTCACTTAGACCTTGTCTAATCGATGGTTTTAAATTTTAATTTTAGCATGGCAGCATCTCCAGAGTGGCTGGAAGAGGTACTGGCACCGCTCCATAAGGTGTCATGGACAGCATACTCATCCGCTCAGGGAGCGTTTGACCCGGACTTTAGACCACCTGTGGCAACTAGACCAGCAAGGTTGGGACCAGAGTCGCGGAAAGCAAAAGGCATCGCAGCACGAAGATGCATCATACCAATACAGTTTCGGCCACAGGAAGACCCCTTTCTACGAAAAGAAGTTGAAGCATATCGCGTCAAGATAGACGATACGCCGGATGGGGATCTTACGGATGCTCAAATCGAGGAACAAGACATTGACGGGCGTATTGTTAGACATTTTGTCGGACGTGACGGCGCTTGGCCAACCAAATCTCAGGGACTTCGGCCCAAGATACCGGAAGAAGTCATTATTACCCCTGAGGTAACGCAAGAGGCTGAGATCCGACCAGCTCTATCCAGGTTAGATAAGTCCCGTAATCTCGCAATTCAGGTCTGGCGAGCAAACAAACACACCACCAAAAGGGGATATATCTCAGTGATCGGGATCACGGATGGGGCTCAGGTCGTCTTAGCAGGATATTCAGCAATGGAACCATCGGCAAGGGCACATATATTGGATTGGTTGGACAGGAACCTTGCAGTGAAATGGATGTACGAGCTAGGAGCTCAATTCGAGATCCTCAGAAATTTCGCAGATATACGTCCTCGACACACAGTAGATGTGCGCTACCTTCTCAGCCGGTGGTGGAGGAGGCAGTACGGTGAAGACATCCCGAGGCGAGTGGATGAGGTATTACTCACATTATTTCCAGAGCTCGGGATCACAGTTGAAGATTGGCTGGAGGACAACCGTCCAGCGAGAGGGAAGGAAGGCCGGTTACGGTACACGGCAACGCAATATAGGTATATGGTCGCCAAGGTGTTGGGAGTCTACCATTTGAGTCGCTTATATGCAGAGTCCTTCTCCTATGCTCAGTCCGGATTCGATCGGTGGATATCTGTGCCGAAGATCCGGATAAAGATAATGGATACCAGGATGCCGAGGGTAGCTCCGGATTTCTCGCCAAACCAGTGCCGCCGGGAACTCAGTAAGGTCCTCTACCAATACGGGCGGCTCAATAGACAGGCCAAGCTTAGAAATAAGGAGACATTTGATGCTCGAGGAATACTAGCCATCCTAGTAGTGCTTCGCTTAGACATGGCATATCACCTAGACCTACAACCGGGCGAGTGGCTTAAAACAACCACGTTGGCATATATGTTACAGGCTCAGTTCTACTTGGAGAAAGACGTTGTCACGGAGACTCAGGTATCAGCGAGGCCTTCTAGCTTCGTCCACCAATATGCCTGTACCACTCAACAAGCAACCTGGGAGTGGTTTACTGCAGCATTTGAGGCTTTTAAGACCTTCGTGGACAAGTGGTGTATGAAAACTAATAAGGGAGAACCACGCCGACCAGCTCAGCTTATGCAGGGCAAGGGAGATCTCAAGAAGTGGATAGATTGTCACAACCTGCAGAGACATGTGGAAGCAGTGCTGAGAATAGGAATGGTAGATCTCTTAGATGTGAAAGTGAATATTCAGGATTGGGACGATTGTGTGACGTCCAGATCAGCAGACGAAGATAAAGAGATCCGGACTGAGGTCATCATACAAGATTGGGATGACAGGCGGCAGGCGTATCGGGCATCTGAGAGGCGCAAAGCGGAACGCCGGCGATTGCAGAAAGAACAGCATCAGGGGGAGGCGGTCGATAAGAAGAAGAAAGCAGCAGAGGCTTCGGAGACCACTCCAGCTAAGGCGCAACGGCAAGATCAATCTCTACAGCAAGGACCGAGCACCCGTAGCCACACCCGGCTGACGCCAGAACACAAAGGGAGTGAGAGGTCCAGCAGCAGCCCAGGGCCACAGGAAGGCAAGCAGGTGAACATCAAAATGGAACGTCCATCTAAACGGCCTAGGGTGGAGATGATACCAGAGGAGGCTGATATAGCCAACTCTCCGACATCAGAAACAGTATCAGCGGTCCATCAAGATGCAACAGCCCATGATAACCAGCCGTGGTCGGACCGGGTGATGAGAAGCATCTTGCGATCGGAGCTCGCTTCTGAGGATGAAGCACAGCGGCAATTAAACGCACAGCAAGGGAATGCAATCACAGCACTCCTGGAGAGTACGTCGACCCGGGTGTGGAGTAGTAGGCACTCTACACTAGGAAGGGTTTACATGCTCAACAGGGAGGTGGGGTGGTTGCTGTTTCCACAAAATTTCGTGCCAGGACGATTAAGGGGCGTGGGTGCGAGCAGCTCAGGATGGATATTTGCCCCTACTCAACCAGCGGTAACCGACTGGTGGCGAATATGCAGGACCTGTCGGGCTATTGGACATACCACTGCTGAATGCTTCGCAGTGAAGACACACCAAGCGGTAGTGCCGCCGGAGAACATTGATTATAACCACCCGTTTTTACGCTTACCGGGAGAGCAGGACATAATGTTCAGGGCGGATGTATTATGCTCGGCCATGCATCTTATCAATATTCGCTCTTATGAGCTCAAGCGATCGGGGGAAGATAGGCAGGCAGTACGGGCCACCCTGAGGGACATGATGCAGGGCCTGGCGAGCAGGAGTGTTTATGAAATCCTGGAGTTCGTGAAACAAATCCTAGAGGCTGAGGGGTGGCAGCCACCTAATCCACTGATACCATTGACATATGATACTGTGTTGGATCGGCAACTACAAAGGATGCAGGCACGGGCTCTTTATTTGATCCAGACAATAACCGACATGAGAGTGCAGAATCGACCACCGGGGACCCAAATAGAAGACCAGGTTATCCCAATGGACATGGTCCCAGTTCGATGGAGGGCGCAGCAAGAGCGTCAGAGATAAGCAGATCAGACGGCGGCCAGCCGAGCCGCGGCTGAACGGGATCCTGATGTGGCGTTGCAGAGGGTTCTGGAGAGATCTTACCTCCGTAGGACCTCATTGGACTTTGGATCGGTACAAGGGAGCTCAGCATCACCAAGCACCTCCATCCCGGGTAGACATGGAACCATACCTACCGCAAACCTGTCACGGCGCAAGGCGGACATATGGGCTCTGACATCCCGAAACGGATCTGAACAAAGAAGACCTGAAGCGGAGGAACATCGGGATAATAGTAGTGATGCCGAGATCCTTATAGAGGATGAAGACCTTCTCGATTGAATGGGCATTGTGTAGGAGGAGGCATGAGATGTAATGACTGTTGTGACATGTATATTTTATTTATTTTTATACTTATTATATTTATTTTAACCTTTTTATATGTTTAATCATGAAGAATAGCATAGCGACTTTCAGGGGAATCGGAGTAGATGATATAATGTAAATTCTTTTTATGTCAAGACGTGTATTATGTGTGGTATTAATAACCAGGTGTGCTGGTACTTGCTCATGAACATAAGCGTATAACATGGCGTCGGTATTATTGATGCATACATATACCTAGGATAATATATTTTTAATGAAATATGACTACTTGTTAATGTTGTTTACGGATAAATGGTTAGGATAACTGAGGTCGGTGTATATGCCTATATATAGGGATCTTGATTTGACCGCATGGATAGCTAGGATACGGGAGCTCGCGAGTCTTATGGGTCTCGAGGTAGAGAGGTCTCCAGGTATAAGCACGGGGACCTCCTGATTATGTTGGGTCTCTAAGGTTTCCAGGTATACTGTTCTACAGCAAGTGAGGTCTCCAGGTCCACTACTCCACTTACCGAGTCTTTCTTAGGTGGGGTCGTGGGAGAGAGAAACGGCAAGATCTTTCAGCTCAAGAGTCGTTCCCGTTTCCAGTCACTAGCCTCTTCACTTATTCTCGGCGATGCTCAGGCGGTAGAGAACCCTCTACGATGTTTCAGGCGCCTGGCAAAGTTGAGAATAGTGGGGGGGACAGTGAGAGAGAGAAATCGGCTCCAGCAACAAGGGGCTTAGGCGACATCTAGGTCAGGTTGGGGAAGTAGGTGTAGGTAGTGGTAGCAGTAGTAGTAAAGCCATCACGTGGGGACTGGATGAGGAGAGCATGGTCTGGTAGTGGTGGTGGTAGTACCAAAGCACTAGAGCCATCACGTGTAGACGGGATGGGCTGAGTATGATCTAGAAGGATCCAGACCGTGGTACAGTGTACACGAGGGAACGACATGATAACGATAGGCACATAGTAGCAGGCAGTGGGCTGTGAAGTAGTGGTCGTATGTTGAGGGATCGACCAGGAACATTTGGAGAAGACAAGGATGGGGGAGCAAGAGGTAGACTTATATAGGGATAGTAGCCAATCAGCGGCAGAAGGCAGGCTCATATGGGGATGATAGCCAATCACCGATAGGGTTAGGAATGCCCGTAAGTGGGGTATCTTGGGTCGGTCTCCAGGCTGAGGGCTCACGAGACGATGAACGAAGGAGACGATCCTCATTCCTTTGCAACCCTCTACAAGAGAAGTAAGTCGGTGGAAGTACGGCTTGTTCGTGAAGTGGTAGAGAAATCCTCAGGTGTAAGTTTAAGCTAGAAGTGTAAAAGTATAGTAGAAGTATGGCGGAGTAAGGCCATAAGGGGAATTAAGTGTGTTATATTTAATTGTGGACATTAGTGTTATTTAGACTATAACTGTTATTAATTTGTACCGGGTAAACCGGATATTGTGAGTGTAATTTTCCCGACATAAACTGACAATATTGTGGGTCGGAAGACCGAGAAAGAGACGAATAAAACGGTATAATTTGTGTGTGATTCCCCCAGACATTTCCCGTGTGTGCGTACTAACTCTCTGGCCTATGGCCGACAGCATATAGGGGGCTGTGTAAGACATTGTTTAATAGTGTGTGTTCATTCGGGTCCAAATTGCCCCGGTCAGGTAGATCCATCGTCGTGCATGAACTTGGCTGGTCTGACAGACCAGTCTCATATTGCCCATAGGCGCATCATCTACCTCTGGACCGTGAAAGCTAGACATCTTGGAGTGGAGGTGCTGAGGACGAGGTACCAGCACTTGCATACGAGTGGGGCATACTGCATCTCCTGACCACACGAAGGAGCCTAGCTCGGACCGAGTGCTCCCCAGCTTATTAAAGGGAGAGCACCCAGAGACCAGACCCGAGGACCTGGACTCGAGCTCAACTCGAGCTCTTACCTTGCGGTAGAGCAGTAGGTCAGTAGGTCTAGGGCTCAAGAGGTGAAGCCGTGACGAAGTCGGTCGGTCACAAGGATCATAGACCTGGTGAGCAGACCTCGCTTGGTGGAACGGGACGTGGAGCTCAGCTCAGCCGAGTAGACAGCGAGCAGAAGCAGGGGGTCCCGAGGTCCGGACCAGCAGAGCTGCCGAGAAGAAGGACGTCTGCACCCAGGGGAAGGGTGGTCCAGGTGACAGGGAGCTACGGAAGTGTGGGTTTAAGGTGTTTCAGGAGATTCCCCTATCACAAATTTTAATCCATACATTATAAAAATTCAAGTAGGCAATGGTAATTGTGTGCACCTTGACTGGTCCAATTCCAATCATACCCACCATCTCTAATTTCGTCTAAAATGTAGCCCTGTAATAATACTTGTATTTCTACTGTAGTTGACCCCTCTCCTTTATCATAACTAGATGTGATCCGAACCGAATGCCATATGAGTAAAGAAGTTCAAAGATAATTTCAATTACATTTAATAAATATGGATGGAGGATGAGAGCCAAAAAAGATAAAAGAAAAGTTAAATTTTAGAATGATGGTTCATAACGATTAATATGTTGTGGCACTACACAGAGTCTTCTCAATTCCAGATTCAGAATGTAACGAGGATTTAATTTAGTACTTTACGGCTAATAAAATTTATTGTTTTATCATGAAATAAATTTGAAATGTACAACACATTATTATTTGGGTGCTTATTAAATTATTTTATTACAGGACTAGTTGTATATTATGCACCACTACAATCTGCTCAGTGCATTAAGCTCTCCTCTCAAAAAAACGATGAAAAGCTATGATAATGAGTATAAAATATAAAGAATAATAAAGGGCGAAAGCTTACGTGCCTACATTATTGTGCACTCATTTCGTATATTATCCTATATGGTAACTATAATATTATTCTATAGCCATAGTTGAAATCGACATCGACAAAATGAATATGAATGGAGCAGGAGTATAGGAGCACAATAACTACTACAACAACTTACAGAACAAATTCAAGCAGTGCAGTGCAGTCAGTAGTGTTAATATGTTGGCTGCTTGTACTCCAATTAGGCAGCACGTGAAGTGATACGTTGATGCCATGGAGCGAGAAATTTTAATTAATTTTTCTCCGAGTAAGATTTTCCTTTAATAGTTTAATAATAATCTCGAAAATAATAATTCTCCTCATACCCATTACTCCTACTACTTACATGCTCTGTACATGGTACTTCTGGATAATATGATTATGCTCAACATCTGTACGTCTGTCTGCATGCATATGAACTGCACATATGTTCCTTTTCAGCTGAGCAAGCACCTTATACCCAAGCCGCACAGCGTTTTATGTAGGTAAACTACGGAGGTAGCATAGTTAGGTCAAGCTTTCCGCACAGTCATCTCTTGTAGGTAACCTAAACGAAGAGATACCCCGCACAGCCTTACTTAAATTAAGAAGAGCGAACGTGATTGGTTAATTCAACTCGCCAATGAACGAAAGTGGCAAAGACATCCTTGGTTGAGGGAGGGAAAAATAACGTGTAATAAAAGCAGGACCTTTAGTTAGGTATGACCCGCACAGCGCTTCTCACCTACTTACGTAGGTATTTAGGTCTTGCCTAACGCATTTTACGTAGGTAAGGAGTTAGAGAAAACGACGCCCACTTAGGCTTAGGTACGACTCTCCGCACAGCACCTAGCTAGGCTTTTTACTCAGGTTACCTACGTAGGTCTGCTGTGCGGCTTGGGTATTAGTTTCCAAAGACCTTCAAGTACACGTACGTAAGTTGGTACATTATTTTTCCAAATTCAAGCCTCCTTTATATATTTATGTTTTAATGGAAACATTTCCACAGTCATTTGAAATTTTTAAATTCTCTCTCCAAGATTGTTGCTCATTATTATTATTATTAATATATATCAGTGGAGAGACGATGTATTCAATTATTTCTCACTATTCATACAGCCAGAAATTATGAATTATGTCCCTATATCCCCCATATAAAAGCTTCATGTCCTTTAAATCATGCGGAGAGGTAAGGAGAGGTTAAATGATAATTATTGCAATCATATTTAGCTAATAAATAAGAAGCCAAGATGATTTACACTGCCGATTAGGTAACATTCCCCTGTGTGTATATAAGTGCACAGACAGGGCTACAAACAAAAGAAAATGAAATTGCAACTTAAAAGGTGCAATACGATTTACTAGCTCCATTTACTATGATCACCAATAATTAACTCATATGGAAAATCCTGTTTTACGCGAGTGTTCCCTCTATGTGTAATAACATGTAATAACCATATGACTTTAAGATTAATTTCAAAATACTGATATGTACGTAAGTGATTGCTCCTCCGCCTGAATCAATATATTCATTTTAACTCTCTCAAAGCTAATGAATGCAGTGGCTCTTATAAGCTCGTGTATAGGATTTAATTATTTGAGAAGGAACGAGCTGCATAATTCTTTAATCAATTGTTTCGAGTATATCTACATGTACTGCAGTTTAGTATAGTATAGTGCAGATAGGTATAGCAACTGCGTCCAGTTTTTACTCAAGCTACTTTTGATATGTTATATAGATATTTCCTTTTTAGCTAAAGTTATATGTATCGCTCCTCCGGAACTTTTTTAATTATTATTTTAATTTATTTTTATAATTATTTTCAAGAGGCAAAATCTGAGGAATAACCTGTATTACTTGTATTTGTAGCGTCGTGAGCTGAGCTCCTATATGCACTGTAAGCTGTAAACAATCCCTTCAATCATGTATTATCATCTTATTATATATTTGCTATATTATAAGCATTATATTACATACTCTCAAGTTTTAGCACTCAACTAATTACCCTTCACTCGTCCGTCTCCGTCTCCGTCACCGTCTCCGTCTTCGTCCGTGTCCCGCAACAACACTAAAACTTCAAAGATGATTGCTCTATTCGATGTCTGCAAGTAAAATATTCAATAACTTTAGTTAAACTTTATCGATCAAGAAGCCCAACGGCATTTATGGCATTTGTACAACAACAAGAACAAGAACATGGAGCGAGAACAGTCCTTAATATCTTTAACAGTGTGAATACTTTTCCATTATAATTTAACTAATATCTGTATATTTTTGACTATTTCGAGCCACACCTATATGCATGATGGCGACTTTTTAAACGAATGTTTTGTATTATTAGTCCGCGCTCATAATATATTATTGACCATTGATCAGTCCAGTGTGACCATCCTATACGTCAGTGTCAGACTATGTGTATGTACCTATACCTACCTACGGATGCATAAAAAAACTTTAACGAATTGTACTCGCAAAAGCATTATTAGTATGTTATTATGTTCTCTTGAGAGCATGCGGTCTATTTAAAAAGTTGGAAGAATGGAAATGGTTTTTGCTAACTAACTAATGAATAGCCATTAATTTTTAATGACAATCAAAACCAGGGAGTTGAGCTCATTTTAAATTAGGAAACAAATACCTTTGGCTGAGGCATGATGGACGTGATGCTGGAGGCGTCTGGTAATGACAACGCACAAAAGTTACATAAGCATTAAATATAACCTAATGCAATAATAATATATCCATGTGGACGCATTATTATTATAGATTATTATTATTATGGTTCACCTACAAAAAGAACTCTCAGAGTAGACACACGTACAGCGTATATTTATACACTACTACTGCTACCACTGACTGGAGATGAAGGATACGAGACCATCATTTTAATATACAATATGTTCATAACTAAAAATTACTCAAGTCTATATACACGGACACATAAGCCTGTACTTGATATATATATATATATTCGACAATAAGTAGGATCCTCAAGGTATTAGTAGTTTGGTGGACGTGTGCACAATAGTATTTATCGCATGTAGTCCTGACTTATGTACCTACCCTGTTGTCAGTCTAATGCCCAGATAAAATAGATGGTTATCTCGTTCACGGTCTCAGGGCATAATATAAATGATTAGTAACTTTGTTCTGACTTTAGTTTGGATGAAGCCACAGCATAATGCACGTTCAAATGGGAAGGAGGAAGGCCTATTTGACTCTTCTCCATTCTCCATACCTTCACATATATGTCTATAGGTATGTCTAACGATAAGTTCTACTATACGCAGCAAACATAAGGAGACATGATGCTTGAATTCCACACAATAATAACACATAACCAACTTGCATTCTCAGCTGCCAGAATCAGATCCAACTAGTAAAAGCCCACAAAGACCAAGACCAGCAACTTCGTCCAACACCAACACCAGCCAAGCGAGGGTTGAGTTGAGCCCACGTAGGACGTGTATAATGAGTATAGTGCAGAACTGCAGATCATATAGTATAGCTATATGAACTATGGAGCATGGACATTGCGGGAATACCGCATTATAGTGGAGTCGTTGGAGAGAGAGAGAGAGAGAGAGAGAGATGTGATGTTAGTGTTGATTAGAATGGGAGCCCTTTTAATCAGTTAATTGAGCAAATTGGTAGGAGAGAATAGGTGGAGAAGAGGAGCAAAGCAAAGGCTGACACTTTGTCTAATTAGAAAAGCAAATGAATCGATCCGACGTTACTCATTATTATCATCCTCATAATCAGCCTTAATGAATGACAACCATATTCATGGAAACTTCCACCCATAGGTTTCCCATAGAAAATACAATTTTACAATCATCCCCAGCTTAGACCGCTATAGTAGTATATGCTTCTCCAACCACCTATACCTATACCCTCCTATGCATATTACTTACGTATATTATAGTCCATATTGTAGCTTCTAGAAATACGAGAGAGAAAATCAAAATCAAGGATATAGTTAAAGACGTGCCGTCTAGAATACCTATCCCCTTCTCACACATATACATGAGTACACGTCTAAAATCTATAAATATGTACCTACCTACGACACAGAGTACAATTATCCATCTCCATCTCCCACCACCACCACCCTATCATAGGACGGCTCCATCCCTATTAAATACATTTAAAGAGATTCCTCTCCTCCAATACACACAGTCCAAGTCCGAACTCGAAGGCATATTCACTCATATGCAGAGTCTAATTTTGGATTTAGATTACAGCATGGATCAACTTTGAATTCCTTCAGCTTCCATAATTATCAAAGTGAGACAGGGATTGATAGGCAACCGGCACTGGGACTGGTACTGGTCCTGGGAAGATCATCAGTATTTGAATTGAATATCGATATAGCAGTATAATAATATTCGTATGCAAAACTATTGCCCTATATATTTTAATATTATATTCTATATACTATTCAAACACTGCCTGATTTCTGTATAATGTATTGCATATAGATAAAGGCACTGTCCTATTGTAATCTAATGTAAATCAAGTTATGACAACTATGAATATTAGCCAAGTAAATGGATAATAAGCAAGCTCGGAAGACCCACTTGTACATGTATACTTGTTAACATTGTAATGCTAAATCTAACACAGAGTATAAAGCACATCTACATTATGAATATGTACCGTTTTCTTTCTCTCTGTCTCTGCTTCCTCCCCAACTCCAGCGTTGTAGTCCCAGCATCCAATTTAATAGGGACGTCAGTATGCACACACTCCTATTAGAGACACCTAGATACTTTGTAAAGAGTGGAAACAAAACAAACCTTGGCATTGTACTTTTAGAGTTTGTGTTTCCCATTAATGTCCCAGCCTCATAGTCCCGCTGTCCCAGTAGCTTCAATGCAATATAGCCTTCCTTGTCCTTGCCTTGCCTTGTAGCCAATAAGCTATGGAGTTGGAGTGAAGAAAATGAAAGTAAAATTAACAATAAAGAACTTCATTCATATCAAGCGGAAAAGAGAGAGAGAGAGATGGAGAGAGAAAGGACATGGAATGTATAATTAGGTATACATATCTGGAAATATAATATTATGTAACACTGTATTAGCTTCCAAATCAAATTTATTTTAATAGTGAGCTCTATGGAAACCTTTGTGAACTTTCTGAAAGTACTTTTTGGCTACAACACTTACTTAGCGTTAGAGCCCAAGTTAGTAAATAAATGGAGATAGTAAAATAAGTAAGTAAATGTTAATAAAGAATGTAGAACATCAGGGACAGTCGTGGCCGTACCCGTACGTTAAGTCGCAGTGCAGTGCAGTGCAGTGCTTTGCTGCTCTGAGTGTGATGTATGATATTGTTCATTTACATCTATATTGGAAAACAATAATTACTTGAGCATATATAAAATATGAATATTTTACTTCACTATACTTTCAACTTTCTACCATCTGTCTCCACTCTCCTACTCCTCATTATCCAACTCAAGATTAAATTATAATAATGTAATATACATATATATGTATATATTGTTATAAATACATATACATTATACTATACATATAGGCAAAACTTCCGAGAGCAACAAACTGCGGGGGGGGGGGGGGTACTTAAATTTAAATGTCAAATTAACACTCATTCCTTGTAATGGGTACATCAATCGCATCCATTTGCTTCCTTTAAATTTGTACACTTGATATTAATCATTATTGGGGCGTTGAGAGGATTGTTGAGAGAAAGAGAAAGAAAGAAAGACGAAGCACACGCGGCCATCTCAAAAAGAAATATCTTTATGTATTTTCGACTTCCGATAAAATGGGAACTATGTACTAATACTAAAAGCTAAATCCTATCCGTTACAAAAAAACAGCACAACGTACGTAATATGTACGCCCAGAATATACTGTCACAGTGGCTGTGTGGTGCAGCTGACCCGGCAGAATATAGTATCGGCAACGGCAACACGCAACGGCAAAGTAAATTAAAAAGTAATATTTAAGTTCTAATGCCAATATGCAAATGTAAGAGGCGATGCAGTCTCTCTTTGTTCTCAACTTTTAATTAAAATATTTAAATTTTCCAGCCATAATGGCTTGTTGTATTGTAGGGGTGGATCCTGGGCTGGAAGGTAAATGACCATTAAATTTGCAAACGGAACTAATTATCCGTAGAATTTAATTAGTGCTAATTAGCTCAGCCCTGAAATTAAAGGAATGCTAAGATAGAATTACATTCGATATTAATTAGGGACAAGTTGCTTTGTTTCATTACACTTTTTAACGGTAGGCTATGTAGACTCTCTCTCTTTCTGTTGTAGACTGTCTGTCTGTCTGCCTGTCTGTCTCTGTCGTATCGTTATACGTACACGGGAATTTTCTGATGCACTTAAATATTATAACTACACACTATATATCGATAGCTTCTGCTTATGAGAATTTTACACACACACATATCACGGTACTATGGCAATTAAGCGTATAGTTCATCCCTTTTCTTATACAACCCACAGGATTAAATCAAGTAGAAAAATCTGAAAATGAAATGTAAAAGCTATAATTGTAACTTTAATTTGATTGCACATAGGGTTGATGTGGGATTATCTGTACTAATTTCTGCTCGAAAAAAGAATTTAATCTACCTAAGTAGGTAGGTACATGCGTTCCTCCTACATGTTTTTTTGTTATGTATCTAGTCTATATAGTGTGTAATACGGAATATAGATGATGGGTTTTAAATAAACCGTGATGAGTATATATGTATATATATGCGGCATTCTATACATAAAGCTAACATGCACATACAAGGTACGGACACGAGCGTGTAATCTAGTTTACATTGAATTTCGTAGGTGTAGCTTCGATTTTGCGGAGAAGTAGCCTACTATAATTATTTCAATCTAATGAGAATGAGGGGGAAATTGTGGACTTAATATCGAACACATCTTGGAATAAGGAGATAGAAATCGGTGTAGTTTGAGTTGTATTACAAATTCTTTGTATTCCCTAATTAGTAGAAACTTGCTGTGAATATGAAATTCTTCTAAACTCTGTAAGTATTCTTGTTGGCAACCTATTTAAATGGCTCAAGTTCCGTAAATTTGTTTTAACCACTGCAATGTTGAGCGCTCTAAAACTATGTATAAAGTATAACAACAAAAAATGGCATAATATCTAAAAGCCTAAGTTACAATTAGGTTACAAGGAAAATTTGGAAATTTTTTCGGAGTTACGTTATCAAAATTTTGCTGGTATTTACAGATTTTCGTATACAAATTCAGATTGTTTGATTGCCTTTTTACAGTTGATAGTTAAGACAAGATGTAATTGATTTAGAACGATTTAAAACTCATTTTGTGAACTGTCATTTTTAGGACTTTTATGTAGGTACCTCAATCAGAAAAATAGGAAAACTGGAAAAACACAGAAAAATGTATGTATATATAAGTACACCTCATGTAACCATAATATGTAAGTAAGCTACGATTTTGCAAAATTCATTTTGCTGTCTCAGTAAATACAAAAAAGAAAAAATTTAAAATTTAAAAAAAGAAAATATTTTTCGAACAATACCAACCATTCTTTCAAGTCACCCTATAATAAAAAGTCAAAATATTTAAAATGAATCCTATTATACGCAATTAAGTAGTAGTGGGATCCTCTTCTCCCGGCATTCATGTATGTATGTGCGAATCGACGGCTCACGGAGGCAGAAGATTATAATGTAATTCCCTGGAAGGAGGATCTGGCTGAGTATGAAGTACAAATATGTAATGTTGTGTGGAAAAACCCGTCCGTGGTTTTCGTGGTATCCTACACATGAGAGGGGGGGTTGAGCATTGATCTGTACTGCTATGTGCACGATGCAAGAAATATAGTAGCGATGGAGATAGAGAGAGAGAACTGAATCAGTGGATGTGGATGTAGATACGGATACGGGTACCGGTGCCGTTACCGGTACTGGTACCGTTACCGGTACCAGTACCGGGGAGGTAGTCACATATATATAGGTACCTACCTACGTTACGTATTTCGGATTGGGTATATCCCCATATACACTCATAACGGGAGACAGTGCGGAGAGTTTCCGTCTCTGATGCTGGAGACTCGCACTCTCTGAGCTTTTCACACAGGTCGTTAGTAAATAATAAAGCGGGTGATTTTTTTGTGTGGAGACCTCGTTAGTAGTCGTAGAAGAGAGAGAGTGAGAGAGAGAGAGAGAATATGAGTCCTTTAGTTAGTCGACTCGCTCTCATCCTCATGATGATCGTCCGAACCAAACCAAACGAATGGATTGCTTAATTAATGAGATAATGACTCTCAGCCTCACCCGACCCCTAGGCCCTCTTTCTCCTATTTTACTAATCTACTCCTAAACCATATAAAAACAACTATATAATCATCATCCACTGGAATATCTGTACTCTACTGTGTACAGTACAGCAGTTGTAATAGAAATGAGACTGTGGAACTGCTGCTGCTGGTGCTGAGTTGCTGCTGAGCAGCAGACTTTGTTGCAGAATTTCGTTTCGTTTCAACTTTTCCACAAGTCATCATCATACTGCCAATGCGAGTGCAGTCCAACGGCAACGGGAACGCCAACTTCCTCTCCACTCTTGAGCTTACGCGTCGCTACACTACTCACTACTCACAACCTAACCTACCGACAACCCACCTCCAACTAACAAGAACAACGCACAACTGAGCTTCCATGTACTTGGGCACGTTCTCTGAGAGAACACCATGAATTGAGTCTCCTCTGGCTCTGGCTCTCGCTCTCATAGCCCTTAAATTACGGAGTGTAGTAATGTTATTAGGGCGACAGGCGAGTATGCATGTCAACACTACACCCGCGGACGCTATACCTCCAAAAACCAAGTAGAAGTAGGCACAATGCTAAACAAGACAGCTCTGTTTTGGAGTCAACATTTAACATGTACCTACCTATCTACGTTTTACATGCATTGTCAACAAACAATGATAGCCAAAAAATTCATCGTGTCTCATTGGAATGACGATGAGGATGACGATCCGTGTCCATGTTCTCTCTGGAGTCCCTCTCCTATTTAACTTAACCAGGACCAGGACCAGGCCAGGACCATCACAGTGTTTCCTTCCCGTGGCGTACAAATGGGTTTTGACACACAAATAGAGCGAGTGAGAGAGACAGACAGACTTAGTTTAGAGATGGAGAGAGACTCTGACTGAGGCGTGCACGTCAGAATGACATGAAAGCAGGTGATCTCCTTGTTTCGCCCTCGTCATTCTCATTATCATTTGCCTCTCTGTAATTGCTCATTAAGTTCTATTCCCACAACCAGACACTCTTCAGATAGAGTTTCCCTTATATTCTCCTTCTCCACTTCCTAATTCCTAATATATTCAGCCATGAGCCAGGCAGGAGGAGACGGAGAGACCCGAGTTGAGCAATGAGAAATCTGGAAACCGTTCCACTTTAAAGACTCCCTCTTCACTCTCTTTTCAGTCCCTTTCATTGTATGTTAATGAAGAATTAGGTATGCAAATGATTTTTCTAGTTAGATATCCACATAGTCTCATTCGAGCTAATTTAATTCCACCGCATAGAGCAGATGAGGAGACATCAAAAAGTATAATTGTATAATGCACTTTTGGAGCATAGTGAATGGAGACAGTAGGACGGGACAGATTATATTCCTCTAAATTGCGTCTTCCCCAACCGCTTCCACCGCTAATAATAATTGTTACCATAAACTTTATTATTTGAGCATATATCGGAATTGGAATAATTGAAACCGGAATCATATTGGGCTTCTCACTTCTGTAGAAGATAGGAGATCTGCTAAAACATGTTGTCTCTATAATATTTTTGGCTTATCGAGTCTTGTCAAATAAATGTAAAATTGCTGAGCTGTTTATATATATATGATTGTTACTTGAACTGTCAGCATCGTTTTCATTACCCAGGAGAGAAGCCTTGTAAAATATGAGGAACTGATTACTAAAATTTTATATCACATTAGCAACTTTCCAAGTCAAAGTTTTGTGGAGTCATTTCTCACGCAGGCTGCGCGTTGTACGTACAGATGAGTGAGTGTATATTTACGTCTAGAAATAAAATGTTACAAAAATAAAGGAGTTTTGAATAAAAATGTCATGAGGAGTGGTGTGTATAGCTACTACAGATTTTCCCTTGGAAATATTGTATGTGTGTGTGGATGCTGAGCTGTCATAAAGTGTGACTAGTGAGAGTCTTGCTCCATACATACAGTTACAGTTACAGTGTGTGCGTTCTACATTCTATACACACTATCTACTTGATGATTTAATTCAGATCTCTTCCTCCTCGTCTCCTATATAGTCCAACTCCAACTCCAACTGAGAAAACACAGAGCGAGAGAGAGAGAGAGGTGAACGTCGTGAGTCGTGAGGATGTTGGGGATAAGTATCATCAATAAGATGAAGAAGACATGTGGACGGAGGATAGAGAATGACAAGTGTCTGCATATGGTTCATCCCAATTATGTATTAGTATTAAGAAAAGTGAAATTTTAATAAGACCCTCCTCGGTGGCATCTGTAACAAATTCATTCACATGGTGTGATAATACTTGGGAAGGGAGTCGGGGTTCTCTCTCTCTCTCTCTCTCTCTCTCTCTCTCTCTCTCTCTCTCGGGTCAGAGCACCAACGATGACATAGTGGGGTGCAAGTAGATTGGCTCAATTACACTCATTCCACACTCGAGCTGCGTGATTCCCCTCCCCTCCTTTTCCCTTCTTCACCCCCTACCCCCCTCCCTCCTCCCCATTCCCCTTTGAAGACGACAAGAAGCAAGCTGCTGGTTTCCTGGTCCTGGTCCTGGTCCTGGTTCTGATGGTCTCGGTCTCGGTTTCGGTTCTGGTCCCGGCCCCGGCTCAGTCAAGAGTCACTCCAAACCTTATGATGACTACTTCCAATTATTTTCATTCCTACTCACTTTTTAGACAGAAACTCTTTTTTCCACCGATAAACCCACACCCTGTATATACACTCCGGCTCCACTCTCCTCAGTCTGTGTGTGTGTGTGTGTGTGTGTACAATCTCTTTTACACTGCATAACATGTATATTTCCTTATATTTATTTCATTACTGTTTACGTTCACTTACCATCTCTCTCACTCCTCAACGACAAAATGACGTTGACATGATATTTTTACTTACAAGTGAGGGGGGAGAGCAACACACCAAAATATATTTGCAAGATTATGAGTGACTGTACCCAGGACCAGGATGAACGTTATGTCTTGAGGATAATGAGAGCTGAGGGATTTCAATGTCAGAGTCGTCTTTTTACCATATATCCGTACCTAACGTCTGATTGTAATCATGATAACTGAAATTCATGACATTGCTGTCTTTTGAAATCCATTCACTGAAAATGTTTACGTTAATCTCCGTCACTTTTATGTGTGTGTATATAAGTATGTACCAATTTACCTATATAGTGTATTGTAGCCCATATAGATATAACTTTTTTGAAAATACATACATAGAATGTGTGGGTGACGATAGCCGACCAAGTGGATGGATGCAAAAGATTTACACGAGTAATAAGTAAGCATGGGTACTTAAAGTTTGGTTAATATGGATGTATCTATGTACTCGCATAGAAACCCTGACTATGAAGAAATATTAGCCCGGATAAAATATGTAATGGCCTAATTTGGAGTCAGTGGGTCTCATAAATAAGGAACTCTTTATTATTAAATCATGTGTCAGTCCTTGATGTTGTATATACTACACTCACTCAGCCTCGTCCACACACAAAAAAATTTATATAATCCAAATCCATTTAAACCTGTGTCGCTTGACTAATTAAGACGATTATGTTTCCATTCCAGCATTTTGGGCTACGCAGCTCTGCTTTTTGATGTGACAGTCACTTGATACCTGGAGTCAGCTCCAGATTGGCACGCCACTCTCATCTCTGACGTTTGATAGCAACTTGTGTCATAAAATCAACAGCATTACATGACATTAGACTGTGCATATATAGACTTCAGAGCGTATCTCCTTCCAATCTCCATAAAGTATATGATGAGTACGCAGTGCTCGTGAGGCTAATCAGTGCAGGGGAAGAAGAGGGGATGCCTCTTTAAAGAAGGGAATTTATTCTAAATTTTGGAATTCGATGCAAAGACTGATACAGGTATCTTGAAGAGATGTGCCTGGGCATCTCCTCGTATTCCTATTTGTATTTGTATTTGCATTTGCATCAACAGCAACAAAATAAGCAACGAGACAAATCCTGTTCAGATGCACATGTCCAAGTCCAATTCCAAGTCCAAATGTCCGATCCAGTTTCAATAAGGTTACATTTCCCTTTCCCACAAAGCAAACCGCAGTCTGAGGAGATGTAATATATATCCCTGTGAGAGTGAGTCGTGTCATGCCTTATGTATGTTCACTAGTTAGACGAACTATAGTAATAGAGCTCCAGCGTCCAGTGAGTATTATTGTATTTGATTAGAGAACATAATGTGCGGGGTCTAGCCTGGCGAGAGGAGAACAAGAATTTGTGTCAGTTACAAGGAAACTTGATTTGACAAAGTTTATAGCACTACCTAAGTGTCCTAAGTCTCAAGTTGTTTCCACTCTTTCTACCTCGTCTCGTCCAATTACTAACGATTGTATATCTTTGTTCAGATAACCACCACGTCCAACCATCTTATAAGTCACAATCAGAGTCAGCCGAGACTCCAAGAGAACTTGGGACTAAAAGGCTCAATTCTGTACATATTATACTCACAGTCCCGCAGACTTCTTCTCGTCGTCGTCGTCGTCGTTGTTGTTGTTGTTGTTGTTGCTGTAGTTGATATTTTTTTCTCCCTTCCACTACAGGTAGATAGATAGGTTTCATTGTCATATGCATAAAAAGTTTGAAAAACCAGTTCATTATTATAAAAATTAGTCATGAGATGTGTGAGAACATATTTTTTGAGCGGATCAAATTGAGACAATGTTAACTGCGAGAGACTTATTTTATCTATATATTTCCAGTTGAGAAAGATTATTCAATTTTCTTTCTCTCTCTCTCTCATGCTATTCCCATTTTATGTGTAATAAAGTCTCGTTTTTATTTATTTCCAATATATATCTATACTAATAAGAATATAATGAAGCTAATAATTATTGCCTCTTGGGAAAGCTCCTTTACTCGGCTCCCAGCTCAAATCTCAAAGGAAACCATTTGGATAGAAAGTACAAATTTTTATTCCCTTTTTCATCTCTCTCGTGGGCGGTGATTAAATTCATTTTAAAGCTCCTAATAAAATAATATAACTTTGGCCGCCGTTAATTTATTCATACAAAAAAAATTAATACTTTCAGAGCAGAGAGTGTAATATGTATTCATAATAAAAAAACTAGTTAGTGTTTATTAAGCCGATCGTATAATATAATTCCTAATATCCTTTCAATTTCCGCGAGTCCGCGATCAAGACTATGGGAAAGAGAGGACGACTTGTAGTGGAAACAATATACAATAAAAGAGTGTAAAAAAATATATATGAGTATTTGCTGCCATAATCATAATATGGAGACAGAGATGATTAAAATTACAAGTTGTAGATGATCATAATGGATGCTCTGTACAGCATATTAGAATTCTATTAAATTTATAACGGGATTTATACGACAAGGTCCGTCATCTGTGTAGAACCTATAGAATGTTGAATGTAGAATGTATGTAGAAGTATTGTAAAATTGTGAGGGGGGAAAGAAATCAGGAGACGAATCCAAATGGAACTCACTGACTGGTAGGTAGGTAGCATATAGGCAGTCCCCTATATTGGAAGTTTGAACTCTGGCTATGTTTGACCACTGCACTCAATAAATTGTTTCTACTAATTAGCCTGTTACGTATTGTTAATAAGGGATTGCAATTATAAAGGACATGATGGGTTGGCAAGGTTGGCATGGCATGTACACACGACAGAAAAAGCTGTTTTCCAAACTTGCTTCCAGTGAACTACTATACCACTTCCACTATACCCCTACCACTGCATGTCCTACTATATCCTCTCCTGATGGATGTAGCCATGATGCTCCTATTGTTACCTATGCTCCCTTTAGCGGCATACATATGGAGGAGCCTCACGACGTAATTGAATCTCATGAGAAGTTGAACAACCCGATCAGATAACCTATAATATGCATTCCATTCAATCCCAGTCCGTGTACAAATGTATCCATTGTGTGGGCTATAGTCGTCCCAACCAACTAAACGAGTGCTCACCTCAAATCCAAGAAAAAATCGAGCAAGGAATAATTGGATCATTAAATTAAATATGTTAGTACACACAGGAATTAAAATGTTGTACCTTCGTGTGTACTCTGTCTGTGTGTGTGTGTGTACAGTAGAGATACCCACTCGTGTGCTCCCTCAACGCTCCGCCTTCCCATTGCATCGGGTCTCCGTCGGGATGCACTCCATACAACATGCATGACAGGATGATAAGGAGAAGACACCCCCTTGTACTCTATATCAGGAGTCCCTCTCTCCGTAGCAATATCCATTAAAATAATAGTAATAATAACGACAGATAAAAGATTTAATATAAAGATTTTTTTTTAGAACAAGGAGAAACTAAACGCCTGTCTATCTCCTCCGTCAGTATCTATCCGTCCAGTAATTGTCCATAGTTCTATATATCCAGGTGATATAGAGGGGCCTATACATGTCTATCAGTATATATCGAGAAAAGTTAAATTGTTAGCTAAATGTAGCTGTCAAAAGTGAAGACAATCGAAATCCCAATTTGAGAGCAAATAGAAGCACATGGAAGAGGTAATAGGTGGCGTGAAGGAGGATTTCAGCATGTGGTTTCATAAGATGTCATTAGAAGATAGTCTCCTTCTTGAGAACTCTTGACTTAAAACTTTATGCGTACCGTACAATATAAAATGTTTCAATGTTTCCAAAGACTTTCAAGTTTTCTCCAGGCTTCACAGGGACTTTTTGGGGAGAGACGCACGTTGACACTCCTTGTGTGCTGCTTTATAGTAGTACGGATAATAATATGTCATCTACTACAAATGTATGTATGACCTTATCTATACGACGGTTACTCCATAGCAATAGCACCTACGAACCCACCTCGATGTTTAAAGGAGATATTTGTTACATGGAACTCATTAAACTTTTAATTTGAAATTGAAATACCAACTAGTTAGTACAGTACCCAGTACGTGATCCTGCTCAATGAGAGGTCGGTGTTGGTATAAGCAGCCGGGTAGCGGAGAGGGCATGGTATAATTATTTAAAAATTAAACATATACTTATACTATAGATACACACATACAACTCTTTTACCGCTATTTTGACTACAATGTGGGTTTGGAAAGTACGACACGACTATGTCTCCTTCGGTGACATACGTGTGCTTCAATATCTGTAAACAAACTAAATTAAATAAATACATTTAAAAGAAAAGTGGTGGATAATTGGGGTAAGTTGTTAAGGGCTTGAAACAACATTTGCCTGGCTTTGGCTTTGACTTTCGGTTCGGATTGGGAGTACTACTTAAATTTCTCTTCTTATTTTAGGTCTCTCAGTCGTTTCGTCTTCGTCGTCGTGAGCGAAGAAGTACATAATATATATAAGTCGAGATAGAAGATATAGTGTTACCTCGTTGCGTAGTAGTAGTAGAGACACAAAATATTTTATCACAAGTTTTAGAGAAAATGACATAATTTGTTTGGATATTTATAAACCCGGGACGTCATATTTTAATAAGAAAGTTTTATGGCAGTTAAATCAAGACTTATATATCATATATATGTGGAAAGAATATTCGCCTATATCTATGCTCCTATATGCCTGCCTACCCTATACACAGAGTTCTTGTTCTTGTTCTTGTACTTGAGCCTGATTGTTAGTGTCGAGCTTATGTGAATGGGTAAGATGATTGGATGTAACTATCTACCTACTACTCCAGCATAACTACATATTATACTATATGTGTCTTACTTTTTTCCACATCTACATCACATGAGAAGTGATACCGCACCGTCCACAAGGAGGTATGTGTGTGGAGCTCCGAAGCCCAGCCAGAGATCTACCTATGGCTAATGGTATGAGTTTCTTGGCCATTATTTTGTATTTGTCGGGAGGATGGAGGCTTCCATAATGATTTTTAAACAAAAGGAGTGTCGTGTCACGATGACTTTGGATGGGAAGACTATTCTGGAGTTCGGAGGTCTCCACTAATCATACCTAAATATTGACCAATTACACTAACGAGCTGCCACATTCCGAACGTCTTCACTTATACTCTCTCTCTCTCTCTCTCAGCAAAAGCCAAGCCAAAAGAGCTCAACGCTCAACATTCGTCCCTATATATAGATGCATCTTGTATGTCCTATGTTTGTTCATCTATATGTATATTCCTTAATGGATATAGTTCGCGTCTTACATGTGTATCATTATTGAAAGAACACTATCCAGGATGCATCTACAATCTACTCGTCGTTATAGTCATCCTCCTATTCTTGTCGAGTGTGGCTCGTCTTCATCTTCCCCACTTCCTCCTCACATATAAACTTCTTTACATACTCAACATCTCTCCGCCGTCTCCGTCTCCGTCTTCTTCGTCGTCTTCCTATTAACTAAATGTGATGCAGCCAGCTATCTACATGTATCTACATAAACGACAAAGTCTCTAACCAAATGATTCTCTGTACATAGATACACATTTTTTTTTTAAAGAATAAGTTTCTTTTCGCTCAGTAAGTGTATACGTAGGACTTTCCCGTACACTTTTCCTCCGTCATAGCTACAAGTTTAAATGCCCTTATAAATTCTACTAGAATTACGAGCTACTACTTACTACTACTCCTCACTCTGGAGATGAGAGTATAAAGATGAAGAGCGCGGGTTTGGAAAGTACGCGGAATTATGCTCCCATATTATTATCATACAAGTCTTTTCTTTACGTGACCTCTGTAAATATTGCTCCTGGGCCTATATGGGCTCACACACTTTAATTGCTCTAACAATGAGAAAGTTAGTAAGAGTGTAAGACACACTTTTAACGGGGAGCTTCTTGTCTTATTACTCGAATTGTCACTTTGACTCGCACTATCTTTCCTTCAGAAGGATTTATTAGCTCCCACTTCCACCATTCTGTCAACTTGAGAGTTTACGCCTCTCATAATATGGAATATGGAAAATGGAAAGTAATAAGTGGTGCGGCTCTGTATAGCTGTGTAGCTTTCCATAAACTGAATGAGCTCTGAATTTTCTTTGTCTTTTACTTTTGGTGCTGTAATTTAACCTTTGAGGTTGAAAATAAAGTCAGGAGGTTTTCATGATTATTTAAGTACAACCGTCTTCATGTATAGTTTATGCAAAAGGTTATATCATTATTCATTATCACTAAAATAAGTTTTTTATCAGGTTTTGCCAGGATTCTAATAAAATATTTTAAAAGTTGAATAATACTATTCATGTTTAAGTTTAATACACTCCCAATATTCAGCCCTGTAAAATCATATGAAATAAATGTTGGGCATGAGACAAAAGTGAATACATAAGTTTCTGCATGACTTCGATTTCGATGTACATAGGTAGGTACCTTTACAAATTTATTGTACGCTTATAATCTAGAAATTTCCAACCACCTACGGAGCTCATAGAGAACTGGCCCTTTGCTTGTATGGTATGGTCATGGGTAAATCATAACTGTGCGAGGAAGAAGGAAGGGGGGATGGAGCCTGGATTTTGAATTTGATTTTGAAGGTTGGTCTGTGTGTGGAACTGACGGGCTCTGTCTGATGTAAGGACTCAGCCGTATACTAATGTAGGGAATTGACCGAATGAAATGGCAAATATGGAATTCAGTTTCAACTTTACTCAGAACGAACGTATGAGTCAAAAAAAGAGAGAAGAAATGTGATTGTTCAGTTTGACTCGTAAGTGGACATAATGTATGCGTTAAAGTCAAGGAAGCAGAATGAATTAGGTTGTCATTTTCATATCCTTTGCTGAAGTTGGCATGAGGCTGGGACTCCTCTTGGAAAGTCCAGCGTTTGAAGAAACAGTGAGACTGAGAAAGCTCTTGAAGGAGGTTTAAATGGGGCTCTGCTGGAGCTATGGACAGACATATCATGGGCAGGAAGGATATTGAGGGAGGAATGGAGTAGGTTTAGAGCGTCTGGAGTTGAATTTGGATTTGGATTTGGACAGACACGTATGAAAGTTTAGTCCAGTAGTCAAAGGGGTGTCCACTTTTCAGTCCTTCTCATCTGTCACTCGCCACAGGGATCCACTTTCCTCCGTTTTATTCACTCACCTGTATCTGACACCCATGCATGTCTACACACAGACCAGTGTCTACAGTCTACACACACTATGAGACCCGCTCCAACGACGACGTATTTAGTCTTGAAGACGACGACCAGGGAGCAGAACCGTGAATACTGCGATATATGTATATACCTAATTCTAAAGTTGACCAACCAAGATATCACTCACGATTTACTCTTACACCACTTCCCACTTTACCATATTATGCACTATGCATAGCACTTCGGACCAACCCTCTGTAACCGTAACGCTACTAACGCCGCTGGGATGTCCCCTTTCACGTCCACATTAAGTCTAAACATTCACATAACACTAACGTAAAGTCGTTTTATGCTCCAAAGATTTTCAATGCCGTTTTTTCATCAAATCAAAGTTTATGAAAAAAAACGACTCAAATTGCTATTTTACCTTCACCAGCCAAAGAGCAATGGGAGCTGGAAGTTAAATGAGAACTGAACAGAAGGGGGCTTCACATTTATACATTGCAGTCTGTATAAAAGGGTGACCAACTCATTTAGTATAGTACAGTGAGTAGAAGGTAGTAAGTATAGGGAGGTTAGGTAGATTCTTTTTCAAAGAATTTACAGCCTCCTATTTTTTCGTGAGAAGGTTCTCCCGTCTTACAGAAATCATTACAGGAAAATACAAATGTATTTTAATTGCTTGAACGTTTTTATGGATGGAGAATCGACGTTCTTATAGCAAATAAAGCCTAGAAACAAGTGTTGCAAATTATTTGAAGTACATAATAATAATAATTGCAAGAGATTTTTTAAAGTTGTTATTGTTGAGACTAATACTCATATAGATACTGAAGTTTCTACAATGTTTTTATTTAGCTTTGATTTATGCGTTGAGTCATCAAAGGAAGATAATATACATTTACGACCTACAAAGTAATACGAATTGCTCGTCTTTAGTGTTCAGAATAGATCATAATATAAATTGGAGAGTTGTAAAAAGCGTAAAAACTGAAACGATTTTTTATCTGTATTCATGCTACTATATATTATGTAGTACCCGCAGTACCCAGCCGTATTGACGAGGGACATGTGGTACCCTATCAAGCGATATCCTTTAAACTATACTACTTAAACTTTTTTGCCTTCGCTATAACGTTAGCGGGAAAGATTTTTGAGCCTATTAAAGTGTTAGTAGAACTGTGCAAAGTTAAAAAATAAGTAAATGATTTTTAGACAGAAATTTTGAAAATTTGGTGTGTAATTTACCTACAATATTCCTCGTTTAAAGCAATCATTTTTAAATACACATTTTTAAAGGCTGATTGAAGGGGAACTCCGCCTTCGTATTTAATCAAATGGTGAAGTCTATAAGAAAGCTGGAAATTTTTAAAGTCAATAAAATAATTAAAAACTATTTTGTTCCAGTCACAGTAATAACCCTTGCACAAAAAGATGTACCACTATAACGTTTAACGAAGGAAAAACCGACACATCTTATTGTCTTTATAGTTGCAAGACTTTTGGTATGGTAACCGTAACCATATAGTGTCCCTCGTGAGTAGTATAGATTGCTAAGGAAATCCAAGGATCGTTAGGTATAGTAGGGGCAACCGAGAGTGAGGTCTGGCAAGGATAAATTTTGCATGCAAATGAACGACAGCTTTATCCTTGCTAGACCTCACTCTCGGTTGCCCCTACAGTAGGTAGTTTGGTCTCTTGGTGTGACTTTGACCTATGCGAATAAAAACATGGTTTGTCTTGATTGGTTCTTGTTCCTTCGGTTGGGGCTTGACGTATAAATGGGAAGAGAGAAAAAGGCATGAAGGAGTCGAATAATTTGCATGAATTATTACCGATCGGTCCTGGGCTGGGTCAATTGACTCACAACAAAGATTTTGAGAAAAGAAGTGGATTCGATTTCGTCTGATTGAATGAATAATAAAACATTGAGTGTCCTAGGTTGCTCCCTCCTCCATTCAGACAGAATAGTAGTCCCCCAAACAAAAACCAATTTTACTTGGGCACATCTCCATCTCGAATAAATACTCTATTTGGTGAGATATAGACGTGAACAAGGATGGTGTGTTTTTTGAGTCAATTGAAATTGTTGTAATATTCCAACCCCGACACCCGCACCCTCCAGCCAAGTCCAATTCCAACTCGAATCCCAACTCCAACTCTGAATGACACCCAAAAAGAAAAAAAATCAAATCTATTGCAGTACTGCATCAATTGACATTCGTACTTGCTCTTTAGCCTATATGATTCTACGGTACACATAATACAGATTACAGACACAGACAGACTGCACGCCTGTTGGCTGGATTTCCTATATCAGTAAACGCCTAGATATACATAGTCTGACTGTCGCAGTTTTTCATACATACAAAAATAGTTTACATACCGATTTGCATATCCATTTATGATCAATACTGTACAGCAATAAATCTCTTTTTGTTTGTCCTAAATGACAAAGAATCTATTCCGTGAATAATTAGTTAATATAGGATTCATAGCAGTTTTGGTTGGATACTACAATTAATTAATTTCCTTCAATAACTTCAATTGCTTATTTTTTTTCATTTAGCTGACTGATTGCTCTATGATAAACCAAATTGGTTGGCTAATTAAAGTTGGTAAAGCACGGGTGTGGACTACACCACACAGTCTCGAGAGTGTTCACTTGTTTACTTGTTGTCAATTAATGAGCTTGCTCATATTTATGAAGCTCTTGCCTTTTAAGTGCCAATTACTGAATATTCTCATGAGCATGAATGCTTGTATAATTGCATGCAATAGTTTAGCGGGGATTTGTAGAGCATATATGCATGTATCTAGCCTTATATGGGTACTCATCTCACGTGTTTTCTCTATAACATTTTTTTTTCTTTACTCTGTACACTATCTGAGGTTTTGCATTATATTTTAACCAGTTCTTAAATTTTTACAAAATCACATGATAAGACTACACTCCTTGTATGTACATATATTATACTGCTTATAATTATTATAGCAAGTAAATATTATTATGCTGTATAGTAATTAAGTATAGGAATCGATTTTACTTTTTATGCTTTAAATGATTACCATTTTATTTGTAGAATTATTACTATTATTTCTTAGCAATTACTTAGTGCTTCCAAATAAATAAATCCTACAAGAAAATTCATTAAGAATCAAGAGGAAATATTAAAGAAATGAAAATGAAATTATTCGGCAGCCTATATGCATATAGCCATTGCATTGGTACTTGAATATTACCCTGATTAACCATTAATATCATGAATCAATAAATCGGCAGCAGAGCCGCGGCGTCGTCGGCAGAAACGTTGTGTAATTGCTTTCTTAATAATGAAGTAAGTTCTAATGATAATAATTATTATATATTGATATTTCGACTAACTACATAATATTACCCAAAATAAATTATGTAGATAGGTAGGAATTAAGGTTTGCACAACATGATATGCATAGACTAGCATTAGACTAGCTCATGAATTAGTTATTATAGACAAATTCTTTAGCAACGGGGTATAGATTCGGCGTACATATACTCAATGCTATGAAAAGTCTGAAAACCAATTTAGCAAAGTATGTCATGCCATTATTGTAAAATTCTCCACAGCAAATTACTATACAATAAGTATAGCTACCACTATTTACGCATATGGATGAAGATGAATAAAACCCTTGAATAATAATAATAATAATAATAATAATATGGAGTGAACAACTGATACTCTTTCTCAATTTAGGAAATATATTATAGATTTAGCAGCCATAAATGTTTAATATGTGTTAAACATAATACAATTTCATTCAAACTTTCACGTATTACTAATCCATTTGAAAATCTCATTTTTTGAATCTCATGCATATTATGCTCATGAAGAGATTTCTAATTTTCAATTTTTCGTTTCGAAAATAGTGCACAAACGCCACTTGACTTTAAATACTCTTGAACTCCTTGAAATATTATTATAATAAAAATAATATGTAAATACATACCTAATGAACTATTCTTTGTCAGTAAATTAATTGGGCATTTGGATGGAGTCAAACATATGAATTAAAATAATTATAATGCTGAATCAAGCGTTATAATACCTAGGTAAATCGCTAACATTTCTCACCAACCAAAAACTCCATTCTTCAACTAAGGGGTGTCTGTAACACATATTCTACTTCTGTATATAATTATATTATTGATGTGAAAGTTTAATTAAATGTTAGTTGAGCATTATAGCTAATTAAAAATTTAATTAGGGTTGCAGTCGTAAATTTTAGTGGAGAATTTTCACTATGTATGTATGTATATATACTAACAGGGATCATAAGTCAATCATCATAAATCTGTATTTCAGCTAATAAATAGGATTGCTGCTAATGATTATTCACAGCTAAGTTTACTGTACTACTGCGGTAACACTATAAAACTCTCTATTATGGTGAACGGTGATGTGTGGTATACAGTATAGACCAAAATCATTCCTATATAACTTGTACTAAAAATGAAGTCATATAAACAACTATGGAAATTTTTAATAAAATATTACTGTAAAAACAAAGACTTGTTTTAAGAATGTCTAATGGTGATTTTAGTCCGAACGCTTTAAATTCATCTGGTTGTTGTGATTATGACAAAAATAAGGAAATATTAAATATATTCGTGCTTTGTTTCTTTCCTTCACGCAAGTTGACGGAAGTATCTTGTTAAAGGATGAGAGAGTCGTCTATATGTATATTTCTATATTTTCTATTCCTACATACAGAAGTGGAAGTTAGCATATACAGATACACTTTTTAAGGAGTACATATTGAATGAGATGTACAGTGCGGATGAAGTGATCGAGGGTAGTCCACTGTGGAGTTAATATTTGAGGGGCTCTTGTTTGCACTAGGGATAAAATGTTGGACGCTAAAACAAAAATGAATGATGGTAAATAGCTGTGGGTGAAAATCGAAGGCTTACGTTCCATTGTATTTGACATCCAATCATCCAATTTTCCATTTAGCCAATCAGTCTTGATCAGATTTGACTCCATTCAGTTCTGCTGAGGGGCCTTCTAAAGTGTTCTACAGTCACATAGTTCTCCACTCGTAGCTTCCTTAGTAGCATAACCTATATCTCGCATTCCACTACTGTTCATCGTTCCAAGTCTTAAATTTTCATCACTTTCCTCTCAATAATGCCTACTTTTTAGCATTTGATCATACTCATACTACCTATAAACTGATAGAGATGTCCTTTTCTTCACTTTCTCCATAAGGATGCCAAATAAGCTAATATGTACTTACCACAAGGTAGGTAAGTATACGTAAGTACCTACGTAGTTATGTCTCATTCAATTGGACCTTTCCTCTTGTGTGTGGTTCAAGGACATAAGGACAAGGGTCTCACTCAGCTTTTGACTTTTGGCTCTATATGGCTATAAGGTTAAAACAAAAAAAAGGTTCCACAACGGCGCGGCGGCTGAACTCTGCGTACATACTGCCACACATCTAGAGGAGTGGAGGCTCAGTCAGATTGATTTTAGATTTAAAGCTTGCCCAATTTCAGCAAATTTATTTTGCAATCTCAGCTTTCTTAGTAGCTTTCAAGAAGACCATTTGAGTTCCTTGTCACTGTGCCTCTCGGATGGAGAGCGGAAATAAAAAAAGAGAGAATTATGTAATGATCTTAGTTTTGTGTGAAGATTTTTTTTTCTCTTCATTTTTCCTCGCTCACGATCAGTGGCCGCACAAGTCTAATTTGTCCCGACAAGATTTGACTTCATATATCGTTGCGGTCCTCCTTAACTTTAAGGTTTAAGGTAGTCTCAGAGTGGGTACATAGTATGTAGTCGGGATTGGTACAGAGATTGGGTACGCCGAGGGACTCGGCTCGTCTATATCTTTTGAAATAGATTGATCTTGATTGAACCATGCTTTTATTCGACTTCATCCATAGATCAACAGTGAGAGTGACTTTGAAATTGTCGATTGTGGGAAAGCCAAGCTTTGTCTTTGCTATTGTACGATTGATTGAGCCTCAAGATGCCTTGTCTCTGATAAAATTCTACATGGATTTTACGGGGTGACGGTAACTCATTTTCACGCCCTTTTCAAATCATCACGGCTTAGATTGAACCCCTAGACCTTCCGGCTCCCGGCTCTAGCTCCGTCTCCGGCCCCGGCACGGTCGAATACATTAACTGTACGTAAGTAGCGGAGGTAGGTATCTATAATTTTTTTTTCACTCCCTTCCTGTCCACACACACACAAACTCAAGAATGACTATGAGATTTCTTTATAGAGCTGTTCGAGATGGCGGCGCTTTGTGAAGTTTTAACTTAATTAATTACAATACGGTTATCTTGTAAAATATTTATTATGTTAATTATAAATATTGAAACCACTTAATATGATGTGCATATATACCTACTGTGCGTACTATTCTACAAGTCCCCGCGCACTAATAGAGACCCACGTACTATTAAAACTGTAAAAAATCATGCTTAAGTTGTAACTTTATTATTATGTGCCACAGGGCCACAACGTTAGAGATCTCTCTCTCATCATGTAAATTAAATTACTATTAATGTTTCGTTCTTATTTTTAAAATTAAAACATTAACGGTGCACCCAAAAGCGTTCTGTACTAATTCTCCTATTTTCTATTATTGTTTCCTCTTTCCATTTTTTTTTAAATAAGGCAGCACAATCACAATACAGAAAATGTTTTCAAAATTCAGTAGGAATATCGTAGTTAATAGTATTATTCTGTTTAATTAATAACATAAAAAAATATAATTGACGGAGTAATTATTTTTCCACCCACAAGTTTCTCCAGTTGTCGCCAGTTCCCGTACAGAGTTGTCTTTGTCTCACAAAGGTTTTGAGTTCTAAAGATTCTCCCACATTTTTTATGTTGGTGGCGTACAGCAGAAAGCCTTGTGAGCTTCTGTCCGTGCAAGGCTACCAATACTAAACTTACGTTAGAAAAAGTTTTTTGTTGTATGTATAATAATTCGCTTTATAACGCTTACTATAGTTTTTGGTTTTTATAAAAAAGAGGGTGTTTATAACAAAGTGTTTAATGCTCAGTTTTTTACGCAATTGTGAAGCAGTGCAGAGCGAGTTAAGCATATCCAATAAAATTCTGGCATTAAGTATAGTAATTTTTATACAAACAGGAATGATTCAATCATTCGTATTTTAGTAGAATAACACTGGGGAAATTGTACAGCAGCTCTATCTATTGTGCTGAGTCAACAGCACACGATCCACTGCTGGTTTATTGATCTTTTGGTTTCAACGTTTGAAGACTCTGAATGTTCTCACTGTGAACCGACGGGAACAAGTAGTATAATGACATGTTGACGCCTTTTATTGGTAGGAGAACCTTTATAGAATTAGGATTTAGGATTACGATTCATGCACTTTAAAATTAATTTAGTTGTTTAAATAGGTGATTATTTTTCTCTTCATGCAAAACTAATCCTTACCGATCAAATGGTGTATCGCGCGTGTAAATCGGTCAAGTATTTCAAAAGGTTGATAAATTATGTAAATAGGTAGTAAAAACAAAACTCGGTGCACAAGTATAGGGGTACGCTTTAACAAAATGATATATAACAGTTTATAAAAGCTTCTAAATTATTTCTCAGTTATTCTAATACATACTTCCAGGGTGGTGAGGATGAACCCGACCTTGAAAGTCATACAATACTATGTTTACAACTATTTTACTATACTTCACAATGTAAATATTCGCCGAAATGCCAAAATGCTCTTGAGCTGTATTTTAAAAATATTACAAACCCAGGAACTAATTTCATCTACAGACTCACTTTTCGTGCTCTATTGGCATGCAAACATAACTTGTCAAACGCCTATTATTTATTATTTATTAATCATTACGTATGCAGCTTCCGTAAGCAACTAAGAATGCATTTGAATTCGTAAATTCTTTCTAATATATCCAACGTTGAATACACCCGTTGAGTAAATACATAAATAAAATCACTACATGTTCCATATTATACAACTAAAACTATGCTAAGTAATACGCTAGGTGACAAGTAATGTTTAAGGCGTTGAATACTGCATGCAAAAATAAGTTTATCCATGCCATTAATTTTTTAATTTTTATGAGAAAATATATCTTGTTAACAAATGGGAGTTCTTTAAACTTTTTAGCATTTCGGGTCGACCAGTGGTATTTTAACAATAGGTGCTTATTTAAAACACCAAAATAAAATAAAAAAACAGAAAAGGTTCGATAAAAAAAGTATTTCCGTATGCCAGAACATCGATAGTCAACAGTAGGAAAATAAAAGTAACTTCAAACTACTTACAATTTTTACGAGTCCGTTTATACAATATTTCATTTTAGTAGAATAATTATCTAAAAGTAGACTTTGCGTGTTTATACTTTTTTGTATCATTTGAACATGTTAAGAGGCTCAATATACTTCATATTAAAATATTACTTAAGGGAATATGTACGTGTTTTAAAAAGCTCATGTTTCTTCAAACATTCTTTTAGTTATTTCAATTTAAAATAATGTGATACATGAATTTTTACACTGGCAAGGTTTTGAAATTAGTGGCTTTGCACGAAATTAATCATGGTAAATTGAATTACTTGTTATGTTTGTCGTTTCACATGGATTGCTCATTTTTAAACAGATTGAGGCTTTTCTTGAAACGAAATAACTAACTATAATTTCTTCCGTCTAGTTTGAATTAAATTAGTAAACAAATAAAGTAAATGACCTTTAATGGGGTCTTAAAATATGCCATAGTTAGGACATACAAATATTGCGGAAATAAGAGAGAAAGACAACTTTATTAAAATAAACTTGACACTGTCGTCCAACGACGATAGCCCATAGGACTCAGTATACGTTACAAAATATTGTTAAGCGCAGATTATGATGGTTAATGTAAATTTAAATGTAGGATACTAATTAGTAGGAACACTAGAATATAAATGGTGCACACATATTTGAACTGATTTCTTCAGAACGGAGACTACAATGTCTTCAATCAGCGCACTAGGTAAGCATTGGGATTTCATAAAGTTGAGAAAAAACTTAGATATCGTTCCGCGAGCCCCAATATAGAGTCCTATGACTTGGATTTCAGTAAGCCCTAGTTTATTTTTGAAATAAGGGATGCATCGATCATATATTCCTTTTTTCTCTTGATGTACTGCCTCAGACTGATTTGTATCGCTTTGTTCCATGCGAACGGTGGACTGATGCTACATTGAAAAACTAACACTAAAAGAGTACTTAGGTAATAGTAACGCTAGATATTGTCTTGCATCTAGTCAATTATATTCTGTAATTTACCAAGTTATTTTTTACCTTCAAGTACCCATGCATAATTAAAATGAACAATTCGAAATTTAACATCGATTAATGTAGCTGGGTGATTTATTTTTCCAGCGTTTGTCTACAGTGGAGCATATAATAATATTATTTCCCGAATTTGGAATTTAAACAGTCTCTCCACTCTCTCCCTCTTATTAGTTAGTCTCTCTTTCCCTCAATGAAGAAAAGAGATGAGAGATGAGGCGAACCCTTCGTGTTTACGAAACAACTGGAGGGAAGGCAACTTCTGGAAGCCTTGGAATAGTGAGAATTTCGGGTTGTAGATGGGTGTAGCAGCAGAACCTTTGAGCTACATTATCATTGAAAAAAATTGGTGGATGCTGGAGTCTGGACTCTGGAGTTTCCTTTCTCTTCCCACTACTTTTATATGTTTTCTACTCAACGTTTTCATTTTTCCATACAAAATAATTATTAGGTTTAGGTTTCTTCAATGGGTTCTGCTCCATTTAATTTCCTTGCCTTCTTTTGCTACGTTTACTACCGTACTATGTACTATACACAGATTTACTCATTGAGTATTGCTTTTATGGTATTAATATATTCTCTTCAAATTTTTCACTTACCTATGCAGATAAAATTAATTGATTTATGGGGATTAACAATAGGATTTGTTTGATTGAAATCTGCTAAATTGATACACTTTATTTTATGACAGCAAACCGCTCACTATGTTGTCTCGGGACGTCGGTAAAGTTATTTCAAAGCGTTTCTTTGGACGTTGCGGTTACTTGTTAGTAAGAACGACTATTGTAGTAGGTATCTCAAATACATTTTTTTGTGGTGAGTTTTTGGGCCCGCAGAAATTCCAAATATCTGAAGTTTTGAAACTTTATCACGCTGTCTGTATTGCTGGATATTTCCGACTTGTATAAAACTTGAGATTTTGTAATCTTTACACTATTAAAGATACCTTATAAGAAGTAATTTCCGGATTTTCTTAAATTCATAATTGTTTAAAGTTTTTTGAAATGTTAATATAAGGTCTAACTTTGGAGGCATATTTTGTCAACTAGTTTTCTAAAAAAATTTAAAAACTTGAATTTAAATAATTCATAAAATAACGTCTTAAATAATGATAATGGCCTGTAGATTACAAATTTCAAGTTTTTATTGAAATCAAACGGAAATTGTAAAAATTGTTAAATTCACACAAGCCGTAAATAATAACACATACACATTGGGGCTTAAATACATACGGATAGAGCAGTAAGCATTTCAAGTTTTAAACGCGTAAATAATTGATTAATGGGATTTTCCTGTTGATTATTAGGATAAAGATATTAGCAAAAAATAATAATATCAACAGCAAAAAAGTACCTTATCGTTAGTAAGCTGTCAACAATAAGCACATTTTAGTTAGAGAATCTCCTAAAAATCCATGTTCTACATGTGTATATGTAGTTGCTACCATGTTGCGTTATATATCCACAGATTCAATAAACCTATAATATGAGGCACACACACAATATTAGACATGAAAAAATTTCTGCATGAATTATTATCTTGGATATAAATAGGGAATATCATTATCCCAGATCACAGGATGGATGAATTGACCAAATGGTGTGGTTGTTTCAGTGGCACAGCAGGGAAGCTTTGTCCCTCATTTTCCAATAGAAATACCCCCCATGAATATCCTAATGCTTTCCATGATCGGCTCTACTGATTTTCCGGTTCTCCATTCTTATTTTTTCACTCCTGCTACACACCGTGTCTGTCCTCTGTATCGTTTCGTGCAGTGTCTTCCTCTAAACCTCTCCTCCTATGACTTCTGATGCCCAAAAGTCATTCACGAATTTCCAAGCTTCACTTTACCCATATGACAGACAGGCCCATGTTCTCTCGCGCCCTGCTCCTCACACACAGCACATTTTGCCGTAAGCTTTCTTATTCTCCACTTTCATCTTTTTTACAACTCAAGCCCTTCTTCGTCTATCCATCTACTGTCTGCAGTCTATACCTGTTTACTACTTTCAATGATCTCCATGTAGTTTCTCGATTTTCTAACTTATATTCTTTGTGCCCCATATGAGTAACAATAAGACTATATGGTGGTAATGGGAATGGGAATAGCATGGCTAGTAAAGCATGACCATTCAGAGTCAGATGCATCCGTCTTTTTAAAATTTAAAAGCTTTTTCTGTCTATACATGTAGAAAATTTGGTTCGGAACACGGAGCAGCAAGGTTGTTGAAGGACAGCAAGCCATTCTTTTTTTTACATATGTATAGGCATGTAGGTATATAGAATTACTGCAATATGTTTCTCTATATAGTTTTGGGAACTGGAAAAAAATCGTACCTATTTGATATTTTTTTGTATATTTCAAACCAACCCGTATGCATACTCGTATTTGCCATAGGGAAGGGTCTTGAAGCAATACAACGTGTTTGGTTAGCTCTCGTCTGTGCTTGTTTGAGTTTTTGGATGTTGTTCGCCCCGACCGAATTCCACCTGAAAAAAGTGCCCTGTGGTTGTTTGTGTTGCATCATACAGAAGAGACAGACAATCATAGGGAAAGTAGGATTCATGCGTAATGTCTATATGAAATATGAAATCCTTGATGGTGATAAATTGTAAGCCTTACACACAAGGCTTGAGACCTCCCAAAAATATTATCATGTAAAAGTATTAAAGACAAACTGACAATACTGACATGTGAACATGTAAGACCATCGAAATAAATTGAAAGTAAGTCTAGAATAATGACAAGTCATGCCAAAGTCGAGTTAAAGTAAGTACTCCGAACCAAGCCCAACCAACCAACCAACGAACAAACGAACGAACGAACCATGCATCGCCCAGGCACAAAAGCAAAAGCAAAGCTTTTCCTCCCAGAAAAGACTCTGGTTGTATAATCTTCTGTGTTACAGTGTATTTTTGAGCTGAAGCAAGACTAGTAGCTCCACGTTGTTGTACTTGTACAGGAGAGGAGAGGATGTGAGAGCACACGGAGAAAGGAGCATATGCCCGACCACTTTGCATTAATCAGTTGGAAAATGAAGTCCCAGAGGATTGACTGCGGAGTGGAGCTTTGGGCGTTGCGTGCATGCAAAACCAGTAGTGGCAGCGAGAGGAGCGAGAGAGAGCTGCCTCAGAGAACTGTAAAAGTTATACGGTATAGGCAACAATTCTCGAGAAGCGGACAACTTTTGGATTTTCTATATTTTCTGGAGAAGTAGGAGAGAACATTGAGAGAACAGCCCAACTCAGCCAAAGCCAAGTCAGTCAAAGTGAAAGCATTTACAATTCACAATTTACATGAACAAATACATGCACATCCACATTTCACTCCCAAAACATGGAGAAGCATGTACGCCGACTGCCGACTCTATGCTATGTTCATCTGTACGGAATACAGAACCAGCTCAATGTACCTAAGTACCTACATGTCATACATACATATCACAGAGAGCCACATAGCCAGAGCCTTGTATATTTTATTAGGTGCGTTCTCAACTCAACTCAACTTCCTTCACTTCTTACTTTCTCATACTCTCCATGTTCTTCTTCTTCTTGGGAGAGCTTCTTCCAGCCTCAGGTCGTATCATGGACATTTAAGAAAAGAGACGCTTCTTCCCTCGCGCTCTCGCCAATGAAAACTTACCATGTTCATGACGACTGCTACACTTTCTCACATTCTTACATTAATTCCAGCCGTGTAGCATGAATTATACGCTCAAATCCTACGTGCACATTTCAAAACACCATCTTTCCAAGGATATACATACATTCAAAGGCGTAAGGATCATCTTTGTCTGCCTCAGAGTACTTTGTATTTTTGTGCTTTCATGGCTTGAGCAGAGAACTGCGGAAGCACACGCTTGAGCTCCTTTAGGACAGCACAAGTACCTACATACAAAGCAGCATACAAAGTACAACGTACCATAGCTGTAGGTTATACGGAGAAAAGAGAAAAGCTTTTATTTTTGGTGTTCCTGTAATTTGTATTATAAGTCTCTAAATATTTTGCCAGAGAAGTATCGGCTGTGTAGCATGATTTCAACAGCGTAGTATAAGGGAAAAAATATGGCAAAACTAGCCACGCTCACTCAAGTTTCAAAATATAATAATTATTATATATGCAAAATGCACTTTCTGTTTATACTTTACGACGTCTTAATTATTTTAAATTCGAGTTTAACAACTGCACTAATTATTTTAGATAAACGTACTGTCCAATTATAGTTTGCTGACAAGTATTACAGTTCATGATTTCTCATGGCGAGAAAGGTATTTTTAATGTTCGCTTTTACCACATGGTGTACAATGCATACAGATATCACTTTTTGACTTTCAAAATTGCTACGTATAAATTCAAACGGTTTGAATGAGCACTTCAATAACGACGCTACGTTTCCTCCACGTAAGCTTATGGATATGGCTACGGCTACAGGCATCCCATCGCCTTCCTGACGTTTGAGAAGATAGGAATAAAAATGAATGAGCTGGAATATCTCATTCTCTATGTATTTGACTCTCTCCGTAAAGAAGCTTAGAGAAAGTCATGGTAAGACAAAAGCCCATCGTGCATAGTAATGGTTGGTTAGGGGAAATAAAATAGAAGATCGATAACATCTTAAGATTTTACATGACTAAGGCTCCTGCAGTAAAAACGGAATCCGGCTTAGAAAATGCTTTCTATTTTCATACATGTACAGATAATAATTCCCCTCCCTCCTTTTCCCCTCTTCCCTTCTTAACTCCACTGACTGAGAGAGAGAGAGAGAATGGAGTTGAGTACTATAAAGTAGGGAAGCCTATGGAGTTAGCATAAGGATTTTTATGAGAATGTTTATAATGATAATGATCCTTACAGTCTACCTTTCAGATTATTCATCTTGTAATTCTTTAAAAAAAAACACAGATATAAAAGAAAATAAAACCCTTGTGCGTGAGTGAGTTTTGTGTACTTTCATTTTCATCCATTTTTAGGAAAACTCAGATTTTTTTTCCTAAATTCTTAACGTCTTTATTCTCTGTATTACCTATTCAATCTCATTTAGTCCAAAAAATGTACTCAACTTTCCTCCATTTTTTGTTGCTGGATACTGGAAATGTTCTAAGTTAAGTCCCTTCCACCCTTTTTCAGACATTCTTATTTGTATTTCTTATAAGGACGCTCCTTCCCTTTTGTAAACCCTTTAACCTGCGGCTCAACTTTCTATGCTGATCTACATATATGAAATATATTACAATTTGATCTCTCGTTTTTTCTTATCTCAAATTCAGGCGATGTGATGCGCCTTATTCCTACCTATCTAGGTACATAATTTACCGGAATTTTGCAAATTTTGCAATACTGGACCAATTTCATCGTGCCATATATCGCTCGAAAGGTAATCACTAGGAGAATTCAAATGACATAATGCGCCTCTATTTCTACTAACAGTTTCCATGACAACGGCATTTTAATATTACAATTTAACCTAAAACGTGTTGTATGGGCTACAAACCCAAAACAAAAAAAATTGTGTCTGCTTATTTTTAAAGGGCTTAAATGATATATCACTCGACAAAATCCATTAATTTTTTTTAATTTTTAATTATGTTTTTTGCAAGCCATTTAAAAACTAATCCCTATCGTGCGTGCACACTACGTTATTTAGATTTGCCTAATTGTTACCGTTCGATTGGTATATCATGTTTGAGTGAGTTCTTTGAGTTACCGGTCGAAATCTTCATTTAACAAAATATTTAAAGTTTTGGCGGGAAATTCGAAAATGTAAATTTTGAATTTTTGGATATATTACAGAAATTTAATATAATTAAGATGTGTAACATAACTAAAAACACATTGTGGTAAAAAAGCGGAACCCAATTGTTGGTTTCGCAATATCCTCGCTCTAAAAGCTAAAGAGTTTCGCAAAAAAACGAAAATCAATTCTATTGGTCAGTTTTTTTCCATTTTTTCCCAAATCAAACGCGTTTTATACTTTTTGCGAAATCCCAAACTGTTTCAGCTTTTACTCAACAAGATTTACCGTTACTAATACCAACAGTACGTTAGAGATAACAAATTTGCGATGACAAAGCTCAAGTAAACAACTACAGTAGAACCTCCCACTTTTATGCAAATTCCAAAAATGTTTAGCGTTTGCTAAACTAAAATTTAGAGCTTTATTAGCTTTTGCATTTGTAAACTTTATTATTACTTGAAATGCTAAAGCGGAATCATCTCTGCGTAAGCTGAACCTCTCTAATAAAACCTCTATTTCAGTTTTTTAATTACAATTAATAATTGTTTTAATTTGCAACTATCTTTTTTTGAAACCATTTAAAAACTATTAACAATCGTGCGTCCACACTAAGTTATTTAGATGTGCCTAATCGTTACTGTTCGAACGGTGTATCAACTTACTGTAACTTCATTGAGTTACCGGTCGAAATCTTGAGTTAACACTATATTTAAAACTTAAGCGGGAAATTTAAAAATTGTAATTTATAATTTGCGGTTGTGTCACGCAAATTGTTTACTTCAACCACTCACTTACATCATTTATGGACCAAACATTTACCTTCACGTTACAATAAGATAACCAACAACATATTGTGCGGCCTAATTGCTTCCCTTAATTGAAAATCTGTAAATTGAAACTAAAATTTGGTGGCAAATTCAAAATGTCAAATTTTACTGTTAAGGCTGCCATAAAAACAAGGGCTTTAGCCCTTGTTTTTTAGTCATTATGATTATGTTACGCAGTGCCCCGTTTTAATTTATATCCTAAATTTGGAATTTTGAAGTTGCAAATTGGAGATAGAAATTTTCATATTTTTACACTAATGATAAATTCAGATCTGTGTAACAAATGGTACTTTATTTAGAGTACACGGCCCATATAAAGCCTACAGCAGTTTCAAGGACCACGGAAACCTCCTCATTGCATATTACATAGCAACGGCCACATATATATATATGGGCGGCATGAGCGTGTATTACTTGCATAGGTATGAGACTAAAATTCTGCAGTATTAATTGATGTAAGTTTGTATTAATGTATTTATGATGCATCTTAAATAAAATAAACTTTCTGATTTTTCTGGGTCACAGATTTAAAAATCTGTAAAATTCCAAGTTTGAAAACAAATCTTGGTACATTTTAGCTCATCCCGTCGTGTCATGTCATCAGGATTTTCTGTATTAATTCCCTTATCTGGTTGGCGTCTAACTGTAGGACAGTGCAATGCTTAGCGCTCAAAGATAAAAACGAAGCAAACAAACAAATATACAGGAGGGCAGATGTAAGGCAATTTTTTCTTGGCAAATTCCCATGAATTTTGAAGAAGGCAGAGACAGCTCAAAAAAAGGAAACAAATAGATCTCTCCAGTCCGGGACGTGTCGCATCCATCCAGCTCACTTATGATGAATGCTCAGAAATTTTGTAAAGTCTGGCTATGACAGCCTCCAATTGCTCCTCTTTTGTCATTTCTTGGGGCTCATTCTCCTCGTCCGTATCCGTACATCATGCTATGAGGAAGATCAACAAAATACTCACTTACCTTACGTACATAAATGTACGTTTAGATTACAAATATCCATAATATGTCCAGAGTGAACTGACTAGTGAGTAAATAGAGTGCAAGTCAAACCAAAATACTCACATCTCCTGCTCTCCACTCTCAAAATCTCAATCTACTAAAAACATTCAACTCTCTTTGCGCAATATTTTCCAAATTGTTAGTGTATACAATTAATATTTGAACACCCTCTTCCTATACGGGGGCAAATACAATCCGCTGCTATACGAAACAGTGGCAGGAAATTTCATGAGACTCGAAGAGTGAAATTGGGAATGAAACTGACGATGAGTTGAAATTTAGGAACCAGCTCTCATTCTCATCCTCATCATGGTCAGTAGAAAAAAAAATGTGGTCCATTTCGTAGATGAAGAGTATTTTTTTTACTGTAAATATATAGTATTGTGAGATAGAGTCTCATCGCCACTGTAGAATTGTAGAGAGGTGAAGAAAGGTTTAATCGTAATTATTGATTTTAGAATGCATTTGAGTGGAGTAAAAAAATAAAAAAGAAGAGAGAAGAGATTGTTGACTTGGAAAGGGATTTCATTGAGTTGAAAGGTGTAGGTAATAATAATTTCATTTAGGAGGATGGATGTTCAACGACTGCATCCACTTTAGTATGTATGTGGGCCTAAAAGGGCGGCGGGAGTGGAAATGGAGACTATAGAAACAGATGAAAATGAAAGCTCTTTTCCAAAGCCAAAAACTGACAAGTGTTCTCGGGTGTTCTGAACAGAACAGAGTTCTTGCCTGTCTGTGTACATAATACTTGTAGTAGTAGTTTTAGTACATAGGATGAGACGCTTTGAGAGCTTTAGGTGCGGTCCAATGCAATTTCAATGGGAAATATACCCTCATGTTTATAGTAAGGAAGTGGATGAAATTCCAAGTTTATTATGTCAATGGAGCTTTCACCATGGTCCGTGTATGAGAATTCATGATGACTACAAAATCAGATCGTTTCCTTGGTTTTCTCCCAAGAAGATTCCCAGGGAGTACAGACAGTGAGAGAGAGAGATAGGGAAGAAAGGGCTATATAGAGAGTTGTACTGTTCCAAGTGGAATAACTCAAGGAATGGATGGACTCGGTCGTTTTAGAAAAGTATCAGGAACGGAGAGCGAGAGAGAGAGAGAGCGAGGGAAAAGAGGGAACGCACATGAGCGAGGCGGAGTTGGAGCTTGTCGGCCAAGTCGTTATTGGTCTCGGAAGGGAATCCAATTTCCCAAATGGACCAGCGCATGTGACCCCGACCACCAGTCACACACGATGAGAAAAATTTTGCAAATGTGGCGAGACTTCCCTTTCATGTCACACACACACACACACACACAAGGCTCGAGCTTCTACCCGTACCCGTTTGCGGGACTTTCTATACCGCCGAACGAAACAAACACACTGGTATCCTGACGATTGCCAAACTGCCAACGCCTTCGGAAGAGACGAGGACGAGAGTGAGAGAGAGAGAGAGAGGGAGAAATAAAAAGTAAAGTACAGAGTGAGAGTTTGTGTACTCACAGTCTAAGCGAGGTAAAAGCTTGGGAGAGAGCTATACATGTGCTGCTCTCGAGCTCAGGTAGATCAGGACACTCACAACAAACATTCACACATCTACAGTTCATCCCGAAAGCATTCTCCAGGAAGATCCAGTAAATCGAAAAATTTTACCAAGAGAGATTTAATTGCATTAGAGGAACATTAAAAACAATCCCACAACTCAATTTTCCACTCCTCACTGTTGTTTTTCTTCGTCTTCGTCTTCTTCATCTGTACATCAGTTATTCTTGAACAAGGTGCTCCATCGAGTTGTGCTCATCCTCCCTGTTGTGAACCAATCAATTAATAAGAACACGGACCCACTCGAACTAAACGGGAATTACGACTGGAGACTGGACCGTGGACATTGACCATGTGTGCAGCTCTGGTCAGTCCTAGCGACTCTGGCATGGGCTCACCCTCATCTAATCATCCTCATCCTGTATCTGCCTTTGGTCTTGGTGTCGTCGGTCTGAGAAGTAACCCTAATTTAGCAAATATTACACCGCCACAAGCCAATGGTACCACTCTGCCTGAACTGTCACGCAATGACCCACCGCCGGACGTCCTCCTCGCACTCTTGTCCAGAAACCGAGCTCTTGAAGGTCAGTGGAGATTTTATTATTAAATCTAGTAATTAGTTCACAACGTTTGAAAGCACAATATACTTCTAGCAGTGCTCAAATATTAGTAGGTAGTACATCAGTTAACAAGGCATTTCGTTTTTTTTTGTTATTAGCTAAGCTAAAGGGTGAATTTTGATTGTTAAAAACAGGCAGAGTAACTTAGCTTTTTACAGACGTTTTTATATTGACAAGTTTGTCTAATAATGTTACTGATGCAAGGTATATAAAACAAAAACAGAATCTTGAGAGAGTTGGACGATAATAGATAACAATGGAAATCAATTCATGTGGATTATATACACATGATCATAATATAATATCATTGCATATATTTTGAGTTTATTTACAGCAGGGGGAATTACACTGAGGATGAGCATATAGTGCTGTAAATACAGGGCCAGGGTATAGACTATACGCGCACAGTTTTGCGACCCAATTATCTCATTGTGCTACCAATAAAAAACCAATCAAGCCCCAAACTGACTTACGCACGGCGTGTTTTACAGAGCAAACGCTAAGTGAAGCTGACACTTTTGTGCTGTTCAGTCCGCCACAGAGGGAAAAGTATGACTAAACATGAGACGAGGAGAAGACTCGATCTCCGCGAGTCCACACGAGTTTTCTCTCGAGACTCTGTATCAGATGATAAGGAGTCTACACATAGGGTAGTAGGAAGATTCAATAGCTCACGCTCGTCAGTCCTCACGCCGTGAGTAGTAAATCAAATTATAATACAATTACGTCTGAATTATAACCCTTGACCTCGTAAGCCACCCGTATCCTCATGAAACATTAACGCCGGCACCCCACATCTTTCCCTCAGCCAGCGTCAGCCGCAGCTTCCTCCTACTCCTGTATGCAGACGATACGCGGATGGAGGAAGTAAAATCTCTAACTTGCACTACTCCACTCCAGTCCACATTAGCTTCGTCGTCCCTTCTCAAACCAAACCAAACCATTTTTAGTCGGATTGCAAACAGAAAAATTGAATTGCAGGAGTGCAGTATGGAAAAACTTTGGCTGAAACCGAACCGAAACTCACCCGTCATCTCCCATCCTGCACTTCGTTACTAATCCACAGTGGGAGTTCCACAACGGGTAGATAAATGAGAAAAGGGTCATAATTAAGTTTCACACATTGGGAACGGGGCGGTAAAAATTATTTTAGACTTTCGCTCTCTGCTCATATAGACAGTGGAAAGCTCGAACTTCGGAACGTGTGTATGTAATTGTATGTGCAATTCAGATAGTCAGTCGGTCCGCATAAAGTTACTCTGCTAGTGCTCCCTGTTTGTTTACAAAAGCAAACTACTTCTCACGTGAAAAGCAATTTTGATGTCTTTAACGGGCATCCACACATGCGTGCTTCGTAGCATAGGGCGACTAAATACATAGGTAATTCTTTCATTTATTTTCATGGTCACTTTTCTATGCATTTTAGTAAACTTAAAAACTTTAGCGATAGAGTAGTATCTTTTAAGCCTAATCCTTGTAGCAGCTTCCGTAGTAAACTTTAGCAGTTCTTGCAAAAATGCTTGTTACTCAAGTATAATAATTACAGACCCGCAGAACCAGATTTCGGTTGGAAACCACACATGGCTGGTAAACCGAATTAGAACCGGATGAAGTCGCGTGTCCGGCGTGTGACTCCTTATCTTTTGTACTGCATAGTAAGTCCCCGCTCACTTTGTATGTGTATGTATTCTCGTCAAAGAATCTCCCAACATGAATTACTGTGTGAGTTGGATTTGGGCTTAGGTTAGAAATTAAGTACAACGTGTACATAGGTACGTAGGAAAGTAAGTTTAAAATTCATTACATAGACTAGGCACTTATATACTGCACATACTTCATAGATTTACTTTTATACGTAAACCAAAGCAACCTTCATGAAATTCATAGGAGGATAGGAGACTCGTACCTAATTTATTCCAAGCGGAAGCGGACAACAATCAAAATATGAAGTGTATCCTTTTTGCCTCTCTCATGCCGAAAGAGTGGCAGGCGTTGAGCGTGTGCCCTTTTATTTTCCAGCACCTCCTCATTTCCTTTGTTTACATACAATAAGAAACCTCATTCAGTCAGATAGAGAGAGGTACTCGAGTCCCTCGTAAATACTCGTAAAATACATTTAAATTATCAAAGTACCTAATTCGTTCCTAAACAAATAATATATAGTGTCCTACACGAATAGTTGAAATATTATTGTACTCGACAAAGGCACACGCTCCACAGAATGTAGCCTCTTTCATCACAAATATCACAATCGACGGATGATCTGCTGATCCTCAAAACATTATGTTCTGTCGTTTAAAATTAGAAATTAAGAGCTTTCAAACCGTGCCCGATTACCGTCTATAGGAGTACGCTATACCAAGAGTACAGTTTTATACCAGGAAAATAACGTGAGAATAAGTGGATACTCTTTTAAGTTAGAAAATACATGAATTAAATTATGTTTAGGATTTAGAACATTACCACGATATGCACTGATAAATACAAGTGGCAATGCCATTTCTTCTATGGACTTTTGTAGTGTCATTTCCGGTTAAAAAATGAACTGCCACACAAAGCTGTCAATAAATATATTATAAAATTGACAAAGATAAAGGGCAACAGGTGTGATCCTGAGCGGCTCAGAAAGGCAATAAATTAAAATTGTACCGTAAGAATGCAACTATTACTGAATTACATGCGAGACCAGGACCAGTGAGAACAGTATGCTATGATACTGAAACCCAACCGGAATATTCATATTAATTAAACAAAAATATCTATAGCATTAGGAAATAAGACCAATAATAGCGGGTTATATCAATTTAGTACACTTTTTTATTTCTATTCATGAATGTTTAGACTATCTTAGTACGTCAAATATATATAGGCATTTGTAAAACTTTAAACTGCGTTCAGAATTTGATGGAAAAGGCATTTAAATAGTACGTTTTATATAATCAGTTTAATTATGATGAGTGGGTACTTTAATTAAACCAATTTAATTTTATGATTCTACATACACATAAGTAATCCTCTTATTTTAAAATTCCAAACTATGCTGCATCCAGCTACTCATATCATGCAATGTCCTGAATACAAATAAATATCAAACATTTGAATTTAGTGTAGCCAAAAAGCTGAGATTAGCTGTATATGTTTACTTTTAGGAGAAATTGATATATTAAAAAATAAACTTTGTCGTATCTGATGAATAAATAATTGAATTTTCAATACATAATACTATTTGCTTGATTAATTTTTGGACATTTTATTACAAAAAAAAGGTTTTTTGATTTTTTCACTACTAAATTGTATTAAGTATCCATATTCCTAAAGTTTAGTACAGTGTATATAATTAAACAGATATTCCCATTGTCATTGCTGTTATTGTGTAGATAGTTATTTATGTCCAGTATATAAATCATAATGTATTGAATCAATTTACATATTGATTGAAAACTCCCATAGCGCTGTCAGTCTTCGTCGTCATACTTAATACATAACTTGCTACGATACTGTCTCAGGCTCTCACTATTTTATGAGCTAAAATATTGAAAGGTTTTTAGCATAGAGAAAGTGGTTAGTTAAACTACCGCTATATAAGAAGCACCTTTGAAGGAAAATGAGTTTATTTAGTAAATAAAGAAGGGTAGGTACTTCTGTAGGATTTTATTTCATTTAGCACTGCAGTACTATATATGCAGTAGTGAAGAAATAAGAACCACGAAAGGAGCTTTAGTTTACTACTGGACAGTATTTTGAGAAATAAGATAATAGCCGACTAAAGCGGTCAAAGGGTTTCTTTATGTCATCTTTTTTAGGCTCCTGTCAGATAAAAAGTCTTGCCTAAATTTATTTTCCTCTCACTTTTATGGTTTTCTGTCAACAAAATAAGAGGCCGATACTTTACAATATGACGTCTGCACAAATACAATCCAAATTCCAAATACAGCTTGCGAGAAACTAAAAACAATGCTTTGCCTTAGAAAATAAGTAATGCCGTGCTCAAAATAGGTTTGTCACCTTTGTCTTTATAACTAATGACTGTCAGTGCTGAACTGTGCTTTAAAGTATAGAGCATAATATGTAGAAAGAAAGTACTTATTTACATAGCTACCACAATATGTTGTACTAGTACTGGTCCAAGGACGCACAGTAACAATTACTTAAGCAAAATTATGACCGGTGTTTAATTGCTATGTAAATTAATACAGTCCAATAAAAGGTTGTATGCTCTATTATAGTTATGGTGAAAAATCTGTATAAATAACAAGGAGACACGCAAATTCTTTGCAATTTGATGCGGAACAAAGCCCAAAGGACTAAAATGGAATTTTGAAAGGAGTCGCTATAATGCGTGGGAACTATCGCATATTTTACTTCAAGAAAAAATCAAATTATTTTTCAAGCAGTATTTTTTGTATGTCTCTCTGGTTTGATGTTTTTCTGTAATGCCAAGTCAAAAAAAAAATGGACGGTGTATTTTCTTTCTTTTTTTTATGGATGTTCGTCATTGAAGCGTGTTTTTGAACGACATATCGCATCGGGATGATTGAAATGAAGTCGGAAGCCAGAAGCCAGACTAAGCCAAGAGAGAATAATAAGGATAGTTGTGGTCGTGTTCTTGTAGAGCTCTCACTAGTCCTATGTTTCGCTTAAGTACCCTTTAGACGTCCGTGTGTGTGTACATACCTTGGTAGTTGGCGTTTGTATGTTGGTGGAGTCGGAGTGTGAGAGTTGGAGTAGGGTATGTGTGTGCGAGGGAATGATAGATGGATGGGAGAGGATGGTATATATTTTGGCTTGTCCAAGGACAAGAGATGTAGAGAGAGAGAGAGACTCATGGATCCATGAATGTATGAGTTATGTTGAGGGGTAGACTAATAATTATTCATGAAGGACATATGGGGTATGTACACGCATTGTACCTATGTCCGGAGAATGTATGGGCTCTGTCTACGCTCCTGTTTTATAAATGTTTCTACTCGAGCCCATGGGGAACATTATTTTTTACAGGTCTGCTCGCACATCTCCTCCGTCTCCTCCGTACACAATGCCCTGTATATGGAGAGTTCCAAAAAGTGAATGCTTGTCTAAAAACGCGAGGGAAGAAAGTAGTCGGCTCGGCGAAACTCTGGTCCTCTGTATTTTATATGGTCACATAGCGTCCGTGTGGAAGTCCCAAAACTTTCCCTCTTTTAACATTCATGGGAGGAGATTCCATATTCCATTGTAGAAATACAAACTTGTGTGTGTCTTGTTGTTCTAAGTAGTCTGCATAGACTTAAATCTTTGAAGCTGGGGTATATTATGTAGGCTTAGTTGTATTTTCTTTTGAAGAATTTTGTATACTAAAATATAGCTTAGAATGCGGCAGTATTAACCTTGCTTTTATAATTTTTAATTTTCTGTAATCTGTATTTTGACATAAATCCGTGGCAGAGTTTCCTGTAACAATACATAACAAATATTTGCACATAGTTTTAAACATTAGTATAAAGTACCTAGTCGTCTTTGAATTATTGTTTTAAAATAATGCGAATTGTAAGAAGAGTTTGCAGGTTGTATGTAGATTACATAGGTATGCATTTCATTTCCATTTTTACTACCGCCGAAATATCAAGTACCAACTCAGAATCTGATCGCGAATAATGATTTCATTTATCAGCCTTAGTTAATCTTGACATTATATAATCTGCTAACCTCACCGTCGTAGAGTCCCTATGAGACCTACAATATCCAACCAAATATTTCAAATAATGGCTTCAGATTAATGGAAAATAGACGTCTATGCTCAATACTATATGCTTCATTCTAATGGTACACTTCTTTTTTGCCTTGTCAAATCTCTACAGAGACAATGGAGAAAGTTGAATTCACCCGCGTTGTTCTGAAGACCCCCAAACCGAAAGTCGAGTTTTGTATAGCCTTTTGTATTTTGTAAACACAGTATTCTTCTCCATAATTCCAATTCAGTAGTCTGGAAAGAGTATATAGTAAATAGGACCTGTGTATGAAAATCGAAATGCTTGTTTAAAATTGACCAACATGATTGAAAGCATGCAATTTGGGTTGAAAATACTGCACCTGTCCCCTTTTTGTAGAATGTAGAATGTAGTAGCGTAGTGCGTAACGTATACTTTAATATGTGTGCTGTATTATTTGGGCACAACTACCGCATAACAATAAACATTGAAAACTGTTCACAGTTCATATTTATACCCCATCAGTCAGTTATATATTACATATGTAGTGATAGCCGCAACATTGATGGCACTATAAGGGAAGGAGATTTAAAAAGTATACTACAGCCATTGGAAAGCGTAGCATAAAAAGCTTTTAGCCTGTTTTGTATTTTATATTTGATTTAGACTACAAATTCATGGATTTAATACAAATTTAAATACTTCTCATAAAGAAATAGAACTTATTTGTAAAGGAATAAAAAAAACTAATAACAATATAACGTTGATTCTGGCCCAAATAAACTTGAAAGGTGCGGAGGTGTAGGTGTTTCCAATGTTTATGGTAGAAACTTGTTTGGCCAGCCTCCATAATTATTATGAACAGGAGAGAAATTGATGGAAGCACGTGTCTTGGTCCTTATTTGGGTGTCACCGACGCGTGCCGCATTTTTTTGTTCATTTTCTTCACATATACGAGCATAAAAGGAGAGAGAAAGAAAAATCGTGCTTACCATCCATTACGAGAGGTGATGAGAATGGTGAGAAGTTGTGCCGTTTTTTTGTTCTCCTATTATTGTCACCCGTCAATGATGCTCCCGTAGAAAGGCTGATAGAGAAAACGCGAAAAAAAAAGTAGGAGTTACATATTGGGCGTGTGTCAAACCGCTGGCAGGTTTTTTTATATTATGCATGATTACAGAACTCTGGTGATAATGAGTTTTTTTTCTCTGTATAGCTGCGAGTTACGTTGAATTGGCAAATAGCTTATAGGCACGAGATACTTTTTATTTACACTGCAAAATACAAATAGGACCCCATTGTACATAGTGTAAAAATGGTGCGGGAAAATAACATTTATTATTAATTTTTATATTATTAAAACCACATAATATATTATTTTGCCGCCATTTTCTTACACTCCATTTCACAGGTGTAATGTTCACCATATTCAGTGCACAAATATGGATTTCAATTCTTTAGCCTGAAATAGGCAGAGGAATAGAAAGAAAGCCTTACGAAGTAAAAATAGAATAATGTTTTTACAATAAACATCGTTTATTATTCAATTAATAAGAGTTTTTCCCATTCAAAATAAATCAATAGCTGACATTAAGTAGTATAAGTAAGTAGGTATTAGAATACAAAAAGGACCCTTAGGTTTAGTAGTAGTCATAATTAATATTTAATTTCCCTTCCACGCATCGGACCCCCAAAACAAAAACAGCCAATAGTACATGAGGCCAACTTTTGTCGCCACTTTCCAACAAAATAACACACAGAATTTGTTAGTAACTCACGCATAACTACTACAGTATACTCACTTGATGTCTTCAGTGAAGTGTAGCACAGAATGTAATTCGTGCCAAATAATTAAAATTATACCATTTCCCATATTAAACTGAGAGTAGGCAACACGAATCAAAAAGTGTATTCATAGCTGAGGAAATATAGGCCTGCAGTATATAGGAAGTCCAACTTTATAAGATGGAATAAATGGAAATTGAATTGAATATTAATATTTGCTTTGTTGATAAAATAATCAATTTTGTAAAGAGCTCCTTAAAAAATTACAAGGATATGGCGTGTCACGAAAAATTTCTCTCCGTCGTAGTTCTTACAATGAAGCTTTTTAGTATCCCGCAAATAATGTGTGTTCTTCCTTATTCAGTCAGAGTTATTTTTTAATGTTATATAAAATGATTATTTGTATCACGACACGGACAGCGAGTCTCCTTTGCAAACTTAACTTTTTATAAATTGTGTTATTTAAAAAAAAAAATAGTACAGCACTTTATTATCCTTTTTATTAACTTCAGTTTATTTATTTATGTACAATATTGTAATTCAATTGATGTTCATAGCTTACTGTACGATCAGCACTAGTTATAAAGAAGTTTCATATGACATGGTTGGATTGTGGAATTTTATGGAAAATTCAAGGATATTAATGGCTCAAAGAAAATGAATTATTTTATTACAATAATAAAAGTATAAAACTCCTCAGATAATTTAAATGAAGGAATAATATAGTTGTAATAGCGATATTTGATTTGATTCTGTTTCTCAAAGCCCCTTTCTTATTTTATCCTTATTACTTTTTAACCCTTTTGCACTTTCTGCTGACATTAGCTTTGTTAACTTTTAATATAGTTTTATCCAAGAGGCTATTTCTACTATCTATAGAAATAAAGATAAGAGGCTGGAATTATTGCTTAGTAAAAATAACTGATATTTAAAATAACTACTGTCATAATCCGGAACTGAAATGAAAAGTAATCACATAATTAAACTGTTACAAATTCTTGGTTATTCAACTGTATTCTGCCTGATGAACGCTGAGTATTAAGTGCTTAAGTATTTCCTGTAAATGTAGTGTTCGTGCTCGTGCATACAACAAAGTAATTACTTAACGTTCGTCAAGTTCCCTTGTACACATTTTGTGTCATTTGTCGTCACGTTGCATAACAAAACTGACACATGGATCTTAGCAAGTTGACTGCGCGCAGAGCACTTAAGACAGTAAGATGAAAAGTGTGTGTGGAACTGTGGATGGATCAGGAGCTTATCCAAATGATGACAGGTGGTTTGATGCGTGACAATTGGGTTGGTTGGCTGACGATAGAAGTGAGAGAGAGAAAGGGCTAGGGACAAAGATGGTAAGAGATGGGTGCTGGTGCTGGTGCTCGTGATGGTAAACCCTTATAATTTCATGGGGGGATCCTTCAATGACTAAATGCTTTTATGCAGTCCCATCTTCTCATCCACTGTCATTATTATCTCCCTCGGTTACTCACGTCTGTTCAACCTACTCAAGTCAAATTTTATGGCTTTCTATTTACCCGAATTCAATTCTTCTTGTTACATACGTGGCTACACAGTCAAACTTTCTATTTGACTTCCAAATGAATTCATGAGGGTCATTTGCAGAGAGAGAGAGAGAGAGAGAGAGAGAGGCCATTAGCCAAAACATTATTGTACTGCCTCACATCCCTCTAAACGGTGTGTGCCTTATTCAGTTCAAACTCTAGATTCTCAATATCTATATCATGTGTAGGAATAAAATAAAGTATGACCATAATTCGTGTAATAAAGTTCGACATCATCACCTCCGTTAAAAATTGGTTCTATAACCTCCATAGCCACAGCCACACTCTGCCCTTTTTGCCTTACTCTGCAAGTTTGTGTTCTATAACGTGCTCTGATATGCAGAGTGTAGAGTTTTTGAAAAATGTGAACATGGTTCATATTTGCAAATACGTATGTAAACTAGGCACTTACCATTAATAAAATGCATTGGATTTATATGGCTAGATGACCAAGTTTGTAGAATTCAATTACAATAATGGTTATGAATTTGAATCATGAGTTATTCTACTATAAGTATAGTATAGCCCATTATATTGCTGCTACTTACAGACTAAGCTAATGCATAGAGTTAGAACTTACTATTCGTACATATTTAAACTAGGTAGGCACCTATGTAAATTCAATGTCAAGACGAATTCAATCACACTCACACTCTAGTCTCTAGTGTAGTAAGCATTGAAAACATGAATATGGAATCATTGGTGGATTATTAATACCGCCGCAGTCATAGCATCATTAATAATATGTATTTCTGGTGTTTCTTACTGTGGTTCGTAGCCAAACATAATCTGCTCTAAATTAAGCATGATAACCAAACATGATGGAAGTATACGGAGGAACTTGTACGACTGTAATAATAACGTAAGCTGGTGCTGGTACAACGAGATCGCATTATAGAAGGCATGTGTTCACTATCACTATGAATTACAATCGTAATATGATATGTGCTATGTAAGAAGAAGGTCGACAGAATCACCAAAGAGCCCAGGCTAAGCTTATCATAATCCTAACCGTCACAGAGTACAAATGTGTACAACCAGGAAACCAATATTACCATGAATTATTCAACATTATAAGGGCTTCACGCGTCCACTAATACTCTTAAATTACTATTGAGATCACTGTAGCTGAGTAAGTAACAGGTGACTTATTGTTTTACAGTATAGGAGAACCCCACGAACCCCAAGTACAACATTTCCAAACACTTGGCTAAAATTTTAATAGGATCTAGATGTAGGTAATTTAACTTGCTTACTTTTAAGTAGGTATTATGGCGTAACCTTATGGTATCACATTGTCAATAATTATATTACACTTGATATTGACTACACTCTCGTTCAGTGGTGTTAAAATATTTCAATATTTTGAAAATATACTTTATGGTTAACATTGCAAAAATATTTGCAAAACTTTCACTGTATATATGCTTATTCAGTGTGCCAATCCAATGACGGTATAAACTAGCATAAGTAATATAAAGTTGTTGTAACAAACGCTATAGTGCGTCAGTTTGAAACAAAAATTGAAAACATTATAGACAAAACCGTATTTTAACCACTCGTCCTGTAACCGCTTCCATATCTTGGAATACCAACTGAATAACTTGTCAGTCAATTCTCCAAGTCCGCCCACCAGTCAACTTGTCCACTATGAAACTTGACTTTTAGAAAGGAACTTACCCACTTGACAACTTGACAGAATTTACTATGCCAATAACATGCCGCTTAAATTATTCACCTATTTAAGTACGCCTCATATGACATATTACAGTATGTAGGTATATAAAATTATATATTATCCATATGAAACTTACTTCTTTGAAATTATAGACACTTGATACAGAACCAATTATCTACCATGCTCTTTCCTCGCTACTGGGAAATTTCTTATAGTGGTAAATTATGGTACTACACCAAATATATAAATGGTTGTCAATTCCACAATAGACAGTAAATGATAGGCTTTAACTGGACGAAAGTGGATAATTATAGAAAGTACATAGACACCTTCGCCTTGGACGGTCAACATCGCCTTAGAACAGAACCCGCAAAACCCAAAATATATAAAGGGGCATTAGCAAAAAAAAAAGGAAGGTAAACATTGTGTCCTTTTGTGGAAAAAGTTGTTTGCTCATAAAAAGACTAGTACGGAATTATGGAACAGAAAAGAATTCAAGTAGAATAAGTACACACACACCCATATGTATAGAAATCATACTGGATACAGTTCATATACTTCCAGTACACTACATAAGAACTATAAACCACGACTAGACATTCTTTCTTGGACATCAAGTAGAGAAATCCATTGCTGTCCATTTCTCGCCGAAGAAAGTTTGAAATCAAAGTATTATTAGTCTATTTTTGTTAGTATTGGCTTTCTTACGCTCTACACTCTATGAGCGTGAGATATCTACATCATATCAGTGCAATGCCGATGGAGATATATAGCTGCGTGTTCCTACAAAATACGGAATAGATATACGCATCAATAAATTCATGGGGAGTGTTCTACCCATGCAGTATGCAGTAATGTGGTTTTTTTATATATTGAAAAAGTCTTGTGAAAATACATACATAGGTAATAAAAATAAAACAAAAAAAATAGAAAAAAATGCCTTTCCTACTTCCTACCTATATGATGATGATATACATCTTGTCAAACTGCTACTTATTCACTTAAAATTAAAATTGCTAATAGTTATATTGGTACATACTTTTTTTTAAATTTTAAAAGTGACTAAGGTAAGGAGCAATAAGTATACAAAAGTTTCGTAGGAAATCGGAAAGGCTGCCGGAAAGATCCGAAATCAGGAGAAAGAAAATAGCATACGTATACCTATGGCACTCTGTGCATCCTTCTATCTATCTGTGTATAGCTATATGCATGGAGACATTGATAACTGAGAGGAGGTTCTTTCACTTTGTAAAGATACCTATACTATATGGAGTAAACACATGCATGGAGAGTTTCGTGGCTGTGCGTGGTTACTTCTGGTTCTTTGGTTCACCCCCACCCAGTGCAATCTTCTTGATTAGAAACAGTGGGGAAGCCAGGAGGAAATCGACCCATAGTATAAGCTCTGTCTGTTCACAACTGGAACTTGGCTTGGCTCCTCTCTCTCTCTCGTAGAGCACATCTAAAAATGTAGATATAATAGAGGAGAAAGAGGGAGGGTGGGAGAGCCTGAGACATAAGACTAGAAAGTCCGTGAATCCCATGTAATAGTCGACAAGGTCTCAGGAACTACACAACATGCACTTGGAGAGAGATACAGACCCACACACACACACATACACACACCTACCTACCAACGAGTTACTTTTACTCCAACAGTATCCTTAAACTCTCAGCCGTACTCCTATACTTTTCCTCCTATAGTCTTTATAGTATTCTGTCTTGCCTTTGTGAATTCCCCCATGCACTACTTTTTGGAGAAAAAAAAAGTCAGACAACTTGAATGCTTCGCCAAACTATATACATTCTTTTTACTCTTTGTATGTGGAACATTTTTACTTGGAGAACATATTATCTTCGTCTCCCTCCAAAGTCTTTTCCCTTCAACCATCCATGAAACATACTTTAAAAACTCGACGGGCTTTATTTTAACTAAAAGTTTTTTCTTACAATAAAATACTCAAATATTGAAGTCAACTTTCGTGATTGTGTAACTTTTAAAGGGATTGCTATATATTATTATATGCCGACAACCATTTGGAGTTTCAGTCAGAGTATACTTTACCCAACCGTCACTTCCTGTAGGTTTTAAATATCTCCTGTGAATTCTGTAGGAAGAAGCGAGTCTGTGGGATGTCATGGTTTTTATTGTAGCATGCATTCAATTCACAAATCGGAGGAGTTGAAAGACAAGCTCATGAAACGAAAAAGGAATTAATGTCCGTCTTATATGGAATATTTTTTAAAACACATTTCGACTTTGTTTAATGGCATCTTTACTTTTAGTTTGAGTCTCCTCCTGCCTCCTTACAATGTTCAATGTACATTTAATGTGTTGGATGAGCGGAATTAGTCTGGCTGTTTGTCCTGTAGAGTCCCAGAGAACGGGAACGTTGTTGAGGATGACGATGACGGTGACGGTGAACGAGGGAAATAAGCCGATGACTCCGACTTTAGGATTTGAAATTCATTAGTCTAATGAAAGGGAAGAGGTTTTGAGGAGAAAATACAAAGCATGGAGTATGTACTATTGTAGTGTTTAAAATTACGGCTTTGTTCCTTGGGTTAGGTAGGGTATCATATAGGGAAACGGTGTCTCACAGATGCACTCGTGAGGCCGTGTGTATGTAGCTATATCGTACATGTGCCCCACTGCGTATTATGATTTTAAGCAGAAGGGAAACATCGTGTTTAAAAATCGATTTAATTGCAATGAATGTTCGGGCAGATCAGACTCATCATAATAAATAATAATAATGTAGTGAACTTATGTATATGGCAGTGGTAGTGGTGGTGGTGAGTTTTGAACAACAAAACACTGACAGACTGTTCTTTCATTCATTGTCAGAGTCACCGTAATCCATCCAAGGGAAGGCTTGTTTTGTGTACTAGGCACCTACCTACTTGTAATTTACTCCGTCCTTCCTACTACTGGTCATGATGGGTATTGTTTCGATAATTTACCCATAATAATATATGTAAGGTATAGAATAGGTAGGTACTCCCACAACTTTACATTAGTCCCGATCGTATACCAGCAGCAGCTATGGTAATCATGCCCACAGCGGTATGAGAAGATCCACACGGTTAGATTTTGTTTTGTGATATTTTTATGCTTGAGCGGATAATTCATGAAAAGAAGGAACATGCTTTTTAAGCCCCTCTGATCGTGCCATGATTACAGGTAAATTTTAGCTTTATTTTTCCCCTTGCAGGTAAAAAGCCATTTATCCAATCGAATTAGATCACATATGGGAGCATGCATTTAGATTTAGAGGGCGCGGCCTGAGTCTCACTCAGTCAGTCAGCCTGCAATCTGCACCACACTCTGTGTGAGTCCCTTTATGTTTTATCTGATCCAGATTTTTATGCCACCTGTTTCAAATTCTACTATTTAAAAAAAATTAATCTTGACATTCTATTTCTAGTTTTTGTTTTAAATTTTACCTTTTCCACCCAACACAACAGTATTAAAGGATGGAGAAGGTATAGGCAGAAATAAACATCCTTTTGGTATTTAAAATAAAAAATAAGCGTAACCGTGTAAATTTAAATAGCATTTGGAATATTGAGATAGATCACATTTAAACAAGCACTAAGCCATCTCATTTTGACTAATGCTATCATTGAGATTTAGTGATAGGGATATTTAAAGGGAAAAGGTGCACCTATGAAGTTTTATTTGAAACCCGACCAAAGCTCATGTGGTATGCACGGTGTATAGGTCCCATGTAAAAAACAATTTGACATTCAAAAGCTCAGTTATTGTGAATAGGGAATTTATATGTAGCACTCAGTTGGAGGTAAATAAAAAAAGGACAAATTTAAGTTGTTGGAAGCCGTAACGATAAAATAAATTTTCGCTGTGGGAGAGAGAGAGGTATAGGCAGGAAGAGTTTGATGATATTATCGTCATTTCCCTGATGAGCCATTGAGAATGGTGCAAACATTTAGAGAGTGAAGGGCCCTTCATGGGATGATGATGAAAGGGAAGTTAAAGTAGCACTTGAGAGTCCTGGACAAAGGAGTTCAATACAGCGTAATGTGTAATGTCATATTCATGTCATTCATAGTCCCTGTCCCTGTCCCAGTCCCAGTCACAGTCACGAGTGCAGTCTCCCACCTACCAAACGGAGACGATCTCATCATCACAAGATACTATCATGAGTAGGACGCGACCAACGTTGTCTATAGCTCATAACTAATGATTTTTATCAATCCATCATCATCTTCAACTACTTCTACATGGGCGCCCTTGCAGTCAGTCCTCCAGTACCAGTACCAGGACCAGGACCAGTACCAGTACCATTCTCAGTAATGTTCAATGCTTCCATTCTCGGCCTAGTTCTTTTTAGCTGATAGATTTATACAGGTTGACATCAAGTGAATATAGCCTTGCACATATTATGAAGGTAGTAATCCATAATTCCGTGTATTTTTTTTATTTTTTAAACAAAAAACAAGCTCCCTGGTTTGGTTTCTGTGTTGATATTGTGCAGTTTTGTTCTCAAAGCGATGTCGGTGTACAGATAAAGCATAAAAGGATTATTAGTAATCGTATAAGTGGAACAAATGTCTCTTGCCTCCTTTTCCCAACAACCATTGGGATCATCCAAGTGGAAAATAGCACACACTACACACGTCCCGTTAATGCTCTCTAGAAAATACAGCAGCATGAGTTTTCACTTTACAATGTAAAGAAAGTCGATGCGGTGAGGTGGTGTCGTCTCCTGTATTCTGTTTTTATCTCAGGTATTCCCAATTTACTTGGTCGTCAATTCGTCATAGCCACATAGGCTACGCCTATCCATGGATCCCGCACGTACGAATTCTACAGTAGTAGCAAAATCGACAAGTACACTAAAACTGAAGAAAATGAAGACAAATTTATTTTAGATAGCACAAACTTCACTGCAGGAAAAAAACTGTGGACAGGATTGAATTGGAGTACGTGGATAAACCGACAGAAAAAAAAGGGTAAAAGGGATTCTGTGTAGTTGGCCCTTTGTACTTCATTATTGACTTGAGAGGAAGCCAAAGCACGTGGCAGGCACGCGACAACGGAAATCTCTTGTAAGCGGCTGTATTGATGTGAGAAGGAGATAATACTTTGGGGAATGTACCTACCTACGTGGGTAGTGGAGTGCACGTGGGGATTATATAAATATTTAGGTATAATTAGGAGGGAAATGGCATGTCTAATTGTTTCTCATGTTCGCATCGGAAATTTTAATTTTCATGATTCCATGTGAATATTATTAGGTGGTATATATAGCCATGTCAATTACATATATAAAGGGCTAGGCTTTCAAAATTCAATACCCAAAAATTTTAAATAACTATCTTTACTTTTATGTCTTGGACAAACTAAAAGAATTGTGTGTGACTAACAAGAAGAATTGTCACCACATTTAAAAGAGGTAGAGAGCCGCGAATATTTAAAACAATGAACTTTGACTTGTACCCTTGAAAAGCGGTAATTTTGTTGCTAGTTATACACGAAACATCCTGTATTTCTTTAAATATATAATTTATAATATGCCCCGCAGAACAAACCAGAACCAGACTGCGACTGGAGAGAAATAATATTTGAAATCATAACCAAAAAATGCGCAGCCAACGGAGCAAGACAAATAAAATCATTGAACCGTCACCGCTAGACTTTCACAGTATGTACATGCTGCCCATGTTGATCCAGTTATTGTGTTGACTGTCTCCCATCCACCATATGAACTACACAACTGAAATGGGAGTTGGGAAGAGACAGAGAGAGCCAAAAATGTAAAGAAAGAGTTGAAGGAGATGTGGACTGAAAATTCCACAGAGAGATGTAAAAATTGAGAGCAAACAGTAAAAATCTGACAGGCTGCTTCTGGATTTATTTCAAGAGAACGGACGAGTTTTCCTAATACACGAAACTAATGAAATTAGTTTCGATTTCGCTCGTGAAATATGCTTACACATACGTGTAATGTTCCAGCACATCTTCTCCCTCATCCGCATGTTATCCTACCATAGGCGTAGTAGGCACTTACGCGAGGAAAGAGTACAGACTCCGGTTCGGAGCTATGCATATTGTAGGAAAATACATACAATGCATCTCACTCACTCATCCAGACGGATAAACAAGAGGGAATATTTTCCTATGGGGTACACTCAATGCCTCTCCTTCCAAATGAAGAGATATAGATCTTTGGCTCAGCTATGCTTCTTCATAATACTACACTCCCAGTCCATTTCTATTCACGAATATTTTTTCCTTGTTGATTCTAGCCGCTGACTTACAATACTGACTGCGGAATATATGCATGGGACACGTACTAAGGGTCTCCTTGAGTACTTTTATGATAATACTCTTTCCTAGGTAGAGGCTTCTCCTATAGGATATAATACACAGATACACAGCTCACTAGTCAGAAAGAAGTCCCATTCAAAGCCATGCCATATAGTACCAGTCCCCGTCCCATTGACTTTGCATGCAAGCACAGAAAGAGTAGGTACTTGCCTTCAACCTACCCTATCAATGTTTTTCCTGGGCATGAACATTTATAGTAGGTACTATTGTACAGAATCAGATAAATGTCTCCGCTGTATGTGTAATGTGTATCATACCTAAAATATGAAGGGTAAATAAATATGTATCTAATGCTGGAGCTGGTGCTGGTGCTGGAACTGGAACTGGAACTGGAAACTCGGAGGGGTGCCTATTTTGCAACGCTTTTCGTTTTGTTCTCTCCTCTCCTCCTCTGCCTACACAATAAAAATGTTTGGAGCTCAAATCCTGGGTGATTATCTTCATTACGGAACAGATGATATACATATTATACAGGCTGTGAGATAGCCCTTTCACGGGAGAGAATGAATTTTTATTATCAGTGGTTACATATTAACGCGCATCTAAATTACTTATGCGCTATAAATTTCCGAGCATCTTTCGATCCTCCCGTAATTATACTGTATTCAATGCTCATGGTGTACGGCTGTAAATTGCTCATACGTCACCATGGTAGGGTAGTAGATAGGTAGGTAGGTAGGTATATACTTTGGTTGGAATTCAAAGTCCAGGTCGAAGTCGAAATTAACTAATGTGAATGTAGGAGGGATACATATTTAGTGAACTGCAGGTAGAGCTGTTAGCGTCAGTCGACGTCGAAAGTTAATGGGCTTCACATATGGACATTATTAGACCTTCCCGGGCACGGTGCCTCTCAAGTCTACTGTAAATGTCTGATCCGACTGAATACATTCAATTTCCAAGCACTTAAATTTTACCAATGCATGAGCATAATGCTTTAGTGGAACAAGTGAGAACTGGTCACGGCACGTTTACCGTTTACCGTTTACAGCCCTATATTTTCCACTTCTTCTGTGACAGTCTCTCTGCAAGTACCTTCGCACATGTGGTGGAACTGACTCGGGTTCGGGCAATGAGTGCAGTGTCAGCTACTGGAGCAAGAATCTCTTCAATTTTCGCTCTAATCCATAAGTGGTCAAAGCCCTTTAATTTTGTACTGGTGGAGTTAGTGGGTAACTGAAACAAGTGAAATCATAAGAAAGTGTTTTTTTTAAATTGTGCAAATTATTGGTGTAAGTGTTGATTTAAAAAAAAATAAAGCGACGGACAGTGCTATGATCAGCGATATAACTGTTCGTATTAGCATCTCTGAAAGAGTGGTCAGGGATAAGAGGCTTACATGTACGTTAATACTCTCATAATTATAAACTAGTTATAAGTAATATAGGATAGTGGAAAGTATGTAATGATGTATAAATACAGACAGTTTCCGTTTAAACTTGACCTTTAATTCATATGGCTCTCTCTCTCTCTCTCTCATGGAATGTGTTTTTTATTATATATTTAATTATTTTTGGTTCCAGCCACGATTCCTCGGTGTGCAGGCTGTGAGGGGATGATACTGGATCGGTTCATTTTAAAAGTAGTGGATCGGACGTGGCATTCGCGGTGCCTGAAATGTGTGGAGTGTGAAGCCACGCTGGCTGATAAGTGCTTTCTCAAAAATGGACAACTATTCTGCAAGGAAGACTTTTTCAAGTATGCCATTCCTCACAGTTCGAAGTAAATTTTTGGTCGTTTTCACAAAAACTTTTCATAACTTTACGCTGCCTTTTCTCCCTTTTGTTTTAGTTGAGTGTGTGTGTGTGTGTGTGTGTTTGTGCTCGAGTGAGTGTGAGTCTTTAGCTCGTAATCCATAGTTTATAGTCACTTCTGCTTTTAATGCCTCGTCTTCACTACTTTCATCTCTTTACCCTATCTAAAAAAAATATTCCCTAAGAGTAGATCTATAGTCTATATAGCCCAACTTTTCCTTTTGTATAGAACGTGTAGAAGCTCTCGTTCTCGTAGTAGTGCTTTGAGTATCTTTTATTATTCCGTTATTTTTTCTCATGTAGGAATTATATCTTTTTTTAACTATATAACGCAGTATAGAAAGTTTTACTTGGATAATGTATGAAGGCTAAAGTTCAAGTTTTAAATTTAACTTTTTCAAACTATTTAAATCTACTCGGCTCATAGTAAAGTTCTTACATAACGTTTATTATTTTTTAAGAGACACATAATATGAGCCCAGCAGAGTAGTATGTGTATAACGTTGCGAGGAATTTCATTTAATTATTCTATTCCTTTATTTTCATTTCTTTTTTGACGTTATATTATTTGAGACAGAGCTTTGTATAGATTTGAGTTAGTTTTTCCCATAAATTTATATTGTGAAATGATATATAGTTAATAACAGTATAATAGATTTGTAGTATATATATTTTAAAAAAAGGATCTATCTCTATTTTGTTTCTTGTAGACGGTTCGGAACACGTTGTGCGGTGTGTGAACAAGGGATTCCTCCAACTCAAGTTGTCCGTCGAGCTCAAGACAATGTTTATCATTTACAATGCTTTGTCTGTATCCTTTGTAGTCGGCAACTGAACACGGGTGACGAATTCTATTTAATGGAAGATCGTAAACTAGTGTGTAAGTCCGACTATGATGCAGCCAAAAGCAAAGGTCAACTAATTCTAGGTTCGGCAAAAAAAATGACAATTTTTTAGAACAAAAAAAATATCTGATTTCAATGATGATGAGTTCTCTGGAAATGCATGTTGAAGGAATTAAATAATAATTTTCTAGATGGAAACGGACTGTCGGACTCCGGAGGTGATGCTCCAAACAAAAGACCCCGGACGACGATCACAGCAAAACAATTAGAGACTCTAAAAAACGCTTACAATGCGAGTCCAAAGCCTGCCCGCCATGTACGAGAGCAACTGTCTCAAGATACAGGTCTTGACATGCGGGTCGTGCAAGTTTGGTTCCAAAATCGGTAAGTGAAATCCTGGTGGTCGCCTATAGGTAGACACTCCAGCTCCAGTTGTTTCCTTTCCTATATGTATATAGTTATAACCACACGCTATTCCCCTCCCATGGACTTTCTCCCATTGTCTTTATCTTATGGAGCCCCGTGTTTGTTCTCATATTTTGGGAAATTCAAAGAAGGAAGGAAGGAGAGACAAACAGTACTTATAGAAACCATAAAACATTTATGACATAACGTCCCAAGTCTGCGTCCGCAGTCCCGCACCATGACAGACTACACGAAGCATACGTAACTTATGTGAGCAAATTAAAGAACTCCTCAGAGAGTTCCCTCCCCCTTTTTTCTTTTACTATGAGAGTATTTCTTTAGTTGCGCCAACGCCAAAACTATACACACAGATATAGTGTCAGAGTCGTCCGTTAGACAAGAAGATGTAAGTCATAGTCATATTGTAAGTTCTCATTTATTTCTAGTCCTCTTAATGGTGTAATTAATCACTTCACTTAGGATACCGCATTCCCTATACTACTAGTACCTACTATAGATAGAGTTCTAGTCGAACTGAAAATGCCTCCATGTAAATGCATCTGAGGACAGAAAACTTTGTTTGCTCCGTCCAAGTGTGTGTCTCTCTCTCTACATCATCGATTCGAATTGGGAATGGAAATGGTCACTGATAGTTTGGATCCGGATCCGAATCATCATCCTCTCTCAATGACCAGCTATTCATCGAAATGTCACGTTTTTTTCTGGGTTAGATGGTTGTAAACTTTGACAATGTTGGTTGTCAATCCAATCATTTGTACTCGTGTGTGTGTGTGTGGATTTAGAAATACACAGAGTTGTCTCAATGATGCATGTTATTAGGATCAAGTTTGTGTGTAGACGTCTGGATGATGGTGCAGTAAACTCATCGTTAGTTTAAATATTACAACTGGATAGTTCAAGCTTAAAGTGAATAGGTATAGGTAGGTACCTACTTATAGAGTGGGAGACATTGTACACATTCATCATTCGGGCTACATATTATTATGATGCTGTACAGATTTATAACCTGTGGCATTATAAAGACGAAAAGGAATATTTTTTTAAATCCCATATATGACCATCATATCCGTAGAATCCATATATAAGGATGAAATTCAGATTTTTGTTGTCCGGCCAGAAGATGACGTAAGTAAGTACCTACATGTAGGTAGGTGCATATAATTGTGTATAAATATAAATCACAAAAGTCCGGCCGTTGAAAGCTTGCATGGGACTTTTTTCTTCTTGGTTTATCTTGATGAAGTCAACATGGAGAATTGAGCTGAGAGAGTAGATTAAGCAAATAGATGGCTATTTGGGTAGTGATATGGACTAAGAGAGAAGATAGAACGGAGCTATATATGAGGGGGGTGAAGCTGCTGCTGCTGGGGCTGGGGAAAGCCCATGCACAGCTTCGGGTTGCCAAGTAACAGTAAATTCATCTTGTTCTCGAAACCATAAAGTTTCTTCACCAATCCGCCTTCTACAGGATTCCCTTTTCTCTCAATCCAAGAATATTTTTTACTAGGGGCCAAAGTGTACTTCATGAACGACTCGAGAATAGCGTAGTAGAAGGAGTAGTAGTAGTAGCTTACGAGACTTCCACTTCCACTGCATCCTTGTCGAGTATAGAATATACACTAAAAGGCATATATGTATAATGTAACATGGGAGAAATATTGTATACATATCTGGAGAAGAACTTTCTAGCATTTTTTTTGTATGTGTGTGTGTGTGTTCACTATTGACTATTCCAAAGACATGTAGGTATGTACTTCTTCCCTTCTTTTTTTTCTTCTCTTTTCTCTTGTCTATTTTCTCTTGGACATGTCTGGTTCTTCTCTACCTTCCGTTATCTCTCTCCCATCTCCTTTCACTGACAGCTATTGCCATGCTCAAAAGCTGAAAAGGAGAAGAAGAAGTAACTATTATTTCCTCCTCATGTGATGTACAGTCTACAAGTCTGTCTGCAGATATATAGATAGGTGCACAGAGGTTCTTGAATAGGTGCTCCTGTTTGTATGGTGGTCATGTTCCTCGTTCCTGCTGCAGCATGGTAACAGAGGTTACATCAAGTACATCATGTGAAGTACCTATGTCAGCCCACTGCACTGCCACTGTACTATTTGTAGAAAGAACGTAAAAAGCAAAGCTCCTAAAAAAAAGTTACCAAGATACAAAAGCTACAAAGGTAGGTAGGTAGGCATTAGTATAGCTGAGCATGAACAGGAACAGATGGTTCTGAGTGTTCTGACTAGTGAGCCACAACAGTGGGCTATATTCTCTCCTATATTCCTTACCAAGTTGATACATAAACGCTATCACATATGTATGTACAGGAGCACGTAACTTTATAGTTTAAAATAACATGCATTCCTCGCTTTCGTCGCCCACGATGCGTGAGGGGAAAGTTTTGTTTTCATTAGTATCACGTGTGTGGATCCCAGTTTCTTGAGCGAATAATGCAGATTTACGAACATTACTATATGTAGGTAGGTACATCTATATACATTTTCTTCATTAGCATTGGTTTCAAAGAGTCTGATTTTTTCATTCCTTTTTCAATGAAGATTCCGCGACTTTGATAAAGTAATCACAAGTAATATCTTCCGCTTCCGCAATAAATACAAAATAAAAATAATGTGAAACACAATGAACGCTCTAATAGGTAAGTATACGGCGTGTGTAAAAATGAGTGGAAACCAAAGAGCGTAGACTTAGGTTGTAGGTACTTATTAGACTCTGATGTGTAAAACAAAAGATCAAAGCTTGAGGTTGTGATTGGGATAAAATATGAAACAATGGCTAGGTAATGGGTAATATGGACCCATTGAAACATAAAGTATTCAAGGTGCTTCACTAATCGTACGGCTAATAGGAAGATGCCTATAGCTATACTATACTTACATATTACATACTATATGTAGTTACATAGAAAGTACTATAGAACGGTTTATGATTCGAAAAAAATACACATGGTATATAGGAAATAAATGGAGGGAGGAAAGGAGGAAGGCTATGATATATAAAAACTAAACAGTGACTCTGAAAGTTTATGAGTGCACCATTTTATTTGAAGTGGAGACTGGAGAATGTAATGATTATAGCTCTTCTATCTCTTCCAATTTCAGGAGAGCCAAAGAGAAGAGGTTGAAGAAAGATGCGGGACGTTCAAGATGGGGTCAATATTTTAGAGGACTCAAATCCGGGAAATCAGATGGACGGTCCGATATTATGAAAGATAATGGGGACAAGAGTGATTCCGAATCAGGATTTAATCATAGTAAGTGTCTCTTCAAATTATAACTTATACTATTTATTATATACTTCATACTATTATTTTTGCCGTACATAAGCCACGATGGATATCATCACCTTTCAGGATATCAGACAGCGGCTCAATTTAAAAGAGGAAAACTTAGGTTTCATTGTCTACAATATACAACTATGATTATTGCCTTGCCATTTAAAATTCCAGGAAAATTTGCATTTAGGGCATTTGGTATTATAATTAAATTTTTTTGTAATGCAGTTAGGTAGATAGGTTGGTGCAGATGTTTGGTTTTGCTACTTCAATGAGCATTTTTTCATCGGACTTTTTTTGAATAGTTACTAGTGAATTAGAAAACCATTTAGTGTGAAGACATGAAAAAAAAGATACTTTCAAGAAAAAGTTCTACTTGTTAGAAACTTATTCTCTTTCGTCTTTCTAGGGAGAAAGTTCAAAATTCACGGGGAAAATCAAAATCGAGTTTGTATGCCTACAGTGTATGAATATGTACCTAATTCAGAACGTCGTGCAGTAAACGAGCTGCCTCTTTTTCACACAGTGTCTGAAAAGAGGGGATTCTAAAGATGAGTACCAAGTCCAAAGAAATAAAGCGCATAATGGCAGTGGCAGCAAAAACTAATTACCGATAGATGTTCACCAAATGGTGTATCAGTAACGTGGAAACATGTAGCTACTAGTTACATTGCATTGTTAATAGGCTATCATAGTGTCTATAGGTATATAGGTACCTACCTATATTTTAGGTATAATCTACTCCACTGTGATTCTGCTATGCTAGTGATATGTACATGCACCGTGTTTAAGAAGGGTGGCAGTGGCAAGAACAAAAGTATCTACTTATAGTCCGGGAAGCTCATGGTGTGAAAGGAGGGTATTAGCGAGGGGACACTCTGGCAATTTTCAGATCTTCCCGAAAATCATGAGGATGGCATAAAAGTCAATTTGTTAATAGATTTTCCCAATAATCCTTCCTCCTCCGACCACTTCCTCCCCAGTCATTCATCATGCCAGGCTTCGTAAATCCTAAACTTTCTTTACATTCGAGTTTTCCAAAAATCTTTCCCTTATTATTCATCAACTCAAATGAAAGTCGGCAGTCGCTATAAGCTTGAGGAGTTTTATATGATATCGTGTAAATGCGAATGGTATAATTTCATCATTAGCCATTATGTAAATAAATCGACGTCTAATCATTTATTTGTAATTTATCTAATTTAACCTGCACATTTCGCACATATGTAGGATATTCTGGTGGTCAGTAAAATCATTATTTGTACCACACCACTGCATCATTCATTTTACTAAGTCTAAGCAGTATACGTCGGACAAGTACCTACCTACATAACATTTAAAGTGCAGATGTACACACAAGTTTCAAATTTAGCATTGCGGGGCGGCCATAAGATAGAATAATGTTTCATCTCCGTGCTATACATTTTGGATAGGTTGCTATTATACATAAAGCGGAGTGGAAAGAAAGAGGAAGGAATATTTATGTACTGGGGTAGAGGACATAATTCAAATAAAAATCATATAAAGGAAGATGGTGGGACATGAAATGTGGCGGCTATGAGTGAATAAGTTGAATATTTTATGAGGATCTTGTCTCATGAGTGTGTGTCTCTCTTCATAGGTGATTTAAGTAGCAACGACGGTTTTGTGGATATGCCCGAAATGGCGGCTCCCCAAACACCAAGTCAACATGGCACCTATGTGGGCAGTACATCCCCGTACAACATTGGTCACGACTCCACAGGATCCATTCATCATTTTCCCCATTTCACACCTGATGGTATACCTGTCTATCCCCCTCTTGGTAAGAAAATGACCTCATCTTAGGACAATTTTCAATCACTAAACCCAACGTTAAATTTTTGATGTAAGTCGTCCGGTATCTCGCCGTGTCTAGTCTCTCTCTCTGTCTTTCTTTTCTTCCCCTACTACAACTCCCTTTCTCAGTATGTACTTCTGTGTGTATTATGTGCCTCTCTTTTACCTTTTGTCATATTATTTTCTACCATTATATTATACGCTCTAGACCTAGCCCATAATGACGTCCTTTGTTTTTGTGGCTATATTATCTGTCGCTTTCTGTGGCGTTTTAAAATCCATTAATTTTGACTACACAATCAAACTGTATTTAACCATTTTTCGTAACAACGTGCTATGCCCTAAAAAAAGAAAGATTACCTAACCGTATGGACGTCACAGGTCACAGCTGTTACTATTTGAACTACTAATATCTACCAATCATTTGATCAAAAATATAATTTGTAAGACGATATGGAGCGAAATCTACCTCTTACAATGAGAGTTATTTATTGGAAAATTGGCTTCGTTTTGGTAACTTAAACTTCCATAAGTAATCATATCCTTATGCGATGTAGAAATCAAAGCTAATTTTAATCATTATTGAATATTCTTTGAAGTATTTGTACGGCTTTGACTATCACGTTTTTTATTCGTAGTAATTTGCTTTCCCTATGTTCTGTAATACATTTATTGGCCATATTTGTATTAAATTTTTGCGTTTAGCTGGAAAATTTTACCTATATGTACCCGAATATTAAAATACCCTGAGCCTTTCACAATAATTAACTAAAATGATTATAGATTTTGATTATAACATTATTAAGGAACATCACTATAATTAGCACTTTTGATTTATTATGAATTGAACTTACCGTTATTTCTATTCAAATTGTAGGCATCAACAGTGGAGGGAATCCAGTTTTATCATCGTCCCCCATAGGAGCAGGTGGTGACATCGGACCAGTGCCCAATGGTCCACATACATCCTATCAAGACTACCCAGCCTCACCTGCATCCTGGCTTAGTGATGTTGACTCAAATCCAAATCAACAATATTGAGACTGCCAAAAAAACCTTTTCATCATCTTACATTATTTAATTTATACAGGATCTATTTATTACAAAATTTATTCACAAATTACCTACTTATGTTACACTCTCAGCAGTTAATATGTACGTGTTTCGGTTTACACTGTCCAGCAATCTTGATCACTATGTTATAGCCTGCAAATTACCATTGGAAACATAAAAATCTTCAAGTTAAAACATACTTGAGTATTAACATGGAGTTCAATATTACACAAATATAGGAACGAGTATATTCAATTTTTAATTCCAAAAATGATTTAATTCTCTTACGTTTTACATGACAAAATATATTACATACAAGTTTTTAGTTTAAGCGAATGAAAATTACACCGAAATGTAAAAAAAAAGTTAATATTAACTATACCGTTGTAACTATTTCAGAATCATACAATTATAGGTAACGTTCAACAAACGAGTTATTTTGGTGTAAGACAGTGTAGTTGAAAATGACTCCAAACATGATAATTTCGGTCAACCTTGTACTTTAACTATGTAAATACGAAGAAAATTAACGATAAAAGTGTAAATTAATGTAGGTATATTTAGTCGTTTAATGTGTGTATGATTAATGGTTAACACCAGTATGACTACGATTTAGAATGATATAGACATATTGATTTTTACTCTTCACTCTTGTGGTACACATCTAGATTTGTTATCATATATAAATATGTATCTACTGAATGAAACTGAATGCATGGTCAATGTATCAATTCAATACCAAAGTTGAGCTAAGTTTTAAAAGAATAATGTATAGGTATAGTCTGCTCAGACGAGTAAGAGGCAAGCCAATAATTGTACATGCCAGTTAGTTTCCAAAATTAATAGATCACCTCTGATATTATGCGAAATGACCACCCACAATAATTCTGTGTTGTGTATAGCTTCTTTATAAGCTGTCGTTACTTAAGAAAAGAAACAGATTATTTTCTTGGTTTTCATATTTTTTGTGTGAAAGTATATATATAGTTTCATTCATGACCAAAAGAAACACAAGTATGTGAGTGCATTATTCTATAAGCGACTGAAATTTGGACACAAATCATTAATTTGTTAGTTTTAGTTAAGTATCTCGAATCTCGATCACATCAGATATTGTGAACATAGCGATGCATACCAATACAAAATAATAATAAATTATATTAAGTTATGTTTTATGAATATATGTAACAACTCAACCTCCGTCACAATCATTTCTTTTAATTTAGCTGCTAAACTGTTAATGTATTGTGTACAGATGAAATCACCAAGCAGACAAAAACAAAAAAATAGTAAACTGGGCTCCTCCCAAAAGTACCTAGGCCCTTTACGATTGCAGTGCTGCTCCCTTTAAATTAACTGTAAAAGGCCAGCGAGCCAACCAAAAGGGACTTATAAGTTTTCATTCTTAAATTCCAAAATTAGTTAATGATGTTGGGAAGTTGGGAGGTACTTATTTACTATTTTTTTGTTTTTGTCTGCTTGGTGATTTCGTCTGATTGTGTAGTACAAAAACTTATAGGTAAGCAACAAAACCTGTGTATAAAATAATTTATTAATTGTAAAACTTAAATGCATTTTTGAAAGACGCATTGATCGGGTAGAATATAGCTTCGGAACTACAGGAGGCTTTTTAGTTTTCACTTCTGCTGTTGTAAGTGACAATAATAAATAATTGCTTCACACAGACGGTTAATTTCAAAATTGAACCCCCAACTTCCCTGGCATGAACTTAAACTAACTTTGGGATTTCAATGCGCATACTTGTCTAGATCTTAAAATATGGAAAAATTCTATCATGTATGTTATAAGCATAAACTTCATTATACTAATCGTAATTGAGCTCATTGTGGCACCTTACTACATTAAGTTATTTTACGGAATAAATGAGCGTGCGGTAAAAATAGAGCGTGGTATGAAAGTAAAAGTACAGATTTTTTTTATTTGAAAAACTTGTTTACTCGACGATTAAGTACATATTGTATGCCAAAAAATCCATCCGAATATCAAAAAAGCTAATATCGTAACATATTGTAATATGGAAGAATGTTGTAGATTAAATTTAGCTAAAAACGCAAAGTATTAATGAGTAATAAAGATTGTTCTATGTCATCATGAAAGGAAGTTTGCCTTTTATCTGAAATAAATACTTAAGCATGCATTACATTTTCATTTATGATTATGAATTTATGAAAGCACTCTTCTGATTTTATGGTAGAGTAGTATATCAAGGGTGGGCCACCTGTTTCCGACGGTTCTAACAGATCATAAATGCCAAGTTTATTCTTTATTCATCAATTTTGAGAAACAATATACTAATAAAATAAAGGTTTTCGATTGAGGATGGATAAGTGACAAAATGGGGAAACGGGTATTTAGTATTTTTCCTCCCAGGCATTTTCCTCCCGAGCATTTTCCTCCCAACTCGTAGCCGAGAAAATTTTCCTCCCAGTATCAAAATCACTTCACTAAAAGAAACGAGCGTATCGATCCACAAAATTTATGTATTCCTATACTTTCTCAAGAGCATGCAAAATTCGTAAGCTGATTCTTCAGTTAGGATTTATATATTATTGCATAATTGTTTTTGGCTGTAGGACTTTTCCTACCCGGCCTTTTCCTACCCGGATTGTTCCTTCCCGGACTTTTCCTACCAGAAGAAGAAACACTATGAAACACAAAGGGAAAATGTCCAGGGGGCAATGCCAGGGATGTTATTGTCCTCAAATGTCCGGAAGGAAAATGCCCTAAAACCGACAATATATATGTGGATAACTACCCGAAAGCCACTTTTTGGAACCTTTTTTAAACTTAGATACCCTTCTTACACTAAAATTTTGATGATTGGATTGATCTTGTGGAACCTTAAAGCAGCAATTAACAAGTTTATTTTCGTTTTTAAAGTCACTTTTTTTTACTATAAGACTCGCTGAGTGCTCACCGCAAAAGTTCAGCGCAAAAGTAAGAAGGCTTTCGAAACCTGAAAAACTCTAAAAAAACAGCTTTTGGCCAGTTATCCAATTTTGTCACTTATCCTGAGTCGAATTAAGTGCTGAGGCACCAAACAAATCTCCCAAAATTTGTCTTTATTTTGGCATATTACTTGTTAAAATGGATTAATAAACTTGGCATTTATGAATCGAAGAATGTTGCTCCTACATTATGTGATTGGCCCCTAATGGTGAACCAGTGAACCACAATCACATTTGTGAGGGAAATGACCTATGGTACGAGTTAGTGAGAAACAGTGACAAATGTTGATATTCTGCTCTAAGCATTAAACAGATGCCTTCATAGCAAAATATAAAGTTCAAAACTTTATATTTTGAGAGAAAGTAAATTAAAGCACTTGCCAAGACACACAGTAACAAACAAACGTGTTACATTTTACAACAATTTACAATTTACAATAATTTACAATTTGAAATTTTTACAGCATCTGTGAACGGATAAAATCCGTGGTTATAAAATAAATTACTGTACAGATTACAGATAGTACAGGTGCAGTATATTTCAAGGCTAATGTTTTGGAGCTTCCCCCCCCCCCCCACCCCCTAATGCTTACTACTTTTACTGACACTTTTCTCTATATTATTGTTTTTAATTCTAACTATTTTATATTCTTCTATTTTAACGTAGGTCCTAGGTCCCACGTAATTAATTAAGTAAACACTGAAAAGCTGACGTCTCAATAGTACCAGGGCACTTCATGGTTTTCTAGATTCAAATATATAGTATACATAGACATACCTTTTAAAGAAAAAATTATGTCGTGTATTTACTGTCGAAAATACCCCTCATGGCTAGGGGCTAGGAACATTTAATTTTGTTCATCATAAGATTTATGTAGCTCCAGTATAGTGTTGTAATTTGTTAACAATTGTTCTTTTCCCTTATGGGATTTAACATAGGAGAACAATCTGTGATTGTGCACAATTGTTCTTCAACATTTTCCAATGTTAAATTCCATAAGAAAATCAAGAACAAACTAATATTGTGCACAAATTACAACACTACTCCAGTAACATCCAAAGGAGCAGGACCACCACATTTCACATTTTTAATGCCTTGTCCAATCATTAATTAAATCATAATTAGCGAAATGATTATACTTCTCTATGGTACCCGGAAAAGGGAATAATATACTAGAATATTTTTTTTCTCAGACATACCGCAAACAGCTTCCAAATTTGATAGCTAAAAGATGTCCAAACTGCAAGAGAACCCAAAGCTAAACCAATAATCAAAACTTTAAATTGGAGATTGCCATTGTATTGTTTTTACAGTAATAATAGTTAACAATTTGGAAGCACTGAATATGGTGCCTAACAAATAAACAAAGCTGTTGCTAGTGAAATGAGATAAGAATTAAAAAACTTCATGCGAGGAAGTAGCCATATATGTTGACTGTGCCATCTTTGGTACAAAGACTAATTTGCATCTGCTAGTTTATTGGTACGATTTAGAATGCCGGACATTTTCAAAATAAGGTGGTATAAATACATCCTTCTACTGTTATACTTCTATCTAAAATCCTATGCTGTACACAGTGTTGAGTGTACATTGCTATTTATTCTTTCTGCCTAGTGCCTACCCTACTATAAAGCATATGAGCGTACTACATAATACGAGGCAAATAGGCAGCCACACGTAAAAATGAGGGACGGTGACGGTATACAGAAACCGAATAAATAAAGACTATTTCAGTAGATTTCCTCGGATGTTTTAACTTACTTTTAGACAGCAAAGGATCAAGAATTCCCTTACTAACTGGTGTTCTGTGGTTAGTGTCATGAAATTAAATTGTGTTGTGTATCATTCGGATTCCGTTTGGTAAAATATGAGTGGTAAACCAGCATCTTCCAATGGGACGGATGGAGATGGAATTGACACAACATTACTGGAAAAAAGACTGGAAGGCCTCAGGGATACTCAAGAAAGTATCCAAGGCTTGTCATTATGGTGTCAATCGAATAAAGTGCATTCGCAAGCAATCACTGACACTTGGCTTCGAATTCTCCGAAAAAGTAAGAAATGTCCAATTCTTTTATTCCGTTTTTAAAACTTAACACTTATTAACTTAACTTAGCACTGACTGTGGACTGAGCGGAGCTGTCGGTTGACAAATGATGAAGGGTAGTTATATATTATGAAAGGGGCTACGTAGGCTTTACAGGAGACAGGAACCCATGTGACCTGTCAAAGTGCAAATCTTTTCAACAAAAATGTTCCTGATTCAGGGATTTTCATTTCTGAAAGTAATGCATAATGGCTACTATGTGTTGGCATAGGTTATGTCAAATTTACTGACGAATGATGAAGTGCCAAATTCATCCTTTATGCCTTAGGACTCAAACTAACTTTGACATTAAACATTGATAATTTGTTTCCTAGAATGTAAAATTATGTGTATAACCAGGCTATGGAACGGAGTTTAATGATGCTCGGTTATAATTGTTTTCAGGTCCCGTGGAAAAAAGGTTAACGATGTTTTACTTGGCGAACGATGTTGTTCAGCATGCAAAAAGGAAATCTGACATTACCGTTGTAAATCAGTGGGCCTTCGCTGTTCAGAAAGCAACACCGCATGTTAGATCTCCTACATCCGTTTCGTCAGCAATTACTAGAATATTTAGAATATGGGAAGAGCGTGGAATATATTCGAAAGATGCTGTTGCTGACCTTTTATCCCTACTGAGTATATGCTTTTTTTTTATCTGATATGGTTTCTTTACTTCACATCCATTAAGTTAAGGTATTAATTAAAGTACGAATTTAAAAATTGGTTGGAAACAGAATTGCATAATTATTTCGTTTCCACATTTTCTAGATAATGTGTCATCAAAAGATAAAATAGAAAAGAAAAAACCTGAGACGTACACCGCCGATGCTGAAAAAGTTGCTGCGTTTCAGCCTAATATGTTGATCTCAAAAGTGAAGTTAGCAAGTCGTTTGAAATCACATTTAGGTACCACATTTCGGACTAAGTCATATTGCCAAATGGACATGGATACGTAAGTCATTATTTTGGAAATGTCATAGGACTCTCAATACACATAACCTTATGCCTGTAATTTGCTTTCTAATGATAATTCCACGTACGATCAAAATTATTGTACAGGTGTCGATGCACGTTCGTACATGTTTAACATTGCCGTCCCGTATGACTACAGTGAAGTACAAAGAAATGTGTTTCTGTTACACGGTTTTAATTTGAATTTTTGAATTAAATTTCATTTTCTTTAGCCTCAAGAATTCGATAAAGGATAGACAGCATGGGCAAGAAGTTATTCAAGAAATGGGTACTCTTGTAGAGCAATTGCGAACATCAGAAATGAAACTTCAAGTAGAAGTTGAGGAACGAAGAAAAATCGTGGAAACTGGAGAAATTGCAATTGTATTTTATGAGAATGTTCGAAGCGAGTCCAAGATCGTTAATGCTGCATATAAAAATTTCACAAGTAGGGTTATGCGGGCCCACGACGCCGTCGACAACAAGTTAAAAAGCTTTGATGGTATGAAATTTAACTTACGTAAACATTAAATTTACACATATAAGCAGGTCCCTTGGTTAAGGGATAATGACTGGAGTGAAGAAATGAAACCTGCGGGGATCTCGTTCAATACTTCCTCCTTAATTCCTGCTTTCCTTGTTTGACCTGATATTAATCCAACTCCACCGATTTAACAAAATCTTTACTATGTAGCTTATTATCCCTTTCATACATACTTAGCTACTGTCGCCTTAAATGTTGGCTACGTACTACTACCAAACCTTCCTACTTCAACTTTATTTCGTCATCCTCCACTTAGGCGTATGTGGTATTAGAACACGTCCGTCCATTTAACCCCTCGCAACCCCAGTAATATTTAATATTATGTGTGTAACAAATAATTTATTGAGTGTAAGATTTAATGTTTCTTCTAATTTGTTGTCCTAATGCTTTCATGTATTAATTTTATTAGATATGGAAAAAGAACCAAGTCCTTGCCCTTCTCCACCTGCTGCGGCACCCTCTCCCCCGGAAGACGATGATTTTGTGTCCCATTCTAGAATGATAGAAACTCAAACTTCTGGCTATAATCCTGTTGAAGTCTTGAAATCTTCAATGGACAGTGCAGTTACACCATGTTCACAAGATTCGATATTGTCTTCCCAGGATATCCATAATTCTAATTTGGCACCATACAACCCTGCAGAGATATCACACCCTCCGATTCCTGCCGTATCAAGTGTCTCCATGCCCATACCTGCGTACACTCCTCAACAAATAACCAGTGGCTATGAAGGCATGGGGCTTCAGCAACATCTTCAAAGTTGGTCTAATGAGAATTTTGCCTCGGTAATGATAAACTTCTCAAATCATCAAAGTATGACTCCACAACCTCCTCAAAATTTCGCTGTTACCCCTTCTATGCAGCTTCAGATGCATATGCAGCAGCAAAATATCCTACCCTACGGATTTCCCGGTAAATTCGAACAATCAGATATTGGTTCTATCCCACTTCCTCCTACAAACCCCCCTGTTGAAAATCCCCCTTTACCACCTCAAGAAATAATTCCTCAGTATCCTCCCTTACCTCCTCAGCCTCTAAATCCCCCACTCCCAGAAGCAATGCCGTTGTATCAACAACAAAATCAAATGACAGATGATGGTGTACCTATGTACTCTCCAGACAGCTCAAAACTTCCAGAGAGTTCATATTCGTCTGAAAATAAGTACCCGATCACAGACAATACATTTCAGTCTCAAAATCAACTTTCTGAGAATGAGTATCCACCGCAAAGTATTCGACCTTCAGATAATGTGTATCCACCTCCAACTATGCAATCGCCCGAGCAGATGTATCCATCTTCAAGTGCACAGTCTTCAGATATGTCGTTATACCCATCACAGAACATGCAGCAGCATGAGAAACAAAACGCTGACTATCAGTCAATAACACAACAGTCTGAGATGTCTTCCCAAGAGAACACTTCGCATTTCGACATGAAGCTAGAACATCCAGCTCAATCCCCTGGTTTTGATTATGAGTATGAGCCTGAATTTGTTGACTCACAGAAATATGATCGTCAGCAGCATCATTATCAACCCAAAAGTTATCATCCTTATAATTCTTCTCCAAGAAATCGGCGTCCTAACCCTGGAGGTTCCACCCCTCGTAATATTCAACCATTGCTGTCACCCCCAAATCCACGGTTCCCCGGACGAAATACTAACAGCAGTGCCCCTAGAATGTCTAGACCTCAAGGAGATAGATACAGCTCGCCGAATACTATCCCTTTGTTAGAGCCACGCGCCTCTCTGTTAGGCTTGCCCAAGCCCCAAAGTAGACTAAATCAGCAACAAAATTTTGACGGTTATGTGAGCTTCGATGACCCCGGTGGCAACATAAATATGGGTATGAGACATATAGCTTGGAATTTCCAATTTTTTGTTATGTATTGTTTCGTAAGTCCTATTCACCTTTCATGATATCGTTTGCTCCAACTAGGTTCGAATGGAACGGGAATGAATGATGACGGTTTTCAATATGATCACTATCAACCACAAGATACAGGTCCAGGTCTCCCAAATCTACTGAATATGAATTTAAGTAATCTCAGAAATCAAAGTCCTAGAAGAGGGGGATTTCGGGGGGGCTTTCGTGGATCACCCAGAATGAGAGGTAATGGGCCAGGTGGTCCAAGAAGAGGTAGATTTTAGAGATTTCTGTCACGTATACCAATTGTGTTATTTTCTCATTTTATTGTATGGACAACGTGTAAAATTAATTCTTGTATTAAATATGCATATTGTCTTGTTCAAACTGAAATATTGTTATTATATAATGTTAGATTCTTTATAAAGATATTTACCAATGCTATCTATAGTATTACGAAGTTTATAAATAGTAAATAATTAATTTGTAGGATAAAGAAATGTGCAACAAAGTTCGAATTTTGAATATTATCTAATTGTAAGTTAAAAAGTAATGATGTGTGCAGTATATGCCTACGTAAACTCTGTGGTACGGTATAACATTCTCTAGTTTTAAATTGTATAATTTGTATAAGGATGTATTCGGATTCGGAGTATAAATGTTTGCATGTAATATGTACCGAAACTGAATTAGAGAAATATTTTAACTCGTCATGACCATAACTCTCTCGGCTACATGCATCAATAAAGCTGCTTGATGACTATGTCTATCATGGTTCTAAAGCGACTTGGATCACTTAGGTGTACAGTGTAAGTAGACAGCAAGAATATATGAAATGTATGATTGGCATGTGTAGAATAAGCTCTTACTTGTGAATATCTATTAATGGGTAAAAAGTAAAAGAAAATAATTACCTATTGATGTCTCTAATTTCTCGATATCGCTATTACAAATCGAGTCTTTTCATGCGGGTCCAGGATTTTTGCAGATGAAACTGACGAACATGTTCTTAAGAATTCGTGTCTAATTTTGTTAATTTATCCCGTTCGATGTAGTTTCAGATTGATTTCTCTCAAGATGGTAGAGCCTCGTCTCGCCATTTTTGGTATATTTTATACATAATTTTCCAGTTTTCATGGATTTGACCTATATATACTTATTATACATAAATTATAGATACATAAGTAATGTAGTTCATTTTATTTTTTGTCATGCCTTTTTGCTAGCTCAATTCAATTCTTGATTTCTTTCCGTTACCCCGTTTTCATAGCCCCCAAAAGTAGTAAAAGGTAGTGAAAACAGTACTAAAAAAATGATGCGAGTATGATTAGAGCAGTATTTTATTGTATACTCCGTTGGAACTGCTACATCACAATGCACTGGAATAATTTGTTGTCCTGATTTCATGAAACTGCGGAAAGATCCTTTACTTGCAAGCAAGCAGCCAAACCCTAAAAAACCGAAGTAGTCACTCGGCACTGATAATTATGCTGATTGTAGCAGTATTGTATTTTAACCCTGCACGGGTTTATACACAGCGGCACTAACTATTATCTTCAAGCGTCTTCAAAATCACATATCGTCGTTGAAGGATTTAACATTCAAAATAGCTTGACGTAATTTTCCTAGTTTAAAAAAAGTTCATGTGCTTAAAATTCTATTATAAGTTTATGAGTTATAATCATCTTCGTAGGGTATATTTATTGAATGGGTTTTGCTTTTATTGCAACTGAGTGAAAGTGCATTGCTTTTTTCAAATTAAAAGAAATTGCGTACAGTTCTTTGACGTCCTCCTTAGACAGCGATAATCGAAACCACCATTTCCAAAAACTTCATTTCGAATCTTATAGCTATTCTAAGATGAAGTTTCGGATTACCGAAACCGAAATCATTCTAATAATAACCTGGGCGTTTAAGGCGATTTTGTATTTAAAGTTCGGTTTCTAGTTGATAGTGATAGTGGTCCCCAGTCCCAATTTCATGGTCTGGTCTGATCCGACTTCGTAAGACCAGACCAGACAAATTTTTTTAAATAGTACAATTTTAGTGCAAACAATAATAAAAAATATGGTATTTTATTTTACGAATGTGTACATAAAAAATTGTGGTTGCCGAATAATATCAAGAAATAGTCTGATCTGGCCTGGTTTCTTTGGGACCAACCCAGACCAGATCATATTTTAATTTTCCGGACCAAACCATTGGGACCACTATATTTATCAGCCCCCCCCCCCCCATCTTTCCTTTCTATTTTTGATTATCCGTAGTGCGATCTCCATGATCACCCGGCGCATTGTAATAATACAGTGGTGCAATAGCATGAAATATGGTTTCGATTGCGTTTTCGGAGCTACGCCTTATTTTGAAAAGGCGTCCTTTAAAAAATATCCATGTCTGCACCTTTACGGTGGATTTGTAGACTCCGGCTGCGCTCTGCTCAGCAATTTCAGGATTTTGACTTATGGACCTACGACGTATCGTTAGATTATTCCAATTATATTTCAAATTATTATCCCGTTTTGTTGCATCAAAAAGGTGTTGAACAGCCTAAGAATGGAAAGAAATCGCTAAGGCATTGAGCAATGGCGAAGGTGCTATACTTCCGACAATTCTTTAGTAATACAATTGCCCTAACGGATTTGTTAGCTTGTAAGATGTACTAACTTAATTTATATAATATGTATGATTCAACCTGACAGTACAAATGTTTAGGCGAAGACTGTGATTTAATATTAGATTTATTATAGCAATTTTATAGTGTATGGAATGAACAATAAAATTGTTGAAATTATGTTTTCGCACTTTTTTTACTGTATCTTGTTTGCCTAGAATGCCTGCAATGGCTACTTAATATTATATTATACGCAATTTCGTAGAATTTGACATGCCAATATTAAGGTACATATGATGCTAGGGGTCGTGGAACTATTACGTCAGTCGAAATTCCTCAAATTTTACACCACCCCTGTTTATCATACAAATTCGTATGTACATGATTAATATAAGGAATATGGCGTCACTTTTATTGACCCCACCTCCCCCAAGCTGTATGACGTAATAATTACAAGACCCAAAAGCCATAAAATACTAGTATATGGCAATATGTATAGTACTTAATAAAATAAATGATAATGGAAAGAGAACACATGTTTGAATTCTTCGGAATTTATTCAATCAACACGATATTATGAACGCATTTTTCGAATAACAAAAAGATATTATAAATTCATTCACTGAAGGATTATTTATTCAGATTTCTTGCCTCTGGACTTCTTTTTTGGTTGTCGCTGGGATTTCAGAATGACGCTGGCTCGTACCAAAGCAGCCTACAAAAATTAAAAAAACATTTAGTTTCAGCAGTCCCGATTACTAACTATACACTGCAGGTCAAGTTACAGTAATTAATTCAAATCAGTTAGTAAATGTATCTGTCATGGTTAATCGGCGATCTTGGTGGTAAGTGATCATCATACAAGAATTAATTTGGAATTTATAGTAACTGACTGTACTAATTATAGTGACGACTTACCGTGGTAAGGTCCTTGCGATAATTGCTTTTCACCAAACTTCTTCGCAGCTTGTTCAATGGTCGTCGGGGACCCGCAGCCTTCAGAGTAGTTCTCAAATAGCTCTTAGATGGATTTCCCTGAATAAATGGAAATATATAACATTATGCCAGACAAACATACGATCTGTTGTGAAAATACGTTGAACATATTTTAATTGCATTATCAGTACACAAAAGTATTGTCATGGGGCATCTACGATCTTGGTGGTAAGAATCATCATTAATGCAACTATAATAAAATTACTGTATTCAAAACTAAGAGCTAAGCACAAATCATTACGTGAATGACCTTATACTCAGTTACAGAATAAATACAAATATAAACTAAAATTTTAATCTTTACTTGAGATCTAGGCTTTCTCGTGACCAAGACAAATCCTTTCTTGTCAGTTGAAGCTTCAATTCCAACGGTCTTCCTCTGCACTAGACCACTATAACGGAAGGAGCTCCTGTTTGTTAAATTATTAGGTTCCTAAAAGTTAAACAATCAAAACACCAGTCAAAAATAGTTTAATTAGTTTATGCAAATGACTAGATTCGGCTCCAGCATACCAGTTTATGTATAATTACACGGCAAATTCAAACCAAAATTTGGGCACAAAATATAAAGTTTGAAGCTTAAGACTTTAACATTTATCAATACAACTTACCGTGCTGAATGGTTGCTTAACATTGCGGACTTTCTTAATGTAGGCATTATTATTCCGAAGAATCAGCCAGTTGAGATGTGCTGAAGCCATGGCTTATCTGTAACACATAAATAATATTAGCATTAAGTATACTATCCTCCCGTTCATTAAAATACCATACTAGTTATATTATTTCTTAAATACTTCCAAATACCTAAAAATACTCAAATAGGGGCTGCAAAGTAATGCACAAAAGTTGCAATCCCTCCTAAAATGGGCTAAAAATAGGAATATCCCCACATATTTGACACTAAAAACGTCTAAGGCGACCAGATCCATTTTAATAATTAAAGTGCTATCAAAATTAAAATCCTAGCGAAGCTATTAAGCTTTAATTCTACAACCAAAACCTTTAATATAATAATTAACGGTTTAGCGACTGGACTAACTCCATACACTCCCAAGTACTAAGTGCCACGACATTACTACTACATAAAAGCTATCCCATTCTTAAAAGCATGCTTTACGCCCATGCTCTCTGACTCTGGACATACAAAGGCGCTGGTAGTTTACTTAGCCAGCCACCACACAGCGCTGCAAGGAAGTAAAAGACAGTCCCTACATATCATATCGGTGGATGATTCGAGAATCGTTTGAAAAATAAGACTGCATTGCAGTAATTCACTCTACCTGTTAAAACTAAAACTGTATTTATAATTCACGAAAATACCTGCTAAAATTACTAATTCAAAGAAAAAAATTAGGATACGTACAACTGTGTGAAAGTTGTAAAAGTGCCCCCTCGTCTTGCCACTTGTTTACTGTGTGGTTAAAATTTATGAACACCTTTTACACGCTTGCACACAATTTAAAAGTACCGCCTGCATAGTGTTCCCTAGTAAGTATATCTATAACAGCTTAACTGAAGTTTTTTGACAAGCAATATTGTGAATAATTGAATAAAAACATTATTTCCCCATTAATTTTGGAATCCGAACATCATCTTCCTAATTAAAACAGATATAAAATCAAATGGAGTCAAATATTGCCGAGCAGGCGGTACTTCAACCAGGAGTACTTCCCGCAGAATTTAATCAGGATGTTAAAGGGTACGACTGGTCCAAAGGAATCGACTACGAGGGCATTTTAGATTCCTACCAAAGGACCGGCTTTCAAGCAACTAATTTCAGTTTAGCAGTTGCAGAGATTAACGCAATGGTAATGTAAATAAAAAAAGACAGCAGTTTATATGCATCTATATCAAGCGTATATAGCTCATTATATTAAATCAAAATAAAACATGATTCCTATAGATCCAGGCGAAGGAAGACACAGTGATTGACGAAGTCACAGGTGAAACGAAGACTGGCTGCACGATATTCTTGGGCTATACCTCAAATCTCGTCTCATCTGGTCTCAGGGAAACCATAAGATTTTTAGTTCAACATAAACTGGTTGACTGCATTGTAACAACAGCCGGGGGGATCGAGGAAGATTTTATAAAGTGCTTAGGTTCGACTGTGATTGGGGATTTCAGCCTCAAAGGATCCTTTCTCAGAGAGAAAGGTATAAACCGAATAGGAAATTTATTAGTTCCTAATGACAACTACTGCAAATTTGAGGACTGGGTAACCCCTATTTTGAACGAGATGGTCGATATACAAAAAACTACAGGCGAAGTAAGCAATGTTTAGAAATTCGGTCATCTGCTAGTACTTAATGATTTATATTTCTATAGTAACGTATATGTATGTTAGGGAATTCATGGTTGAAGGATTCATAATCAAAACATTATTATTGATATATATAGGTATGGTCGCCATCGAAAATGATCGCCAAGTTAGGCGAAAAGATCAATAATGAAGAGTCCATTTACTACTGGGCCTGGAAGAATTCAATTCCGGTATTTAGCCCTGCTCTAACTGATGGTTCGTTAGGAGACATGATGTTTTTCCATTCTTATAAAAATCCAGGACTGATTGTGGACATTTTAAGTGATCTCAAAAGCCTCAACACAACTGCCATGAGAGCCTCTAAGACGGGTGTTATCATACTTGGTGGAGGTCTCATAAAGCATCACATCTGCAACGCTAACTTAATGGTGAGCTACCCCCAATAATTATTGACTCTCTAACTCTGATAGACGATTGAAGGAAGTAATGTAAGACAGGCAGATGGGTACGCAGTAATCTAATATGTTTTTAAACAGAGAAATGGGTCAGAGTATGCAGTATTTGTCAACACGGGGCAAGAATTTGACGGGAGTGACTCCGGTGCAAGACCTGATGAAGCTGTCTCGTGGGGAAAAATAAAGAAAGATGCTACTCCTGTTAAGGTTTACGCGGATGCTACGCTGGTGTTTCCTCTACTAGTAGCAAAAACCTTTGCAAAAAAAGTATTCAATAATATGTACCTAAGTTAAATGAATTACACATAAGCAAATTCAATGTTAATAAAGTATCGTTGACAACCGCACATGGTGTAATTCTACTTGATTGAAGTTTTTACTATTGCTAATGCAAATAATTAACTAAGAAGCATCCTTAATAGTTTCTCCATTAATTGTAAAATTCGTAAAGGCGGTAGCCCCTACGTAACATCTTAAATCATATTCTAAATGTAGAGCACTCTTAAATATGGCTTGACAGGGGGGGGGGGGGATAACGGGAAAAGATTGTTTTACTACATATCTACATAATTTACAGTAATTTTGAAATTTGTTTGTATAATTATATCGATTGTCTGAGTGTGAGTTCATCCACAATCAACAGTGCTCAATACATGACCTTACAACTTTTTAATTAAGTGGAAAACGGGCAGTGTGTAATATCTATAAATCACACATCTACAATGAACTGACTAGTAAGCCCTTTTCACTTTTAGGAACGCTGAACGCAAAGCAATTTAAAGTTGCTCAATATTTTGAATAACAAAGCACTGCATTTGTCCAGTATGCAGTATCAAATATCACATTCCTTGCCATGGAAAACCCAAATTTCTTTTACACTGAAGAACATTTTTAGTATTTAAACTCTATGCACTTCACACTACAGATCCAATATAGGCCTCTACATTTTAGATACTGATTACTGATATTTCACAAAACAAAAAAACAGACTATTTAGGAAAATATCACGCTCTTAATTATATATTTTCGAATCCGAAGTCGTTCAAGATTAAATTTGCAATAAAAATGATTACAAATACAAATGCACACTCTCACCCAATTCTTCGGACTAGAAGACATGCAGCATGTCTGTCGTACGGCAAAACCTTACTCTGTACTTAACGGTGTAGTCTTATAAACTTGCCGATTAAAATTACTCTTAACTGTAAATGATTAATTGAACATACTTAATTTACTACAACTATTTTAAAAAGTGTAAAATTACTCACCTGATTTTTGCCCAAAATTCGAACAGATTTCAAGAATTTCTTCTAACACGTCCAACTAAATGGAGACTGCAACTGAAGGAGGTCCACGCACGAAATAGAATTATTGGCGAAACTTGTGGTCGTAAGCATGTAATCACTACGGATCCTTCGAGGTGGCGCTTTAAAACTGGAATTAAGAAAACATTTCTCGAGAAGCACAAATTTTTGCGCTGTTTTTAAACTTCAGGTGGAACGACAAACCGCTGATTAAATTCTTTCTAAAAATTATAAACCCAAGAATAATGTTTTACTAGAGTTCTATTCTAATTAAGAGCACGTTTCATTATTTCTAATAAGCGAGTGAGTCAACCGCATCAGATTGTGAGTAACATAATTTTATTTTTCCGGTTGAATAGGTGTTGAATACTGGAAGGAATAAAATGGAAATTACGAAAATTGAAAGTCTGGTTAATTTCAGGTTTCGTCTCCACCTTCTGGTCTGGTGCTTCTTGCCGATCACCTAAATACTAAAAATATTGTTGTTTGATTGAACCTTTGCATCTTGTTGCTTGTGGTCTGGTCTGATTGATCTGAAATTCATTTCCGAAACGCTTTAAAGCTCCATGTAAGTTTTGTATATTTATTTGTCTAAAATAAGCAGTCCGTAATGTCACGCATTGTTGATTGTGCATGCTTCTGCAACTGCTAAAAGTTCATTTTTCCTATGAGTTGTTACTACAACTATGAACTGAACTTTTGATTTGTCTGCTTAAATTTCATTATTAGCGATTGTTTATTATGGTTAGATTATCAGAACGATTTGGGTAGCTTCGATTATTTAAATTACATAAGAAACTATCAACGATACTGGGAGGCCACTATTGACTATTGAATGTACTCATGCCCAACAATCATGCTTTGATACGTTGACACTTGACTTAAAACAACTATCATTTTCAAACCTCCATTATGTGCTATTTTTTTAATGTTTAGAGTAATTTACTAAATAACCAACTATATGTAGTGTCGACACTGCACTGTAAACGATTACGTTCGATTCTGTTCAGCAGTCAGTCATCAGTAGCATTGAGTTGGATTAATTATAATGTTTGTATTGAGTATCGAGTTTGAACTTCAGAAGTTATTAACTCACTCTTTATACAATTTACTGTGTGATTTGAAGAACCCGCGATACAGTATTATACTGTACCGCATTGGGCTTCGCATCGCTAATATGTTTATTTATATAGATAGTTGCGCACGTACTGCAGACCTGAGTGGACAGATAGATTACCCTGCGTCACCGCATGCCAATTTGTTTTTCCGGCGTAGCCGCGGACCGCTGGAAGGTTACATCGTAATAGCTGAGGGCTGTCAATTCCCTCCTCTAGCACGAATTCAACCAACCAGTTTCCCGGCCTGCCCCTGCACTGATAGAGAGAGTAAACAAGAGAAACGACTTGCAGAGGAACAAGTTAGAAACAGATGGTGAGAGGATAGGTATATACAAAGAGTACGTGGCTTGGCTACAGAGCGTATCCGTATTAAGGCACATATATCTCCGTCTCTTGCACAGGGCAACGGATAAACATACATACCACCAGTCCACTTATACCATCTCCCTACCCCAAACTGAATCCTCCTCGCTGCCTCCAAGCCCTGTCTCAACTTGATTACAATCCAAGTGTGGGGCAGACTCCCCCGACTCCGCAATCCAATAGTCAGACCACTGGACCGCCAAGTCGGGATATTGAGTTGGATTAGTACCAATTGTTTAGCGTACCCTGCTTTTTAGCAGCTTAATTATAGATTTTTTCACTATGAATTAGTTGTAGATATACTAAACTAATTAAACGATGAAAATACTAACCGTTTTTCAAGGAAGCACAAGAATTCTCTACAAAAATTATGTTCTGGGATTTGATTTCAGATTACGGCTAACGGAGGCAGTCTCCGCAAGATATGAATCGCGCAGATCGGGACAAATACATTGAAACTTTTGAGTACCCGTTCTGTGACGATGTGGGCAAGTACGAAAAGTTATCTAAAATCGGACAGGGGACTTTTGGGTACGGAAGCGAACGCTTTTAAGCTCACTCTTTATTTCAATTACACCCAGTGCAAAAATATTTGAGATATATGACTGCAATAAACATTGTATATGGTATTTTTACAGGGAAGTCTTCAAAGCCCGTCATAAAAAAACGAAGCGTATGGTTGCTTTAAAAAAAGTATTAATGGACAATGAAAAGGAAGGCTTCCCAATAACCGCCCTTAGAGAGATAAAAATCCTGCAGCTTTTGAAGCACGAAAATGTTGTTAACTTACTAGAAATTTGCAGAACAAGAGCAAATGGTAGTAACAGGTACCGGAGTACCTTTTACTTGGTATTTGACTTCTGTGACCATGATTTAGCCGGGTTGCTTTCGAATGTAAATGTCAAATTTTCTCTTGGTGAAATCAAGAAAGTTATCCAGCAGCTATTAAATGGCCTGTACTACATTCACACGAATAAAGTAAGCTTGCAGTGTTTACCCACTAAAATATACGTTGAAGAGGGTTTACTGTATATTTTGTGAATTTAGATATTGCACCGGGACATGAAGGCTGCTAATGTTCTACTTACCAAAGCCGGAGTTCTTAAATTAGCGGATTTCGGGCTGGCCCGAGCTTTCAGCGTAAGCAAAAATCAGCCTAATCGGTACACAAACCGCGTAGTTACACTATGGTATAGACCTCCTGAACTACTACTGGGTGAAAGAAATTATGGGCCTGCCGTCGATATGTGGGGTGCCGGTTGCATTATGGCAGAAATGTGGACGAGATCCCCTATTATGCAAGGATCAACGGAGCAGCAACAAATAACCCTCATCTCCCAGTTATGTGGTTCAATTACTCCCGAAGTATGGCCTGGAGTTGAAAGTCTCGAGCTGTATAATAAGCTCGACTTACCGAAGGGGCAAAAAAGGAAGGTAACCGTTGATGCTTATTTTTCTTTTGCTGTATTGAATTTTGAAGTTGACATGTTGCGACAATGGAATACTTTTAATTTATTTATGGTTCTTTTTAATTTTCTCTTTTCTTTCAGGTTAAGGATAGACTTAAGTTTTACGTGAAGGATCCATACGCTTGTGATTTGTTGGATAAACTGTTGACACTAGACCCTTCAAAACGGATAGATGCGGACACAGCTTTAAATCACGATTTTTTCTGGACAGACCCAATGCCAAGTGACCTCGGAGTTATGTTACAGCATCATATTCAAAGTATGTTTGAATATCTTGCTCCACCCAGAAGACCAGGTGGTCCTCGTCCTCCCCAAGCTCAACCAAATGTAAATAAGCCTTCGGAAAGTGGTTACCATGACCGAGTATTTTAATGAAGGATAGAGGTGTAAAGTCAGTCAAGTTAGCCAGCTAATCACTTTTAATCCAAGAAAATAACAGTTGGAAGATGTTACTAATTTTAGCAATAGTAAAAAAACATTACTGATCGATCGAATTTGTATATTTGGTGTTAAATTACATCGTCACGGTTTAAACCTTCATCGTTTGTTTGTGTGCGAAATATCATTCGCAAGCTGTTGTCTTTAGGATTTTAAGTATATAGATAGCCTTGATGGAATATTAATAATTATCATTGTCGTTAACTAGGGTGAGTGTACAAATTTTTAAGCAATTCCTTTCTCTTTTTTCCAAATCTTTAGGAGTTCAGTAAATCATTACAAATAATCCGCAACAGTTTTCGTACTTTTATTGTTTTGGTTTCCAAGTACCTAAGTGAATATAATTTTTTTGATTGCTTCACAATTTGCAAAATGCTGCGGCGTGTATTGCAAATTAAGTTTTTATAATTGTGTACATGTTTTGTATAGCTATGTAAGGTGGACTCTGCATAATTAATTAATGCTTTACAATCAGCAATAATTTCTTGTTGATCATGAAAGTATAGAAATAATATACTGTACGTAGTTCCGTAGCATATTATGTATGAACGCCTGAACGTTGTACACTAAGCGTTGTTCTGTCCAGTCGTGAAACAAATTCTAATTGTAGTAAGGTTGTTATTATAATAGATATAATGATTAATGTGTCGTAATAAGTTTGCGATGAAACGGAACATTGATCATACTATGAGATTTGAAAAATATTTATGTAGACTAGAATTTTATACTTAAATTTGATACCTATCAAGGTATGTATTAATGGTTCAGATTAAAATAAAAATAGAGTACACAGATTGAGGTTTTTAGTAGAAGTAATTGCATATTTTGATTTCAAGATCAGTGTATATACATGTAAGATATGATATGATTAGGTATACGTCAGCGTTTTGAGAAGCAGAATTGTGTTTTTAGGAAGGACTATTTATTATTTGTAACTCAAACTTTGACCGAAGCTTGGATGGGTTATGAATGAGATGTTTTTGAATTATTACAATATATATATGTATATATTAGTGATTCCGAATGAATTTGCAATTTGTGAATTTAGAGGAATTGTGGGAGTCGCGCGGTGTTATACCACATTTTCGGGAATCATAAGTATTCAAGGATGTGCCTTTCAAATATTTTATACTGCTACACGAACATCTTTGGGTTTTGCGAATCCTTTTGTAATTTACAGATTATGCAATATGCCATTAATATTATCATATTTTATTTAATTTTTACTACACAGAATCACAAAAAATATCAATGTAGCGTGTGGAAATAAATAGGTGCTATTTCACATGTTCATTTATTTTGAGTCAGTATGAGTGCAACCTTTTGTTTTGATACCCCTGATAATAACTTTGTTTTCAAAATTTCCAAACCCATCTAATTTTTGTAAAGTAAAACTTTTTGGTTATTAAAGTCTAACTTTGAATACTTATTGAAACATTGTGTTTGTATTTTTATATTAATAATCCACGTACTCACATGTGCGATTTCCTGTTTGGAGGTGTGAAGGATTAAAATTGAAGATGTTTTATCATTGCAAGATCATATTGTGCATTTTTCTACGTGCCAACTGCCAACAACATAATACCGCAATATGCAAGATTGTCATAACGATTCAGTAATATTCTGAATTCCGACATTTCGGACTGTGATTTCTGATTCTGAAGTACAGACACAAGCATACCCGAGACTATTACTTATGTAGAAATAAAACAGAAGCACAACTATTTATGAGTGCCCCGTAAATTAACTCCAGGTTATAATAAAATGCAAAAGTTGTGGGCATATCATTGCGCAATGTGTAGTTTCTTTTATATACATGGGTAGGAAAAGTCCTAGGTTTGGTCGTGGGTAGGAAAAGCCCGGGTAGGAAAAATCCGCGTAGAAACCAAATGGGTAGGAAAAGTCCGGGTAGGAAAAGTCCGGGTAGGAAAAATCCGGGTAGGAAAAATCCGTTTACCATTTTTTGCAGGTCTGATTAAAGTGCACGGCAGTAAGTAATTAATGATAATTATTTACAATTAATTCATTGATTCAAAGCCATAAAATATGCTTCTGCATACCATAAATATTTCGCAATTAAATACTCCAAGGATATGGTTGGGGAATACGGAATCTAAGCACCTGCTTGTATTATGACAATAAAAATAAATACAACCCGATTTCGAAAACTTTCGACCCTGAAGTAAAAATTCGTAGGTACTTAGGTACCTTGGACCTAGGTATGTAATAATGTATGTAATATTGAATAACATCTCGGCAGTCGGCAGCGTTTGTTCCGCACTGTCAACTTTCACAGTCGGCATTGCGGCTTGCGGCACTCTCATCTCATTCCAATGAAACCGTAATTTTTACGGTTTGATTTCATTCATGGGACAGCCGGCGTGAAGCATTCAGCAGTATGTATGAGGCATGAGGATGGCTGTATGACATGGGTACTATCGTGTAATATCTAAATTGTTAGGACTATAGCGCTGCTTCTTCCCTAAGGAATCGTCCATAAATGATGTAATTGGTGTCTAGTCGGATGGGTCTAGTCGGAAATTGATGACATGCAGTTTTTAACATATAAAACCGTTTAACTTATTGTTAAAGTTATGACATGAGGGTGAATGGGTCCTAAAAAAGTGATAAGTTTTGTGTAACAGCATTTATGGACCATTTCTAATCCTTACTACACTAGTGGTGGATCTTGCTATTCTGGCGCCCATATTTTTGAAATAAAAATGGAAACTAAAAACCACTGGCGCTGTGATCGAAGGTAAATTACTCCCTTCCCTCTGTAACCGGATTTAGCTACGATCCGAATTACATTTGGTATCGATCTATGTGACTCCCAATAGTTCCAGACCCCGAAAGTACCTAACTATAAATCTCGGTCAAAAGCTACATTAATAGTAAGTACATATAAATTAGATGCTCCGTGGGATGAACAATATTTTACATGCCTAAATAATCGAATAAAATGACTATGTGGAATTCATATTTGATGCTATGACCTTTGATTTTAATTATTACTTCAAACACTCATCGTACACTCATACATACGACACCACATACAACACTGACTCTGACATTTACGGTATAAGTTACACTTTGGCTCGGTATCATCACGATGTAAAATGCATACAAAATACATACCTACTCAAGTAAAAACTAAAATAGATACTTAATATTATACGACTTTATAATTTATTATTATTAACCTTTACGGATGACACGACCAATGGACTGGACACGGGATGCACTTCAGCTGAGAATATTCAACAGAATATTGTTGGCACTCTCCAAAACCGACTTCTCTTCACGGACGGATGACTGGCTTTTATCGGCCCACTATTCAACTTGACCCTTGACTTAATTTTTGGAGGGTTTACTTTACTTACTTTTAGGATTTTAACAACCTCTGAACTAAATGAGGTAAACGAAAAAGGAATGAAAAGCTAATGCGTATCCTAAAATGATACTTTACAGGTATTTTAACCACGACGGCTACGTCTTTTCGCAACTAAAATCAAAAGATGACTGAGGATTGCTCCTGGATCTTCCTATGCTGAAGAATACGAGCCGGCAATGGCGACTGGAAAAGCTAAACTTATTTTTGTAGTTCTCTTTCTTCCGAGGTTTTACGCTCCTAATTTTAATCAGCCCTACCTGCCAGTCTCCAGTCACAAAAACCAACCAATACGAACTGCCAAACACATCCAATGTCCAACCCTCTGTGCCGTCTCTCTATCTTATGATGAAGAGGCGGAAACTTTCAACGCTGCCTCTACTTTTCGGTGTTAAACTCCCCTACTCAGTTAATTGCGACCGCGCAATTTTCCGGGGAGAAAGCAGCGGTGAAAGTTTACGTCTCCTTCCACATTTACATATTATATACTTTAAAGCTATGTTATTGCTTAATTACTGTCATATTTCATGTTTACATATACATCATATATAAATATAGGAGCATCAATTTACTTTAACAGAGATAAAAATCAAATACTTAATTAAATGTCATGTGTTGATTTGTACTTTGCATAGATCATTTACAATTCATTGAGCAACATATTTTATCACCGAATCTTTTACTTAATAATTTGAACATCAAAATTTGGAATTAATTTATTGACTTAACCTAATTTTTACGCGCTTTTCACCCACTCACAAATATAATTATTACGAAGCTCCCTATCTATCTTATATAATCTTTAAACGAAGCATACTATCTGTTCAAGGAAGATGCCCTACGATCCGTCAATTAGGAGAAATCCCTGAACATCCCCCTATCCCAGTTTGTGATTCATATGTCGAATCGCGTCAAATTAAAATAAGCATAATGAATAAACTTAACAAACACTTTTTCATAATTCATAAAAATAAGTCCCTACCTCTCCATATACATTTCAGCGTTTCTAACTACTCACCTCTACGTAGGTACATATATCATAGTTATAAAAATAAAACAGCCCTGCATTTACGGAGATCATTAATCTTATTATGGCATGACAATAATTCTTAATAGTTTTGCATAACTCATTGGCATATAATAATAATAATAATAATAATACCTGAGAAACAAAATATCATACGGATAATAATAAAATACATGACCCCATAATCATAATTATTTTTGGTATTAAAATAATATAGAAATAATACACTTTTGATAGTGGGTGGGTGAACATAACGAAGGACATAAAATAATTACTTCTAAATTATTATTGGCACTCCACGGATTCGGGTGAAGTAAATGTGGTTTGAGACTCATCTGATGATATGGCGTTGGAAAAATGATCCTTTCTAGTCCTCTTGCTGAAATTAGCCTGATATGAACGCTCTTCGTTATCGGAGAAATCTTCACTTTTAGCTGAACTGTATTCAAATCCGGTAGTCCTTTTCCGTTGCATTGACCCCAGCTGAGCTGTACCACGCTTACGATGAAATTTTGAAATGCCGCCTCTGAAATATCACCGTCTCCAGCCTCATCATATGCATCGCCAGAGCTTTCCATTGGATATGGAGACTCAGTATTCTAGGAATGAACTTTTGTCCCGCTGGCCATATCACTCTCCGTAATGGGATCGATACAGATGGCACCTTGGTGTGCGCTCGGTTGTCCTTTGAAGAATCCATTATATGCGCTATATTTCCAGATAGATGAGTAGTCTGTAATTGAATATTAAGAGACACCAAAAAGATAAAGTTAAGCCTGGTAACAGTCGTTATTGACCCCGTGACACAAGTCACACCCACACATTCCTCGGTAAATTAACTATACTTTTTCTTTCACATCATTATATGCCATTATTCAAAAATGCACAGCCCATTTCACTCTTCATGTATATACCTACTGTAGTTGATGCGATGTCTCATAAATTATGTGACGCATGCAAACACTGACATATACCAATAATTTCAAGATATATATATATCTTATCCCCCCTTCTAACTCTTTGTTCATATAATTTTTATCTTCGATACATCCCCCATAGTTATTTTTGTGAATTTTCTTTTCATACTATTTTCAATTTCAATAGTACCAATCAACAGCTAAGTCTATACGAATGGTCAACACTGTAATGTGCTCAAAATTTGGTAATTAAAATATGCGACAAGAGAACAACCTCTAAATTCAAACAAAAGTACGCCTAGACGTCTCCGGGCCATCTTTCATTCTCTCAGACACGATTCTCCCCCACAGATCCAACCCCTCAAATCCAAAACACATCTGGCTCAGCCCATGTCCAATCGACAAATCCCAACAATTGAAAAGTGACTCTTTAAAATTTTTCTACTTGATTGTTCATTCTTTTCCCCCTCTGTTCAAACGGCTCTGTTGTTGTAACATCGCTCTCGTCCTCTTTCAAAGTTTTATCGGACTCATCTTCTTCCTTCGTATCTAGAATGTTATCGATGTCTCCCGTATACACATCATTTTCAGTCTCATCCTCATCGATATCTTCGAAGTAAATTCCTTCTTCATGATTAGACATTCTAGCACTATATCAATTAAATTTCACCTCCACCAATAAGTTTCATTAAACTATCCTCCCCATCCGCAATCTTTCTCACGTCACATACACAAACTATGCCTTCAAGGAAAGTAATTTAGTACCCCAATATCGAGAATACCCAAGGAATTACCCTCCCATCCGGCCTTTAGATTTATAACAAATCACGTCAATTATTTTCACGAATAATTTTTATGTATTTTTATATTTTTTTTCTTTATGACTCAGTCAAATTGTTACATACCGAAGCTCCCAATTTTTTTATACCGAAGCTCCCTATTCTTTCATACCGAAGCTCCCTTCCAGCTATCTCTTATGAAATCTCTCACAAAACCTCTTACATATAATATAAATTCTTGTGAGCTAGCCTATGATGTTTATAAAGCTCACCAATTTTTAACATAATCATTTCGTTGTTATAGGATCATAGTTATCGTCCGTTAGCCTCCGGTTAGCATAATCATAATGTAAAAACCTTTCATGCATAAATTATGTAAATGTAAATTAACTCCATTTGCTTCTTTCAATGTCAAGACTCTCATCCATAATGGACCACATACTTTGTATGAAATATGCTCAAGAATACTCACTGGATTTATCTGAAAAAAAATTTTCCTATACTTATTCTCGCCCTAGCAGTTATTAGCATAATCCTCAGTCAGGCTTTCCAAAATTAGTTTTGTATCAGGGTCATTCCACTGTGCTGACTTTGAATCAGCCACAGCCTTCTTCGTTTCCCTACAAGCCATGACACACTTCCAATCTCTCTGCTGATCTTTCATATTCAGATTTTTATTGTAATGCTCTGCATGATAGGCGGTGGAAGCTCATCAGCATCTGGAGGACAACTGAGACAATTCGCCGTCTCATTTTTCTTCCCCGGGACATACATAATTTTAATAGTATATGCTCCAAGTTCAGACTTCACCTTACCAAACGACCTGTGACTTCAGGAGTTCGCAGTGAAAACACCAACGCATTGTGGTCAATATAGATCTCAAAGGATCTATCCTGTATAAAATGATGGCTTTTCTGACAACCGTACACTATAGCATAACATGCCACCGCTACTCCGTTGGTGACAACGCGTATGAAATGAACATGATAGGCTGCCTCACTCCTTTGATATTCTGAATGAGCACCGCAGCTATAGTTCCATATGAAGCATCCGTCCACCTCTCAAGTTGTGCTGACGGATCGAGATATGCTAATGCCGGAGCTGTACAGATAGCAACTTTCATTTTCTGTACTGCCTCCTTACACAGATCATTAAAATGAAAAGAAACATCCTTCATTAGAAGCTCATACAATGGTTTTGCTAATTTAGCATAACCAAAAATTAATCTACAAAAACAAAACCGACTGAGTCCCAACCACCGCCTGATTTGCTTTACATTTTGGGGAACTGAAAGCTTCATCATCATCGTCACCCTATCTGGATCTATGCTAACTCCTGCTACACTAATTCGATGCCCCAGAAATACCAAACTCGGGAAACCAATGTAGCACTTCCTTGGTTTCAACTTAATTCGAGCACAGACGCAAATCCAGAGAATTTTCACCAGCCTCTCTAATGAATCTCACCATCACTTAATGTGAAACAATGTGTACATAAGCCTGTGACATAACCGAAAATCAATTATTAAGTTTTCGAAAATAATTTAAATGAAACATTAATGAACCAAGTGTTATAATTCAGTGTACCGATTTCTACTAGAAATTAAACAAACTTGATGAATAACTAGCATTTGATTCCCAATTCACTACTTGTTACTTAAGAGTGACTGACCAACGCATGTATAATCCAACTTTACCCGATAATTACATTAACTTTGCATGATTATTAAAATAAGAAAAGAATGAAAGGCACACAGAGGATAAAATTCAACATTCAATGCCCACAAATGAAGAGAACGACGATGACAATGCAAATAATTACCCGGCTGAAGCTCCTGAGAATGACAATGATCCTTACTATGTCACAGAACCTCCAAACTCTGGTAAAAATTCTTATTATTATTAATCTCACTTATTCCCATCTCCATGTTCACCATTTCCATCCAGTTTTAACCCTATTCTTGCTCCTCCCAAATTGAAGTACCAATACCAACTTAATACTTCTTGAAAACAAAAAAAATATATATAATAATCATTTATTTTTCCCAAGTTAATTTTTTTTTACGCGCATATTTTGACCTCTCCGAATTCGGGCATTATCCGTATCACTGTCGGTCATACATAGAACTTTGTCCCAAAAGACAAAAAGTTCTAAGTCTAAAATTGATCCGATTCTTTTTGAAGCTAACAGACAGGTGTACATTCTTACAATGCCACTTACAACGAGTCTGAAGCTACTAAAAGAACCATCGGAGTAACCAATTTATAGACAATGTCATTTTTAATTTTAAATCGTAAAAACAAAATTTTATTCAGCTCCAAAATCCTAAAAATATAAAAAAATCATTCATTTCCCCATTTAATTCCCTCATTCACATTCCTTTGCCACGTCACATTGACCATGACCATGACCGTAGTTAATACACAAATAATATTTATTTTTAGAATGTAGGTAGGTGTATGAAATGCTGATGGTAAGTTAACTCCTTGGTAGTGAGAAGGTGGGTACGACACAACTAATCCACACGGTTGGCCTTTCAGCTCGCTACTTAACATAAACCTCAACAATATTCACCTAACTACTTATTTAAAATTCAATTATTTGTATTTTGTTATGTATCATGAAATAAGTTTATCCCACGCTGACAACAAACGATGTGGCTCAACAAATGACACGACGGTCACCTTCCTTTGAGAAAAATGCAAAATCAGCTACGAAAAAACTGAGTCCTCCTTTAACTACAGCTGCTTTCAGCTACCCGTCTAATACTGCAACTGGATTCAATGCACCTTCTAAAAGAAGAAATAAAAAATGAATGAGAATTATGCTTCATTAATTTCAATAATGCACCAGTTTACTAACATCAGCTATTTATTCCTATTTCAAACTTCTATTCCTAAAATGTTTGACCTCCATCCACAAATTACGTTCTGCTCCCGTCCAACTATGCTCAATCATACTCGTACATATGCCTCAACATCCAAAACTTCCATACCGTAAATTTTCTGTTACTGTTTCAAAACTCATCAACTCTTTCAACTTTTCAAAACTCAAACTTTCACAGAATCACAAACTAAAATTCTTTCAAAAATATGACACCATCTACAGATGAAATGCCACATTCAAAACTCAACTTTCACACAAATCCAAAACTAAAATTCCTTCAAAATTATGAACACCATCCGACAGAATGACATGCTCACACTATTATCGTTAAAAACTCTTCAAAATTCCTCCTGAACGTCAAACTCCCTAAAACCTATTTTTCGAAATTTTTCAAAATTCTGGCCAAAATCTTTTCAAAATTTCAAACTATTTCTGGAGCCACAGAGATCGAAAACCCGCACCTATTTGTAACCGGATTTAGCTACGATCCGAATTACATTTGGTATCGATCTATGTGACTCCCAATAGTTCCAGACCCCGAAAGTACCTAACTATAAATCTCGGTCAAAAGCTACATTAATAGTAAGTACATATAAATTAGATGCTCCGTGGGATGAACAATATTTTACATGCCTAAATAATCGAATAAAATGACTATGTGGAATTCATATTTGATGCTATGACCTTTGATTTTAATTATTACTTCAAACACTCATCGTACACTCATACATACGACACCACATACAACACTGACTCTGACATTTACGGTATAAGTTACACTTTGGCTCGGTATCATCACGATGTAAAATGCATACAAAATACATACCTACTCAAGTAAAAACTAAAATAGATACTTAATATTATACGACTTTATAATTTATTATTATTAACCTTTACGGATGACACGACCAATGGACTGGACACGGGATGCACTTCAGCTGAGAATATTCAACAGAATATTGTTGGCACTCTCCAAAACCGACTTCTCTTCACGGACGGATGACTGGCTTTTATCGGCCCACTATTCAACTTGACCCTTGACTTAATTTTTGGAGGGTTTACTTTACTTACTTTTAGGATTTTAACAACCTCTGAACTAAATGAGGTAAACGAAAAAGGAATGAAAAGCTAATGCGTATCTGAAAATGATACTTTACAGGTATTTTAACCACGACGGCTACGTCTTTTCGCAACTAAAATCAAAAGATGACTGAGGATTGCTCCTGGATCTTCCTATGCTGAAGAATACGAGCCGGCAATGGCGACTGGAAAAGCTAAACTTATTTTTGTAGTTCTCTTTCTTCCGAGGTTTTACGCTCCTAATTTTAATCAGCCCTACCTGCCAGTCTCCAGTCACAAAAACCAACCAATACGAACTGCCAAACACATCCAATGTCCAACCCTCTGTGCCGTCTCTCTATCTTATGATGAAGAGGCGGAAACTTTCAACGCTGCCTCTACTTTTCGGTGTTACCTCTTCCCATTTACTGGCATGCAAAAAGGAGCTAAATGAATTATTTTTTTCTGCTATTAAGTTTGAATGTTTTACTAATTTATTTGGTACGTACATGTGAGTTAAGCGTAGGAGTATTACTTTATAACAATAATATGTTGCTGCTCTTTTGGATGCACGTGTAAGAAAATGATAACCATGAAGTAGTTTCCTATGTTAAAGCATACACTTTTCAGCGAAGCTCGTCTTGCCCCAATTGCTTCTTTTTTGGAAATCGGCTATGACGAGCGTGTTAAACGACAGTTTCTTCGATAGTAATGTCTTACGACGGAAGTTTCCATTTTTATTTCAAACTTTAGGTGGGAAATCCATCACTATTCAAATTTATACACTCTGCTACACACACTGCTACACTACAGGAGCGCACAACCTGCCGCTGCCTTGCCTGGCGATATACGTAATTTAAGATCAAGACGAGTTTGGTCGCATTCGTTAGATCAGGGATGGTCCATAACTGATGTCATCCAAATTATTACTCTTTGAGTACACCCCCTCCCCCTCCTATGTCATCAATTTAACATTAACAACGACTATGTTTAGCATTGTATGTCGCCAATACCTGATTAGACCTACTGACGGTACCAATGACATCATTTATGCACAGCTTCTCACAACACAGCGTATTCGAGGTTGGCTATAGGTTTCAGTGGTACCGCTAAATATTCAAACTTAATTTTGAAGCCGAATTCATGCAGTGATGCAGTCAGTCAGTCGTGTGAAGTGTGGATTGCGTACACAATAACTATTTTTAATTATATATTGTTAAGGTGTATAAGGGCTTACGGACTGTAGTCGTAAATAAAGACTCGTCTGCTTCTTTCGATATAATAATATTGTAATCATAACATTCTGCTTACCTGACGGTCCAATTTGAAGTATTGTTTGAAGCCCACATCTAGTTATTTGTTTATATAACATTTTATTTCTAAAATGTCGGATGAAGAAACTTCTAATATTCCAGAGGGTTGGGAGAAGAGAGTCAGCCGTTCTACAGGTGTTTTTCTACATAATAATAATTTTGTCATTGTTTTCATTTCATATAATTGATTATAGTTTTAACTTTGGACTTACTTAAATTGCACTGTGGCGGAATAAAATAATCAGCACGACACTGATTGAATTGCCTATATCAAACCCACTTTTGACAAAGGCAAAGGGAAACTACGTCTACAAACTGCGGATGGATGGATCATGGATCAGTTGTTGGACGCAGTTTTTTACCCCCACAAATTATTTTGCATATAAGTCAAGTTTGGTTTTTAGCCTTTGATTTTTTGATTATCCGTGCCTGTTGCCTGTCATACCTGTCCACTGACTGTTTAGCTACACAAATAGTACTAGCAACTACTTATGGATTTCCTTCCTGGTACCGTCTCAGTTGTCGGTTACTGACTGTCGGTGCTGGTGTGGACAGCCAATGCGTCGATATTTTAATTTATTGCTACCTATTTTTTTACCTGATACTTGTCATTTTTGTGAGCTATTACTCGCTAACTTCGTATGCATATAATATTTATGCACCTGTACGTGTGACGTCACGGCAAGTGTAGTGGGTTGTGGATTGTGGGCCTTATCAGCTGGTTGTTGTTGTTGGTATTTATTACATTGTCTGTTTTGTAGATGACAATGACGCCGAATATAATTTTGGATGGCACCCTGCAGATGATGTCTATTATCCGTTCAACATAGTTATGGAGTAAAACTAGTGCCGTAATATTGTAGAACTATTGTATTTGTAGGAAAAATATTGTAAAGTATTGTAAATTGTAAATAATTAATTACAATAGGAAAGTTTGTTTACAATACATTTAATAGCTCGTCCTTTTGGAAGTGTATCATTGACCACAAGTTGGCTGGATGTTTATTATGATAACGTGTAGACAAAAGATTACATGGTGTCGAATAGGGGCTCTCAACACAAAGCAAAAAATAATATTTCAGTTGTATTTTAAAATTCCTATAATACCCGGCGAATGTTGTAATCTTATTGTAAAAAAATTCAATTGTAATGAAATTACTAGTTATAATTTATAAATAATGCAGTTATTACAATTTACAATATTGCCGCACTAAGTAAAACCCGGGATGCAATACAGTCAGATCCTATGGTCTATGGTAGTTTTAAAGTTACAAGCCTTAAATTTAATAACTGCTTTGAATGAGACAAAAGAACCCTGCGGTTAATTGAAGCCCAGGGGCTCTGCTCGAGAAAGTATGGTTTTTGTTCGTGAGCCGTGTCCAAATTGCTCAACTCTAAGTAATGATTAACGCTATATGTGAAGTTTCGTTGTATAATCAGCAGTTTTGATGTTTAGCCCATGTTTCTAAGTCGTGTATATTTGAGGATAATAACAGCTTCATTTATTTTTACATTTCAGTATATATACAGAATATATAGCTAACTTTTTCTAACGATAAGATGGCTAGACAGAGTAATGTTACCCTGTCTAGTAATCTGGAACTTGTACTTTGCATATTTATTGATTTTAATATTTTTCCTGTATCAATTTAAGGTTGATAATTTACCGCCAGAACAAAGAAGTTTACGTTAATTTTCAAAAAATTGGTCTAGCATAATTATTAGATTACAATGATTACATACACACTTAAAACTTAAAATTATTTTACAAATAACTATTATTTTTCTTAATTTTCTTTCTACTCACTAACGTCTCCTTTGTATAGGTAAAGCTTACTACCTCAATGTCTACACAAAAGACAGTCAATGGGAAGTTCCAACTAAGCCTGCTGAGCCGGAACCCTCTTCGGGACCGACGACCATCACATGCCGGCATTTATTAGTGAAACATCAAGGATCTCGTCGCCCATCCTCATGGCGTGAAGAGAAAATTACAAGAACAGCTGAAGAGGCACTTTCTACGCTTAAGAATTATCGGGAGCAAGTTGAAAAGGGAGAAGTCTCGTTTGCACAGTTGGCTTCGGAAGCTTCAGATTGCTCTTCTGCTAAACGTGGTGGGGATTTGGGCCCATTTCAGCGCGGTGCTATGCAGAAACCTTTTGAAGATGCTGCTTTTGCACTCCGGGTGGGGGAGATGTCTAACACCGTTGAGACTGAATCTGGATATCATATTATACTCCGAATCGCTTGAGCCTGCTTGTAAGGTTTTGGGCAAGAACAATTTATGATACACCTATACATTGCGTTTGTTCTTATTTTGGTATCTACTTGTGTATGATATCTTCAATCTTATTTTAAAATTTTCTGTATTAGAAGCGTTTGTGTCTACCACATCCTCAATTTTATCGATTAATATATTTCTTTTGGATGTTTTAAATTATTTTTTAATTATTTCAAGTATATGCTTATAGGCATTGCAGTAAAGCTTGTGTGACGTTTAGTGCTCGAATTTCACAAGAAGTAGTTATATTTTTCTCATTCAGGTCTGTATCTAAAAAAACTTCTTAATCATGTGTCAAATATATTAAGCTCATATTTTCATTAAAGAATATCCCTCGCTTTTAATATTATGGATATCGTCTGTAAGAAAAATGTTCTTAAATTGATCTAAAATAAATCTACAAAAGTTTCAGTAGTTATGTTATATGATTTGACAAAATACAAACTGCATTGATGCAAAATCTGACTTCATTGAATGGCGAGAAGTATTTAAATTAATTAATTACAACATGTGTTAGTTGAAGACATTTTTGGTTGTTTTAAAATTGTAAGTGTGGGAAGAAACCACTTTTCCAAATTTTGATGTTCCATTGAAGCAGTCGATAAACCATACGCAGTGGCAGTTTTAGCCTAACAAAATAATTTAATTTGCACACATTATTTGTAGGACGTTTCTTAACTTAATCAATTTCTGAAATATGGCATGAATATGGAAAATAAATGACAAAATATGGCCGTTTGCCTCTTCTATGATTGTAAATTTTTATTCAAAAATAATAGGTCACTCGCTCTTAAATGCTTAAGTAACAGCGTAAGATGTATTATTAAAATGTTTATAATTGCTAACTTAGCAATACTGAAAATGTGCTGCATACACACAGCAGTAATGTTGTCTATAGGTCAGGAATTCGGTTAGATTAGTTTTAGGTACGTTCCTGATCCAATTAAATTCCAATGTTAAGATTACTTATATGCTGGGTTTGTGTTTTTATTGAGTAAAAGATTACGAGTATTTGTATCAAACATATCAAAGCAAAGTTTCCATACTCTTCTTAAATGGTATATAGTTAAAAAGTCTTGAACACTAATCGGAAACAATTCTGGTAGCAGGTAGCAGTATTTTTTTATTTTAATATTTTGGTGTATATAAAATATACCATGACTCAAAAAAAGTACCAAAAATGAAAAATATATAATTGACTTCGTACATATAACTTGAAAGGGGCCGAATGTTATACATTAGAGCATGAGTGCTCACTCATCCTTTTGACAAACAAGATTTTAATCTAATTTCAAAGAAATCACAGTATGTAGCTCCTGTACTGATAGGTGTTGTATTATGTACTCACTTTTGCTGGGCAATGATTGTAGGTAAGCATCTCTTACTCAATTATGTCATGCATGCGAATTTTTTCCAACACATCCACCTCATTTTGTGACAAGAAACGAAAGACAAGGACTCTTGAGTTTCCAAGACTCAGCATCTGTTTATACTGTATGGGAAGAATTAAGACAGGGAAGGAAGGGACGAAACCGAAAACAGCTTCTAGGCTCCTTGCCAATCTTTATCTGCGCGTTATTGGAGACACATAGTACTATGTTCACATGCATATTATTATTATTAACAACGTGTTTGCCTTGCCTTAAATTCGTAATGCCTTGACTTGAATGCTGTAACTGCGATCTCATGTTTATTTCATGTGGCATATAACGCTCGTGTCACAGTGCGTCATTCATAATTATTTTTCGTGTACTGCGTAATTCATCGTGAGACACTAAAATAAAGCCAGCCGCTACAATGGCTTATACTTACTAGCTTTTAATTACAAAACAATGCACGCATGTCATAACATTGCCCTCACTATACCCCTATAGCCGATGCGATGATTGTTTGTTGATCTTTTTCTCCAGTAAGCCTAGAATATAACTTGACCAGAATCGCAAATACATTAAAATAGAATCGAATGTTTTAAAATTCCATTCCCTAATTAATTATCAGACGTACTTTTAGTACGCAATCAAGTCATTTTTAACTGGATTTAAAATAAATATTTTCTCATAGGTACGTCGTTACTATGATCGTAATTTTGGCAAAAACAATTTTATGAATGACTCACAGTGTTTTGTTATATAAACTATAACTATTCAAATGGGTGAAGTATAATAAGACAAGGAAGCTAGTGGGTAAAACAAAGCGGTGCTTCTAAGGCTCTGTATACATATATAATATTAATGATTATAATAACTACTTGCATACATAACATGTTGTTTTTGTTTTGGCTAGATATATTATGTGTTATAGTTTTGCTTTCATGACTTCTACCATCTGGTCCTAATCACTAGGCATGATTTTATGTAAACACTAGAGCAATAGCAAGATATTCTTTTTACCGTATCCCATTGCATTTAAATTAAAGGTCGTCGAGCAGTTTAATTACATATTTCTAAGTTCCCAAGTTTCGATTGTATAGATATGTGCATTTTAAAACAAGCTATTAAATAGGTACATACTTATTACTTATTTACTTTTTTAAATATTTTTATATGACAATTCTTCATAAACCAACTGTATACAAACTGTAAGCTATAGTTGAAAATCGGCAATGTTTCAGTCTAGCGGTCATTACACAGCCAGCTGTCTCTCGTATGTTCGTATTAATAGTAATTCACAGTTGCATATCATGTAAAATGGAGTACTGTATGTATGCACCTACATTAGATATTGTTGGGTCACCGAATATATTATATTCATCTTTCTACGAGCCGAAAAAAATCATTAGAAAAGATGTGCAAAACAAGTAGAATTATGTAGCGAGCTCGTCGCGTATGTATTTGCGTGAAGTTTCCAAAAAACATATTTCAACAACATCTTATACAAAATATCGATAATAATCTCTTCTACAAAATTTCAACATTGAATGTGCAGGATTACTTTGCTTAGTTTTGGTTGGGTACCCATTTGTTTAAGTTACATGACGTCATAATATCTTATACAAAAAACATTTATTTACTAAACGGTAGAAATCTGGAGAAAGGGCTATGGTTATGCAATTATTGTGAACCATGATCCCACTGATTTTATTATTTATAAAACGGGTATAGACATTCTTTTGTTGCGCAATTCCAAGTTTGCTTGATAATTTTGCCAAGCTAAAAATCCAAATGGATGTTGTGAGAATGTACACAGTCAACAGTTTACTATATGTGGGTGTGGATAAAAATTTTCTTTTTATATTTTTGTGAATGTACATATTCAAAATTCTGAGTAATCTCATGGAAAGTTACTTCATATCAAGTAAAATAGAGCAGAAAGGAAAATGACACTGGAAAAAAATAAAAGCATTCCATTGTGTTTCATTCAGGAGTCTGCTATAATAGATGAAGGGTTTTGAGTAGTCGTCACAATTATATATGCAGTTACAAACATATATCTACAGTGTTTACTCCCGGTTCCGAATTTGAGCGCATGAATTCCACATGATTTTGTCCTTATAGATAATAGATGTAGGCTGGAAATGCGTATATGTAGTAACGTGCATGCTCTGCCTGCCTGTCTAAGTAGTGAGTTCAATCAATATATTTATGCCCTACATTTGCTACCTGTGATGCAAAATCTTTCCTTCTCGTACTAGCTTATTCCGTATGACTAAAATAATTCTATACTCTCAAGTAAATCCCAGATCCAGACATTATGTTTATAATAAATCTTTAGAGGGTATTTTTAGTATAATAATCTTTAAATATTAAATTAAAAGCCTCCACGCTTGTTTGACAGCACGTATAATACAAATCCTTACATTTATGCCTAGAGACCCCAATACATATCTGTAAGATTTCTGGTTGGATTTTTTTATGTGGTACTCGAAAACCCGGAACATTGAATGTTTTAAGCCCAATTGGTTCATAAAATCTGTAATATTAGTATATATTTGTATATATTCCGGAATTCGACCACACATGTTCGTCAACCTTAACGTGGTGGTTTTAAAATAATGGGTAATTTGCACTGAAGAAGCTGAATATTTTTGCGCAAGTTGTACGAGTCGGTCATGTTCGGTTCGTAAAGGTTCGTTGACGGGAGCCTAAATTGTGAAGTGCGTCTCTGGTTCTGGCTCTGGTTCTGGGTTTTAGCCTGGTGAAAGTGAGTTGTGAACAAGTGTTTTCGTGTATTTCAAGAGGAACTATATAACGGGAACGGAAACGCAAGAATTGGTATATAGCGATCTGACTAAGTTGAGAAATTGAGAACTCTCATACTAAGGAGCATAGAAATTGTCCTATGGTCGTCGTCGTTCTCGTAACTTCAATTTGCACACACAATTCTTAACTCTACATCTCAACGCTACAACACATACTTTTGTACATTACATGTGAAACTAAAATAAAAACTCAATTGCACAGTTTTCTGGAGAATCATCCGTTTTATTTTAACGAGGAAGGTCCTCCCGAGTAGAAGTCAAAGCTGCATATATCTGTACTGTGAAAGGAGTCGATCGTTTCACATCTATTGTACAAGAAACTCAAACTACAAAGCGACTCATGAACAGAACAGTATTTTCTTCTTCTGCTGATTATTATCACATTAAGTGCTCCCCATCAAGATCGCAAGACAGAAACTTTACCTAGTCCACCATTTAGCAGGTCATTCTCTTGAACATTGTTGCTCCGCTCTGCTGCCATTTTATTCTGTGGAGGCTCCCTTGAAGAAGACAAAAAAAACTGTACGACGACGACTTTTGGTTAATCAACAATCATTGAAATTATAGTAAAAGGAGGCGTACGAAGAAGGGAAGAAGGTGTGTAGCCAAAAGGACAAACCGGATTGGTTCTAACTTGGAACTCGTTTAAAAAGCTTTAACGTGTAATTAATTGGTAAATTATTTAAATTTTGTATTTTTTTGTATTACGTTTTATTTTTGCATTCACCATGTTTTGATACCCATGCACGCTATGTTCATGGCATTGAGAATTGAGAATTGAAATATATGAACTAAATAAGCGGCGTCTCTATAATATTATACATCTCTCTGCACTTATTGTTAAAGTTGTGTGTTTACGTGATTTAGTAGTATGTTGCTCATCTATTAAATAACGAGAGTTATTAGGGAGTAAAAATCAGTAATATATCCCTTGTAGCCTCGAGTAGCATTTAATATCATTTCTAACTTGAATTAACTTTATTAGAGTAAATGCAGCTCTCAATCTGTGGAGGTACCTAACTATGTTTTGTGTCACATTCACATTAGAGGCTTGAAACGCAAAAAAGTAAAAGTGTGCAAAGGGCACACACGCAAAAAAAAAGACAAAATTGTTTCATCTATTACATCGTCAAGTCAAATTATATGCATTCTTATTTTTCCAACTCTTATCTCCTACCGCCGAGATTAGATAATTATTGTATTCATTTTTCTCAGTAATTGTTGAGGGTTGCAAAGCAATTGTTTTCGTTTTTTTCTATATACTTACAATTATGGAAGGATTATATTTACTCTCGTTTACTCTCGTAAATATCATGGCGACCATGATATTTATCTTTAATCTCTACTCTGTACTCTGGACTTATGTAGGTAGGGAGGTAGGTGCTATGATTATTCCTACCTATCTACATAATTTACCGGAATTTTGAAAATTCTGCAATTCTGGACCAATTTCATCGAGCCATATATCATTGGAAAGCTAATCGCCAGCAGAATTCAAATAACAGAACGGGCCTCCATTATAACAAAACGTTTTCAAAATACCGGTCTTTTAATTTTTAAATGCCGCCAAAAATGTGTTGTATGGGTCACAATCAAAAAACAAAAAAAAAGGTCCCTGCTTATTTTTGAAGAGCTTTCCAATAATATATCACTCGACACAATCCGTTAACATTTTTTTATTTGCAATTATGTTATTTCGAAACCATTTAAAAACTAATAACTATCGTGCGTGCACACTAAGTTATTTAAATTTGCCTAATTGTTACCGTTCGAATGGTGTATCATGTTGGTGTAAGTTTACTGAGTTACCGGTCGAAATCTTCATTTAACACAATATTTAAAGTTTTGGCGGGAAATTCAAAAATTTCAATATTATATTTTTGGATTTATAATACTTGTGCGTAAATCGTCACAGCTAACCCGTTGACGGCTTTTTCCCGTTAATTTACAACCTGTTAATGACAACTAATATTTGGCGGCAAATTTAAACTGTTTAATTTCGCTGTTAAGGCTGCCATTAAACAAGGGCTTTAGCCCTTGTTTTTTTTATAATAAATTATGTAGATAGGTAGGAATCAACCGAGCATGGGTACGAATACGGGATTCTTACATTTAAACAAGTTTTTTCAAACTTCTATAAATAATCGCAAAAAAGTATTTGAAAGTCAAAAAACATTACAACATTTACACAATGTATGTAGACTACCACTACCAGTTGCTTGAGTATTATATCACTAAATCCGTCTCTATATACCGATACCGATTCTAACACATTAAAAACTAGTAATGTTAATGTACGCAGATTTGTCCTTGATGCTAAATTAGGCACACCCTTGACATTCATATATTATAAGTAATTGAGATGGGCAGTCGGTACTAGGGAATATAGATGGGCATATCTACTTCTATTCCTCAGAATCAGCATGTGCAGAATCATACGCAGCCATTAAATGTGTGGTTTTAGTCGATGGTATATGTATACATAACTAATTACTTACACTTGTAGGAATGAGGAATGAGCGAAAAACTTTCCCTCTCCACACGCGTAGAAAGTTCAAATTCCTACTTATAATATATTAGTTGGGGATACCTATAGTGCCTATAGTTGTAGTTGTTGTTGGTCACATCACCAAGTTTGAAGCCTTATCTTGGCAACATGATTGTTGACACTTCACAACAACATTGTTTTTTTGAAGACAAGTTTTATTTTAAATATAGCCAGGAGCCAGTATTTAATAGACCCACTAATACTGCTCACATTTGGTTTTGGTTATACAACCTACAACGAATAAGTGAGAGATAAAGCAGCAGTATTCCTTTTTTATCAAGTATTAACGTTTATTTTTTATTTTTACAGTGCTGAATAATGGGTGTGATAGTCCTAAACTTATTTATTGATTTAAAGATCAGTTTAAGTTTTATACATTTAAATTGCAATTTTATTATACTCGAGCATAAAAGTAATAGGTAGGTACATAATGTTTTTCATTGAATATATAATATGCATACAAGCACAACCTGTGAAATCTACAGAGATAGTTTAATAATTAAATATTTGCAACCTTGTTATTTTATTTCTTTAATTGATGACCCTATGGTAATTAATTGAAGTCTTGAAATTAAATTGAGGGATCAAATTTTTCATTGTGAAATAATTTCGTATTTATTTTTTATTGGGGTAAATGTGTTCATAAATGCACATTGAATTAATTGCAGATTGCAAATTAAATAATTACAGATTAAATTAATGGCACTGTCTACTTCAACTAGCAACGGTGCGGGTACCTATATTGCAAAATATTTTACCGTTATGTGTTTCCCATAAATTTACTTCCTTTTTCCCGTATACAATACACAGAAAATATTGGTATGTATTTTTATGTAGGTACATCTAAAAGGAAATACTAAGGTGTGAGAAATTATCATGCTTTCAATAAAAGCACCTATACTATAGCACCTCTACTAATTTTTTGACAGAAAAGTCATGCCATCTTTTTATTGCGATGTTTTCGTTACAATAATAACGATAAGGATCTTAACTAATTTTATTAATTTCATTTCGTAAGTTCCAACAAGTAGGAAGGTAATAAACACGTATAGTTTGCTTGAACGTCACAGGACAAGGGGAAAAACAACTACATAAAATTGAGTAGTATTCAACTTTGATAAGGATGTTTGTGCCGAAATTAAAATGACTGGCACTATTACGTTATTTTCCTTAAGATAGATTTTTGTAAACATTTTGCTTGCGGTTGTTAATTAATTGCACCAAGTCGTCATTGCCAATAATTTACGTATTTCTTGATAATATTTAGGATGTTGTTTTTAATTTAAAAGCTAATTTTTTTTCAAACTGAATCATTCATATCGCGTGACATAGATTTCAATTTTGATAGTGAAGCTGACATTAGTCTTTACTAATGGGAATTTGAGGTTCTGTTTTTTGTCCTATATTTGTTAATAAATTCCAATAACTACATATCTAAAAATATAATTCGTATAGATGATAAAGCATTTTATAAAGTATGCCCATATACTTTTACCTTTACCTTCAACTTTAATATGAGAAATTTATACTCTGTTAGCTACTATATAGGGACAGTGCGTGCCTGTTGTGCTCCTATGGATGTAATTACAGAGCCATGCATCATTTTATTTTGGCTTTGACATCGTGTACAGATGAGTAGTTTTTTTCTGTTGCTATCTGCTTTTATTTTGTGCGGACTTTTTAGCATGCGTGTCTTTCAAGGTTACGCGTTTAATGTGGCCAAAAAGGACGTATGCCCCGCAAAAAAAATGGGATACTCCGGATCCCAATAATATCTAATGCTACACTATAGTCAGTTAAATATAAAGGGCTCAATACCTATTATAAATATCCAATTTTTTATTAGTTTATTGGCATGTGTGTCACAAAAAATATATATAGTATTAAGAATGTGAACGAAAAATATTATATGAAAGCTGTCGAGTTGTCTCTCTCGAAAAATTTCATGTCGCATATAAGAAATGCATTGGGAAGGTTCACGGGATCAATCCTCATTAAAAGGCAAAAGTGGTGAGCTGAATATAAAAATAGATTGCACCCGTGTTTTAAATTAAGTGAAGACCTTGATATAAAGTCACCTAAAAGTCAATTTTGACTTTGACGGTTCCTAGCTCAATAATGATGTGGATTAATAATTTAGAATTATATTATCGGTTCTTTACATGTACTGGTTATGCGCAGAACGCTCGAAATTTCACAAAGATTACTCAGTAAAGCGTGAACTCTCACTTAAAGATTGTATAATTGAATTTTCCTATCACATAATAGGTATATGTCATATGAGAGGGATTCCTTGCTTCTTAAAATATTGCACTGCAGAAATTCGTATAGATAACAATTTTGCTCGTGTCGGGAATATTATTCAAATAAAGATAGCGTTGCGTCACTGGCAGTGATACAAAATACTTTAAACAGTATATTACACACGATAAATCTACAGAGAGTCTATTATTCCTAGAATATCTGTCAGAACTGGTAGTGGGTATTTTCTTAGAAGTCTACGTCTGGATTATCCATAGACTATATGGTTCTTATCGTAGAAGCTACAGGAGAGATTTTTAGAGTGGAATCACAGCTTCTGTCAGTCCTACTTGACAGCTCCTCTAAAGTTTATAAAAATCATGGCAGAAGAGCCGTGTGTGTGGAAAGTTGACGTTTGGTGTCTGGACGACCTCAGATGATCCTCACTATATTATAGAGTTAAGTAAGTCTTGAAAAACAAATCTCGGAAATGATAATTTTCCACTCGAGAATTTTATGCTCGATTAATGATCATATGGAAATTGAAATTGTAGGCAAATTATTTCAGCTTGAATAGAGCTCATTTCAGAAAGATGACTTTATAGATATTGTGACTTATCAATTTTGTCAGTCAGTAAGGGTCAGGTCAGACTCATTAATCATGGCCTTAAATCGGGACATCTGCATGAATGAGCAATTACCGGACGTATAAAGGAATGAAATCATTTATGGCGCAGATTAGTGAATGTTAATCTTTTATGTTAATCTATATTCTATATACTAATGGTGATAAATTTTAAGAGTGGGCGTGAGTTTTTAAAAATTAATGCAGGAAGCTATAATTATTTTATAACTATTAATATTTCCATTTATTTTTTTAAAATTCAACAATTATTACAATTGATTCTATTCGAGTTTAATTCATAATATTATTTGAGTGCTCAAGGTTTGCTTTAGTTAAAAATAAATTAAAGACGAAACTAGGGACTAGTATTGCATCATGTCAATGAAAGTAAAAATATCATACATACGAAATGTACTATAGGACTATATTGGACTAGGGCGTTGACTTTCTACATGGAGCTAGGTCAAATTTCATACGCACGTGCAACTCTCGTGGGTTATATTATGTTCTATTTTAAAACACCCGAAATGTTACACAGCGATTTCAGGAAAATCATTCGTAGCCGCAGCGCATATACCCAGCACAATTTCAATGCACAATGAATATATAAGAAAACTGCCATTTAACACACTTTTAAGCAAGATCGGCTTTAACGAGCAGTATAATGTTCACATCCATAAAACTAGCAGAAAATTACATTAGAAATACATTACAGTGTCGTTATTGACTACACTCAAATTATTCTAGTCACTATACTAAACAGACAGGGGCTAAGAAGAGTTTTTAAAAAAATATGTAATTTTTTCGCTGCTTTAATTAATGCTAAAACTATTTACATAGCTAATATAGCTATATTAATAGTATTGTAGTTTATTGAGATATCAATTACATTATGTAGAAGTTAGGAGATACTACTTCATCAATCCCATTACATGCCAGTACATATATGCGAATGTACAATTAAAGGAGTTTCGAAATCATTATTGCGTGTAAAAATGGCCTATTTAGCAACACAGCCCTGTCTCTGTTACTCTGTTTTCACATCTTTCTCAAGATTCTATCTATATGCTCACTCTGGTTTTCTTATCGTTAGTAACAAATTTATACAGTCTGAAAAACTAAAAAAAAACTATGAAGATGAAATCTGTGAAATTAAATCAAGTTTTAAACACGTGTCTTTTTACAAAGGCCCAGTTTCACATATTTAGAGTCAGTGGAGAATGAATTAAACTTAATCATTACATCATTGAGTTATTTTGTAGTTCTCGGAGCTAGATGTGTGAGAGTGTCAGAATCAGAATACAGGATAGGATTGTTGTAAGGAAAGAGACTGGAAATTATTAAGCACAAAAAGCACATTGGTAATAGTACATACATAACTTATCTTTCCATCATGAATGCATAATTGAATGACATCAGTCTTTTCTTAGAGTTAAAAGGCGCTTCCGGAAAAATAATTATTATGATTGAAACGTCTCTGATGTCTCCTATATATTTTAAGTATCAACGAACTTTTGGTTTGTTTTGAAGCTTGTAAGTACATCCCACAGTAGTGTTATTGGAACGACAGAATCACTTGTTAGACGCGTGACTTCCTTTCCTAAATAATTGTACACACAGATTCTTCTAACCGTTCCAGCTCATGGCGATTATGTAGCACTATTCTGTGTAGTAAGTAGCATGTAATATTATTTGATCACGTTTTGCACAGTTCTTATATATGTAGAGGACGATTGTGCACTTTTTGAAATATTCTGTCTATTTTTAAATCAAAAAGTCATTGCTTGTCTTCCGTACCTCGGGCAAGCCAAAATATATTCAGTCGTGGGGGATGTACCTCACATAACATTATGTCCTGTAGAATCTCGGATATAACATAAGCAAATTACACGAGAAACAATTATCTGTAAACATGGCTTTGTATAATGATAATTTAATCTACGTGTGCACCGTATAAAAAAGACATTTTACTGCCTCACAACACGTGATCAGAGCCTATATGCAACGTTCATATAATAGCATCCTATATAGTTGTAGAAAACAATTCAAATTAAATGGTAACAGATTAACAAAGAAATTCTTAATTTAAATAAAAATTTTAATAGCAAATCACTTGTAATGCATAAGAGTCACTCTAATATACGGACAGGCGCTTTGTGTCTCGTCTTTGAGGTCTGGTGTTTTATAATCAATACCAGACGAACGCATAAAATTTATGGCTGTATTCGTAGCTAGATTTTAAATACATATATGTACCTATATATAGGTAATTATTCTTTGCTCTTTGATCAAGTGGAATTGAAACTGAAGCTCACTGGATTATTATTATCCTATTGTATAAATGATACCTATTTTACAAAAGCTTGGATAAGCCACCCGAAGTACAATCCGATATGTACCTGTTCATATTACTCATATTACTATACAGCTGAAAATGATAATGACCCCCTGTTTGCGTGTGGGTAATCTCTAAACTTAGTTAGCTCATAAATCATTTCAAAATCTAAAATACAAATTACATATACCAACTACACAAAATAATTTTAAGCATTTATTTTTTGTCTTGTTTCCAGCTTAATTTTTAGGGCGTCGTATGCACTGTGTCACACAAGTATGTGAATACTATTGTTGTCATTGTTCTGCCTGTGCTGTGTACTTAATGTCAAGTAAATTGTTTTGATAACATGGTCAGATGTTGAACGTCATTCTTTTCTTGAAGTCGACATAAAATGCATTATGTATCTATACGTATAATAGGTATAGATAGATAGCATGGCACAGAAGGCAGAGCTAACTAGTAAAAAGTGTTGTTGACATATAATTATGAATCCATAATGCGTATGTGGCTATTCATTATATATACCATCAGATTTGCGTTGTTGCTTTCCGTTTTTATCCAATGCAATTGCTACATTTAATTAAGTACGTACGTACACGGGTGAGCAACGTAATTATATATATGCGCCTTGGAATAATTGAAATTGGGAAGAGGACGAATATTAGCAGTTATAGTATATTGATGTTGATTCGCATAGCTCAATTGAAGCTCCAAAAATAACGATTGTCAGTCTGCTTTCTGTCATATACATGTATGTAGGTCAATATCTTGTCTTTTGTATCACTCTTCTATCCTTCCTCGGCTTTTTGGTTCAAATTAGCACTCGGACTCGTGGGCCGTGGGTCGTTTGCATAGATACAAAAAATGTATTTAAATGAATAGCTATTGTGTACGCTGTTCATGCATGGGAACTATAGGAGGTGCCAACATAATTTGGAACAGAAATCTTGAAATAATGCTATATTATAGGTGTGAATATAATAATATTGTTTTGTTGTTCGTAGTATACATACTTAACATTACAGTTAATCCTGAGTTATAGTGTCGGTAATCGGTGGGAGTAGAAACTTATTATATCGTTGAATAACATTTTTATTTAGTTTATGAGGACTACTGCATAATTATACCTATATACTTATATAGTAGATAAAATAGTTCTGTGTGTCATATTACCAGCACCACGTTGCTCGAATATGATTTGTCACGCAATATTCTCACCGATGCCGATGCGACGATGGTTTGTTATTCATTTGCTAGTTTGGATGTCATCGATAAGTGCAAAGCAAAAACACCACAGTACGTTCGTTACATTGTATATGGGCTGGATCGAAAACTACTAGGGAGATGAATATGATAAATGATAAGCGCATAATTTAAGGAGGTTATTACATACCTATTAGTACTGGCTATTCATAAAGGAACGTATATTAAATCTTGTTTTGTTGGCTTTGCTTCACTTGGTACTCATTTGTCCGGGTATCGTGCGTTCATACTTTTTTAATGTGGTGTGGCGAGAGCAAGCAGAGAATAGGTCATCTTGTCAGTTTGACGTTTCAGTTTTCAATATCCAATGTCCAATGCTATTTTTTTGTGAAGACCTTACCAGTTAGTTAGTTAGTTAATATGTATATTAAAAGTCCTTAGCCGATTGATTTGGGGTAAGTACCAATAAGGACTTGTGGTTGTATTTAAAAGGAAAAATAAATTGCATCGACCTTCATCAGCACTTGTAATCACTTGCTAAAAACTGGTTCCACAGGAAACATCCGACAGATTCCATTGGCTTGTTCGTATACACCTTTCTATGTAATAACACACTCCAGTATGTACATGAGTGCTGGATAGTATAGATATACTATCCTACTTTTGTTAGTTGTTGGTTTCATAAAACGAAATAAAGTGAAACACGTTGTTGCTGTTGTTGGAAAGGCTTGTTATTACGACGTTCCTCTTACACTGTCGACTCACTGTCGCGTTTCATCGTGTAAACTGCTGAGAGAGGATTAGAAGGGAACATATTTTATTCCCCCCTCACTACTTGTCAGGCGAATAGCTGAACTCTCATTCCTTCAACCTGTTCAGTCGGAGTTGTGTGTTCAATCGTTTTGGAGCTTTCAGAGGTAAGCGGCTTGAGTTTTTCAAAGAGTAGTTTACACTTTTACAGTAAACTGCTTTACCATTAGTAAAAAAAGATAGATCTACTTCATCTGTCTGTATTCTATATTAGCTTATAATTTTTAACACACTAAAATTAAAACGCTTTTTTCTCGCGCCAGAATTCAGTGAGAGTGAGAATCTCTGGTACTGGTTTAATCTTTTCTATTGCATATAAATTTCTTGGTTTTTGACATCAGGTGTCAACCACTAAATTCAGCTGACAACACAGCAAATTCCGAATTGGTAAATTATAATGCCCCATTCTATTATTATTTGGGTATTATCACTTGGTGTAGTGACAGGATTTGAAATGGGAAGAAAAATGGATTAATGTGTAGGTAGGTTTAAAATTATTTACAAGTTTAAGGGCAATTATTGTGTGGAACAAATTCCATATTATAGAAACCGGTCTGTCAATTAGGATTTAGGACAGAGTCAGAGTAAGCATATAGCTGATAACACGGTATTATACTTAATATAAAAACTATCACATGCATATCACTATTCGAAAAAGATAACACACTGTCTGTATATACACTGTATCATACAAATTTTCTATACTTTTTTGAAGTACCAAGAAAGACAAAAAGTAGGGAGTGTTAAAGTTGCAGCTCATGAATAATTATATCCTAAAATATTATTGAGATTAGCATGCAGGGTGGTACAAGTTATTTAAGTTAAGCATTTTGGGCAATTTGCTTTGATTAAAATCGAAATTATCATAAATGTTAATTTTTGTCAAATTAGCATTTGTAATTGTAGATATTTGGGACTATAAATAGATTTCCTATTTATACTAAATATGTTATGATGTCTTTACCTTTTTGACTTTCACGTCTGCATAGATATATAGAAAATAGTGTTTACCTTTAATCACAATACCTTTTGTATCGGTACCTTCGATTAGTAACAGCTTTTGGGACAGAAGGAAAAACAAGAACCCGGTGACAACAGCACACCATGTTGCTGTTGCTATGCATAGTGGTGCCTACGTGAGTATGAGCTTAATATAGTTGATGTATCTTTCTCTATAGACCCCAAAAATATCAAAGAAACTAGAGAATGTAAGTATAATGTAGATTCACCATGGAGTTCGGACGAAGGTCAGTGCATATTAATGGAAAGATTTAATTTGCCTCCAGGTTTTTATACGTAACATAGGGTAACAATGTAAAAGACTATATAGTTTTATATGGGGTATATCAGCATACACTGCGGGTTGTGGTGTTGGGCTATTAACTCGTGTACCTGCGGAGTCTTTAAACAGAGAAAGAATGATGAGCTCTCACTAGTCAGTATATTTAAACTTTGTTGTGCGACAAGTTTTCTGGTTTCAAACTAATTTCTCGAGAACTCGAGACAGTAATAAACAGTACAAAAAGTAAATTTTAGCTGAAGGTGAAAATCGATGTAGTGCATCTAACATAATATTCTAAGAAATACAAAAAACAGAGTTTCGAATATGTAATATATTTTATGTAGTTTATATTCTCTCGACCACTTAAGTAGTTTACGCCTCAAGTCCTTATTGGAACTCTCATCCTCACCATCATCATTAATACAGTATAGAATCCGGCTGAACTACTTTAGTGCACCAGTATTATTGCAAGACGTACTTACGTAAATATGTATCATGTACTAGTAAAACATGGTGAATAAATTATGTAAATTTACTATTAAATGTCTTGGTCTTAAATAGTTTAAAAAAAAATAATAATTACATTCTTCTTCATTTTTTTTCCATTTTTTTTTTGTTCAGATAAAAAAGTATTAGAAGATGGCGTTGCCAAATATTGCTACGAACAAAACCGTTTTGGATCGCTACATGCGACTTCCAGTTGAGGACAATCTTTGTCAAGCAACTTACGTTTGGATCGACGGAACTGGAGAGTATGTACGATGCAAAACAAGAACCTTGATGTCTGTTCCCAAAAGTCCTGAAGGTACGTACCTAAAAAACGCAGTCCAGAGTGCCTTTAAACATGTATTTCAGAGTTGAACATAGATTAATATTACATATCTACATAGTGCATTACTTTCATACTTGAGTCCCGTCGTCAACTATAAGGAGTTTTATATTTATTATTATCGTGCTCACTCACAAAAGTTTAAGAGCGAACCTTTGAAGGACGACGGCTGTCATCCCCAAATCAAATAGAAATTAATGACAACTTGTGTAGTTCACATTTGAAGTTTGAAGATCCTCTGTCACATTGTGATTATATATGAGGAGACCATGAAATATGTGATATACATATTATATAGAATCGTCGCTTTATGATTGTATAACATCATACCTCTTCAATAGTACTGCTTTACTGTTGACTGTTTACTTATCGTTGATGCAGCATAATAATGCGCATAATATATTTATTAGCCCTATCACTGTGTCAATTAAGCAATTAGCTTTCATGGCAAATGGGTTTATCACTATTAATAATTGTACCGTGTTTCATATTTTGTAAAGTTCAATCAAATCCTCATTTATTTAGATAGATTGGAAAGCACGTGTATATAGATATACAGATTATTGAGAGTGTTCATATTTAGTTTATTATTTTAATTAAGTCCTCGCACCAACAACAACAAAATCTTCAAAATTATTAGATAAGATAAAAGTAGCATAAGCTACTCACAATCCAAAGCGCTTGAATCATGTCATTTAATACAGTATAAATATATTGTTATAATTAAAAACAATTGAAAAAATTAGATATGGAGAAACTATGAAGGATAAAAAAAAAGTGAAAAGGAGTGACTTGCACACATGGGAGTAATGTGCTCCATCATGATATATAACGTATAGCTTACAGCACCCATACCATAGTCACAGTGAATTAACGTAATGCATCTCTCGGAAAGTTCCGTTTCATTACAGATGAACTCATCTAGCATGACAGATTTAGTTGGGCATGAACCATTTTAAATCATGGAGTATACTGGCGCAGCTGTAGTTTAGTTAATGCATACCTATACCTAAACACTCCCATCCTCTCCTCACGTATTTCATTAAATATTAATAAAAATGATGTCCTTCCACAAATCATTAAATTATTAAAACATCCTTCTACTTTTTCCTGCTACATCCCATTTAATTAAACTGGTTTTTATTTATTACAATAATGTACTTATACATTTTGTATATGAAATTATGTTGAGATTCAATCATGTAATAAAAAAAGTCCATGGAGAGGAATGAAATTTTTATTTACGATAATTATTACAAAGAAAACCACAAGATTGCTCCAATAGGTAGTCATAGCCGACAATGTGTATTTACGCTAACCTTAGTACTAAAAGTTTGAAGAGAGGAAAGACACATGTAATTTTATCACTCTTTAGTTCTTATCTCCTAGATTTCTTAATGTTTGATGACAAATATTATACTTAGTCACGCCACTCATTGTAACCTACGTAAAAGTAAGTGCGTCAATCTAAATTATATTATCAGATGTTATTCTCACGAGTAGGATACTGGCTTTTTGACAGTACAAGGAATACAATGGCGCATCGGCTGAGTTTATTTACTTTTAGTCAGGAATTTCCTCCAAGCACAAATCTTGCATAGGCAAAAACATGTAAATTATGAATTTCAAGACTTTTGTATGGCTTGGTTAGCATTGACATAAATTAAGTTGAAGTGCCTAACTAGAATATTTAGCTCATAAATAATTTAAAATCAGGTGCAAAATACATGTAGATTTCCTGCAGGCTGTACTGAATGTTATTCTATGTTAAAATCTATACATATGTATTGCAGCTCACGAGAACACTATTCGCATCAATGTCATACCATGTAGCGTTGAGGCAGAACGGTACAGTTGATAGTGTTTTAGCCTATTATCGACGTGTATCAACGGTTACATTAATTTCTTATTATAGTATTTCTACATACATAAGCATTAACTTTAATATTTAATTCTGACATTTCCAGAATTACCCATTTGGAATTATGATGGAAGTTCTACATATCAAGCGGAAGGAAGCAACTCGGATGTTTATTTGTATCCGGTCGCCATTTACAAGGATCCGTTCCTTCTCGGAAACAATCGTTTGATCTTGTGCGACACATACAAGTACAACAAGAAGCCAACCGGTAATTTTATATTTCGATTTCAAAAGATAGTATTCAAGATATTAAGTATAATAAAACGCATATAAGTGACTCCATTAAGTAATTGATCGATGCAGAAGACGCAGTATGCCCGTCAAGCGGTTCTGGACAGACAAACAATATTTCCAAATATTTTTATAACTTATATTTCAAACTTCCATGGGACAAGTTGGAGAGAGTTTTTTTGCTGCAATCGTAGATATGAATATTCGCTATTTATTAGCGTCTACTTTAAATATTAAGTGGTTTAGAAAGTTTGTTCACAAATTATATTCTGAAAAGGGGCCGATGTATTACTCATTACTAAATATAATTACCGGTGTACTTAAGTAGGTACTTGTACAAATACAAATAGACTACGAGAGTTGATGCAATTCTCGGAAAGGTTAGATACGCGGTATAGATTATGCACGCTTGTCCCGTTATGTAGTTTCTTATACATTCTATGAAACAGCATGTGGCCTAGCTTCAACTCGACCGCTTTGACAGCGACTTTCAATTACATTACAACGCAGTTTAGCAGTGTTTGTGGAATGGGAAACAAACAAAATACAGAGTTACCTTCTTGAAATAATCTAAATAGGTATGCATAGATAGATTTACCATTCGCTATATGCATACCATAGCTGAAAAATGAAACTCGCATTTGAGAAATGGAATTCATTTTGGCAGATTGACAAAAGGGCAAGTTTTCCCACTTCCAAATTAAATTAAAGGCGCGATGAGAGGCTGATGGTAGATTCTTGACGGATGATCCATGAGTAAATATATAAATGTAAGTATATAAATAAATACGCCTTTAATTTCATAGACTCAAACCATCGTGCATCTTGTTTGGATGCCATGACCAAAGCCAAGGATCAACATCCATGGTTTGGATTGGAGCAAGAGTATTCTTTATTGGACCAAGATATGCATCCATTCGGCTGGCCCAAGAATGGATTTCCAGGTCCTCAAGGTCCTTACTATTGTGGTGTTGGAGCCAACAAGGTTTTCGGTCGGGATATCGTGGAGGCTCACTACAGAGCTTGTCTTTACTCTGGTATTAATATCTCTGGAACTAATGCTGAAGTCATGCCAGCTCAGTGGGAGTACCAAGTCGGACCAACTGAGGGTATCAGCATGGGTGATGAACTCTGGATTTCACGTTATCTCCTCCATAGAGTAGCTGAAGATTTCGGTGTTGTTGTCACGTTGGACCCTAAGCCTATTCCTGGAAATTGGAACGGTGCTGGATGCCATACAAACTTTTCTACCAAAGTAAATAAACTTTTGAATGTTTTATGAACCATCATGAGTAAACATTACCGCGATTATCCAGTTTCCTCGTAATGTAGTTCCAAAGTTTATTCAAGGTACCTGTACCTATATAATAGCTTCTGTGTGTCACAATTCAATGCAGAAGGCACTATTTTCTCGAACTCCAAATAATAATGTGTACGTGGGTTTTCCCTTTTCCGGGTTAACTTAATTCTATGTCAAGGCTCACGAATTTTTCTATTTACTTTGCATCAACAGGCTATGAGAGAGGAAAACGGTATTTTGGACATCGAAAAAGCTATCGATCGTCTTTCTCGTCATCATTTACGTCACATTAAGGCTTATGATCCCAAGGAAGGCAAGGACAATGAACGTCGTCTAACTGGTCACCATGAAACTTCATCCATTCACGATTTCTCTGCCGGTAAAAATATATTTTAATATTGTATTATCTACTTTTATTTTTTATGATAATCAATTACGGATGTACTTTTATAAATTGGTTATTTATATTTCATATTTTTTTAATCATGTCACTGTAGGAGTTGCCAACCGCGGATGCAGTATCCGAATCCCAAGGCAAGTAGCTGAAGAAAGGAAAGGATACCTGGAAGACAGACGACCATCATCCAACTGCGATCCTTACCAGGTCACCGAGGTCATTGTCCGCACTGTCTGCTTGGAAGAATAGATGCACAACGACCAATCTCTTTTCCAAAAGTACTGAAATTATGTGTCATAAAATCAGTCTTTTGATTCCAAATACAAGTTTAATTATTAGTTAGCTATGAAAATAAGAATTTTACTTCATTTCATTCAATTAAGTGAGGAATGAGTGCGCATGTACCCTCAATTTATAGTTTAATAATTATTAATAATTATAGTTGATAAATAAATTTAGAATGATTTTACTTGTAACCTCCACACGATAGAGCTCATAATATGTAGGTAACAGTTCAATGTATGTAGTTATTCTAGTTAGTGTCACTGTTCCAAATGTAGTAGCTCTTCTCGATTATGAACGTAAAAGCGAGCGTTGTGCACACACAAAAATGTACCTTAGATTATTAATGAAATAGATTTTAGTGCATGACAATCGAAACCATTTTTACATGATACCCAAACGTTTTAATATTTCCAACTTGCCTTTTCAATTTTGACCTTCGGTAACCTTAAAAACAAAATTTAAATGAAGAGAACACAATATTTATAAGTCCATCTCTGTCTTGTATTAAATGCATAATAAATTGAAACATTATTTACCGTAAATCGTAACTCATTTCTACACCTGTTTTTAACTCCGTAACCATAAATGGCATGCTCACCAATTCTAAATACATACCTAATAATACTTAATTATATACATGTAATATGTTGATTGTAAGTATAGCAGCCGAATACCAAGTTGCATGGCTCATCTACTTTTAGCTTTATCCCCTCCTCCCGATTAAACCCATCCTTAAACAGTGAAGTGCACGTGGGATGTAAAAATAATCCTTTTTTTCTTCAATATGGAAATCCTTATGTTCTAAAGTTGGTAGTCAGGTAGTAGTGGGATTTTAAGAAATAAAAATAATCAATAGTAATATAAGTAATAATAATAAACTGTACATTGATGATTTCATTCCACCATAGAATGAATGGTGTAACGTTAAAAACATCAAGACTTTTCTATAATACTGACCTCATTTAGAGATGAACACCACAAGGTTTTTTCACAAATTTGCATTATTGTGTAGTTAATGTACAAAACTGTTGTTCAATGAAAACGAAAACTTAACGAACTGTATACAGCGTTTGTTCGGCAGCAACGCAATTATTATGCATCTGTCACTCCATGGAAGTGCGTACTACATATAATTATATTACACTTGTAAAATATACCACTCTCAAACGAAGCAGTAACCGCATATTCGAATACTTAAATTAAATAAAAACAAAACTAATAGAACGGCGTCTACATATAAGTACAGTGCATACTTAAATTGGCCGTAAAGATATTATATTATAGCACTATACTAGGAAGCAATTTCTGTCTGCGTGTCTCGTTCGTAATAACTTTTACCAGCATAAAATAATTAATTATCTGTATGTACACATAAGTATATGTGAAGTAACTTATTATTATTAGTGCTATTATTGAGTGTATAGTGTCACGTTATCACAAATATATTAAAATGATAAAATGTAATTTACAAAGTGAAATGCACTGAATCTCGGTTTACTAATAATTGACTAATAAAGACAATTGTGAAATGCGATACAGAAGGAACTCCATTGTTTCATGACTGGATGTTGTCTACAATTATTCTATGCATAATGAGACTTGTAGTAAAACAAAGTTGTTGAATTCTTAATACTCCTTGCCTTCACCTTTGTATAATCAATTTCAGAAATTTTACTTGTAAGAGTTGTTTTAAGTATGTTGATATTTTATTTTTCACACGTTTCTTTTTCCTCCAAGTTTCTATTATTGGAATTTGATGGTTCTGGTGTGTTTCTGAGCTTCAAATACCGATCCATTGTTTCTTCCATCCCCGATACTTATTTGTTTAGTGTTTACTAGATATTCCAATCAAATACCGTGAAGGCCAAGTAGTTTTATAATACCTGGTGTGATTTGTAAGATAGTATAATATATTATCGGTGGAATCCGTGTTACTCCACCCATCCACACCATGGCTATATATGCTGTATGGTCAAGACTGGTGTTAACATTTTTCATATTTTGTATTTCATTCCAAATGATGTTCCAACTGACTGCAGCTAGCTCATTTACCTTTTGCTCTCAAGGAACCTCATTTACTTTTTCCACGGAAGCGTGTCCCGGAGGAGTACTGTTAAAACGACATTTAAAGATTGACGAGCCTTGTCACTGCTTTGAATCTGAGTGGGTTATCTCATTTACCTATTTACAGCGCATCCTTTTTTCAAAAAATAATAGATAAAAAATAAATTTACAAATTTTAAAATGGCTACTATAGTGTGCTATTTTATTATGTTGTATTTTAGCCTGAAGATGTATAGCCAATGCGGAATCGGACGTCAGATAAAGAAGCTGTCTACTTTCTCTGGGTGCAAGATGCCTCTTATCACGTCTGGGGTGAAGTGGGACGGACGGGTAGGAAATTTGTATAAATTAATTATTTTTTATTATATGCTTACAAAGAAAAATGTCACAAATCATAGAAGTTGCACTTTGCTCTAGCAATAGCACTTCAGCGATATCCTCATTCCTTGCATTTAAAACAATTCAGGCATTCCCATTTGTTTCTAGGCAATGCTGCTTATTCCAGTAGATTTTAATTCCAGCGACAAGATGGAAAATGGTAAAAAGAGCTAAATTAGTTTTCACATTTCACATTTAAAAGTTGCAGTATACTTACTCCATCAATTCTTGCTGCGACTAATAATTCTAATAGTGCTGGGTTATTATCTATTATCCCGTCACAGAGCCTTGTAATAAAATGCCAGAAAATTGTGTTGAACGTAATGGAACTGTGGTAGTTTCTAAACCAGAAAAGCTAGAAAAACTTTTCCCTTCCGCAGCAAAACCAAAGGAAAATCAAGTCGATGAGGAATATTCCAACTCTGATGAGTCTGATGAGGAATCCTCGTCCTCTGAAGAAGAAGCGTCTACGAGTGGACCTACGAAAAGTATTCAACCCCTTCGTGCTAATGCTGAGACAGGACAGGAAGATAAAATATTTGTCAGTGTCAACCCAAATAATAACAAACCGATCAAAAATCCCAAAGTTGCAAAACAAAACAGTTATACTGCGAATAACATAGATTTAACTTCTGGGCAAGAAACGCTAACAGTTGATCCTTCGCACAATGACACTTCTTATATTAAACCTATTGAGGCAACTAGATCGACACCCGAAAAAAACATGGGAAGAAAAGTTGTTGAGGTAAGTTTTGAACTTCAGATTTAAATTTACAGTAATTAAAATTAGAATATACAGAGAGGATTCCTAATTGTGGCCGGGCTGTAATGGTAGCCACCGATTGTATTTCTGAAACAACCCGACGTGCAACATAAATCCCAAATTGTATTTGTTAAGCTCAATGTTCTCTCTACTGATAGAAGTTCTATCAACTGTTTGAGTATCAAAGGAGTTTAACTAATACGAATTTAATCAGCAGACCACCATTAGGACTCCGGCCATAATGTCATAATATGAGAACTTCTCGTACAATAATTTATTTTATGTGGTAAAATGTAATCATCCGTGGATAACAGACCGTCGATGAGCAACATGGCAGCCATGCCGCACTCCAAATGAACAAAGCTGTGCTGCGGCACGTCACAGAAGTTAAGGCAGGTCGTGTTGCAAACCCTCCACCAAACACAATGACTTTTAAAATGATTAAACAGTCCATTCAAATAGCCGCACGGATTATACCAAATAAACTAATTAAAGATACAAATCTTGAGGAGGCTTATCTCGCCTTCAGTTATTTGTTTAGTAAAATTGATGAAGATAGAAAAACAGATAAAAATTTAAACCGCGACGACTATAATAATATTATGCTAGCGCTGGAAAATTGCTACAACAATGTTTTCGAACTCGCGTTTAAAACAAGCGGAAGACCGCGACAGGTAATTTATGTATTTACATATAGTGAAAATTATTCATGCGATTAACTACATTCGCAGTATTTCTAATTCTCACTTAAGTATGAAGATCGAGGGTTTAATGAAATGAGAATTTATTTCCAGATCAAAGAATTCTATCTCCTCAATGATTTCGGCTACACAGTAATAGATCCTAAACTACCGAATGATCGTGCACATCAAGCTGATATGGAAGACTACATAGTTGGTATAATTTGGAAAGTGATTGATCTTACACACGCAGCGTGCTTCACAGAATTTCAGCGAAACAGTCCCAGCACCCAGTTTGATTATCTGATATCAATTGAAAATGTTTTTCAAACACCCGAAGTTCAACAGCGATGGTGATTTCATTTTTGTTTCGTATTTTCTCCTTAGTGTCAATACATATTTTAAAGAAAAACTCAAAACTCTATAATTTGTATATTTTTGATATTGTACTCCATATAGGTACCAGCCTCAACTCGAAGATAGCGAATCCAAAATCCTCCTTGAAGTGATTTCGCATCCAAACATGAAAGTATTTATGAACAACTTGGATAAAATTGACGCCGCAGTTCATAAAGTTTCAGGGTATGCAGATTTCTTAAAGAAACCCAAAGCTGTAGTTAAGAACCTCTCTGCTCATTCTGGTATGAGCTCAAAGTCAATGAGCTCAATTGAGCCCTTCCTGTCTGAGGATCATTTGGTTAAGAGTCCGATTAAACGTTCCCCTGAGCTCTCGCCTCACTTAACTGCCTCCCCCACAGGGTCGGTTGATGTTGATATTAAACCAGTATCTACTTTGAAAATGAGTCATAGTGAAACCGCAGAACTCAAAAAACAAAATAAAAATGTGCGAACAACTGAAATGCTGAACGCATCTTACAAGGACGAAGTTTCTGTGACTAAAGATCGAAAAAAGAGAGAAACTGTTAAACAGCATGATCCTTCAGTATTTGAAATTTGGGAAGGACGAGCATATTGCTTGCAAAAAGTTGACATTGAATTACCAGCAAGTATTTCTAACAGTGTACCAAATATTCAGACCCTATGCAAGCTAATTTCCAGGGAAAGCGGAAAGGGTTAACTTCAGCGTGACTATTAGTTAAGTGCAAAGTGAAAGCTCTGCTTATGACATTTGTGTTTGTGCTATGCATGTATGTAATGTTATTTTTTTATTATGATGTTGTAAAATGCCAAAACATTCTCACAAATATTATTTAACCACATTCTACACTATTTATTCCAAAAAATAACACATTCCAATTACTATAACAGTGGTAGATGTACACTTAAATTTTGCATCTTAATTAATTATTATTATAGTATTTTTTCCAGTAAACTGTAACTTTAAGTATAATATTTTAATAAATGTACGTAACAGTTTTTAATTATGGCGAGCTCAATGGTATGTTCACAAGTAGTAAGCATAACATAGTATTATAGGCATAAAAACATAAAGAAGTGAGACCAGAGCATTAATGTCAGTGAATGGTATACTGGAAACATTAATGCTCAACTATAATGGTGGACAGAATAACTCATTCATCAGTGTGAGTAGACAATACATAAAAACAAAATCTTTTTCCATGGCATATGTATAATACCTATAAGCTATATTTTTAAGCCAGATTCAAAAAGGTACTAAGTAACCAAACTAATGTCGTAATATTTGAGATAATGTTTGATTTTTTATCGTAGCTACCACGGTAAAAAGTTTTACTCAGCTAAAGGAACATCTTTGTCGTATTGGCATTAAAGTCATAAGTAATAAATTGAATCTTGAAAGGGGGAAAATGCATGCACGCTCAACATTTGGCATCTCAATATATGTACAGGATGAGGTAGAGAAAGAAAATACCTACTCAACTAGACCCTAAATACATCACTTGTTTTCATCTTTGAAACTGCAGGAGTATTCGATGGAGGACGTAGATGGCTAGCCTCAAAATCACAGTAGTAAATGAAACCAATGAAACCAAATAATTAGTACAGAACAATATTCCAACTTATGTAAACAGGTAGAAATAACGCAATTTTACTTTCTACTTCAAAAGTCCTAAACTAGGTAGGCATGTTCATAGAGTATTTGTCCAATCAGTTCCAGCACTGACACTGACTGAGACACTTATTCGGGCCATCGTCAATCGTATCAATAAGGTCATACTGAGACTGCATTATATTGTACACATCGTATGAGCAAAACCTGATCTGGAAATAAAAGTAGAATCCAGTTTACAATTTTTATACATCCAGCACAATTTTTTAAACCTTCAAAAATCCCAACAAATATTAGGTATCGACAAACGATGAATTCGTGAATATTTTGAGTCGAACACGGTAACAAGTAAGAGTATATATAAAGCTAACATCCTATCATGGGCGCTATGCCCAAATGATAGTGTAGGTGAATAATAATATAAAGCTAACATTTCTAAAAATTCGCTTCTAGCAGTGCATTCCTTAGTTAGAATCCTTAGCGAACAATAGACGCAATAAAATTCAGACAGAAAATTGAATGTTCTATTTCAGAAAATTAACCGATAATTCTTTCAAATAGCACAAAACTAAAATGACTACCGTAAAAATTTTGTACACGCATACAAGATGACATTATATTTGACGTGAACAATTTTGAACATCGACTAATATTGCATTAACAGTCTATCATAAATTGGGTTGATAAATATTTTCGGTAAGTTTAGATTTCAGGTAACTGGAATAATTCTAAATTTAAAACCCTATGTTAAATAAAATGGCATATTTTTGTTGCCTTATTCTCTCATTTCCACTTTTAAAATATAGTCGTATAAGATTCCAAATCCCAAAGATAAAAATAGTAAAACTAACTGGCAGAATAGATTAACGTAAAATGGAATGCCACTAACACTGATTACTTTAATTTTGGCAATATTACTTTTGAAAGTAGCAGCTTGTTATTATTATTATCGGAATTGGTTTAGCGTACTTGTACTTGTTAGGTATTTGTAAGTTTAGGGTTAGTTATTTTGAAAAGCGATTGAAGATAAGAGGTCACCTTAAAAGTAAGATTTTATAGTTATTTTAATCGTACAACAGTGCTCCTTTGCACAATTAAATAATAAAAGTTTATACAAAGCGTGCTACATGTATATATTTTTACATCTTAATTACAAGTTAATACAGCGAATTATGACTAAAGTATTAGAAATCAAATAAACATTAACACATTTCAATAAACGTTACTTACTTATATAACAATGAAATCAGTTTAAAATATAGTTAGCAAACTCAAAAGTATAAAAGTTTCGAACAAGTCTAACGTTTCAATCTGTCTGGTTACATATTTCGATACAAAATCGTACACATTCAATGAACTCAGATAAATTATCACTAAGCATCTCACAAAATTTGGCATCATTGGTTAAGCTGGATTCAGAATTTCAAACCTGGTGTGACTTAAAAAAAAATGCAAATAATAAAAATAAATTTATAAAAACATACAACGATGCTTAGATTTATTAGATTGAATACGTTAGAGGAACGACATAATAAGTTACAAGTATAAAAGCCATTACACTTATTTATACAACGGGATCAACTATAGTTTATGGCAGTATATAAATTATGGTTCTACGCTATCATAAATAAAAAAGTCCGGGCGATTTAGGAGTGAGAAAAAAGACGAAGGTAAGAAGATTTGAAATAAAAGAAATAAATGATGACACTTCGTTTGTGCCAATGAGCTACATCAATTATAACTTCCTACTAAACAACAAGATATTACACGGTATCAATCTTTCTTATTTGAACTTGAAGGTAAGAATAGTGTATTATTATTGTGGGTCACAACTCGAATTTTTTTAGCTCGTGCGTGTATTATACAATAAGTATAAATGTGCCACTCAGAGTAATGAGCTCGACGGGCGTCTTAAAAAGAATGAGCTTTCACAATTTCATCCTATCATGTAAACATAGTCTTATACTCAACAGACAAACTAAAAATTGTACCGACCGCGAAAAAGTGAAATACAGTAAAACGGTCTAAAAATAAAATAGCCAATAGCATTAAGGATCTGCGGATTAGAAAGTACTAATCACAGATTTTAATTACATTATTATAAATAATATAGGAATATCATAAATAACCTATCAATACCTGATTAATGATAAGCATAAAGTAAATGAAGTAATAATACCTGAATACCTACTAGAAATTTTTAATAATTACAAGGGAAACTTACTAAATAGTGATTTTCAGGAAGGGTTTCTACGTTCAGTCAAATTATCATTCTCAAAGTAGCTACATATCATTAAAATATTATAGCTATTGCCGCAACACATCTAAAAAGTTTTCTCGATTTAATCTCATTCTAAAATGGTTTTAAAAATTCAACTTTTATGCCATGTATTCCATGGTCCTGCGCCCCATGTCAAAACGTAAGAATAATATCAACGTCTCATTATTATTATATGCACTAGGTCGAGATAGGTTAAAATTTCAATTAATACTGTTACTATTTTAGAATTTGTTTTAGAATTTGATTGCTATCAAAGGAGAGATGACAGAGTGCGAAGAGAACTTCAATTAATTTTGTTTCGATTTTTGTCTTTAATATCAGCACGCTGATCATCCATTCGACCTTCTTGAAGACGAGCAATCAGGGAAAAAAAATCTTCATCAGGGACAGTAGGACCTCTTTGAGCTGCCCCTGTCATCTCTTCTGGTAACAAACTTCGTTGATCTTCGATTCTAGAACCCTGTTTAGCCAGTGTTTTATTAAACGTGTTATATATATATTTAAATTTAAAAGTGAAAAACGGAGTGGCCTAGACCAAAATCAATAGTTGTTATAAGCACTGAGCACTAACCTGGCAGCGAATGAGCATATCAAAGAACTGGTCGTCTGGACTAGAGGGTTCCGCTTCAGGAAGACTGGCTCGCTGTTCATCCATTCGCTTTGACTGCATACCCCATATCATATCCAGCAAGTCATCTGTTGCATCTGAAACCCCAGCACAATTATTATACATTTAGAACTAATGCCAAATCGGCTGCCAGGAATACAAATTAAATTGAAAGATAATATAATGGCTGGTACGTTATAATCGGTTGATGTAGGATGTAGTGGTGTGTATTAGTAGTAGATGTATATACACCAAATGCATAAATTCAGCGATTTTACCAATTGAATTTAATTTGTAGGTATCTAAATTCTGAATTCTTGTACATAGGTGGTTCGTAATAAACTTTACAGGAGTTAATGTTTGTGGTATCAACTTTTAGGCAATGAAGTCCATCATGTATTACGGACTAAAAGAATGATCATGAACCAGCGATGTTCAGATTACATGTTTTTACTAACGTCATATATATTGGGACATATCTGGTCCGGCCCGGTCTTCGGACCAGGCCATATCGGACCAGTAAATCTACAAAACATTTTACTGGCAAATAAGGTACGGTGTCCACTCGTACCCAATTCACTGGTACTCTAACAATTTATATCCTGCGAATTAACAACAAGAATACAACCATAGTTTTATTTTTGTAATGTATTAATTCATGTTTTACGATTATACTCGGGTTGTTACTTCGCAGGATGGATAATAATTCTTCGGATTCAACTGAGACCAGGGTACGTTGGTTATGGTACGAGCGGACAGCCAACCAAATATTACCTAAAATCAGTTTTTGACCGGGATCTTACGTAAAGCCAAGCACATATTACTCAAAATGAACATTTCTCTATTTAAAGAAAATAGTGAATAAAACAAAATTGCCACACCAGTCACTTTTCTTATTTTTACAGCTCAAACATTTCGCATACTCACGAAAATCTTGTCTGGTCCTCGGACCAGACCAGACCAGACCAGATTTCCTTGGTCCGGACCAGACCATTTCGATCAGTAGATAGATAATTTAAAACCTACTACATTAGTCCTACAGGAGAGTTACATATACCACCACTACTATCACTATGCTACTAAATTTTCAAATTTAGGAAGATTCATACGACCACCAGCACCAGATTAGGTTCATATAGCCAAACAATAATTAAGTAAAAATTAAACATACTTTTCTCCGCTGGAACAGCATTTTTTGACATTCCAGGGGCTGGAAGGCTATTGGCCCTGGTTGGAAAAGGTTTGGATTTCTTGTCCTTATTTTCTTTGTTCAGCATTCGCAAATGATTATGGTGATGTTGATTAAAGGATCCTTGAGACACTAAAGGTCCTTTTGTGACAGCCGGCAGCTTAGCTTCTTCCGGCATAATGCATCTTTGATCGTTCATTCGCTCTGCCTGCACACGACTTAACATATCAAAGAAAGCATCTTGACCTTCTTCTTCATCTTCAGCCTCAGAACCCTTGGAAACATTGAGAACATCACTTAGTCCACCTTTATTTAGCTTGCTTGATTCTTTTTTAAACAAAACATGTCCAACGGAAAGCGATCTTTGAGTTCGTTTATTGCCAACAAGCCCTGCCGCAGATGCTGAGCTAGTTGAAGCTGCTTCAGGAGTCATACGAATTAAATTCATTTCTTCCATTGACTTTCTTCTACTTGTAGCAAACTGTCGTTCTTCACCGGGGGATAGTTTGATATCATCGTCTGGTGACATATTCAAAACCTTCCGAAGGTCAGTGACGTTCATTTGTGCTGTCGACTGTCCCATTTGATCACCAAGTTCTTTCGATATAATTAAATGCTGCTTAGCGTATAATAGTGCCTGACGATGTTCTCCCATCGCTGAGTGAGCATTTCCCAAACTCCAAAATGCTCGACCTTGAGAATTAGAATTAAAAAATACTGTTAAAATAAAGTACCAATGATAAAACTATGATTACCATACCTATGAAGAGTACATATAATTTTACAAGTATCTACTTTAATAATATCGTTTCCTACCTTCACCGACTTTGTCTTGAAGCTGCTGAGCAATTTGTAGATGGCGCAAATGGTATTCGATGGCCTTTGAGTAATCTCGAAGCAGGGTATAAGTATTTCCAAGACTGTAACATGCTTGAGCTTCTACGGCTCGATCACTCAATTCTTGTGATAGAAGGAGGGATTTCCTATAATTTTTCAACAACAGTATGGGTCAAAACCAATTATTAACATTTTTGCACATGGTCGGGGTTGGCCAAAAAACAGAATGTAATCAAAAGTGCAAAGTACACCTAGAGTGGTATTTATTTGGGCCCATTTATTTAAATGTTAAATCTAGTTATGTCTTGCTATCTCTGAATTCACTGCTTCGATGTTTCACTCTTTGCATTGAATAATCACTAAAGGTGCTGTTTTCATGTATGCTATTTGTGGACAATAAATCATTATTATTATTATTATTATTATTTAACTTGGTAGTGAAAACTAGCAGTCTGTGATGAAAATATTGGCAATATGATACTTCCTGCTTGTCATACGGGTTTTAAAGCTGGGTTGTATACACTTGAATCATCACCTCTCCTGTTAATTGACCTTTATTACTAGTTGACAACAGAGGCAAATGTTGGCACAGAACATATATTGTGTTGTTGAAAATTGTTTATGAGGCAAAAGGGTACTGCTAAATTTTAGTACGTCCTTAGTCCGAATATAGAATCAAATCACTGTAGTGAGCGTGAGAGAATATTTTAGAGTATTACCGAGAAAACATTGCACCTGCGTTTGACCTTTTAGGCCTCGGGAGAAGGAAAAAGTTAATTAATGTTGTATGGGCTGTTACCAAATCGACTCAATGAATAAATTATTATTATTATTACTATTATAATTAAATTTATTATCAAGTATGTGCGCCGACTGCTGAACTGTAGTGTAAGTATGCTAATAGTAAGAGTAAGAGCTTATACCTCAAGGATTGTTACATAGCTTGTACACATGCTTCAATAATTACCCAACATCAGGTTCCGTTTATTGAATAACTGAATTATAGTAAGCACGAATGAACCAGCTAACAATACCTTAAAGTTAAAGCTTTTTTTTAATCCGATTTAATAATTTACATATTCTACTATACAATACTTTTGTACTTACTTATACTGTGTTGCTGCAATCTCGAAGTTTCCTGAGAACACATGTGCGTTTCCTAAGTTCGTATAGGCCCTTCTTTGGGCATTTTTATCTCCATATTCTTTTGCAATCTCCAACCGCTTTTCATGAAACGAAATAGCTGCATCAAAATCACCGAGAAGATAATGTACATTTCCAAGATTACCACAAGCTCTTCCTTCTGCACTGCGATCGCCAGCCACCCTTGTTAGATCTAAATTCCGTCTAAAACAATAGCACATAAAAAACAGTAATGATGAATGACTCGACTAACGTCCTGTGGTTCGTAGTACTGTACTCAATACAGACAGCCGTATAATGATAAAACATAATTTTTAAAAGACGCACATACATCCATAATGTATATCGAATGATATTAAAAATTCAGCAGTTAAGCATTCCCCGGGAGGGTTAATTAAGATATGACATTTATATCTAATATCAATCTCAAAATTTTAGCCGCAATTATATACTGCATGAATAGGTAAATATCGTTCAGAGCGCAACTTACCCCTGGGGTAAGATATAGCCAATTAGACAATACTCATTTGTGTTATATTCAATAAAAGCAATGTTATGCATTGATATGGTTCACACTGTTAGTACGTATGATACTGCTCAACTTATAAGAGAGTTTTTAAATGTTTCTTTAGGTAGAGCGAGAATGGAGTTATGTAATAATACTATGAGGGGCCAAGTTGTTTGGATAGGGTAAAACCAATCCTACAATACAATCCCTAGAGTTTCGCAACCTATCTAATAACTGCTACATCCCTGATAGTTACAGAATTAACAATACTGAATCACCGAATAGCATAACCCTTTGCAAAGGAAATAATAATTAAAACAAGACTATGCTGGTCAGTGAACTAACAACACCCCGATACCATCGATATGAAAAACGTCATCTCTGTAACTTAAAATAAACGTCAAAAGGTTATGTCAGAATTTGAAAAAAAGTGTTTTACGCTGAACTGATAGATGATTTATTTCCGAACATACTAAGACAATTCAACTCGATTTAAGATTACATATTCTAAACTCAGCCTAAGCACAGCATCCACTCAAGTTCCTTTGAAGAAAGCAAAAACAATTTATTCCCACTGATACATGTCTAACATGATTTTTTACGCTTCATTGTTTGAAGACCTGTTGTACTGTAGGAAAGCAACTTCAAAGTATTTTGGTCCTAGCCATTCATTCTCCCAACCGGACAAATTACGCTATATCATCAAAGAAGGATGCTTATAATTTTATTTTTGTATGCCAAAATTTTCCTGAATTTGATGAGTCACTGCTACTTCAAGTATCGATTAGATGCAATCTCAGGCTTTATCCTACCGTGCGTGAAGGACGAACTTTGTACTGTATGAGAAGCCCAAGAAGCTGAATTGAGCTCTTACGTAAAACGTAAGTGAGAATTCAATCACTCAAGATTCAAGAGTATCTCCCTATACATATCTTGTGATACGTGTGACTAAGCAAGATGAATAATTTCGGAGAAATGCTACATAAAAAAACCCTTGTGACTATTCATGGCATGCACTTCGAATCTCATTTAACTCAGAATAACTAAAATATAGATAGAACATAACAATGTTATAAGATACGAGTCAACACTAATTTTCAATATACTCTGATTTAAAATTCTCTTCCTACATATTGTAATGCACGCGTCAGAAGTCTACGGACAAGGTAAAACGAAGAGACGTATTACTAATATAATACTAAGCTTTAAACAGGCTTCAAACCACATGTTTACATACAGGGGAAAATTATTTGAAATGTATGTAAATAAATACGAAGTACATAATACAGCACACGTAATGTGCTGTACACAAGCTTCCCACTTATTCCCCTCTTGTATGATATAATGTTATGCTTACAAATGATAGGTTCTAGCTGGCTACATCACATTGACAATAAGAACACCTCCGTGGAAGATTATTCAGCTGCATCAAGCATTAACTGAACAACCAATTTATTATTTATTAACCACAATGTAGAGATGCTCCAACAACACTAGTTGCTTCAAATGTCTCTTCTTCCTTTGTCTCACGTTCATGAACAGTATCTGGACGAATAGACGGAATTGAGGATGTTTACTTAGTGCCTAGACCATGGCTTCGAAAACATTGTGTACAAACAAACGGCGATTACGAGAATCTTATGGCAGTCCTCGAATCTGGATATCATCGTTTACTTAACCCTGGGATGAATATCAGCAGAGAGTTTTATGTTTGCACTGCACAGTCAGTGATGAGAAGCTCAATCTGTATCAACCTAACTCAGGTGTGTTACTCCGGGTTAGCGAAATACACGCTAATACTTTCTAATCGATCAATTCGTACGCGTTCCTTTCCTATTTTAAAACTATTATCATTTCACCAACCCAACGTTATAAAATGTACTGTGTTACTCCCATCCTAGTTCTTTTCACAGTTTTCTCAAGTGTCAGGAGTGCTCCATTAGAAATTATCGAAGATGAGGACAACGCGGGTAAGTTGGCGTTTTAAGAACTTCCTACATTAAGTAGAATAAAGAAGACATTCATGCCTTTGTAACATGACTGGGTTTGCCAATTTACTAGAATGTTTGAAAATCGAGATTTTAATTATTCTATTGAATAATATTCGAATGTTCACAACTTTCGCAGTCTCAAAGCTTCCCCTATGGAGTGGAATTACATATCCAAATATTTTTATTATTTTTACATGTATATAACGCATAATACACCAAACGGATGGCAATTATTTTTTCTATAGACAGTACTCCGTCGATATAAATTTAAATTGTGATCAAACTATGTAAATTTTATGGATTTGATCTTGACGATTTTTTTGCCTTCTTGGATTTTAACGTTCGCATCAGAAATTGCCGTTCCAAGGTCTCCTAAAATTCAAGGATCGCAGATTGAATATTTGGTCTTTCCGGTTGGATACGATGTAAAAAACTTAACGTGTGAAGTCGAAGGAATACCTATGCCCAAAGTCATTTGGCTAAAAGGCGGAATAGTAAGTTTTGAGAATGTTTAATAATTTATTATAGCTTGATTGTATCGAACATTTTCTCCTACTTGAGGTTCAGGAATTGAGAAAAAGCCTATACTAATAGCATGATATTACTGCATATTTATCGACAAACTTTTATTAACACTTTTAAACCAAACTCACAAACTTCGCCAAGCTGGCGAATCACATCGGAAAAAAATTGTGATTACTGTTTAAAAGTTTAAATTAATGAATAGGAAGTGGAGCATCAGACTCCACCACTACAAGAGGATTTTGATGCAGAAAAGGGATTATCAACTCTTACATTTCCAGAGAAAACATTACTGAACCAGGATAATAATACAACACTGGCTGGAAACTACACCTGCGTTGCAGCAAATTTTATAGGAAGAGCAAAGAAAACCTACATACTATCATTCTCAGACATCCAAGAAACTGAAATGGATAATACTTCAACAATCACAATGACGACTTCATTCACCACAGAAACGACATTGCTACCATAAAATACTATCGTTTTAAAATGTTCAAAAAAATGCCATATTTCTCCTTTGCTGTAAATATAAATTCTACAAGCAATACAAAAATGAAATTTAAAAAGAACAAAATAAAGTTTACTTTCTTAAATTAATAAAGAAATCCGTAAATAAAATGTGTTTAAAATCTCTTTCTTGATTTACTTACTCGTAATATTCCAATGCCTTCACCAGACAAGTCTTAACTTCTTCAGGAAATTCACCTGGATCTTGCTGTCCTAGTCTACCAACATGTTTTCCTTTCGCATGATAAGCATTTCCTAGGTTGTACAAAGCTCTTGCTTGTCCAATTTTATCCTCTAATTGTGTAGTGATGTCCAAATGTCTCTTGCAGCAGAGAATAGCTTCGTCGAAGCGGCCCATGACTTTTAACGTATTTCCTAAGTTCCCAGACGCTTTGGCTTCTCCAAGTTTGTCTCCCATCGTCCTGCAGTAAATATACACATATTACCTCCTGTTCTTAGCTTTGGAGCTTAGGTAGTGCCCAAAAATGAAAATTAAAATACCCAGTAAAATTCGCTTTTGCATCAGTATTGAAAAGCACATTTGAAGCAGTGCACCGAATTTCCAACGCACGGCTAGCTGATAAATTTTACTAGGTATTTTTCAATCTTACTTTTATCAGTTTTCCATCTTTCCCGTTTACAACATTCATAATAGTGTAATAATACTCAACCCACCCCACAGTAAGTGGTTGGAGTATGTTGTAAACGGTTCAGCGGTTAGAATCGCAATAGTAAAGTAATAATTATTTTATTATTAGGCTAGGAATACAAATTGATTGTACCATGTTTACTTATTATTTCCCATGTAATTCTTCACTGTACAATGAAATGATTAATAAAATACGAAACTCCAACGCGTATGCGTCTTCCCCCAATAATTACATAATAACAATCCAAAAACAGAATAATTTGGAAAGTTTCTGAAAAAGATAGTCGCATGCGCCTTTATAGTTTGCTAATGAGCGACTAAAAAATACATAAACCGGATAATGTGCTATAATTATTTAATAATGTCGTAATATTTAATTATAATTACACAGGTTTATATTAGTACCCTAATATATTTCCACCTGGACATAATTATTTGGCTAACTTTTAAAAACTTTTTACTGCTCATGAGATGAAAAATACATTATAGTTCATTACTTAAATCAATCTAGAGTTTTTTAAAGTTTATCCATCCCCTACAAAGCATGTCAATTACTTTGGAAAGGTAAATAAGTTTAATTATGTCACTACTTGACATGTACATACATTTACTATGAATGGAAAAAAAGCATAATTTTACGAAAGAATTATTAGACAAAAATATGAACATTTTATACACCGGGAAATTTAATTACTACGTTTTATTAGCAATAGTTATAATTTAATAAAAATCACTGCACTACATTTTATTTATTAAAGCAACATGAATCAAGGCAAGGATTGCACCAGCAATAGGTGATAATGCAATACAAAAAATTCATAAAATACAATACGCGTACGCCTTTACTCAGTTTCAGGGACAGAACACAAGCAGGTGAACGGGTACAGTAACCGGGGCGGAGTAGTACTTCGAAATATATTAAAATTATACTATACTGACTACACTATACGTGGCTCAGCAAAAATAATACTGTCACACCTGGTGATACAAGCAATGAAAGTCCACAAAATCTTACCTAGCCATAGTCAGATCGTGTTTATGGTAATTCATTGCCTTTCCATAATCTCCCAAATAAAAATAAGCGTTTCCAAGTTGCGAATAAATCGCACTTAACGTCTTCATATCATCTGTTCCAGCTTGAATAGCAGCCTCAAAAAACGCTACTCCTGAGCGACAATCCCCAGATTTGCACAACCTCTCGCCTTCCAATGCCAATTCTAGGCACGTACTATTGTCCAATCCAGCCTGTCATCGCAGTAAATTAAAAATAAATAATAAATCAATTGAGCCATAACGATATAACGTTACGTTAGTAATACGATGAGACCGGATAGCTGCACTTAAAGATTATTGTATGCAATGTAAATGCATCGTAATGAGAATTTACGAAATAAATGATTATATTCAACTAAATTAATTCTGTATTTAATACAACTAATAATAATTCCTAACTGCTAAAATAGAATTCGGCAATTGTAGTTTCACAACAGTTATCATTAAGATTTGGCCTGAATTTGTATGACCATTCGTTATTTTCAAATTATGGGACTCCAAAATTATGTATTTGATTATTGGGTTTGTTTTGTCAAAATCTGCGGCGCTAATGATCAAATAATTACACAGGTCAAATCAAATCGAGCATTTTTTAGTTTTGCAGACGAAATCAAGCATCAAAAGCAATAAAAAGGCACAAATTAATTTTGAAAAACTACACAATCTAATGCCGTGCACTGATTGAAACAAATAATTGAGTGAAAAATTAGAAACATAATTAAGATGGGCAACGCTAACATATATTTTAATGAATGATGATGCAGATCTTCATACATGGCGCTACTCTCTTTTATTAGAAAGCTTTGAGTATAGTACAGTACATATACCTACAATTTTTAGATAATTATAGGTTGTCGAGATATGAATGTTTCAAAAATATTCTATTACAATACAGATCTACGCGCATAAAGTATACGAGATTGAAGAAACTGAAAACACTGGAGAATAGAGTGACTGGTAAGAAGAATCTCACTTGTCCTTACTTGAGGTATAGTTCAATTGGGAATTCAAAGGATGGTTAAATAATACTAAACTGCAAAAACAATTATAATCTACAATCTACAATGCACAAGATCACTTCGTAAGAAACTAGATTTTACAGAAAACGAATGACCACAGTAAAAGCTGTACAGACAATAAGAACAAGTACTGTACTGTGACCATAAGTGTACGATAAATACCTATCACCTATTTTGAATAAAACTATATAGGTACTAGTACGTAATAAGCACATAGTTAATTATTAAGAACGAAAGAATAAAAAGGTACTAATTACAACAAGTCTATACATGTTATCATGCTATGTTGAGTTAGGCGCTTACAAACAATTGATCTGGCTCACAAAAATTTTAACTATAATTATTAAATAGAATATTGGATATATTAAACATGTAGACAAATTAACTTTTACAAACATTAAACAACGGTACACAATTTTACTTACAAATCGACGGTACATACCGAAACCGGTAGTACCTTACTATTTCGTACCTCGCTAGCTGGTACCCTCAAATTCGTATACCTTGCTATATTTCGTCCCGTATAAACTAATTGTACCCTACTTTGATTATATGATATTAAATGCCAAATGTCAGAATTATTACAATAGATTTGAAAAATATCTTAATATTTTTCGGTATTTCCAATCCGAATGCCTTTGATCTTCTTCTTCGTCTTCCATATCCCCAGATGTCAGATCCGAATCTTCATTTTCGAGTTTCGAATTTTCACAAACCATTGTGATACGATATTTTTACCAGCAGAACTCAACATTCGCCGCTCGCGACGTCATTAGGCTTGAATTGGATCTAAACTTTACCAGCTGAACATACCCTCAAACCTCAAATGTTGCTGCCCCCCCCCCCGGCAGGGGGCGCCACTCGCCCTATGCTTTAACATTCCCGTAATGTTCAATAAAATTTTCTGGAGTGGTCCCCCGGGTACTAACGACATGGGAGGTTCCAGGGTATGGCTGTACAATCGAGATGTCATGTCGCCCTTCCAGCTATGTATATGCTGATTTTAAACTGACTTGTTTCACTGCTTACCTACTACAAGATCTGCACTAACTTAACTTATAAGATTATTATTAGTATACATACGCATTAATGTACAAAGGCTATACAGGCTATAATAAGGCCTAGTATACAGCTATTGATGTTCTACTCACCTCTCATACACTTCAGCCCAAAGCAGCAGAGTCGAAAGCATGTCAGGACTGACTGCCGCCAAAGATGCCGAACCAAGACGATCAACAATACCAACATAGGCTCTCATGATATACAATACCTACTCAAACATGCTACTTACTTGTATTTTGCAATTTTTATCATTATGTTTGTTAAAAATTATCAAATCTTACTCGAAAATAATCACAATTCGAAAACATTAAGGTGTGATATGCATGGATTGTCATATTATCAAAGTAGAAGTAGGGTATAATTCGTGTATACGGGACGAATTGGCGGGGTACGAAATAGAGCAGGGACGAGCTGGACGGGTAAGAAATACAGCAGGGACGAACCGGCAAGATACGAATTAGAGGGTATCAATTGGCGGGGTACGAAATAGCAAGAAGGTACGAACGGGGTGCTAATCCAAACCGACACAGTAAAAATATTTATATGCATTAAGCATTTAATATAGTTAGTTGGTGTGTACCTAATACGAAGGTTAACACTGTTTACAGTCTTGTATATTTGTCAATTGTTAAGGTGATTGGAAATTAAAAATTGGAAATTAGTACTTGAATATATTCTCCAATGAAATACAGTTGTTTTAGGCACCTCGCATACAACATATTTCGGACGAATTTCGTCTGATGAAGCCACTATAAATATTTCGTGTTAAGCGCTAAGTAAGACGGATTTATTCTTACTAAAATGATGAATTCTCGAATAATTAGAAGTCCAGTGTTGGTTTATGAGCTGTAAGTACAGATAAATGTATAGTACCAAAGCTCCCAGACAGACCTATAAACAGTATCTAAATGCGAAGCTAAATCTTGATGTTTATGTCTCGCGCAAGTGACAATTCTTAGCTACCGGGTGACGGGTGACACAATGGAAATATCAGGTATTGCTCATGCACTCCCTCATCGTGCCAGGATCATCCTGAAGCACGTCGAAAAACCATGATTCACGATGTCGCCATAATAATGATGAATTCTCATATTAGGCAAATGCATTACTACAGGAATTATGGCGATGCATGCTCATTTATGATTATGGTAGGCATGATTATGCGTATTTACTGGACCTCCTTCCCTGCCTATCAGGGGTACTATGCAGATTATTTACATACTAGGTAGATAATACGAAAAATAAAGGTTTGTAAAACGTGGGCTAAATAGCTGGTATATCATATCGGTAATACTGATATGCTACAAGCAAATTGCACAACTTCGACTACAGCAATTGCTTACTACCTACACCCCATGCACCGAAACCGAAACATTTTTCGTAACTGCAGGCTCTCGCTGAGGCTCATACTGGCGAATATTAATAATTTTTGTAGCCCTGGTAGGGAATTTCTTAACCCAATCGCGCGATTAAGCCAACTACTTATGTAAACCGGTAATTTAAATTGTCACTTGCAATATACATACTTGCAGGCTGCAGCAAAAGGATTCCGAGTAATTGTTTAGACAGAACACTAACCAGTAGCTTAGTTAAATATAATTTATGCGTGATTTTATCGTTAACTTAAAGAATGTGTCTTGCATCCCTCTAAAGTTAATCTTGTTTATATTATTTTTCAATTATTACCCTTTCGTATTATTAATTTTAGCAATCTCGTACTACTTCGGGACTGACTTAAAAATCAAATGAAAGATTAAATAAATATTAGCAGTAAACTAACTTTTGTTTACATTTTGCTTTGCTATAGAAGATTCTCGCACCTTCAGCCTAATCGTCAAAGGCGTTATAGGATAGCCGCTGCTATCGCGCAATTATAAATACATATAAATATAGGGTTTGGTTTTAAGATTTTGGCATATTTAAGTTAAGTTAAGATGTATGTCACATATATACATGATGCAGCACTGATAATTGTAAATAAAAATGTAAATACCTAGGCACAAAATGGCTAAATGTTACTCACTATATAGAACATAACATATATCAGTCAGTGGACTAGCACTAAAAGCAGGTACTAAACGTGATACGACACATAAAAGGGAACATGACAGTGCTTAGTATTTATATTTAAATACCTGAGAAACTAAGTATTTAGCATCTAAGTGATTTATTTTTAAATACATAGCATTTATAAATAATTCCCTATCCGTTCAAATCAGTGGAACAATCAGGGAACTGACTAACGGAGTTCACATTTTAGGGATATGCCACAAATTATGCCATCCAAAAAAGGCTAGATATTCTAGATTTAGGACCGACTCTTTGCATTTTTTTGGCATTACGTGAAAGGCTATCTTTAACATTGAAAGCCATAATATCCGTAATGACTGACTGACCCAACTGATGAAATAATTGGTGACCTATCCCTTATGAAAATCTAGTGGCAAAAACATCATCTTTCAGATGCAGATGCAAATTTGAATCGTTGTTGCAATAACCTAAAGTATTTAATTCTAGAGCTTGCCCAATGACTGTATATAATTGAGCAAAATCAACCGATGGCTGAACGGCAAAGAGCTCTAATTCTAGAAACACGAACTAACTGCAACGAATTAAAAAGTACGAATAAAAATGGTGTAAGTAATATGTATAAATAAATAATAAATTGAACGTCTATGTTGAATGCATTGCATAATATGATAATAATATTATTATGTACATATAATATTATTATGTACATATGACATAGAACTATCAAGTTTAGAAATATAAATTCAAAACTGACAGTTGTTACATTCGGATACTTAAAATTATTAATAAATGCGAAACGCATGTACTCACCATTGCAAACTTATTTCTCACAGGATTGAAATTCAGAAACACTTTTGTATTGTAACACTGTAATAAGACTTGACATTTGCTGAAGGAGGGATGAACGCCACACAGGAGACAACACAAAATTAACAATAAAAATAACTGAGACTGATTACTGAAGGTCTAACTTCAAACTTTACAGTCAACAGTGACTACTATCAACTATATAATTAATTAATATATTTCACGAAGAAAATCCTTGTTATGCAAAATGCTTATGCATAGTATATAGTAATGTGAAATTGTAAATGAATCCGTTTTCGTCAAATTGATCCAGTAGTGATTTAATCCCATTTTCCACACTCGGTACACATTTTAAACAGATGACAGATGACAGAAGCCCCTTAAAGACTTATTAGTTGGACGATTAAACTGCAAAATAACAACGGGTATTAGCTGGTGCAAGGTGCAACGAGGAAAAAATAAAGAGAATCACTATCACCTTTAGTTGACAGTTAATCTGTTGACTAACCGTGTATTAATTTAACGACAGGAAAGAGAAGCACTTGTAGAGTATTAAACTAGAGTAGTAAGTCTTACAGTTGGTCGGTCGTAGGAATAGGAATAAACCGAGGAATCAGGGATTGCGGAAACTGGATCATCAATAAAAATGATCAACAATCCATGAATGATAACTGACAAAGGGGCACTTTGTCGAGTAGGGCGCGTATAAAATGCGATTGCTTCTGCTGCACACCTCCCTATCAATCGGTAGTCAACTTTTATGCACTAACTTTTGAATCCAACTCCGCCAAACAGTCAACATTCAACACACGGTACGTGCTGCTGGAGAAGTGGAGATCTCAGACTGCACTTACTAGTTAGATACTGTGAAGGAACGAGGAAACTCTTTATAAGTTTGAATATTGAATATTGTTTGGACAGTCTGGACTTGAACTGTTCGTAAAGGTATTTTAATATGAATTTGTGTGTCAGCGTGTTAACTAACAGTTTATTATTCTTACAAAGTATAGTATATTTTCTAATATAAACACTTGCTTTCGTGAATTTTTCAGGATCACTTTGAATCACCTCTGGCCTCTGATTCTTCCCACTTAAATTCTTTCGTGGATCACTCAGTTTCTGTTCTTTGGTGTTTCTAGATCTGGACACAGATATCTCGACTCGTTCATCTTTCGACTTCCAACCTCGGCATCACACAGCGTGACTAATTAGCTCCAGGTGGTTAATTTGTTCGCTTAATTTTACCCATGGAGGAAAATAAGTTGGAATTCTTAAATTCCATCGGCAAAGACATTGGTAAGTTTAAATATTTAACTTGCAATTTAATTAAGTGCATGAAGGACTTTTATGGAATGGTGGTGTAAATGTTTTTCAGGACTTTAGGATGGCAATAGCATTCGTAAAATTTGAAATAACTTCTGTTACTGGTAGCTAGTAAGTTGAGTTGAGAGATGTTGGGAAACGCAATTTTTATATGCAGGAAGAATTTGGTCATGACTACTATGACTATTATTCGTGCAGGCGCGTTACATTTTAACATACTCAGCCGAAGAGGAACCTTCCGAAAGTTTGCGATATTATATTTACCATCTGTGGATGCTCATACCATTATATGTAAATAACAATACTGTATATATAACTGCCATATATAATTACATATATATACATCTTCTCGGACTTGGACTAGGACTACTACTTTATACTTGTCACACAGCTGTAGCTGTATGAGTTATTTTTTGGGGAAGTATTACACTGCATTAGTGCATATACACGAATTACCTATATACAGCTGACTACAGAACTGGCTGTCTCCAGTCGCTATACCCTCTCCAGCCTCCCATTTATGTGGTTCCTTTGAGGCTGGAGTTTTTTAAAGATAATATACACAGCGTACATGCATATTTGTGAAATTGAACTTGTGTTTGTCCTTGAGGGTGTCAAATTTGACATCGACTTCTTTTTTTATTTTCGCCTTACGTGCAGAATTTTAGTATTTGTCTCTTTTCATCCTTGCTGCCTTTGGATATGACTATGCGAAATAAATATGTAGGCACTTCGAAAAGATGAGAAAGAAGGCTTAATTAAATTACATATGACAGTATTACAGTTACTATCGATTGTTCTCATACTTATGGATGAGTCAGTAAGCATTGACAAGGACTAACAAAGTTTTACGGAAACAGTATTTGTAAGGCTGGTTACTGGATACGTTTCAAAAAAAAATGTAATAGAAATACTAGTAAGTAAGTCACTGTCAACTGTTGCGTGGATTTTTATAGCATCACATTAGACGTGTGCATAACCTTTTAACTCACCTTTTCATCCCTCCCCCCCCCATAAAATCACGACACTAGTATTAATCCCTGACACCTCTGGAAATGCTTATTTAATATCTTAAGTATAAGAAGCACTGAGCCTGAGAAACGCCCTTACAAATTTAACATAGGAGGGATACCATCTGAAACTCTGACCTCTGGGGTTTTGAAATGTTAAGGGATCCAAGATTACACGCACAAATGCGTTGATTGTTGCAATGCAGTGGTGTGTTTTATAGGTAATTTTTGTGAATGTCTTCCAACCACGCATAGTAAAATCGTTTACACAATGTGAAATGATAAATGAACAACAGACATGGCAAAAGGTCGAATGCATTTAAATTATATCTTCTCAGTGCATGACAACGCATGATTTCAATAAGGTTTCCAAGAACAAGTCAATGCTGGTTTTTTTGAAAATCTGGAATCATTTCTGGAATAGACTTTTTTAAAGAATAAACATAAAAAATCCTGAAACCATGTATTTCCATTCCAGCCATAAAGAGCAGACAAATTACCCTAGAATTTTTTCAGCGATGCTAAGTAGACATGATATATAGGGTTATTCTAATTTTAGATCCCCCTAGAGAGCTGCCAACCATTACTTGATCCATAAAGTGTTGTTTCCCTTCCTGTGTGCACACTATTAGCAAAAGAATAGGAGCGCGAAGATTGGTGGTTTTGGAGTATGAGCTAAAACAATATTCTACTAATTTCTGATTTATGCTGGCAAGGTAGTGCCGTCAGTGGAGAATCAAAATGACCCATATCCAATTTGACGTAGTTGAAAAACGACCCATCTATAACATAATGCGTGTGACGCAGCACATATTGAGTCGTAGCTCCTGAACCACTGGTCGTACAAAGGTGCAAGTAGTACATACCCGGCAAGGGTCTATATCGCGCTGTATCGGCAGACCCCTCTGGAAATTTTTTGCGCAATGGTAAATTCTAGACCCCCCCCAAATTGGAAGGTCCACAATGTTAAAGGGATAGGTCTACTTTTTTTAGACCCCCCTGGGAAGATTCGAGGTTGCCGGGTATGAAGTAGTACCAATAGATGCAGAATGACGTGGGGAATTCAGAACCAGGGGGCTATTTAGAAAAACGGGCAACCCCAGCCTAAAAATTGAGATTCTCAAAATCCAAAAACAGAAAATCTGGGAAAAAAGGGGGCCGCGCGAAGCGCTACTCCTTTTAAACAGCGCAACGCAAGAACGATTAAAAGGTATCAAAAGATGCATAATGAACTAGGGAGTTCATATAAGGTGAGAAACTTGAAGAAATGTTGCGTACAAACTGCCAAGCTTGAAGCGCTTTATAGGGAAAACGTGATAAAAGGAGAGGGAGTGGCGGGGACAAAAACATTATCTGGCGGTGTGGAAGCAGAATAATACCATGCACCCAAAGAAAGAGAAAAAAATTGCGCAAATTTTGATACCCTACACAATAATGTACGACCTATATGACAGATTTGAGAGGAGGTAAAATGTTAAACCAAAGTGAAAACCGCAAAAACACGAAAAAAGTGGGCTAATCGCGACCATAAAATTTTTGAACAGCTCAACGCACGAGATACCAAAATACCGTATTTCCTATATTAGACCACAGGCTTGTAATAGTACACGGACTTGTAGTAGTAAACGGGTCTGCGAGGTCAAAATGTAAAACCTACACGGGTCTGAAATTGTACAGGGATTTATACATAGGCCATGGCCATTGCAACCGCTACAAGGTTATTTGCATTTTCTGTTTTATATTACTGTAAGTAACTGCCATTTTTTATTTGAATAAGTACGTCCTGGGTAAAATATAAAACTTAATTTTGACTTTAGTACGGGTAATTTAAGTAAGTAGTTCTTGTACTGATTATTTTTAAAAATTAATTTTACCTAAAAACTGAATTATTAAAATCAAGTATTAATTAAAAAAATTATTTAGTAACCGGGCATGTATTAATACACGGGTTGGAAGGTCGGAATTTGGTTCATTAGACTTCTCTTGATACCTCGTAGTACCATATTATAGGAAATACGGCACCTTTAGGTATCAATACAAGCAGAATGAACAAAGCAACACCTATAAGAATAATAATCTACAGAATTACCAGACAGGTAGTAACTGCATATCAAACTGCTGCCTGGCGGCAACTGCCTCACCGCAACTTCCTGATAGCTACTGTCTGACGTTAATTGCCTGATGACAACTGCATGGTGACAGTGGCTGAGCTAATCAGCAAAGCCGAATTTTTCAACATGTAGCTGTCATCTGGCAAGAGTTATCTTTCCAGGCCCATGGGAAAACTTTCTGGAGGTATGTAACTGCTCAGTAGTAACTACCCCATGGCTACTGTTTGACAGCAACGACCTAATGGTAATTACCCATGGCAACCCCGTGGTGGAAATTGGTTAAAGCCTGAGCTTCATTGTAACTGCTTGAAGGTAACTGCTGCGAGGCATTTGCCGTCCAGTAGTTGCCTAGCTGCAGCTGCATGGTGAGCTTTTGCCTTATGGCAACTTCTTTACGGCCACAACCTGATAGATACTGCTGGACGCCCAATTCCTAATTGTAATTGCATGGTAGCAATGAATTGCTTGAGAAATTCTGCGTGCCCAAATTTGCCAAATAGTAGCTACCACGTGGCAATTACCTATTATGGCACGTGCCTAAAGCTAAAGTTGAAATGGAGACTGCCTGGGTGCAACTGCCTGATGGTAGCTCTCCCGTCGTAACTGATTCATGGCAACTGTCATGTTGCTACTGGGTGATTACTATTGCTACATGAAAGCTGCCAAATAGCAACTGCCTAGATGGCACTTTCTGATCCCAGCTGTATTGGTGCAACTGCCTTGCGGTCACTGCTTGATGACAACTGGCACTTGACATGTGGAAGACTTCACTAGCAATATGGCAATTTTGTAAATTGCAACAATTGCATTGTGGTAATTGCCTGGTGGTAATTACCAGCCAGCAACTGCCGCAAATTATATGCCTAATAGCATTTGCAGTGGCAACGGCCTGATGACACTTGCTCGCTGAGAGCTGCCAGGTGACAGCCGCTAGATGGCAACAGCTTAATTGTTGCTGCATATTGGAAACTGCCTGATGGAAATTGCCTTGCAGCAGCTTAAAGTTCTTAAAAAGCTGCTACAATGCAGTTGGCCGGAAGGCAGTTGATACGAGAAAGTTGCCACTGGTCAGTTGCCAAAAGGCAGCTGTACTACATGCTTGCAAGAAATTTGCTACAAGACAGTTGTCGCGTAGCAGTTGTCAAAACGGTCGTTCCTACAACGGTATCCGCTAGCCAGTTAACGCGAGGGAAGCTGACACAAGCCAGCTTCCCGCCGGCATATGTCACAAGGGAGGTGCCGCAATCCAGCTATCGACAATGCTGTTGCTACGCGACAGTCTCCATACGGCGGTTGCCACCAAGTACTATCCGCGCCGCGACAAGTTGTTTCCCTCTACGCGGCTTCTCCTAGGCAGCTTTCTCAACACATTTGCTACATAGCGTTGGCCTCAGGTATTCAACGCAGGGCAGTTGCAAAACTGGCGTTTACTACAGACTAGTTGCCTCTAGCCTGCCGGCACTAGTTAGTTAACAAAGAAAAGGTATCTCAATGCAATTGTCCTCGGCGGTTGCACCACTCCTAACGAAACGTTTAAATAAATAAATAATAAATAAATAATGAATATTCATTGGATCGATTTAACCGAAGTTCATACAACCGGACTTAACCAGTCACTGTGGGTGAGGAAATAGGAAGCTACCGCGTTATATCGTCTCGGTCTTTGTACCCTTTCACCTATCCCCGTCCCCTCCTCCACAGTAAAGGAGTCCCATTCCCTAGGCCCCTACAGTAAGTAGTGGTCACTAAGGAGCACCGAAGGAGATTGGGTTTCAAGCAACCATCCAGTGACGTTTGCCGTACAACACCGAGCCGTAAACGATTAGCAGTGGCCGATGATCAAAGCCGGGTCTGAGACTGTAAATTTCGTTACAGTCTGCAGTCCTAACCGCTCACCCAAGCACGCCTGCTTGAAACGTTTAAATACTTTCCTCTTTAAAATATTTACGCCCGTGAACTGCCTCCTACAAAAGACGCAAACATGAGAAGCCAAAGGCAAAACAGATATTCCTGAGGCACAAGAATTTATTCTTTTTTGCAAAAAGCTGTTAATGGATGTATTCCGTTATGCCCAAAAACTTATATTGAGATATTTTAAAAATTATGTTTGGTTAAACCCAAGCCTTTAATATTAAGGACATCGGCGCCTTTTCATGATAGTCAAATAGCTAAAAGTACGAGAAACTAAAAATTAGCTCACATTCACTGCCTTTAGACTGCCACGGGAGGACCAGTTCGACGGCGGTCGCACCATGCAGCAAAGGTCTGGTGTACGTTTGGGTCATCTATGTGATCCCACGTGGTGGAGTGAAAACGAAGGTGAAACGGACTGGTTACTTTTTACGTTAGGCAAAGTTAAAAATAAGTGCACAATGTAAGAATAGCTGGATTTTAACGAAGAGAATGCCGCGTCGGAAAAGAAGTAACGTAGTTGGCGATCAGCGCGTAAGAAACAATCGCAAGGACAACAATAAATGAACACGGAGAGATGAAAAGACACTAGCAACAACACAACATGAAAGAAACGTCCCTGTGTTTGCCCACAAAAAAGGCATTCGAATACTGGAACAATATGTTGCTATCGTAGCCGAAGAAGACAAGGATAAAGCTGGTTGAAATGCAGAAGCAGAAAGTGTGGACGGAAATTGTGGCGAGGACACTGAAAAAGAGGAAATCCACGACACACCAATACAAAAAGAAGATAGCCACCCCAAAAATGACCTCAGAAAAAAGGACGTGAAATGCGAATTTTGTGGGAACTTAAATTTTTTTGAAAAACTACTCCGAGATCGTAAATTTACAAAATTTCGTCAAAAAGACACAGTAAAACTGGGCTCCTTTAACGATTACCGACGTGAGCTCAAACAGTACATAGACTGCAAAAAATGCAATGCAGTGGAACTTTCAAAAGTTTATACGGCAACATAACAGTGCCGTATTATTTAGTATCAACTGCTTAGAAGGGCCGTTTGGCCGCCTGCATAGTCAATTATACCATGTAGTGACCGCAAAGCCGCATCTCCGGAAAGGGATAAAGCTGCGCTATGCTTAACTGTATATTGTTGACCCGGAACTAGCAACGGCACAGCGCTTGGGTATAGTTGAAATTGAAAGATGCTGGCCCCACATCGTGGCAAAAATAGACGCAGCAATACTTGCTGTCAATGACTATACTACAGCAATGAAGACGATAAAGAGTCAAATACGAAGTAACAGACAATCCTACAGGACGCACCGTAAACACTATTTGCCAAAGAACTAGGAGAGGACTATCAAATGTATAATATCAGCACCGCAGCTGATATAGCAGCAGTGTTTGCAAGCTGCACCGGGGGCCCAAGGTGCAACAAAGAATTGTGCATTTACAGTAGAGCAGTTAATAGAACGCAGCGCGAGTCGATACTGGACGCAAATCTTGATTTGCTTGTGTACGCTATAATTCACTTCACAAGTAATCTAACTTACGCATCTCAAATTTACAGCATCCTGCCTACGGAGGCCCGCCGCCCCCATAGGTACAGCGGCCACGGCCTGCAGAAGCAGTATGTCGAGCCAGTCCAGCCAAAGAAGCTAAACTGATGGGTGGGATGGAGGACGGGATGGAAAAATTACTGTGCGCAGCAGCGGCAACTAAGGACCATCCGCCCTTGGCCCTCTAACCGCCTCTTGCATTACCTGCGCCATCGAGTCGCAAGAAGTCCACTAAACGGCCCCGCAAGCCATCCCCAGCCGGCGCATTACCATTGCCTTGTCCTGATAACGCCTCCGCAGCAGTGAGATCCCCAGTCTTTGATAAAAACCACCCACCAAGCCTCTGCTACAACTAAAGAGCCCCTGGACCCCAGCCACCACAAGCTCTCAAAAACCTACTTCGAAAAGAAAGCGGGGTAACCTTTTAGCTGTCGCCTACCTGTACCACCTGCCAGAACTTTGCCACCATGCATTTTTGTACCCCCTTATCATTTGTGTCACGCAATTTCGAACTTTTATTTTTTATGCCATATTGCCGTCTCTGTGTATTTAATGTCTCATGCGTACTGGACTGTGTATGTATGTATGATTATTGAGAGAATTTGAACCGCCGCGGTTATGTCTCTATTAATCAGTTGCTCTACGATGTGGATAACTGGTGGACATGTATGCACATGTCACTCAAGTTCCGTATCACATATACACGCTTAGAAAAATAGGAGTGAATTGACTACTTTACTGTTAATTTCTAACTACTTTCTTGTTACTCCGACATCCACAGTGAATCCTGTTAACCACTGTCAACAGGATTATGGTTAGTGATTTACAGTGAAAACTGTTAGACTGAGTATACTAGAACGGTGTTGGATCACGCAACACTAATCCTGTTGAACGATTTTATTAATTAAAAAATAACACCAAAAACTGGCATCGTACTCCTGGATTCGAACCCACACCCTTTGGAGTACGAATCTGACTCCTTAACCACTGGACTGCCACAACACATTAACTATGGATTACTAATTTAGCATACATATACAGTGATATAAATGCTTCAACAGGTTTAGTGTTGATTTAACAAGATTGGTGTTGGGTTTTGCAACACCAGTCTTGTTGCATGTGGTTAACAGTTTTCGCCACCCTCAAAAATTTCAAAATTTACTACTAAACCTGTCAAAGTTAACAGCTTAACCTGTTGCCACGGCCTAACTACATTCGTGTCAAGATCTTTTCTAAGCGTGTACTTATCTTTTTAAACATGGATAGTGTATACTTAATTACGACCGAATGGCAGCGAGTGGATTATACTTCTCGACAGGAGATGTAACATCGTCAAGAATTCCTGCAACTGCAGAGGGATCGAGCACTGGTAACTCCACTAAATCATCTTGAGCCGCCAAGTCAAGAAGAGAAAGGGATCCGCCAGTACTCAACACCCACCAGCCACAACTCAAATGCGAAAGTTATTGGATGGTAACCCCTGTAGCTACAGAGCAGAGAGAGTGGGCATGCATGTATTGAACTATATGAAACATACAGTGAGAGGCAGTAGGTACCTACATTAAGCCATCCAACATCTCTTTCTCAGACAGTAGAACTGTCACAGATAAATGCATGGAAAGCACCCACTCACTTTAGTTCTCCACAGCACCCCTTTGCTCCCCCCACCCCTCAGCCAGGAAAATCGCCAACTCCAATCCTGAGCGTGACCGGCTGGCCCGACTCAGTGGTATGACCATGCCGTAGCATCGTCAAACCACCAAGCCGGGTTTCTCATGCGTACTGCCTGAACTGTAAATTAAGCAAAAACACTTGCAAGGCCATGCGCCTTACTTCTTTTCTCCGTCTGGCCGCCTCCACCCTCGGGGTGGTCCTGCCGTAGGCAGGTGGGCCTTCCTTCTAGTATACAATATTATATTCAGTTTTCAAGAATTAAAATAACTCATATCCAAAAAAACAAATTAGCGTCTTATTTGGTTAGGTGATTATTTTATTTTTATTGTTATTTTACTATATGACTCATATCTATATCCAAAAAATTAACGTCTTATTTGGGTGATTATTTTATTATTATTTTGCTATGAAATAACCATTCAAATAAGTTTTAATTTTTTGGATATGGGTCATTTTGATTCTTCGCCGACGATATCTAATTTTTAACTACGTATACTCCCATATGCTTATTGAGCCTCCTGAAATGGCATACAAGAATAAATGAGATATCGCTGTTTGCAAGATTGAGGTCTAACAAGCTAAGACAAGCTTGCAGTGCAGAGCCTACCTTACGGAGGAAGGTAGGCGGAGGAAGGTTAGAGGTGGTCTATTATGTTTATATTAGTTTTACTTGCGGTTACTCGGTACTCCATGCACCCTACGGTTCAGTAACGAGTAACAGATTCCAACGTTGGACACTTCTGGATCTTTCTTTGACATGTTTATTTTAAATTTTTTAATCATTTCCTTCTGATCTGGGCCGAAGTAATTGCCTGTCATCTCCAAATGAGAAACTATTCTAACATAACTGCAAAGTTTAAGTATTTAGTACTCCTTTGTTGTTGAACTAGTACCAGCTTGGTTTCTCGATACATAATTCTTCTGTATTAAAATGTTTGTACTCTGAGATCGGTTCAGTATCAAAAGAGTATATCTGTAGTACAAGTTATACAGCAAAATTTTGTTTTAATGTTTTCAGACTGGAACTCATTGCTACAGACTCAAGGAAAAAGTATACCGCAGAAGAAATCAAATTTAGTGGCTGTAAAGTTGTCCAAAGGGCAGAAACAAAGAAAGAAAAAAAAATTAAAGAAAGAATTCTTTGCTGAAAACTCGGCTGCATTAAAGGGAGTTGAAACAGTTGTTTTTCAAAATCCTGAATTTGATCCTAACAGCTCAATAGCTGGTAATCATAAAAATAAGCAGCGTAATGGGAATTGGAAGCCCATCGAAGGTATTGAAATCGATCTCAAAAAAGCAAGGTAAGAATTAACTACAGTATGAAGCCGTGGCTTATATATATTTAATATTTACCTACACCTGCATTAATATTTAATTACCTAGTAAGTTATTCTTCCGGATGATTCTCTACCTGTCGTGTGTTTGTGAATGTAAACAGTGCCAAGGGAAATAGGAAGGGAAATATTTATGTAATTTTTTTTTAATATACAGATTCGAGGTGATGAAGTTTGGCATGAATTCAATGTCTGGATCTGAAAAATATGATGCAGAAACAACTTTAGCTTTGAGTCTTGGTGCTAAACCAGAGAAGAGGCCGTACGTGAATTACAAGGAACTTAAAGTCACAAGAAAAGGTGAAAAGCAGATACAGTTGGAAGTAGAACAAGAACTTAAACAGGCTAAAGCTAAGCCTAAACCAAAGAAAACAAAAAAGGAGAAAAGTAAACATAAGAAAGGAGACGATGGAGTTGTCCGATTGAAAAATATAAATTCTATCAAAAACAACTTTAAGAAAACCAAAAAGTAAAGGAAATGATGGGTATATAAATTGAAGACAGTTTGAAATAATAAAAGTTAATTTTAACAGAATTCAACTGTACGAGAAAAAATACGAAAGTGGTGGTACAGTAATTATACGGTGTAAAACAAATCGTATGCTTCTTTATCACATTGCATTTTATTAGCCTGTTTTATAATTCTGTTGAACCAATAAAACAGCTTTTCATAAGTAACAAACGAAATCTCACATCTGGAGCTCAAATTTCCTACACAATAATGTAATATTAGGAGATGACAGCTTCTTACATACGTAAATTAATCTGAAGGGTCGGGTGTTGTTAATAACGGTACAGTAATAATGTTAACCTAGCAATAAACTATGAAATGCATGATGAGTGCGCACCCTTGTATATTCGCATAAAACTCATCCGACACGTTTACAAACCTTGTCCCTAAATACAAACTTTTGTACAACGTACAGAATTTTCTGTACTAACATTTTAAGTCTTGGTTTTTAAACTAACATGCTTCCACGATTGCATTTTCCAAATACCTCCTGTTACCCCACAAGATAACAATAAATTTGAGGTGTTAAGTACGTGTTTTTTTGTAATTCAGCGTACAAAATAGAATTAGCCCTGCAGGAAATCGTAATTTAAAGGATAAACTTACTCTCACGTAAGTAGACAAATTCGGCCGAACTCATGTGCAATTTTTCTAGCATGCAAAACACAATATAAAATTACAGCCTACAATCAATAAAATTCCCTATTCCTACATTAAATTGAATATGTCAATTTCTTTGAACGTATGCAAGTACATAAAAATTTGCTGCCAACAACAAAGTAAATAACATTACATGTATTAAATCATTAGATTAGAACGATAATATAAAAAAAACATTTTTTGTTTTGATAAGTATAATCACAAAAATCTACTCAACACACCCTACTTAATATATAGTGCAGATAGAAAATTAGACAATCATATTTGCCATCACATTATATAAATACAATTACATTATTTCATTTTGCTCTGATACAAGAAAATTTCGCCAGATAGATAGTCTCGTCGTAGACATTTAAGGAATACATACTTTAACATGAAACAATATGTAAATTACTCGTCTTCGTGTGGATGGCTAAAAAACTGGATAATTAACTTGTCTCCGAACGGACTTTTGTATTCCACACCATTTAGATTGAAAATATCGGAAGGAATGCCCATATTTACGAGAAATAATTTTATTTTTGGATTTGTCCGATATGCCAGAGGAAGTAAAGGGCTCACAATAACTATTTTACTCAAGCCGATGCCAGCTCCCATCCTGCTTGGAGTTGTAGTCAGGGCTTTGGTATAAGATTTCAACAATGGAGGGTCCACCAAAACAATTTCTGTATTCTGGAGTGGAAATTGACTTGGGTCGAAGGAGAATCGGTCCATCCTTTGATCATCCATAGCGATAATCACAAGATCATACTTCTTACTCTTGATAGCTAAATAAATCCATCAAAATTAATACTTAACATGCCCGCAAAATAATAAATAATTCAAGCACTTTTAAACCACGTAAAATGTAACCATACTTCATCACTGAAGATTTTCTTATCAACTAACATATATGTTCCGTTTACCCCATTGCCATGTGTCAACAGCGTAATAAATTAGAGTACACGCTCGTCACCAAAAACGATAATCTTAAGCTAACAAATAATAATTTACCAGCTTGTATTTCCAAACAACGTGCACTCAAGATTTTTCTCGAATAAACAACAAATTTGATAGTCAACAAGTGATTCGCTAAATACCCAATCACAATCAATTAGCTACGTAAAGTTCTATTAATAAGTCACCTTTGAGACTTCTAGACATCGTATTCCCGGTGTACTTATAAAGCGCCTCTTCCTTCTCGCACACTCCTTTTTCTTCCTTTGGAGCGTACAATGTTGTATCTACTCCCTGCGTAGCCAGGATTCTAGCCGCACAAATTGCTACCGCCCCCTGCCAGTGGGGGCCAGTGCAAATCAAGACTGATGGTCGATCCTGCACTCTTTCAGGGCTTAACCTAAACACATAATGTCAGTTATTTTATTCAATATCTCACATATTGTACCCTGTAATTGGGCCAAACAAGGTACAGGAGATCAATATGCATCCCCATTATGAAAAATATATGTAATAGGGCAAATGCAAAGAATTTCTGAGTCCTCAATTATATTTCCGACGGCCCAGAAACCAAAATAATTTTCTCAGACAACCTCCCTGAAGAAAAAAATTAAAACCGTACCTATATGGATCCCCTAACAAGGGCAAACAAATCTGAGCGACTGCACGACCGAAAACTTCTAAAGTCCTGCGTACCAAGATAAAGCAAAAAATTAAATACATTTTGTGAATTCCTGATAATAAGTTGTAATTTTAATAGTTTGTTTCTTTATTACAAACTTACACGTTATGTGTGAGACCAAAATCATGAGCCATATTGAGAATCCTATTCCGAATGTTAACTTCTAGAGCAGGAATAACGACACCAGTATCGGTTGTGAATACTTTGGATGCCTTCATATTTTTTAATTTAACAGAGTCTATCGTTCGGTTTGATTGCAAGGTTGTGTCGGATGTACTAAAATGTGGAGTCTTAATCTTCGGAATAGCAACAGGTTTCTGCAAATTTCCAGCTGGTACTAATAAAATTAGAGGGACAATCAGAAATTAGCCATACAAAAACAAAACAAACTGCACCAACGAAAATTTTCGGGTTTATATTATTTGGGCGTCGTACACAGTTGAACGACTAAACTTTAATCTACTTAACAACTGTGTACGACATAACACACTACTAGAACTGAAAGAAATTTTCGCAAATCACCTAATTTTATTTACGGAATTGCGTTAAGTTGCTGCAGCCCCAAAATAAACTACCTATATGTGATGAGTACCTATTGGTGGACAAACCGAAAGTGATACATGGTAAGGATAAAGCTGCCGTTTGTTTGCATGCAAAATTTATCCTTGCCAGATATCACTTTCGGTTGAATCTACTGTATAATGTGTTGGATTTTCAGATACTAACTAATATACATTATAATACAATGCATTTTATCATACACTTATCAAATTTCGCTAGATTCTCCTCAAAATTGTAATCTTGGGCTTTAATCTCATCAATAGTCATTTCAAAAGCTTCATCCTTCTTTAGGTAGTTTGACTTGCTGCGTGGAGATCTGTCTTGAGGTCCGGGACCTAAGATCAAAAAATTTATACGTAATTATAAATAAAAGCATAATGCTACCAGCACAAACAAACATTACATATCTTTCATGCAATGAGCATCTTATTTTACACATTATTCGTTTCAATATTTACCGGGCAAATGGTTGCCATTTTGGGCTTTATTGATGAACTGCTTGACAGGCGTTTTTTCAGCCTTTACACAGCGTGGTGGATGAGAATTCGATGATAACGTTGGATGTGATAAACCTAGCTTGGCCATTATAATGTTCTGCGAGGGTGTAAAAGCAGCTTGAAATTGAGTGCTGGGAGTTTGATTTAAGTTATTACTCGGAGTTGCGTAAGCATTAAATGCACTTTTTCTGGATTTTTCCTTCGCTTTGTAGTTTGATTCAAACGGAGTGGCTGTGTATACTATTTCAGGACCATTTTGATTAGCCTTGCTTTTATTAGGAGTGGATGTTGCAGTTGGAATGCCCACCGAAATTGGTTTTGTTTCACTTGTGTCAAGAGACTGCGACGAAAGCTGGAAAGCAGAACTAAATTCTTGAAAATTTTTGTACTTGGGCTGGGTCTCTGAAACGCTTAACTTATTCAAGCTAGCAGTTTGAACCGTCATTGGTTCTGGTTCAGGCTCTGCTGCTTCCTCAAATTCAGGTTCCACTGAAGTTACAGACTCATCGGCAACCGTCGTAATCAGCTCTAAAGTTGAAATTTCGTCTGCCCTGAAGTAGTAAAAAAAATAATTACACTTAAGAAGTAGTAGAATGTAAGTCAGACATTACGTTTGAATTTTACAGTATCCAGTATCCTCGCCCTCGCGGCTAATATAATAGTGCAACACAAGAAATGTCCTCACGCCGTCTCTTGCGGAACTACTTTTTCTTAGATGCTGGTATAATTTCTAACCAGTAGTAATCCAGTTTAATTATACTTACGCAGCGCAAGGTAATTTAAGTCATTTTTATTTAGGTAACTTGTAGCCTTCATGAATAGCTGCATTTCAAATTTTCATGATCTAGCAAATTACAACTTTGTATTTAACAAAAGTTACAAAAGTAGTTTTTATCATTTAAGCTTAGATTATCAGACACTTTCTAAAAGCAACCCACTGATTTTAATCGACCCGAAATCCTCGTTTACAGTCAAGTCAAAAATGTTGTCACTAATCATCTTGAGAGAAAGACAACATTACTCAAAATATAAAATTGTCTTGGACTTACAAAACATTACCTACAAGAAATAAGCTATAAGAATACATATATAAAAGTCGTGATCCGAATTCTTCCGAATTCAATGTGTATATCATGGTTGTTGAATATGGTGCACATGTTATAATTCTTAAGTCTACAGCTTACCATGAGATACCTTGAATTCAGCCATTGAAAAACTTTACAAACATCACACTAATATAAATATTATTTTTGCTTTGGAAGAGTATAACGTTAAGCAAATTTAAAAATAAAGATACTTACTTTACTCTATATTTGTCTGGTAAGGCCAAGCCGTTGAGAACTCCGTTGTCTAAAGTGATTGTATGCTCCTCTCTCCCGATCGCACTAACGGTTCCTGTTATATGGTCAACTAAACCATTTGGTTTTGGATGGAGTCTTACCGAAACTATACATCCTATGAATTTCTGACCAGGGTCCAAATCACTTGCCATTTTAAATACTGGAAATTCCTGCAAACAAAAAATTGATTTTAATTATTACACCTGCTTTGACTACGCTTTTAAAATGTTTAGAATTTAGCTCCTAATACAACAAACAAAGACACTGTCTGATTAGTTCATGCATACGGCTTATTGATTCATCCTGTGATAACAATAATATGATAATATAACAAATTACAAATATCCTCAGCTCTGTTATGCGCGTAAAATGTGCACTAACCACAACAATAATTGTATTGCTCCTATAAAAATAATACTATATCGTTTATGTAAGATAAACCACCTACAACCTACTTATGCCTTATTGTCAACGTATGACTCAAATGGGACAAATTATCAATTATTATTAAAGCTACGAATATAAAATGTATCATTTTAGAAAATTGTAGATTTATAATATACCACAAACAATAAAATCTTTTCTATAAATGAACGTTTAAAAATGATTTGATGACATTATACAATTATTATTTATGCATTATATAATTATATATTGAAACCAAAGTCGAACAAGTATGCGGATGTTGTACACAGTACAGTAGAAATAGTAAATCTTGGAATGAAATCGACTACTAGCATAGTAAACAGTAAAAGGTCATTGCCAATTGACATGGTGTCTATAAAGTCTTACTAGTTAGTTTCCTACGCACATCACATCACACTCTACTTCCACCACGACCACAAGCAATATTCTACTGCAACTGATTCAAATGGTACGCGTTATCTGTGCTGGTAAAACGTAAAGTCGATTATATTTGACATGATCATCAGAATCTAACGTATTTGGAATTTTAAGTTCTAATTGAATAACGAGAGAATGAATATCCAAAATAGAAACCTGGTATCTACACCTACATCTATTTTTCACGTATATAAGAAAGTAATCGTCAAACGTTGAACTCAGGCATGAGATGAAACCTAGTAATGAACCACGTTAAAGCTATAGATAGTAACTATAATCTAGAGTTGTAGCAGATGAAATTTTAATTTTCTAACCTGTAACCTGAGATGACAATTTAAGGGGAAAACTAAGTTTAAACTAATTTAGCAGTTAATTTTCTTCCTGAGTTGTATTGTAATCACTCAAACAATTTCAGAGTTCAGCTGTTTCAAAACATCGAATTAGCACGGGCAGCTTTTAGGCTTGGTGCTAGCAAATGTTATGTGCAAAGTACTGCGATGCAAAAGTGTGTGGCTCAGTCAGTATTGTTCGTTTTCTAGAAAAGGCAGGTAAAGCGTGCGTTGGAGTTGGATTGCAAGGAGTTTGATTGGTGTGTGAAAAGTTTGCTTTTTGCATTCAAGCCTTTTACCTTTAAAAACATGCATAGGGTCGTTCAAGTATTACGTAACGCAAGCCAGGGTAGTGGGTAGTTCGGACATCGCGTTACAAAATCGTTACGATAGGTAGTGGGTGTAAGTTATCAAAGTTACGTAACGCTGTTTACTAGAAGCAATAGAAAAATTACTGGGATTAAATATTTTTTTCAACCAAAAGTTGAATAAACGCAGATTATGCTAGAATTTCAAAAAGTAAAGGACAATATTTCAATTCAATATTTTAGTTGTTTTTTTGATTTTAGTTTATTGAAACACAAATAAATCCTGTTATTTAGTATATTAGCCAAACCTTCTCACTAAATTCTATTTTTAATTAGCATACCCAATAGGATCATTCTAAAAGTTGTTGTTTTTATTACCAAATTCGCAACATTTCGATTTGGATGTATTAAATAATGCTATAACATAATATCTAATAACACTCATCTAACCATTGCAATGGTAGATAGCACTCAGAATTTTCGCTTCAACTTAAAAATGGATCACCAAATCACCAATTTAACAAATAACGGTCATCACGCTTTACCTCTAAAACACACCATCAGGGCTTTGAAAATCATTAATTTAAAAAAACTTAGACAATTACTTGCTACGGCTTGAATGGATTTGTAGAAATGAAAACATCCACAAATTAATAAAGTCGGTATTTTAACAAAGACAAGTTGTTGATCTCCTGACAGATAGATTAATTTTCCGGTAACGGATTGTTTTTAATATTGAGCTATACTCTGTGTTATACTTTACCAATAATGCTAATAAAATTTATTTAATTCTGAACAAAAATGCATTCTACGGTACAGTAGCTAAAGACTATTTCAATTTGTGGTAGTAAACATATAAAGATCCTTACTCTACGTTTCATGCTACTGAATTTTAAAATTTTAAGCTTGGTTCTGATGTAGTAAAAAAAGTTATATAATAATATTATTTCATATGAATTTTTGCAATGTTTGGCTTTTTAAGCTAAGGTGGGGAATTCACTGCCGTAAGTACTGCGAAATCCAAAATTTCTGTAAAAACGAGTCGTTTAATTAATATTTGTCGATGTATTTTTTAAATTAAAATTTTGCGTTACGAAGGATAGTGGGTGGGTAATAGGAAACGTTACGTTTGCGTTACACTGGCTAGTGGGTGGGGTAAAATTGGCTATTTTTGCGTTACGTAATACTTGAACGACCCCTTCAGATCTAACTATATAGTACAAGTATATCCGCTACTGATTTAAAACGTCTGTACTTGTACGCACAGGCAGCGTTGATTTGCACTTTAGTACGTCAACGTATATAATTATGCCTACTTTATTTCATCTTTCAGAATTCAGTCAGATAATGTACTAAGTTAAATTATTTACCCGACCGAACATGCAAAATAAACATATTGAAATTCTTACTTGGCTGACTCGGTTCCGGCAATGTTGTGCACGCACAGGCATTGTACTTAATTACTATGCTTTGCTTTTTTTTAATAAACTTATTCGACTCCAGAGTTGATTGCATTGCTTGTTTAAGTACTTGTTAGTTCCATAATATTTATACTACATTTTACATTCTACAAAATTAGTAATAAAATTTTATGAAATAGGAAGTATAGACAACAATGCATGTTGCCTTGCAATTTTATGGAAAAGTATTAGCGACAATTCATACGAGTATTACCTACATAAATTAGTACCTACCTAATATCAATATTCCATAATCTTTTTCTAATGTTCACCTCTCCTTTCGTCCCGCAAAATAATTAACTCCATGGCGAGCTTAGAAACATAATGTTTGGCATTTTAGGGGAGGGGGGGGGGGTAGTTGCCCTATCCTTTTACATGTGCGTACATACCAAAAATTGTAACGTAGAGGGGAAGGGGGCAAGGCCACAACTGATTTTTTCATAACGTTATTGCTGCAAACTTCCATGGTGTAATAAATGGTATGTAATATCCCGTATGTCACCCGAACTAATTGCATGGGAGGGGGGATCTATCCCACACTGGAGCAGAAAGCAGTAAGCACTTCAGAAATTCGCTCATCACGGTTTTTTCCAATAAGAAAAAGTCGCCTTTGACAAAACTTATTAGTTAGTGATGAATTTCCTAATGACATTGCACGACCTGAAAATACTGCACACGAAACTTTTTTGAAAATTGTTTACAAGTTTATTGGAGACACAAATGTTTCGATGTTTTTTCATTATAATTACTACGTTTTAACGAGGATAAGTCTCAATTCCATTTCAAAAGGAGGAAGCAATTTTTTTGTAGCTCAGAATAGTTCGAATACGCGATTTCATAGACATCGTTCACAATTTTTATTCGCTCAACATTATAATCAGTATAACAAGTAAAAAAATTTAAATTCTAATGCAAAGCGTAACACATAACTTCATGTAAAATTGCCTTAAAATTTTAATATGCAAAATATAAGTAGTTTTGCACATTGGTGCTTACTTACTTAAATTTTACTTCAATTCTTGACAGTTGTCGTCATTGAGGGGTTCATGGTCGTTGCTTGCAAGATGACACCTTTAAAAACCGGATGGTGTTAAACTACCCGTCCCAGTGACAAGAAGAAAGTACACTTTTATTTACAACTGACGCTACTATAGCGCTTAAGACACAGTAAGAACAAGATACACCTTTCACAACTCAACTATAAGATCTTTGAAAGCAAAATACAACGATATTTTAAAAGAACTATTTAAAATTAGCTATGAAGTAAGTCCATATTATACAAAATTTCAGGTCTCTCCCAATTAATCTACTTCTGAATTGTAATACTCAAAATAGAATTACTTGTATTAAATTATTAACCTAGTTGCTGATAGGTTTTTAAAAACATACCAACAACCGAAGTTGTTTAAAAACCCCGAAAGAGTAGTATAAATTCGGATTTAATTTTTGCCGACTTTTTTATAATATAATTTTATTACTTTTCAAGTCCTTCAAATAGTTGAACTATAGAATCCCCTCTCTTATCTGGACTAATTAGTATTTCGAGACTAACCCAGGTAATCGTAAAAGAGGTTTCTATTATTAAGGTCTCAAGATGACCAAAATACTGCATATTACGCTGCAAAACTGCAAACTACTTAAATTTACTGATTGTCTATAATATAGGCATGTTACGTGCCTATTTTGGCTGCAAGCAGTTTGTCAATAAAATAAGCCCAAGTTGGGATGGTTTCTTGTGGTTGCTTATATACATTGGTACAAAGCATATAGTCAGAGTGCTATACGTAAGCCTCTTAAAATGTGGACCTACTCCAAGTGGCACGTGCTTAAGGACAGCAGCGCTCGTCCACATATGCAATTATGAATAATTGGAATGAATTACCAGTTAATTAACGTTTAAGAACAAAAAAAAAGCCATTGAATTCGAAGGCTAGAAAGTATCTAATTTCTAAAAGAGTGGAAATAAATTTTACGATGTAGGTAAACAATTAAGTGCTATAATTAATTATTATTATGCTGGGTTTTATTAGAGATTCAAACACAGTACATACACAATTACGCAATTAAATGTTAATAATAATTTGACTTACGAATATAATTATGTTCCAATAATGAAAAGAACTGTAACTGGTTATCTTACACGCAATAAATTGAAATTGAAGTTGAAAATTGAAATTAATGTTTTGAAAACCACAATTATAAATTACAGCGTTAATAGTTCAAAAATAACTTTTATTTCAAGGAAACAAAAGTATAATAAGTATAAGAATTGCCTTGAACCACACAGTATATATCCGATAATTTGGTTAACAGTGTATATTTTTATAGCATCTTTAAAATGGAATATTTAAAACTGAAATTTGATACTGCATCTACCTATGAATTACGTATTCGGATTCAGAAGCGTAAAAGATACACCCTAAGAATGTCTTAATTATTATATATAGCATCAACGTACAATGCTGGAGATCCCGAATCATAAATAATTAATTTATCTAATATGATTTATATAGACAATTCAATGACAAGATTCTCCGCTCAGGTTTGATTTTGTTTTTAAATATTTAAAACTTTTAGTTAAATCTAGTTCTCCAACAAAACTCTGGATCTAATATAACCCGGGTATTCTCCTTGTAACTGCTGAAGATTCGCAAGTGTTATACGACGTTTGCCTTAGACTCTGCGACTGGGTGGGGGGGGGTATTGAAATCTGTACAATGGCCATTCAACTGTACTGTATATTTAATCATAGGTAAAAACAAATAGATAATGTAATTAACGGATGCCATTAATTAGGCCTGCATACTGACGCACTCTACACCTATATAATTTATTGCATTCATGAAATACTCTGCAATTATATATTGATTTAATTTAAATTATTTACGCCAGGACGTACGTTTATTCTGTCTACAACTTGAAATAAATATTACAGATCGAAATACGTTTTCTCAACAGCTTTAGGGTCCATTTTCAAGCAATATGTATAATGTGTAAGTAAATTAAGTTAAACAGTAAAGTCATTGAAGAAGTTTAAATAAGTTCATAACAATTATGTTACTGTGTCTGATTCCATTTGTTTTTAACACAGTTTTAATGCCAAAAAAAGCAGTTGTAAATAGAATTTTTATATAAGTACCTAGGTATATACATGTATTAAAGTTGGTTGTGTTTAATCTGGGAAATTAGAGCAAACCACACAAGACAAAATATAGATGAAAAACGTGTAGAAAAAACAGTAGAAAGTCCCATGTTACACACACGTTTATAAATATTATTTTTAAAAACCCTTTCAAAGCCTTGTATTTTACTGCTCGTTTTTACTAAATGGGAACAATCTCGACCATAGCTATATAGACTATAAGGTAGCTACATAAATACACTAGACATTTTGTATAGCCAAGGCTCATAAACGAGTAAAATAACTAATGGTGTTGATAATATACATTGTCCCAAAGAGAATGCCGTTTCTAATCTTTAAAATACAGCAAAAAATCTTTACAGATTTGGCAGAATGAAAAATGTAGACCGTAATTGGTCGTTTTTATCCGCGTCCTAATGTGCAATGGAAATCGAGAGAAGGGGAAATCTTCAATCTGTAATGTTGATTTCTTGGTGTGTAGTTCAAGTTTAATATCCCTTAGTGCTATTTATTTAGAATTGAATTTATTAATGACAATAAACTTAATACAACTACAACTAGGACTACAACTAATAAACACAATAATTATGAAAGAATGTATAGACTCACGGCTTACATTTACTAAACTCAAATGTAGGTATAGTCACGTTCTGCTCTTTATAACTATTGTTGATGTTATGAATAAATTCGTTGCTCTCTCTCTCTCTCTCCATCACAGTATAGTTACATGCTAATTTACTCTATTTGAATCAAAATATGTATGTAGTACGCTTGCCACATAAAAATGTAACATAGTACCATTATTAACGTACGTTTTTTAATGGCACTATTTATTCTACTTACAATTAGTTGCCCTAATTGAAAACTGCATCGTGATTCGGGGGAAAATTAACGATTAATGTAAAACTACGAAAAAAAAATTCATGAATAAATAGTAAAACCGATGGTAGTTCTAAATTCCATCCGCTCTAATTTTTTCGTTGGAACCGCTAACCATGGTTGTTACAGTTTGTTATTCGTTTTGACATTGGGATTTTCATTTTATATTTGTTTGTTAGTACCATATACCTATACATATATAAAGTAGCTTGTAAAATCTTCAAAATTATACTTAAACCAAAATACATTTGTTTGCTTATCTATACGCTGATCCATGTGATCGTCGTTTATTTTCTAAAAAGTTTTTGGAAGCTTATAAATTGGAAAAGCTAAAAAGCTTAGCCTACTTGTACTTAATAAAATATACAGGATATTAGCTACACTACTTACAGAGCGGATGCTTGTATGTAAAACATTATTAATGTGGGTAAATAAACAGAGAATAGTAATTTACCTCTGCCGTGCTAAAACTTTGTAATGAGAATGTTCAATCCGTATAAATACGCGACTTCCTGCATCCTGTCTCCTATAGATTTCTTTTTAATAGTCTTAAGCAAAGATAAGCTGTTAAGAAGTGCGTATTATACATATTATTTTATCTCCGTTATGATGTTAATGTTGATCATAATAATGTTTAAATCCCTCTTACAATAAATATTTTATTGGTTTTTCAATGAATTTTATGGAGTTGTGAGTTCTTCGCCATTTCATCTCTTCTATACAAGTTCACATTTTGCCTTCAAAGTACCTACACTACATGTAACCCGAACAATGAAAATTGAACGAATTTCGGAGGTCGAAAATGTATTTACTGACTTTTTCTCACACATTTTTTGTTTGATATGAGTCATTCGTGCGACCAGTCGAAATCCTGATTATAATTAATTACTGATGTAGGAGTATTTAATTAAATTTTCATTCTATTGCAGTCAATAATATGTTACTAGATAGAAGAGAAGCTTACATAAGTACTATTGGTTTGAAGTTTACGAAATTGGAAACTGTTTTCATGACTATTTAATATTGCATATAATATTATGTATTAAATTGTTTTTTAATTCTCAAATGGTCAAACCCTGTTCCTCATTTACCCGGCTGCAAAATGTTGGTGTGTGAGTGTCGTGTGTGTGTGTGAGTGTAAGTACTCAGTACTCACGATCGTGTTACATATTTACGCATGAATATTATGCACAGCATGCTTTTTGATTATATTGTTCTTTTTGAAATAATAAAAGGCGGATCGAGTTCAAAGAACTTGAATAACTTGTGAATGAGTGAAAGTGAAAATGTGATTTTTGAGCTCGTTCCTCTTCCCATTATGATGGTACCACTACTAACTACTACTACTACTACGAGTCTGCTCAAATGACTTGAAATATTTACAGATTTTGACTGACCATATTATACATGAATTCATTGAGTATATAGATATCTCTGTAATCTCTGATTTATTTCCATTTCGACCACGAACATCGTGTACAACTTAAAAAAAAATTTTTTCACTCTCATAATCTTTAACGTGATTCCTTTTTATGTGCCATAACTCAAAAACAAATCAACAAAATACTATCAGCAGCAAAAGCTTAGGGAGCAAGAAAACTGGATTATGAATTTAATTGCATACATATTAGCATAATCATAATCATTGAGAAAATAATAAAGCCTAGGAACTATGATAACAGGTCATGTCATGAATTAAATGCTCGACTGCGGTCCAAAGTTTATGTGTTACATATTATTAAATAGTATATAGCAGACTGCCTCCACACATGTCTTATTAATTATCTGTATTGCAGTATGCAGACACTTAAAATCATTCAATAAAAAAAATATGACAAGACAAGATTAACCGGCAATTTAGATATTTAGAAACGACCCGTCAATGAATATGGTTGCACTTGTTAGCGTGGTCACTTACTTAAAAGCTCACTCGTACTTTTTCCAACTTGTATAACCTAATTAAATAGCCCTATACTCGCATAAAATGAGTAAAACAGCATTTAGTTTACACCTCGAATGAATTTGGTATAATTGTAGTGCTTAAAAAGTGGGCTACATAGAGTACAAATTACCATTGGTAATTAGATGAGGCAATAATCCTTTCTCGAGAAAAAAAAATTAGATTGTGTATTACGTATATTTTACGAGGAGCATAATATACAATATAATTCTTAATTACACTTTGAATCGTCATTTTTGCATGGTTGTCAACATGTCATGTTCCTTTTTTGTTTTTTGAATTTGAATTTACATACAACATATTATACGATTAGACACATCGTCTGTCTTCAGTATTTTTATGTTATAGCTACATAAGATATGGTTTGGATATATGGTCATATCGAGCTATATATCGTGTCTTTATAAGAGTTACTGCAATTCAAAGTTTTCTATATTATGATTCAACACCTCTCTGTCTGCCTGTCTGAACCTTGTCCATGTCGACAAAAAAATGTGCTAATGCTCCAAATAAATGTAGTGCATAATCTGGGAGTAACAGTCTACATACTTTTTAAAGGCCGTTTTTTTTGCAATTTATAATGTCCATTTGTAGCAGAGTGGAAGATGTATACGCTTTGTACAGATATTATAAGCTCAAATGTCATTTTCTGTATCATCTGCTTTGATGTGATTTATACGTGAGGAGCCATGTATGATAAATCGTTGGCAACTATATGGCAATGTGTGAAATTATGAGTTATATTTTAGCCACATCGCGTGTGATTGAGAGAACAAACAAAGTGTCTACTTTTCTCTCAAGACGAAACATATTATAGAAATAATTTACATTCTCAGTTTACGATCTATACGCAACAATGATGTATTGCTGAATCATTTTTCTAGTTAACTTGAATAATTTTCATTAAATCAAAATTAATACTGTTGTACGCAAAGGGACGAAGTTGATTTCGATACATGTATGTCGTATGTTCAGATTCAAATATCCATCCGAATTAGACCAATTGCAAACATATTTGAATGCAACAAAATTATTCGTGTAAATGAAAGGTTGTCTTCCCACTATAGTCGGTCAGTCAGTATGGAATACAGAATCTTTGAAGGTTTGAAGCACAATAATCAGCAATATAGCAATTTAGAAGAGCTTCTATAATGCATCACTTGATAATCACAATGTATTGATGAAGGCTATTGATATTATGTTTTAAATTAGATTAATTATAAATTTAAATTTATTGTACAGGGATGTCTGATCGTCTCATGTCAAGTAGTTATCAGGAACGCATCTGAGAAGTTAACAATGGAGGGAAAGGGAAAATAGAAAATATATTGAATGTTTCCGTTGTCAGATGTTTAAGAACTTGAGAGCACTATCTATATAGACACCTACTACACTATGTACACATGCATGGCTCATGGGCTTCCGTTGAAACGAAACGAAACTCCATCTCGTAAATAGCCAACAGCCACATAATAGCGGACCAAAGTCGTGCAGTGTAATATACTCATGAGAAATTACTTTATACTCTGTGTGGACAATAGTGAAATCATAAATAATAAATCGTATAAGTACAAATCAAATTGTGACTGAGAGATGACTTGAACTTACTTTACCATTAGATTTTCACAGACGGATTAAACATTTACTATATAGGAATAAAAACGGCCTATATACACATATATGTAGGCAAATGTCGTACGTATATTTATAATAAATAATAATGCATGTGAACACTTTGCGTTGGCATTCACATCGATGTATATCAGCCATGTATGGTAAATTCAAGCAGGCCTGCTGTACATAAAATTTGAAACTACATGGTGGGACGACAGAGCGCTACTTCTGGTTTTCCCTTTTGTGTATGTTAGAACAATAATAAATCTAAGTGTAAATTGCGTTACTTTTGAACCACTCCATGTTTCTTTTTATGAAGGACCGTATAATACGAAAATGTGTAGATATCACGTTTTGAACTTCCAATGTTCCAATCCCAAATAAGAATAGCAACTTTTATCATTGAAATTAATTTTCCTTTTTTTCTTTTAATGAATGAATGAGTGAATGATGCATTGTTCGAGTTGTGTTCAGTTCAGTGTCATCTATCTGTGTTCTGTATCTATATTATGTTATCCTTTATATTTTAGTTATTTTAGACACCAAATTGTACCACCTCATCGTATATGTCTTTTATTACTTTCCTATCTGTACAATATTCAGTACATTAAGAAATCCGTTAAACTACATATATTACCATTCCACTGGTTGATTTGAAATCATCCTTATTATCGAGAAATGAGGTGGTGCATGCGAATAGAAGTCATCGTACTACATTTCTTTACTAGAGTAATTATTACTATTACGTCCAGCTCTCGCCTATGGGTTGCACACACATCATCACCACCGTGTACAATAAGTCATATTCCATTTCTAAGGATTGTCAAAAGTTATGCAGATATTAAAATGTAACGTATTACGTGTTACATGTTACATGTAGTTACCCCGGCCTACCTAATTACGTACACAAATATGTACCTATCTAGGTACCGACGTGTAGAATATTTCATTGCGGACTTCGAATATGATATATGACTTGTATTAAGTCAAAGATAATATGGAGCTGAATTTATTTGATTACAAAACAAATAACTGAATATACTCTGCGTGTAATGAAGAGGTTATCTTGATGAAGAAGAAGAAAAAGATGATGATGATGATGATGATGATGCTCATTCAAATCTAGAGAAGGTGTGTCAAATTAGGACGTATTCTCAAACACATCTCTTGCATCACCACTGCAGACATTACGCCGCTGACTCTTTTAATATGCATATTATGCAGCAAGACAATAAGACTCTCTCGCTGTGCAATCCCATCCCATATCTTTTACCTATGCATAATATATAGCATAGACTCACTGTTAAATATCTTTACAGAAGAGTCTAAAAGATTTCATGACTTGGTCGTATGTCGGTATGTCGTATGGGCTAGACCAGGAGTAGACGAGGAGATATGCAATTTGATTTAGTTTCATGTTAATGTAGATCATAGGATTATGTATTGTTTTGTTTCGCTTTTTGAAAACGCATTTATTATGAATGGGATGTGAGATGTGGGAGACTTGAAAACGTCACGTCAGTCCGTCAACATGATGAGTTCAAAAATTTATACAATACATAATTCATTCAGTATACATATACTCGCCTCGAGTGTGGGAATGAGAAACCACTCACTCGTTGTCGTTGTTGTTGTAGTAATAATCATAATATACCATTGACAATACTTTCTGAAGAAGTCATAAACAAATCATTAATGGGACTATAATATGGTCTCCCTTTCCATATAGTGTTGTTGACTGTGGAAAAAATATGAATCTGCAAAGAAACACACTACAGTAAACGCAAGAACAATTCATTTTATTTTTCCTATAGGAAAGTCCAGATTTTATTTTCATGTCGTTTTCACAATTACAGGAGAAATTACAATTGTTTATAATTAATCCCAATCCAAAAAAAATCCAACTCGTCATTTCGATTTCTCATCATTCCAAAAGTCCAAGAAGCTATATTTATTGCTATATATTACACTACATTCGTTTGGTTTACAGTACAAATTTAATGATTATTTGAGGCGTAATCCAGTCATCATACTGCCATAGAATGACATTGCATTATGTATACAGGTATATAGGTATAGGTACTCATGAGAAACAAAATCTTGAATTGTTTACTTTTAATGATAGAATCATATATGTCGTTAATCTACATCAAAAATTATTCAAACGTCTCCCACTAAACGTCCTATATACAGATATACATATGCGTCGTACAAGCGGCTAATCATAAGTTCTCCTGTATAATATGTACGGTACATCTCTCACTTGGGCGACTTGGGAAATGGGTATATTCTGATTTAATTTCACATTGTTTTTTTGAAAATTATTCTTTCCTTTTTTTGCGCTTAAAAACTGATTAGGAAAGTATTAATGTGTGGAAAAAGTTTCGGTGAGCTCATAAAATGCGACAGTTTAATGCTACAATAAAAGAAATAATTATTTTACATAGAAACATCCCTTCATCACAAGGATTTTTATTGCCAAGCTTCTTACGCGAATAAATAAGAACAAGAACAAGAGCAATTATTAATGCTATGCATGTATTCACACACACATTTGTTTTTCACATTCACTCCCCAAATGGATCCTGATTTTTGGATTATTTGGAATGCGTGTAGTACGGAAATGTAATCACTTGGAACACTCTGAATCTGATTATCTGTAGACCCTGTCTGAAAAGGCTATACATATATATCTGCTATAACACAAATTGTTAGAACAACAGCAATATTCCCTCACAATTAGAATATTTGGGCTGTGAGCCTGAGCGCTCTAATAATTCTTTATAATATTTTTGATACGCCCTCAATATAAAAGACTCTGTCTCATTATTATATGAGGGTCTCTCATTATTGGGGAGGATTACTTCCCCTACATCTATATAAAATAAAATAAATAATTATACTTTCCTTTTGGAACCAAACTTTTTCCATTTTCAACATGCCAGTGTAATGAAATTCTTTTTGAAAATTTTCCAATATAATATATTCTTAATAAACATTTCAAGCCGCCCGCAGCGCCATAGGCACACATGTCGTGCACAAGCTGGTTCACAAAAACCTATTATTATTACATATTATTATTAGCATTGCACACATTGTAACATAGTTTGTATTAATTAACTCCTCCACTGACCGAATTTCATCACACTACAACACAAAAAAACCCTGTTGACCGCAAATCAATTTATGCAGAAAATACCGCAATCATTTACAAAATCTGTCTTCCGAACCTTCCGCCTCCACAAATAATGAGGTAATGGAGCTAAATTCCTCTTTCCTCACCAACAACGGAAAGAAGAATCCTTTGTTGTGGTGAGGATTTACTATGTGAATTATTATGAGTTGGATCACAGTCTACGAATAGATGCGGCGGAGACCGGAAGTACTACTGTAAAGTCCATGTCAGCACCTAAAATCCGTTGCATGAAATGATGATGATGATGATGATGATGATGGCTTCGTCTCACATGGGATACAAATTACAACGGAATAATCTTTTGTCTACTGATTATAAAGCAAAAATTCTCAAAGAAAGAACATGCGCGTACGTACACCCACAGTCCAAATCAAATAGATTTAATAATAATAAGAACGTCACACACACAGCACAATATTATACTACATTACTTTTTGCATTAGAAAACAAGAGTTTGAGCCCGAGCGAGTGGATCTGCCTGTACTTATGACTTATCGTGAGTACGTACGTAAGTACGTAGTGTATATAATATGTAGTGAGTAGAAGAACCATGAGACAACCTTAATAATAATAAATCTCGAACAAACAAGATATATATATATATATGAACAATATCATTTTATACATGTACATTTTTTTAGGATGTACTTATAATACATTAGTGGCAATTTTCCCTCTCACTTCTCATGCATGCAGTTATTGTTTTGCGCTCAGGTAATGGACGCAACCATGCATACCAAAGAAGATGTGATGAGGCAGACGAAGTGATAATTTTGGTCCACTTTTTACTCCGTTGGAATTTTCAATGGAACCTACCTACTTTTGATTTTTGGTATTGTAGCGTTCCACTCTAATGTAAACCTGGTTTCTATGCAGGCTGTAAGTACTATAGTGCTGATATTAACAAAATAAAATAAATACTACTATACTGTATGTATACTCATAGTCGGTAGATTGTCTAGCCCCAGTTACCCTTCCTAGCATTCCTACCATTTGTTTCCTTTTTCACTTTATACCACCGGTACCACCCTGACTGTATTGCATAGGGCATCATGAATAGGAAAAGGATATACTAATAATAATACTAATATTGACAGGAGATGAGAATTTAAATCTGAGGACTGAGGCAAGGGCTATGTATATATGAATATATAATTTTATATGCATTGTTATGTATTCTTCGAAAGCAGAAATTAGTTTTCTACGCATAATTTAATTGTAAAGGTGGAAAATTGAGTGAGGTACCTATACCTACTACCTACATTAAATTTGCACCCTTAATTTATTTTTAAGTAAAACCACCACCCGGAATGCTGTAATGCATGTAACTATGTATGTGGAAATATATACTGATATCGTGATATCTATATGCAGATTGATTGTATACCGGTTCCCTCCCCCAAAAAAAGGCTTCAATAAATTCCAAAATTGCATATATGTACCCGGAAAGATTCTAAGCGAGTGTTTTTATGGGTAATCATCCCTGTGACACATGACATGGAATGTATATTAATGGTAAAATGTTGTACTGATCGGTTATATAAAGTGATGGCACGATGACTGTATGTGTCGCATGAGGGAAACCCAAATTACCTATTGGAGCAGAGTGGACCAGTAAAAATGATCTGAAGGACAGCTGGATCTCCAAACTTCAAACTGGTGAGTACAGAAAAATAGGAGACTCGTGTCTTTTGAGTTCATTTGTTCACATGTATTAATTTAGGAGTAAGTACAGTAGAAGTATAAAGTAGTACCTTTACGAATTGGCTTGAGAGATGCCACAAGGTAAAAGTTTATACATTTTCTGCTCCTCTTCATTCCTCAAGTAGAAAAAATCACATCCAAATCATCATCATATATATAATATAATCTGAATATATATATATGTTTGGGGGGTTGGAATTGGAATGGCTATAATATAACAACTCTATTCCTCACACAGTGTGGACTACATGACAGACAAGAAGAAGAAGGGAGTTGTGTTCTGTGTGTGTGTGTGTGTTGGACGCTGTTCTGTAGTGTACTGCTGTATAAGGATTAGGGAATATAGAATATGAGTCAGTGTGTATATATGTGCGTCACTTTCAACCTGTCCGCAAAGCATTGTGTATAAAACAACAAATGTAAGATTCGTTGAGGCTCGACGAGAGCGATTCTTTTTACTTTTCTTTTGGTTTCAAGGAAGGGGTTAAAAAGTAAGAAGTAAACGTAGTCGTGTGTCTTCTCTTCCCGGCAGAACGCATCAAAGAGATCCTCAGTCTTCATCAAGCATCGAAACAAATCACAAGTCACTTTTTTTTCACTGGAGAGTTGTTTGTATATTGCGTACTGGAATTTTTTAAAGCACATAAAATATTTTCATTCCTTTCTCAGGTGTTATTCTACGTCGTCCTTCTTCGTCTTCCTATTTTTTTTTAAATCAACAAAATGGCGAATACTATTTTCACTGTTGCAGTGATAGCAGGTAAGTTCGTGATTTTTATTTTATTATTATTACTAATTAACAATTTCAATTCTTCTTTTTTTATCTCCCATGTCTTATAGTTTCATGACCCACTTACAATTATTATTGCTATATACCTACTATACTATATACTTACACATATTATATAGCTCCAGATAAATTTTTTTTGGTTAACAGCATTGCACTTATTTCTTTTACATTCAACACATTTTCTTGAGAAAAAAAGTATTCTGAGATTAAGGAAGACTTTATTTATATGTATTTCCACACGTAATAATTATCCATAATATGTAATTGAAAGTACCTACCTACCTACACTCATAAACATTTATCACAATTTCTGATACCAACCATTGAGGATATCAACTAATTTGGTCAGCTATATATATATATTTCTTTTATTATTATTTCTAATCGTAAGTTGTTTTGTGCAGCTCATGTTGTTCTTCTATTACACTATAATAATATTCTCTATATTATCTTCTTTTTAAATCTCGTAATCATTAGTGAACCCACAAAAAAAAGTACAAAAAGTATTTATGAGTAGTCATCATTGTGTGCTGGTTTGATTTGATTCAGTTTGTTGGTTGTTTGCACGTAAGTAAAAGTATATGTTATTACATTTTTGTATTTTAATGTGTTGATGTATAAGTACAAGACGAGAACAGTCGATACATTGTCCTGTATATTCGTCCATATATTTGACTCTACATGACGTAAGAAATAGTACTGTGTCTACATAATAGCACACATACAAGCTCCTATGTACGACACGAGTTGCTTCTTTCTTTTCCTCTTCTCTTTCTGTATATATAACTGCTACGCATGCACATTGCTGTAGCAATTTTTTCTATTTACTTTTTAGCATATTCTGTTTATATGTAGTTTAGCAGTGGTAGTAGTAGCAGTAGTAGTAGTGGTAGTAGTTGTAATATTAAATATTTCTATCTGAATATATTATGTAGGCATGTTGTTTTCCCGTTTGCAGTGCATAGGCTCAGAGCACACTGCAATAACAAGTTGAGTACACATGCACCAACCTACCCACACACACATATCGGCACACACACAACATGTCAGCTCCATTCAGTATTATAACCTGTACATCATCATATCACATATTATAGACAATGCAAAAGGTGTAATAATTTATTCCATGTCTTCCGCTCCTTTTATCATTGCATGTATAATGTGTATATCGATATGAATGGGATGCGTCGTCGAGTGTCGAGTGAGATGAAAAGTAAAAGTCATTGGGTTAGGCAGAGGTTGCATTCCATGATGAGTTATACAAAAATCATAATACTACCCTATGCCTATATATTCCTTTTATGCTAAAGCTTTAAAGCTCGTAGAACTGCGACTGCATTCTCCTTTCGGTGATTGTGATTATGTATCTGCCCCTATTCGAATTCGACTAAGAACGTACAGATACAGAATTTTGAGGCTGTTGCTTCTCGCTTCATTGCTCAAATCCACCCCAAAAAATTGTATTATTACTATTATTATTACCATTAATATAAAATCCTGATTCTCACATTTTTTAAAAACTTTGCATACATTATATTCTGAATATAGTAGGAAACTCCCTTGTCATACTTTTTTCTATTTCTGTAAAATTCTTCAAGTTTTCATTGTGTCAATATTAGAGTATAATTTATACACAGGGAAGACATTAGAAACTCTGTGTGTGTGTGTGTGTGTCTGTGTGGAGAGGTAAAGATTTACCAATTAGGAAACGGACTCAAGATGGAATTAAATACTGTAATGTGTGATGGTCGTACTGTACTGTACTGACTATGAGTGTTGACATGTGAGTCTCTCAGAACTTTCACTTCTTCTCTATTTACTGGGTCTCTGTCATAAGTTTATAATGCTTGGAAATTTTGTTCAATTTTAATGGTTGTAATAACACCTTAGCTAAATGCTCAGATATAAGTAAATAGTGTCCATGACAGCCCAGACGTAGACATATACCGAGTACTCAGTCAAACGTCGATGCGAATTGGACGCTATGATGGTGGTACTTACCAGAAGAGTCAGCGTCAAGTATAGTGTAGTACCTATACCTGCACAGTATTATTGATTGCGATGCATCTTGGTCTACTTCTTCTTCTTCGTCTTCTTCGACATCGACATAGACACATACATTCAAATTTGGAGTACGTACTTACTCCCTACCCATATGTATACGCAGTACATACAGTCTTATGGAATTCGAAATTTCAATTTCATATCTTGGAGGCAGGCAGTCAGTGAGGCGGTGACGGTGACAGACTATGTAGAACGTTTATAAGATTGTCAGAATCTCTCAGAATAACAACCTTTTCATCACCGTACAAGGGATATATAGCTGATAGTCAAATGAAAGGGGAATCTGATTGAGATTACAATTATATATCTCTTGAAATTCCTATATTATATCCATCAATATACTCATGTATAGACACCTACAAGTATATAGACTACCTGTATGAATCTGCTCTAGATTATCTACTATATACTATACATGTTGATCTTTATGGATGATTGGACGAAATTTCAACCTTCCGCTTACTTATAGCTTATTAGCTCCATTTGGTTTATAGCACTACTGTGCTCTGAGTCTCACAAATCAACATAAATGTAGTCAGTATTGTTGCGGTAAGCGGCAGCGGCAATGAAGGAAAAAGTCTCGAATTCATTTTGGCATGTGAATAAACGGAGAACAAAAATGGAGACTGGGTCCATTAATTGCCAGCTCCAATTCTCTCTCATCCCTATGCAGTATGTATGTACATAGATCTAGCTCAGAAAGTTTAGTATTCTCGTTATTCTTCATTTACTCCCTTTTTATTTCCTCTGATTTACTGTCAGTTGCTTCCTACACATAAGAGTGGATGTGCAATTTATGACTACTCAAAGACACGGAGGAATTATGGGTGCGTAAGCTGTTATTATTAACCTGATATACTTATATAGGACACTCCTCTGGTATAGTTTCAGTATATAGAGTCAACTGCATTGATGGGATTGGGAAGTGTTTTTAATTCGTATCTGTATAACATTTGCTTACAACAACTCTGGGGCCTGGGGAATGAGAAAAATCATATTATTATGATGTATGCTTAAATAATGTAGACACTTTAGAGGTGTTCATTCATCATAATGAATGCCAAGGGAAGTATTTACAGTTTATTATAGCAAACGGGCTGTATATTTCATGATTATTGAGACATTTGGATAGAAAATAGAAAAAGTGTTCTCTCTCTCAAGTCTTTATGGCAATATAGGCATATAGTTACTGTCATGATCAATTCGAAGCTTGGATTGGAGTGTATTCTGTGGAATAGGTGTGTGTGTTTGTAATGCAGTTTCTGTACAATAAAAAACTTCCTTGATGTCCCCCACCTTTGCTTTTGCTTCCACTTCAACTTACTCACGCATTAATATTTATCGTGAGGTATGCTACAATGAAATTATTTTGCGATGCTTAATCAACAAACAGTCTCATGACTTATTTTTTTTGCCGTTGCCGTTGCCGTGCTTTCGTGCCGTAGCGTAGGTAATATGATTTCTAATTTTCTCCACACATAAACGATACTTGCTATATACCTGGGTAAAGAACCCTTTAAATTACTTTGTGCTTGTGTAAATTTGTTATTTGATAAAATTTTGATTATTCTCATAAAGCAAAAAATATGTCTCTATATGACTTTCATTATTCATTTAATTGGTTCAGGAAATTGCTCCCTTTCTGTGTGTGTGTGGGATATAAAATATAAATAGTGGAAGTGGAATTGTATTATGTCGTTGATGATTAAAAGTCCTTCATATTTTTTGTTGCACTTGTTATTTTTACTGTATAAAATGTAAAGAACGACAGTTTTTAAAAATTGGCATATATTATTATTAGGAGGAATGAGGATTGTACAGATATATAGTTTTATAAGAGCTGGATATACAAATATAGCTTTGGTATAACTGGAAAGTTAATATTAATGTAAATATTGGATGTTAATACTAATATACATGGATACTACAGTGGGGCTGATGGGGTCAATTGCTTGGGAATCCGCGGAGGCTGCTGATCCATGCAGAATGAAGAGTCAAACAAGTGGTCACGAAGATTTTTGTGACAAATACTATACATGCAATCAATCAAATAATCAGTCTTATGTGAAGGATTGTCCGAATGGACTTGTGTACACTGGACTTCTGAATCAAATCTGTGACTTTGCTCACAATGTCGACTGCAGCGGCAGAGAAAAACGAAGTACTGTCTAGTTTGGGTTTTTTTTTTCTCAGTAATTTTCATTAGTATCTTTTTTGTTCTGTATCTTTGGAATGTAGTGTTTGCCATAGTACCCTCTTTTGGACAAAATCAGAAGAGGCTAGAACAATTAAATCCATGTGAGGTCAAAGGGAAAATTGTGGCTGATGTCACATACTGTGATCGTTACTGGGAGTGTGTCAACGGTCAACCAGAGCTTTATGACTGTCCCAATGGACTTGCTTTCGCTGGAAGAAATCGTGGTGTTGCGGATGGATGTGATTACCCATGGAGAGGAAATTATTGCGAGGGCAAACAGCTAGCTAGTAAGCGTCGCCTCAACATTTATTCATAACTGTCCAAGGCTCTCTGTCTCTGTCTCTGAACTCCCGGAAGAAAATCTTCAGCCAGATTTTTTAAATGAAAACCCTGACTAAATATATATAGCTCTGTGTTTTTTGACTTAGCCTCCGCGATGTTCTCAAATTTGAAGCTGCAATAATGACAAAATATTTGAATCTCATAATATTTTAGTAGTACACAGTATACATGTTTAAAATTCTCATTAATTTTGGATATTTTGTTTTCTACCGAGATAATTCAAAAATTGTAAATCAAAATTGTAGGTTTGAGATTTGAAAATTTTGACAGATTTGCATTTGAGTGGTTAAAACTGGAGAACTTGATGGGCGCTAAGTTTTTGGTATGTTGCAAATTTCTTTTATAATTCGTAAATTTTGTCAACAGATCCCCCAATTTCAACTGAGCACTGCGATTGGTTATACGGTATTTTCGGACACGAAACCAGCTGTACAAGATATTGGACTTGTTGGAACGGAACTGCCACTGAACAGCTTTGCATTGGTGGTCTTTTGTACAATGAAGATACTCATGCCTGTGACTGGCCCGAAAATGTACCAGGCTGCCAGAAGCATCGTAAGAACAAATCGTATTTTTAATATTCGTACAATACAAATTATTTTTAGTTATAATGCTTGTTACCTATTCCATAAAAATCGATAGAATTCCCTATAATTAATTTCTGGGTTTATTCACGATACAGCTCTCTGCAAGGATGACCCCAACGGTAACGTCGCCCTAGGTAAATCCTGTAATCGTTACTGGAACTGTCAAGGAGGTTACCCACGACTTCAGCGATGCCCTGCCATGCTTGTCTTCGATAAACGATCCCTCCGATGTGTTGTTCCTCCAACGGAAGACTGCGATATTCCATCAACTACTCCCCCACCACCAGAGGAGGAGGAAGAGGAGAAAAGACCAATAAAAAGCCAGTCAAGGAATCAGGGTCAGGCTATTCAACTCAGACCTCAAGATTTCAATGGCGCCCGCCCAATTCAGTTCTCCCAGGAAATCGACAATGGTCCACAACAACAGCAGCCACAACAACAGCAACAACAACAACAGTACAGAGGACAGCAGCAGCAGCAACAACAACAACAGCGACAATAATTTAATATACCTAAGATATTTTATATAAAAAATATTTTATCGTGTGTAAAATAGGTGATTTTTTTTAAACTACAAACATTTATAATAAAGTTCAGACTTCCTTTTGTACACGATTTTGCTACACTTTAAATATCCTTACTGAATAACTCAAGTACAAGAGCTGTTTTTTTTTCTTAAGACTTTTTTTAATTACCTATATATATATTATAAAGTATTTTACATTTAAAGATTTAACTTCCAACATTTGAGGATATAGTATGCTTTTTTTTTCTCAAAATCTTTTCAATTTATAGGCAATAAGTTCAAACGTTGTAAAAAGTACTTTTTTTTATTCAAAATAGTATATTTACAAGTCATGTGTGGATCAATACAATACATTACATCTTATCATTTCAAATTATGTTTTGTTTCCAAATTTGAAAGAGACGAACGGATTTATTTTCCAGCAGCTCACTTCAATAACTTGGTCTTGGGGTAATAGTTCTCACTGAAATTTTTTTAAACAAAAGCGAAACATTATTTATATCCACATTATGTAACACGTGTCCATTTTGTAGTACGATGATGATTTGTATATTATGAAGTAATCTAACTGGTCAGAATAAAGTTGAAAATAATAGAAAATGGAGAAACTTTTGCTATTTTCCGCGTTGTCTCTACATTATGCATTATCTTACCATTTTGGAACATTCTCGGGGTCATCACAGGTCAAAGTATATTCGTCCACAACTTTGCCATCTCCGCAAGTAATGAGACGTGGGTATCCACTGACACATGTAATAAGACGGGCACATTCGCCAGGAATTGTGAATCTGGGAAAAGGCCAGAATTTATAGGCGAGGGTGTCGGGCTCCACTTTATCGGGGCAACGGAATCCTACCACCTCTAAAATAGCATAGATATTCATTCGATTAAAATGTTAAATTTTGAATTATTGTCAAAAAATATTCTACGAGGGATTCATCTCATTTTTGGAACTCACGCTCGGGGTCGCACTGATCGAGGAGGAGATCTGGCCAGTTGCAAGAGTGTGTTTTGTCATCATAGGCTAATCCAGGTTCACAAGGAGTCTCATATGGGACGCCATAAGCACACTTCACGTAGGTGGTGTGACACCCAGCTGTCTTGGGGTAAATTCCGAATTGGTACAAGCATCCAGGGGTAGAAATAGGTTCGACTGTGTATGAAAATAGTAAAAGTTAATAATACATATAAAACAAGGGAAGTATTATTGATATCCGCTACCTACCTAAACAGGGTACACTCTCACAGAATTAAAATTTTAAAATTTTAGATTTGAACAAGCGATTTTATACGTAATTAATTACTTAAGCATATTTTTAATAATTATTCTCGACCGAGTAACTCCATACTGGCTCGTAAAACAACTAATCAAATAAAAATCATTTCACTAATTTCCCTTAAATTTAATCATGTTGTAATGTATTGTGTAGTGTGACGCTAACAAGGCGCAACAATTTCCATTCGCAATTAGTAAGTCAATTCAAAAGCAATGTACCTACCTAATAATAATTAAAAATAAATGTTACCGTTATAAATGTTGAGTCAATCTTTCACCCAGATAAATATTGTTTTATGACGCAGTGCCATATTATAAGTAAATTAAATTTGTGTTAATCCAAATCCTTGAGTTAGAACTCGTCAAATATTAATACAAACAAGAGATTTCTCTTTTCCTATGTAAATATAGACGCAAAAATTAAAGCGAGAAATGTATAAGACTATAATTACTTTCATTAAATCGTTTGTCACAGTGGACTGCCCAATTGTAATTGCAATGATTATGAACAGCTCCTTTTCCATCGAAGAGAAGACCATTTTCACAAGTTTCCAGGGTCAGAGTTCCATTCTCACACAAATAAAATTTATCACAGTACTCGGCATGAGGATGGGTGGCGACGCCATAGGTATCAGGGCAGTAAGGCACGTCATCAACTTGGGCTACGAGAAAAATAAAATGTTATTCCGAATTCCAAGTACTAAAGGCCTTCCAAAAATGTTGGAACATGGAAAATTCATTATTATAAATAGCATACATGAGATTTAGTATTGTGGTCCAGGAAAAGGGGGAGTCAAGGACGAGGACGACAGCTTATAATAATAAATACAGTGTCACAAACTTGTAAAATTTATTGTTAACCTTTTTCCACTGTAGTGTGGTATTAAATATCAAATAAAATCAAAGTTAATAATTTAAGAATAGACTGGATTTTCCCAACTTGTTAATGTCAAAGTTAATGTAGAAATACGCTCTCGATCCGATCATATTTGAATCTATCTCTTTTAGATAATAATAAAGTAAATATCTTTGGCATCCTGCGCAATCGTGCGGATATACTACACTCTCATGTATCTGGGGACACACTCAACTGATGCGAACTTGGTGATATTGTTTTGTTTTACGCATATACTTTCATTCACCTGTTTCCCTCAATCTTCGTATCATCATCGCAAGCTTCGACTCTTGACCTACCGTCTGATGCTAATGTATCGAAGCCAAAACAAGTGAGGCATATATACTGACTCAACAGCAGTGACAATATAATATATAGATAAGTGAATTAAATGGAGCTGACGGGGATGATTATAACATTTAGGAGATGAGACAAAATATTAAAGGACTATAACATGTAGGACATTGTGAGGTGCTATGGGTGACTTTCGACGTGGGACGTCAGTATGTAGTACATGTAAATGTGAATGCAAATATTTTTGTGTGCTACCAGAGCCAGAGTAATAAGATTAGAATTTTTTAGCGTAATGGTTAAACTTACCCAAAGTTACTTGAACAAAGGACGAGGCTGCCACGAGGGCCACAAGAACGTTGAACAGCGTCATCATGGTGCACCACAATCACTTTTTGGATCACAGTCAAAAGCTACTACGTCTGATTCAACCGACAATAACAATAATATTAATAAAATATTACTACTATTATAGGAAATTTCGTCTGTAATGTAATCTCGTTGTGTTCGGCTCAGAAGCCAATCGTAAAATGGCTTGAATATTCCTGTTAAGAGTCCCTTTGCCTTTGCAGAAAAATCCTATACCTTTGTTTCCATTTATGCTTACTACTTACACACACACACACAGTCAGTCAGTCAGAGAGTCATAGCCATAGCGTCAGGTAAAAGACGGACGTATCTGTAAAGAAACAAAAGAATTCTCTGTATGTCTCTGTGACTCTCCCGTGTGTATTTAGCGTGTATGCATGCCCAAGTAAAATACAATGCGTGTTGGTGGAGCGTGCTCGTACTAACCCAGTTTATTCATAGTTTTATAAATGTATCTCTCCTCTCCATCCAATAAAAGTTGTTACATATATATTTTTTTTCGTACATAATTGCCATATAATATTCAAGAATAAGTAGATTGTAAATTGTAAAGCTTGATAGCTATGGCTTGTTGGAGAAGCAATGGGACTAATTTTGTCGAGTTCCCCCAAAGTCTCAGGGTCGACTTGTTACCATTATTATACCACCATTACATTGTTGCAACTCTATATCGTCGTCGTCATCGTCATCGTCGTTCCCGATCATACTTCATTATAAAGATACAACTTTTCAAACCTTTCCATTTGGACAATTAAACCTTTAGTATATGTATGAAAATAAACTAACTAAGAGCTTAATAAAGACCATGTTTCTGTGTCTTGCATTGTTGTACCTCAGAGGTGTCATGCGTATATTATACTTTTCATCTACGTTTTCATCTCTATTAACTCCTATTAAGAACGACGAATATAACAGCTTTTAAAACTTTATAATAGCTTTGCTACTTACTTACTACTTACTTGGGATTTGTGTGGTAATATTATAGTAGTTATTGTAGGTTGAGTTGCGTTTTTCTGCTTAAACGAATGACTTCTTTGCTCCATTAGCTATTGTTGTTAGAATGACCTCGATCTAATCCGTTAGGTTAGTCAGCTCGTATACTTACGTATATACCTTACTATGCTTTTTCTAGCTTAGTCATTCTGTCAGCCAAGTTTTTCATACAATTACATTTTTGTGTGAAAAACATACTGCGTACATATAGTTGGGAGTGTAGTTAGACAATGATCGAACGCTTTTCTTTCATTTTTAAATAACGAACATTTTTAAGGGTGAATTCCGCTTATAAAACTTCCTATATAAATCGGAAAATAAAAATGTTATACAATCACTTAGCATTTAGGCTGCTCCTAGCAGCAAAGCTAATTGTAATTATTCTCCTTTTCTGTATGCGATATTGAAATTCATCGAAATTACTCCAAAAAGTTGTGGTTCTTTCTAATTTCTGTGGTGATATACTTTTACAATTAATCGTAACTCAGTTAGAGCAACTACAACCACACAGAAAAATGATCAGTACATGATTCATGATTGATCCCTGGCGAATCACCCCGACCACTCGTACTACTCTTACAGAAGCGCTCGTGTAGATGTTTGTAACTGAATTTATAACCAAAATAAACTCTTATAATTTAAAATCTTGCTGTGGTCCAACAAATAAAGTGTATTATGAGTTGAGCAAACTCGCATTTTTCTGCTGCCACCGCCACACATTTGTAATACCTCCAACGAAACTAAACTTAACAACCTTGAACACATATCGAAACACGAGACACGACACGAGGCATCTTGTCATACGGCTAAAATCTACTTGAATCTGTAAATATTCCAAAAACGTGTAACGCAATTTACAACTGTCTATACCTGTATGAGTTGAGACTATTATTCGAAAAATAATGCGTGGAACAGCAAATTACACAATGAATACATGGATTTATTTTTAATTAAAATTCTACGGAATATAACTACGGAAATCAAAATCTCCCACATAGTCCCACTCATAATAATGTAAACACACATTATGAATTTTGCTTCCTTGTGTATTTTTCCACAAGTGTTGGACGTACATAGCTTCAACTTCATAGAAAGGTAGTATTTATGAATGTGAAAGTTTAAATATTAGGATGTAAGTAAAATGTAAGTTGATAGCTTATATATTCAAAATTATATTCTACTATAAAAACTATTGAACTATTGAAAATAATCAGTGGATATCGGTATTCAGATATTCTAGTCCATACTGCGCCGATGTATGTTTCCTAAGTCATTACGGACGGGGCTACAGAAGAAACTCAGCAGCAACAGTAGCAATAAAGCATAGACATAGTGAGATTCGAATTAAGAATTTAAATGCAGAAATATTCTCGAGGAAATTATTATTTGGAGACTTATGATTACGGCCATCGACAATTAACTGGTCGCGTCAAGTAGCTTTTCGTTAGATTTTCTATTGCATCATAATTTCCATTCTGGTTCTTTGATTTGGACAGTATATGCAAATGAGTATGTAACTGATGTAAACAGGAAAATGGCCCTACCCAGATCGTAATCGTTTTACAGGAGTCCTATCGTCCTATGAGACATATTATACAATCGTAAAAGTACAAAGTACAACATAGACGAGACGAGACGAGACATTAGACAAAAGCCAACAATATATTCATTTCATTTACATAACATTTTACACTTACGACTTACGAAAAGTATCCGTATAAGTTAAGAGACATCATATTATTGAAAATCATCAAATAATTTATCGTATTGTAATTCATGTATAATGTCTGTATATTATTACTGTACAATTTTTTTTCCTTAGTGAGCTCAATTTGGCTTTGAAAATGTGCAGAAAAAGGAAAAATTTAATGTTTGTGAAATCTGTATAGACGAAATGTGGCAAAATTGTACATTGTAAAGTACCTACTGCAATAACTTCGGTAAGATCCGTTAGTATTGCGATATAAACTGTGTTTTGTACAGATTACTTTATTTCGATATTCTCTCTAACAACGACACACTATAAATGACATATATAGAAAACCTACCGAGAAAAGGACGACGACTCATATTATATACAGTATATAGACGTGGATAAAATTAATGCCACGCAAAGCCGGCAATGACATTTGGCACAGACCACCACGCAGACAGATGAGGCTTAAGGAAAACTAAATCTGACTAAAGGCAGAAGTAGCATGGATAGTACGTGTATAATGTGTCTAGAAGTAGAGTATGAAATTTTTCAATTTTACTTCCTCCATTTACTTGACCACGGACAGACTTGTTTGAGTTTTAAGTTTAAAGAGATTGTCAATATTTATGCTCTCAGACGATTTTGCCTTCCCTGAGTCAACCGAAATAAAAACACAAATCACGTCCCCTTCTCCTTTTGCTTTTATTTCCCATTGAATATTCAAACTGACTGACTGAATGTCGAACCAGCAACAACAACAACAACAGTGTGGTGAACTTAGTGATGCTTAAATGCTTACGCTTGCTTTACAATTTACAATGCTTTACATTTAATATTCTCATAGAATTTTAAAACTCCCAGGCAGATATATAAGACTACTACTACTAATATACTATATGACTAATGCTAATACTCAACTGCTATAGATTTTTTTTCTTCTAAAGGTATCTCATAACTTTCCATTTCTAAACTGGTTTTCGGGCCCGAATTTAGGACATACCTACAAAACTTTTACTTCTACTTAGGTAAGTTGCATTCATTCTATATACACTGATTATATGATGACCAGCCCTTCTTTTCTTCTGAGAAGCGAGTATTATTCTCAATAGAAATGTACACTGTTTGTGTCCCAGGAATAACTCTATCTGTCCCACACAACTACACTCCACTCGCCCTGTCCACTTCTTCTATATGAATATGTAATTCTCTCAGAATTTATTATTGTAAACATTATTACACTTGATTGTAATGGTTGGTTGGTTTGGTTCAAGTCAAAGTCTCAGCTTTTGTAGTCAGAGTCAGTCAGAGAGAATAATATATCTATCTATAATTATTATTGTCGTGCCTTGACTCGACAGCTTCCTTCATTCCTTTATCTATAGCTTGTATCTTTTCGGCTTGACTAGTTAATAGTAATCGTTCTGGCATTTTTTTCGTATCTGTATAATATTCAACATTCATTATATTATTATTATTATCAGCTCTAGACATCGCTTCGTATCGTATCGTACACAGAGTCGACTAAGCGACTGCATTCTCTAAAATCAAACTGCATGCATCGTAATCCTATAATCATCGTCATCATCATCATCATGTTGTTTACTTCTGATGAATGCTGTGTGTGAAGCGAAGGTACGTGCATATCCATGATGTGTAACTATATATGAACTGTGCACACATCTAATCATGATCATTGATCATATATATACAGTTTTAAAAGTACTACGTAAGGTATGAAGTGTATTTTATGTATAATACATTTGTTCGCATAGCATAAAGGACAAGGGATTGCCATCCTATCATTATTTTCATTTGGTTTGACTGCATAAGTAGATAAGTTACATTATATAGAGGTGAGGTGAGTGAGTGAGTGCGAATAAAATAATCATAAAAATGCAGCCCAACCCAATGACTGTGTGTGAGTGAGTGAACAGAAATGCATTTCTCGTCCTCTGAATCTTACAATTATTCACGCTTCGTAAGTATAAGTACAAACCTATATACTCTTTTCGTTTTGGAAATTGAATTATATAGTGGCCAAGTACATCAATCTCATGGTAGGGTGGGCTACAGATTTTTCAGAATTAACTTGCTGCAGTAACTACTGCGGTTGCTGGGATGACAATTATGAATGTACTACCTGTACCTATACCTTCACCGTCACAGTATTATGAGTCAGTGTATATCATGGAATTACTAAAAATCAAACTATATAGGTACTACTATTCAGCAAACTATAAGATGAAATTATTCAAATATATTGATGAATGCAAAATTACAACTAATAGATGACAATGTAAGAAGAAATAAAAAAATTCCAAAAAAATTCTAGAAGAGAAAAATGCCTTTATTCACTTTCAACAATTAATTAATTCAACAATAATTACATCATTGAATAATTCATGAATTAATTCATTGCTTTTTCTCTGTCCCCACACAATTTTTTTATAAAAATAACATTTGTGACAAAAAATATATAATATACTGGATTATACATAATAAATTGATTGTAAAATCTTATAGAGTAATAATTTTTACTCGATGAGTTTTTTTTTCTGTTATAAAAATTGACTGCACTGCAATCAACAGTCATGCAAGTGATGTACTTACTGCGAGTGATGAAATTATATTTTTATTTGGCGTCATCGAACCATTTCTCACTGTAAAAGAAACAAAAACAAAGAAATAAAGATTAGAATTATAGCGTTACAGCAATACATACATTGGTCAAAGAAGTATACCTGATTTCGTACATGAAATCAAATTCTTTAAAAATACATCTTATATTTGCAAGCAAAAGCCACTTGTATCCTTTTAATTGAGCCATTACACAATCTAGAGTCTATATTAAAACAACTTAAATGGTTGGAAAATTTTACCGTTCCAAGAAATATGTAACACCCTTATTAATGGTAATGAGGAAAGCCACGTAATGCATACAAAATAAAGGAATAGTCTATTGCAAGATTTTGCCATATATGTACGTATATAGACAAGACTAAAATAATCTTCTTGTACCATGAAAAGTTTCCCGTTTTGTTATCGTGGTTACGTCGTGTCTCTGTATACAAGTTCATTCTACTTATGAAATACTTGTTTTCATCCCTCATCATTGTTTTCAACTCTTTTTAACTGTTTAAGTACAAGCCTCTTGCATCAAGTTTAACTTTGACGACACGCTTGTACACACACCATACCAGAGAAGCAGCACATTGATCGTAGTTGTAACTTACCCCCACTGTGATCATATAATGTATATGATGTCTAACTTAACTTAAACCGGTTTGATGAAATGAAACATAAAATGTCTACGAGTCTAAAGTATTGCAGAATTCTCTTACATAACAATACCAATAATTAGTAGTAGTAGTAATATTATTTAATTTTGATGCAATAATTGTTTGCACTGTGACAAATAGAAAAGAATGATTCACAATGTCAGGAGTAATTGACTGGGAGAGTTGCCATTTGCGCCTATAAAGTTGCCAATAGTTAGCCTATATGCTCACAATGTCTATACCATGTATTATGCTGACTAATTTGAAATGAATAATTAATAATCTTAATAATAAAAAGTAAACAGTGTATTTACCATCCTGCTACGTTCTCTGGATCTTCGCACTTGAAGCTAGATTCTTGATAAACGGTCCCTGGTGGGCAAGATCCGAGCTGGGGTTGGATTCCGTTTCTGCAAATGTAGAACTTTTGACAATCCTCGGGATGAGCGTAAGTAGGATGAGGAAGAGGGCGTCCATTTGGTCCAAGAATTTCAGCGTCAGGGCATGAGAAACCATCGGCCAATTTTTCTGAAGGAAATGTCAAGTATGAACGTTTTTCTCATTCCGCTCAATAAGTTTGATGTTACGATATAATTACTCGAGACAGTCCCATATAGTATTTGGATATCTTATTATCTACAGCATGCAGTGTGTATGAATGTGCTGAGTGAAGAATAAATTACAAAAAAAAATATCATTTTCTCTCATACCTTTTTTGCGGTTTTCCTTCTCGCATCCCTTCCTTTGTGCATTCTCTGGCCATGTGCAAGTGCCTTGGTAATCATCGTAAATGAGACCACTGGGACAGGTGACAGAGTTGGGAACACCTTCAACACAATTGTAGAATCGGTCACAAACTTCAGGGTCTTCGTGTGAAAAGTAACCGTTTCGGCGGGGGCATTGTACTGTGGATTGAGCCGGTTGTAATTCAGTACGATCACCGCAGTCAACTGTGTGAGACAATTAAAGACACAATGCAATGAATGAGTTTATTTAAAAACCAGTCATGAATTGAAAAGATGAAATGGGTGTTTTACACCAGACCGTCCCTAACTGTTTGACTAGTGTGCTCATGAATAGGATAGTAATTACCTGAGAATGGAAGATCGCATCGCTCGTGGTTAGGGTTCTTGATTTCGAAAAGTAACCCATCAGGACAGAGTTTCTACAATTTTTTTGGGAGTCACAAAAATATATATGAAAATAATATACAATTGCATTTTAATTTAAAATACTGAAAGAATAGATTCCAGTTTTGTCAAAAATTTTCTAGTCGTGTAAAGTAAAATGTGAAATATTTTTTACCTGTTCTGGGATGTTGTCTATGCACTCATAGTACTTATCACATTGTTTGGGGTCACCGAAGAAACCGTTTTGTTCTGGGCATTGGAATGCTGCCACAGACAACCCAACTGTAATATGTTAATTAATTACATGTTCAATTACAAATCCACTCCAAGATCTAAAAATAAGAATGTACCTACACGCTTTCCAGACGACAGCAATTTCGTCAACTATCTTAAAATCGTAAAATTATTTCCAACAATAATTTCTTACATTCAATTCAAAATTAATTTTTAATATTATTAATAAATTACAATATAGAGAACTGAAAACACTTGTAAAAGCAAACCGTGTATTGCAATAGAATTTAAATACAATAATGTGAAAAAACTAAACCGAATTTAGTTAAATGATTTGTGACTATTTTATATTTATCCAAAAGGGCCTACGTCTACTACTAGGCATATTGCTGTATTTATTTTAAAAGTTTGTAATTTGTTTATATAGTTTAAAACTAAAATACTTTAAAGTTTTTTGTTTTTCCAAGAAAAAATTGTAATGTTAAAGGAATATGAAGAATGTATAAGATTATTAGTTTACCGAGAGCGAAATAGATGAGAGCTTTGAACATGGTGAACCGTCTTGTCGGAGAGGAGAGGAGTAACTGACAGTTATTATGAGCTTACGTGCCGAAGTGAAATTTTTTTTCAGAACTTTTGAACAAGCAAAGGATTCGACATTCGATGGAAAGTAGGCTAAAAGAAACGTGCTTTTACACTTGGTGACTTTTTGGGCACATCCTTCCCATTCCCACATAATAATATCTGAATACATCATCCATCCCATTCCATCCTTATCCTCACAATTACTACTTTACAAATCATTCCCAGCTTCTACTTATCGTTATATCCTCGTTTCGTGGACATATTCTTATATTATTCCTCCTAAGTACAGCGGACGGTGTATATAGATAGAGAGATACGCATCTTGCAATTCCGATTGCAAACAAACTAATGAGAAATATTACGTACATAACATGTGTAATTACTCTTGCCTCTGTGTTGAGCACAGGGTTCCTACAATTGGTGGTGTTGTTGTTGAGTAGAATAATTGTCCCAACACCAACAACCGACAAGCAACATACCAACTATACCAATAAGCCAACCAACAACAATGTAACGCAGGATTTGTAATAATCAAAGTATCAAAGATATGAGTGTGTGTTAAATGTAGTGTGAGTATAGTAATAGTTCGGACAAGCAAAATACTTTATTTAACATTACATTTTTAACTAGCCTTTCCGCGAGGACGCTGTGCTCTGCCTGCCTTCATTTTGTTTACACTCCGGTATGGTCATGCTACTATGAACTACATGGATATATCCTTCCATAGAATAACTGTTACGGCCCTTCTACCCCGCCTTTTTTCCTCTCTTTTTTTTCTTTTTTGAACATTTACCACCATCATCATCAACTATAACAACTCACTTATGATAATGCATTTTAATGTCATGTATGAAAAACCTATAAAATCCGTTGGAAGTGTTGGAACTCATTCGAAATTGTAATGAATTCCGTATCTTTGTATATATCTATATAGCGTGACCAAACCAAAGTTCTCACCTCACCAACAAAATTGTTAGAAACTCCATCCATAACCCATAAAATATCAGATTACAATGAATACACGGAGATTTTTTTTTCTCGCCCTTCTAATTTTTGCAGACAACAAAACAGCAGCCAATACCAAATCAAATGAATGGAGTGAGCTGCTTTTAGTAATTATACTGTGTACTACGGATGTACACACAGCCTTAACTGATTAAATCATTTAAATACAGAAAGCAACAATAAAAGGAAACAAATCCACAAGACAATAATTATTGTTCGATTGACGTTCAACATTTTTCTAATCGTTCATCTATTTAAATTAGTTCAATTTAATATATAGCATTCCGCTCCTGATTCTGATTTAAGAACACACTGTCTAGTATACGACTGCACTATATTACAGATTACTAATTACTACTACTATACCTATCGCCAGCATTCAAGATTGTGCCTTACCGTATACGTAAAGACCTATAACCTCGTCAAAATATATACTAATTACTCATTGTACATTATTATAAATTCACGCTACGTTCCTGGCCTGGCATATTATCAACGATAACAATTAATGCTGAATATTTGAATTTTTATGAAATGCTTCATCTTTAATTGAAGCTCCAAGACTCAGTCAGACGAATTTTCTGAGAAGTCATTTTTATATTATAGTGTAAAGTATATTTAAAAGGTACAGTTGTACAATACAGTCTACTCAATGCTCTCATTCTCATGTAGAAAATAGTAAAATAGGTAATGGGATGAGGATGGGATGGATGATTCTTTATAACAAAAATTTACTGACCCAAGACGAAAGAACCACATTTTTATTATGTGCATGACTACTCCGAAAGCTTTTTACATGTGCGGCATTTAACTTTTGAGAAAATATAGCAGAGATCTACATAGATACCTCATACCAATTCATTTTTACACGCAAATCATGATTCCAATTAATTTTCTTTCTTGTCATTGTCATTTCAACCGAACTAACCTTGAACTTTATGGTTAGTTGAGTGGAAAGTTAACCAGTTGATCTAATTGTGCATAACCTGAATAATAATGGTAATTGTCAATCAATCAGGGAGGTTTGTCCCTCCATTGTTTAATGCAAATCTCACATAATAATGGACATAAGCATAATATATGCTTCCAGTTCTGTACAACAAGGTTAATTTTTACATAGACTGAATGTCGTCGTCGTCAACAATTTTATGCTATAATGTCCATTCCCTCGATCACCTTGATTGTTTGAATTAAAATTATAATGGATGACGAGGACTCATTTTTGCCCACATTCATTTTTAATTCTAGACTAAATACAATAATACACACACACACACCAAATCCCATGAAGTCAGAACATGATCCTCCTGAGGTTGAGTTTCATATATATGAAATAATTAACTATAATTAATTACCTAGGTACCTACATTGAAATTATTCTTCGCCAATGTCATTTTACAAATATATCTCTTGTAAAGTGGCCAACTTTAAAAACAATCGACATCTATTTTTAAGCAAACTGAAAGTTGACAAATTGCATTTTTGTGGACGTCATCAGTAATGAAAGAATCACATGTGTGGGTGTTTTTTTTACTATCCTTGTTGCATGTTCATTATTGGAAACCAACATTTATGCTCATCGAATAACTGATATACATATAGACACGTTCACAAAACTAAACTCGATCCCAAAAATGGTTTAAGGCCTAAGTTTAAATAACAATTTCTTCAAGAATGGTTAAGTTTGTACTTTCAAAAACCATTGTACAGTGATTGTATACATACAAGCAAATGTGGCGGAGGTTAGTACCTTACATACTACTTACGTATCTGTTTATACTCAGCTATGGTAACGTGGTGGATCACTCTGCTTAGTCCCCATAATATGTACGTATTTAGATGCAACATGTGGCAATATTAAATATGTAAAAGCGCATTTAAAGAAAAACCACTTAAATACTACGTTAAACCTTGAAAATAAATACTAATATGCAATAAGTTTAAACCAATTAACAAAAGTTCTACAGTTCAAAAAAAATCAAACTCAAGAACAACCAACTGAAATATCTAAACCTCAATTTTAAACGAACCAGACTCTATAACGTTATTTCTTATAACATGATGACTGATGAAGTATAATTTTACTGTACTTATTACGAGGAAATGGTCACAACCTATAAGTTCAAATTTTCACGCCGTATTTTTTTTTTAAAAAGAGCATGTCAAAAAAGTAGGAATGGCTTAAGAACTTGTGTCGAATGGGCATCTTTGCTCGCTAAAAGATTTTTTTGAAAACATTAAATTCCCTATGTTAATTAAATGGACGCTTTGTTTAAATGACTATTTAGGTCTTTAAATGTGTCTCTAAGCTACATTTTTCATCTTATTTCAGTAAAATTTGAGTTTCTTGATTGTTAGGATATCCTCTTAAAAGTGATTATTGGGATTTTAAAAATTCGAAATTTTGAAAGTTTTTCAAAAATACGTTCTTTTATAAGGGCTTCCAAAGTTTAAAAAAACACTTTTAAGTTTTTTCTATAACCCCATACCTTCTTAAATTTTCATCCGATTTGCGAAAAATTTGAAGGTTTTAATTTTTCCAGGTATTGCACTAGATGCAAATCAAAACCCTAACAAATAGTTTTAATCAAATCATAGTTGGAAAAATTCCTTAATATTCGTAAGAATTTTAATTTAAGCAATTTGGGAATTTTGAATTTACCTAAAGTTAAATTAAAATTTTAACAGCAATCATAGTACTAGTACTACTACCGTTAGCTAACTTGGAATTGGTCTATATCACCGTATAAAACTTGGAATATCTCCTGAGGGGAGCAATCGAAGAAATATTTGAATCCGGGACAATAAGAACGCGAAGCATAAAATAATTAATGCTTCTCTATTTGATCAAATGCTGAAGACCCCGGGAGTTATTATGAACTCCCGAGAATTATAAGAGATCCGGGAGCTATTTAAAGTTTTAAGGTCCCAAAAATTTACGGTAATAATTTATACCATACAAAACCCCCTGTCATTTGCCTCAATCGCGTATAGGTAGGCACTTTACATTTATTACAATTCATATTACATTCTTATTTCTTATTTATAAGGGAAAACCCACAATTTTGTAACAAGATTATATGAAAATGATTTGTAATACTAATTCGGCTGTATTTTATGTTTCAGTACACCCGTATACCGTTCGCACTATTTTTCGATTTCTTCAATTTCTATTTCCATCTCACTAGTCAGACGAGTGTACTTTTATTTTATAGATCTATCCATGCGCAAATGATAGACCAGATTGATTTGGATTTTTTCCATCTGGGACCAAAACCTTTCTGGAGTGGAAACCACTCCCATAATAGTCCGAATTAGTTAAATCCACAGCTAAAAAAACATACATATTTACAACGATCATCGTTTAGATTACAGAGTTTACATTACAAAATTGAATTGATTTTTCCGATTTGCAGAATAATGATTGAAATAAAGGCTGCTTATCAATAATCTCATTTTCATTATGAGACAAATAGGCACTTAATTCCATTGCAATTTTAAATCCCCTGCTATTGCCCTAGAACGTTCAAATTCCCGTTCATAGTATAGTAGACCCGTGTACTATGAATAATTTTACCCCGTAGGCCTTTGTATTTTAACGTAAAATACGATAACTAATTTTGATGCGTTGCCTATAGCTTTACAGGCAGAACCTGGAACACACATTATTTTCAATAAGCTGTTGTATTGGCTAGTGCTACTCCAGACGCCACAAAGATAAGATTTAAAATTGTTTCATGGCAGATACTTAGACGCTAGATTTATGTAATTTCAACAGTAATGATTTAAAGTGCTTCTATGTAAGTTCTTTTAGCATTTCGTATCAGTTGTATCTAATTGTTAAATATTAATATATTGCATTGATACCTGGGAGTGCTTTTTAGAAATTAATTATTAATAACAGACGGAATTAAATCTATTGCAACAGGAGAGACAAAATGTAAAGGACACCGAGAAATATAGGATGATTATTAGCTCCGTGTACATCAACAAAATGATTAGCACGAATTTGGATGAAAATTATAAAGTATATATAAGTAGGTGGATATTACGTACGTTGGCATATTAATATTTACTATAAATGTACATATTTGCAAATAAAGTGGCCTAAAATTTAATTGACAATTTGCATTACAGTTTTTCAGAGGCGATAGGCGACATATTTCTCATTTTGTTGTTGTGTTTTCTGTAACCGACAAGTCACAAGTCACAAGTTTATTTCAGTTTTTCCAATAGAGTTCTTGAAGTATAAAGGATGCAACTGATTATAGGAAAGATGCAGCTATACCATCAGAATTCCAAATAAATATAACGATGCACTAAACCCAGACGTGGAAGCACATAATATTATTACTCTAGCATTTAGTATCACCCCCTCTAGAGTGTATAGAATTTGCCATTTGCCACCCTCCCTCAACTGAGGAAATTCTTTGTTTCTAACAATAGCTCTCATATCTAACCTACTAAAAAAATGCCGTAATGTATTCAGTGTTCAGGACAACCAATAGAGTACATCCGATAAATGGACATCTAATATTTATAATTTCAACGTAACATCAATAATTGAAAACAGATTCACAATAGTAATAATTTATAGTAGATACATTTTCAAAATTGGCCTATGAGTATAGGAACTTATGGCTGTCGTTAATTTTGTTTAGTACATATGATTATATTTATGTGCTTATTATTATAATATTAATTGCATCAACAAATATCACTGATATTTACATATAAAAATATAAAGAATCAACATGAAACGTACAAATTGTCACAATATGTTTATGCGTAATAATCGAATATGTAAGTATTAATTATCTACTTATTGCTTAGATAAGCATCGATTGCATGCTGACTCCAATTTATTCATCATCTTCTTCACGAACTACAGGACGTTTAACAGTTTTTCTCCTTGTACTAGTTGGTACTGGTCGGGGTTTTGGCTTTGGAGTCGTCACCTCATCACCATTATCGTCGTACTCAATTTGTCCCTTATACCAGTCCTTGCTGCAATTTTCAAATTTAAAACACATTAAAATAAAATACTAAAATGTAATCCGATCGATAGTTGCATTAAAACCTACGACAAGGGTCTAATTATTTCATCAAAATTATTTCATAGAGCTAGTACGATCTGCATAAAGTTTCTAAAAAATAAATTTCATACCATTCTGGTACGTTCTTGGGCTTGTCACAAGTTCCGGTCTTGTCATTGAAAACTTGTCCGAAGGAGCAACCTATAAATTAATTTAATTCAAATATAATTAATCATTTATACAATTCAGTATATCCTTAAGTTTGGTTCTTCCGTTTTTTGAAATATATTATGTTATTTAATTCTATCTAGATACAATAAATCTATTTGTAGTACTTCAAGGTGCCCATAAATTAATATCAAGGCACCGTCTACTGAATGGCTTGACACGTAAATAAAGAAAAACTCAAACCATTTTTTCTAGGAATTTTGCCATCAATACAGACAAAAAAAAATTGGCAATCCTTAGGATCAGCATATCTGGGATGAACCATTTGTCCAGGAGCAAGTTCTCCTTCTTGTTTGGGGCAGTCAAATTCAAAGAGATCTGAAAAGGAATTATCAAAACAATGTTTATTTGCATTTATTTCATGCTCTTATGTCTTACAGTATCCTTATGTAATCATATAACACAGCATGAATGAGAATTATTTCATACTTAAAATTAAGTATTTTAAAAGCATGAGTACTAACTCAATAATAACTGTATATAATAAGCCATATCATGCAATTCCTGGGCTTACATACGCAGCTAAATAAGGAGCGAGACTAAAGTGCTTATTGCATACATTATCTATTATTATATGACCAGGTGACAGTTGTAGTAAAACTACCCAAAGAAATTTGCCCAGGTAGAAGCATTGTTTTCGTTCCGCATTATTATTGAAATGTGAATTCATCATTTTCTAAATAATTGGGTTTAAAATTGTAGAGAAACCTCTCGTTGGCTTGTGTTTTGTTCTTAATATTTTTACTTTGTTCCTCAAAGAATTGATATTTTTATCTGTGGAAGGCTTTGGGCAACATCAATGGAAAGGTTCATTTTCATTTCCGTAAAAGTATATAGACACAAAGTAATTTCAAATCAAGCATTACACTGAGTTAAATAGGCAGTGAATGGAGAATTTAGATTGTCAGAATTTACACCGTGTGTTCTTTGGAGTGTACATAAGCCCTCTAATTGATCAACCAAAAGAAATGCCAATGGCTTCTGCTCTTGTATTCATACGAGGGCATTGACTCTCAGGGAAATAATATAAAAGTAAAAGTTACGTATTGTCTGTTGAATAACCAGCTATAGTAAAACTATTCAGACGAAAAGAAACTTGTATTTTACGCTCCGCATGCTATCCCTATACTGTAACTGTAAGTGTAAAGGTATGCAATGCACCCCAACCACATTCATAATAATAAAATACGCAACAATAGAGCTTAAGAGCTTTTACCATAATACATCACACACTGGATTGTTAAGCATGGTTGGACTTGGACGGTTAAAAAAATCCTTTGAGCAAAATGTGTTTGCATTATGATGCTAGAAGCTAATAAGCTACATGTCGTATTATGACAAAGCAACTGACTGACTGAGATGTTTTATGAATTAATAATTTTATATTTTACCTCCTGAGCTGCAGTGCTGCTTATTTGCTTGATCAGGCCAAGTACATGTTCCAGTCTTGTTAGTAAAAACTAATCCTGCAGGACATGTGATGGCATTGTAGGATCCATCCACACAGAAGTAAAACTTGTCACAGATTGTGACATCCTCGTGAGCAAAGTAACCATGTTTCCTGGGACAGTGCAAGCTAGGCTTTGGAGTTTCTAATTATTGCAAATTATTACCGGGACAATTATTAATTTTTTAAGGACAACACAACAAGGGGCTCATTGGAAAATCGGAAAGGGCACAGAATTAAATTTCATATTCGTTATTCATAAATACGATTTTTATGTTTATCACTTACGAAGCTCTTCCCGACCAGTACAATCAACTGCAAAAGGAAACTATAAGGAAATTGAAAATAATAAAGTAAAGTACCCACCTCTAAACAGATACTCGATAATACGGTAATTTTTAAAAAATCAGAATTAATTTGACTAATAATATATATGAATAAAAGTCACTCACTTCACATTTCTCAATCTTAGGTCCAGCATCAATGAATGCTAGTCCATCGGAACATAGTTTTTCAGTTGCTTTCCCATCTTTGCACTCGTAGTACTTGTCACACTGGAAAGCATCGGCGAAGTAACCGTTTGGCTCAGGGCATTCATCGGACACGGGTCCAGTATAAGGTTTTCGAGCGTCATCATACTCTTCCTGAGTTGGTGCCTGACTTGGTTTTTTCCGACGTTGCTGAGCATCTGGATAATACAGATAAAGTACAGACTAAAACACAGGTTGAATAATTTACTCTCACATTTCCCATTGTATAGGAAAGATACACTCTGTATCTTTAGTCTTCACGTTATTTTTGTTTATGTTTGACTACATTATCAAAGTAGGCATGAATTGATGCTTAGTAGGATTTCACAAAGACGTAAATTGGCTTTAAATATGATAAGGGAAAAAACATAAATAAATTTAATTAAATTGTAATTAGGCAAAGTAAATGCTTACCAGAGATGCTGAGAACGGCAGAAACGACGAGTAAAACGCAAATGTAAGTCTTCATGGCTGCTGTCTGAACCTCACTGAGCTAACAGAGCAGTATTTCTTGAATGCGAAATTGGAGGTGTAGATTGTAAGATGCAGACTACTTTACTAGTAAGAAGAGTTCACCGTGAGATGCTATATCAAAGGTAATATCAGTACCCCCATAAAGACATTTAATTCCACAGAGTCATTACTGTAGTATAGTAGTAGTAGTAGTCTGTGTTGCTTTTGAGGGTATAAAAGTACATTGAAAACCTCTTTGAACATCCTTACCAATTTATATACTACTTACACATATTGTCACAAAGGACTTGAAAGAATTTTTCTTTGTCTCTGTACATTGTGTACCTATTATCTGACTTGACCATGCCCTACTTTCTCTTATAGTCATCATAAAACAGTTAGTCCTACCACCAGATTTTACCCCCATCAATTAAATCCATCATGTGTATCAAACCTCTAAGTTTATATTTATCTGGAGCTGTAAAATAAATAATTAGATATATAGTTTCCACAAATAGTTTAGAATGGTTCTCAATGCGGAACTAAGATTTGTATTTACTATATGCCTAATTTTAGAAACAGAACTGAGCACACACAAGCTCAAGGTGGAAGAAGAAAGGGAAAAGGAAATTAATTAATTTTAATTCAATAATTTAAAAAATGTTTTTTAAGGCTACGTACTTACACACAGCTCATTGATTCCTTGACTTGGAAAACAAACCCCTATGGGAGATGGAAGGGTGCTTTTGGCTCTTATAATTAGAATACCAGTAATCTACATACCCTGATCGATCAGATTTGAAGCTCATAAAATTGAATAAATATAAGACAACTTCATTGCCATGCATGTAACCAGTCAGCAGCCAGCAAAAATGTGAATTAACATAAAACTTTTGGAGGTAATTAGGATAACAGGAGGACATTCCACTGTACTTTGTAACTCTGCCCAGGGTCGATCTTGCTTTTCCTAGTATTGTCATGTATGTGCATCGCCAAGCTCCTTTCAAAGCTTTATTTTAATTATCTACGGAAAACAAAATCAACTTGTCTAACAATTTCGTTCCAACTGGTCTCTTGATTGTCATTTTGCACTCTATTTAAATATGATCTGTGAAGTAAATAGCTAACGAATAACAAAGAGCTTGTTCACATCCTTATGTAATATATTGTGCATAGATGTATATACACCTATCTATGGCTTATAACTAAAATACATTTGCTTTACGAATAATTCTTCCTGGATCTGCGGGAGTTTGGGATTGCGTGCAATACATAGAAATCTAAGAATGGATTAACCTAAAACAGCATTATGGAAATTTCAATTCACGTTTGAATCGAAAATCGTGAAATTAGGCTATTGAATTTTTGAATTTATTATTAGACTTCGAATTTTACTAGGACGCCGAGGTTATAAAAGCTGAAGTTTTAGTGAAGTTGGCTTTAATAGCATTTTTCTAGTCGCACTCAATTCGACAATTATTTTAGACTGCTCGAATGTAATTTAGAATTTTAATTTTAACTTTTTTTAACTTTAAGCTTTTGCTTTGCGCTTTTTTAAATTTCAAAATGACAGGTTTAATTTGGAACCTTTGCTTTGCTAGTTTAGTACTAGCGTCTTGTAAGTGCCGAATTTGTTTTCTTTAAATTACTATAATATATTTTTAGTCTATTTTTTTGATAAAGGTTGATAAATTAGTTATACTGATTCCATGCTTGTACACTAATACTAATTTTAAGCTACTAGTACGTAGAGCTACCATTACGAACTACATCAATTCTATTTGATGGTAGATTAGAAATTTAATTTTCATTTTTTGTATTGTTGCAGATGTAACGGCTGACCCACTGGAGAAATGTCAAGCTCGGAATTCTACATTTGCCGTGGGTGATTCGGAATTTTGTGACAAATACTATGAATGCGGAACATCGGGCAAATTTAACGATCGTTGGTGTGATGACGGCTTTGTTTTTTCCCTTGCAACCAAATTCTGTGAATATCCTTATAACGTGAACTGTACCGAACGGCCAAATTTACGTGAGTATAATCTTCACTTTTTTATATAAAATGTAGTCTCTTATTCGATTATAGGATTGTTGTTACTATTTGTAGGCATTTAGAATTTCATGAGGTTGTACTGAATTACTACCTGATACGACATATAATGTACAAAATTATCTGAAAAACATGTCCCATGTATCGCCAAAAATGTTACTCAGTTTTTTAATTAATAACTATAAACTATGAAATGTATTATGTGGCAGGAGTTTAATCATCATTTAATTGAATAATTTTCCAGAGCCTTTTAGGTCAACTAATAAACAGTGTCCACGTATGAACGGATTTTACGCATTTCCTCCACAAGAGTCCTGTCAAAAATTTCACCATTGCTTGGAAGGGCAAGCATATGAAAAGACCTGCCCTGAAGGAGTCATATTTGACGATTCCAAGGGAGCTTGTGTTCATCCAGATTTAGCATCCAGACCCGAGTGCAGGTAACAAAGAGTTTACTATTATATAGATGTAATCTTATTATTTACAATATATATTTACGAAACAACCTACATATCTATCTAGTTTACGTTTGTATGCAGTTAGGCTCCAAAAAATTCTTAGCGTATAGTCTAAAGAGTTTTATAAATTGTAAATTTTGTCATTTGCTATTACAGTGCATCGAAAGTATTGGACTTTGTCTGCCCGAATGCTGAAAAGAGGTTCTCAAAGCTACGATTTGGAAACCACGATCGTCATGCTCACCCAACTGACTGCCGCAAGTTTTTTATCTGTATGCAAGACGGTCAGGTAATGAGACTTGTGAAATAACTATATCGTTTTCAAAATTTCCATATATTTTATGACACTTTTGTAAATTTATCTCCGTCTTTCCACAACCCCAATATTTAATTTAAGCCCCCGTTTATATACGCTATTTTATATTTTTTAACAAGGAAACATTATAGCATTTTATTTCCAAAACTTTCAGCCAAGGATCGGTGGGTGCCCAAATGGAAAAGTTTTTAACCCAAAGACTGGCAACTGTGACCTCCCCAAGCGAGTCCCTAACTGGTAAGCTGCAATAAGTTTTTGATATAGATTTTAGCATTGCATTTTTCCCAAAATTTAAATTCCTGTACCACCATCAAAAATTCCAATTAAAACCCAAAATATGCTGTTGTACTTTACTGTTGCGTGAACGCTGCGTTCATTTTTTGTAAAGATTTATAAATCCATTTGACTGATGTAATTTCAAAACAAAAAGAAATACTATTATTAGCTTCAAGGGCTGCGACTGTGTTGGTTGAATCTTCCTTGTCTTTCATAATTAACCAAATTTTGAATTTGTTTATTTTGCAGTAAGGACTACTACTTGTCAAAGGGGAGCTCTAAGTTTGTAGATGAGGACGGACAAGAGTTGACGCCGGATGACCCAGAGGAGTCAACCAATGCCGAGGAGGAATCCCAACAATCTCAGAAACAATTTAATAATAACAATAGTAGTAAAAACAAAAGCCAGTAGATAGTGTAATTTCAAAGTTTCCATATTTATTTAAACATTAAAGAAAATAATGATCTATATTTAAAGTAAGATGAAGAATAAAAATAAAAGAATATCAAGACTGTAATAAGCGTACAAATGTATTATGTGTTTCACGCTTAGTCAGTTCATATGGCTTGTTTTAATTTTTGTGTGGATGGAAGTGGATAAAGCTTCAACTGTACAAACTTAAAGTTTTTGCATAGTTCTATTTTTTAAGTTTGTTGTCGAAACTTTTTAATCTCTTCAAAGCATCCAGAACATCTGCGGGGTAGTAGCTACGACTGGAAGGTACAAATAACGTCACGAAATTAGTTTATGCTTGAATTATTGTCATTATTTAAATAGCTTAAATTTTAATTCTACCTTACATCAAGCTAAATTACAGATAGAAGAATTCAGGCACTCTATGTTATAATAAGTTGCATTATAGTATTGAACCATATTCATACCATTGTGGAACATTGTCTGGTTCATCACAAACACCAAGGTCAGGGTTGAAGACAAATCCAACTCCACATGAGAAAGCTCGAGGTCTGGTATTCTCAATGCAGACATAGAACTTTCTGCAATCAGCTGGGTCCGAGTATCTTGGGTGACCCAAGTCAGCCTCAACTCTCACTCCGGGGCAGGAGAAACGAAGGTAGTTTACAGCGTCACAACTTGGCACCTGAAATGAAGCATTAAAAGCATTACGCAATCAGTTGTGTTTATTATAATCTTTGTAATCTATGTGGTATTGTAGAAGGGATATTGCCAGTTAATGCAAATTTAAAAATCGAATAACTTTACCTGATCTGGCCAGTCACAACGAGCAGTTTGTTCATTGAATGCAAGTCCGTCTAAAAATTAAATTAATCATTAGCAATTTTACATAGTGTTGCTATCGCAAACGCGACCAATAACTGAAGAATATTGACCGGGAACAAGTAGACCATCACATAATCAATCTTTACAGTGTAAGTACATACCTGGACACTCATTTATGTTAGCAACCCCTGCGACGCAGTTGATGTATGATCCACACTGGTCAGAAGATCCAGTTCGGTACATACCATACTGATGAGGGCAATCGTTAGTAGCTTGGGCGGGTTCTAAATTACAAATTAATAAATAGCATAATTGAAATACTTCACATTTACATATCATTCTGGTAACGTTATATTTTATTATTTCTAAACTTCAAAATGAAGGTTCAGTAAATTTAAATTGTATTTAAAAATATTCATGATCAATTCTAGAGTCAACTGTATCCCACTCAAAAATTATAACTGGATTACTTTGGAGCTCTAAAATGCTCACGCAGATTCTTTATTTCCATTAGATTCGGTGTTTTTAACTAATATTAACTATTAATACCAATACACACATTTTGAGAATAGATACATTCGTTTCTTTAAGTAAAGTGATTTTGATACTGGGAGGAAAATGTCCTCGGTTACGAGTTTGTAGGAAAATGTCCGGGAGGGGGGAAAATGTGCGGGAGGAAAATGTCTGATTCCCAATTTATTCCAAGGCAAGTAGAATATATATTATACTTGCCTGCCTTGCATTTATTCTTGCAGGTGACGGAAAGTTTGACTTGTGTTTTGTAAGCATCTTACAAAAAACTTTCAATTGCAAAGCAGTTCAAAATTGTACGTAAGCGCAATAAAATATATAAAATAATTGCGGCGGAGCAATTAAATGCGTACGAATACTAACGACATGTTAACTATCATCCCATTGCAAAAATAAAAATAGGTATAGACTACGTGATAACTGAATCTCCATTTCAAAACTGACTGCCCATAACTTTTCCAATTACTGCTTAATACCAAGAAGTAACGAAATAAAGACAGTAATACATAACATATTGCATTATGCATTATGCCATAAATCTATGATTTATACGCTTCATAGATTTTTCTAACACAATATGGGACAAATGAGTGGCTATCGACGGCATGTAAAACAATGTATGAAGGCAAACCTACCAAATGAGGGTACAGCTCCATATGCATTAAATCCGAATAAAAATAATTAACATACAAAAGCTCCAACTTGAAAACGAAACTTCATTGTGCTTTCATAAAATAGAAGTAAAAAATCGTAGATGCACATATTAAAACACAACTACTACTGTACTACTCATTTCAACACCACTGCAACTCCAAGTTAGCAAAAACTGTGGAATTATTACAATTTTGTCTTGTGTTACAGTTCCCTAGCCTGCGACGAAAGGTAGTAAAAAAACAATTTAGTGTGCGTCAATTTTGTGTCGTCACACGATTACAAAATTCAAAAACGTTTTAAAAATCTAGATCACTCAAGCTCGCCATCCTCTTTAAATATTACGACAACCTTTATTACAGTGTCCCAAAATAAATACCATTGAAACTGGACTTGTTTAGCGTAACAGACCAGTTGTAAGTTTTTCAATTAATGACAGTAGCTTCATATGTGTTTTGGTCAACGATGTTAAGCCAAAAATATCTTAAGCTACCTTAACAATATTCAAAGTGCATTGAAACTACAAGCAAATAGCATAGGTTTTGAAAAATAATGGAACGTAAAGTTGTAAAGGGCTCCCGGGAGGAATAACGGTAAGGCGTTTAAAAAATGAACACCTCTCCATTTGATCCAATGCCAAAGCCCCCGGGAGTTAGAGACCCGGAAATAAGCGGAGCTTTTAAGGTGGTTTTTGTGTAAAAAATCCATGGCCATGCGTACGTACCGTATATCTTGTAATAATGGGCGTGTCTGTAATACTACGTCGGTCTGTAATAGTCTAATAGTAAGAGGGTCTAAGAGGTCTCTGGTTGAATAGTACCCGGATCTATTTAACGCACTATTAAATGACAGTACGCGGGTCTGAGAGGTCCAAATTTGAATAGTGAGCGTGGCGTACCATTACAAGATATACGGTACTAATATTTTTGATTGATTACCCTTCCCTTTTTAGCTTGGATTTTGTGAACGTGGCTTTATTCATGCGTAAAGGCGGAACTTACTAAAGTAAGGCTACTAACGAAAAATCGTAAAACCATAACCAGTGTTGCCGTAATACGAAAAGCAAAGCCTTTACATTTGCATACTTATAATAGAGAAATGCATTTAAAAAAGTAGCATCATATATGTAACTAAAACGACAGTAACGAAATGTGGAACTTTATTGTGTAAATTGAAAAGGTTTCAGTTGGTTGGTAACTTTCAGTTGTCAAACATTAATACAATAATTAATACTTAAAGGTCTAAAGCAAAACAATATTTTGCTTTTTTTCAAAATATTATAGTCGTTTAAAAATATATTATTATATATACAATACCTTTATCAGTAAAAAACAGTGAACTATCAGTACTATCAACTATTATCTATTTTAAACTTAACGCCTACTTATGAGCATATTACAGCGTTCAGGAAATAAATAATAAGCAAAAAGTCTATGGTAGTGAGTATCTATATTGTCATTTGCAGACTTAGAGTGTATATAAGTAATTTGTTCGTACAAAAGATTCCCCCAAGTCATTATTATATAATCCGTCAAAAGTGGATGATGATCTCATGAACAGAGACAGACATTCTTAGCACTACTTAATTATATGTATTTACAGTGTTTATACCGTTACGAAATATAGTACAATAATAATTCGGTTTTATATGATCACATAACCCTGTTAGTTAGACGTAAATAATATACACACGATATAGTTAAAAATTCCGAAGTTCAGTCAGAGTGGCTCAGAATTATAACTATAACTTGTTCTGAAATTCAAATGGTTTTCTGGTCAGTCAGTGTGCCATTTTAGCCCATCCTTGGAAGTCTTTTATATCTATGTCCTGGATAAATAGGTATAAGCAAGTTCAATATACAGATAATTACAAAATACAAGAAGCATACAAATTTACAATCAACAATCAAAGCAAAGCATCTACACGTTGAATATAATAATGATCATTCTTTATGATGATTTTCTTTATATTCACAACTACTTATTTATGTTCTAGGAAAAACTGTTGTGGGATAACAGAAAGGGGTAGCTGGCAAGGATAAGCTGCCACATTCGGTTATCCCGACTAAATATATGTACTACAGGCACAGTTAAATGTGTGGATTGAGAATTTTGAAAAAATAATGGAAGCTATGGTAAAGCCCTACTTACTGCAAATTGCAACCAACTACATAAATATTTAAGTACAAAGCCTCGCCATCAAGGCATACCTAATACTTATCTAACTAGTAAGGAATAGGAGCCCAGCTATTTTTAGAACCCAAAATTTACAATTTATTTTACATAATTTTAAGCATAAGTCACAGTCTACAGTTTACAAGAAGTAAATATACATACAGGCATATCTTGCAGCCTGGCAGGAGAAATCCTGTAAGAAACAATACTGCTTTTGTATTGATAAATGAATATGAGCTGTACAGATTATCTGATGTTGGACAATGCTACTAAAAGGGTTCTGTGTGTAAGAGTTCCGCGGTATAGTAGTAATAATAATAAAATACTACTATATAAAATTATTACTACAATGGGAAGGAGTAAGAAGATACCTATACCTATTCATGGGACTGAAATGAAAACGAAAGGGTTTGAAATTGAAAGTAAAAGTGAACGTTATAATATCCATTGTGATTCATGAAGAGATGTAGGTAGGTACCTACATCTCATCTCTGTCAGTGAAAGGATTTTTATTATTTCATTGCACTTATCTATATAGTATATTATTGACTAGGTTGTTGGTATATGCCGAAGCCCTATAATCTTCTACACTTCCAACTTATTATTATGCAGTGGAAGTGTGACTACTAGCTCGTAAACGAGCATTGATCATAAATATTTATAAGAAGTGCTTCTTTTTGTATTCCTACAACATGTTCTTCATTCATAATGCACATGTTTGTCTTTGTCTGCATAAGCATATTGTATATTATATTATCGTATTCACGCAATTCACTTTTAGGAATAGAAAATTCTGTACAAACAAAAACTCAACTATTCACTTAACTCAATAAGTGTATTTGTAACTTACGTGTTCTGGCCCTTGACCCACATTCAACTTCAGCAGGGTAGGAGCAAGGGTAGCGAGGGTACTCGGTTAGCCTTTCGTTATAAAGGAGTCCATCTGGACAGAGTTTTCTCTCCGGAACCCCATCCCTGCACTCAATATATGCGTCACATTGTTGAGAGTCACCGAAATAGCCATTATCGACGGGACAATTCTGAGCTGACCCTGAAATTATGAAAAGGAAGGTTGTGGTGAGTGAAGAACATCAAAACAACTTTAATACGTTAAAATTAGAAATCCCAACAACGATGAAAATCAAGTAAACATCAAATACATAATTATATATCTGGATAGGTAGCTACATCATTATATGTAATTTATTGTGTAAGCTCTTGTAAATACACAACCTACCGTAAATCTTCTAATACACGTGTTGTATTAACACTCGGAGGTTTACCCCCCGCGTAATATTAGAGACCCGCGCTTTATCACGTAATGTTAAAGCAATAGAAAATCCCCCGCGTTGTACTAAATATCAGGTTCCTACCCCCCGCGTTCTAATAGAGACCCGCGTTGCATTAAAGGATTTACGGTACTTTGTTTTTTTATTCTTGCTCGCTGCTGTATAGCAGTCCCATAAGAAATTATATTAATTTGTGAGTTCGATTTACACAAATGAGAACTTGGCATAGACAAAGATGCGACGACTTGAAAGCTCAAAGATCATCATCATCATCATCATTACCAACATCACGTTCCTGTTTTTGCACACCTTTTACTTTGACAATCAACTATATCAGATCGTCGTCGTGTCGCTTCATTATCCGGTTCTCAAGGATACATTTTTGACTCGAAAAAGTTAATTTTTATTAGAGAATAACACTGATCATGAATTCTCTCTCTAGTTCGTGTTCATTCCCCATATAATAATAATATATCAACTGCAACAACAGGTGAATTGCCCAATAATAACAAGTATTATTCGTGATATATTCTCCCTGCGCACCTTCCACTAAACATACTTAATAATTAATATAAAAAAGTTGCATGACATGTGAAGGTAGTTAGGTTGAGGTACAAGTGTACATGCAACACCTCTTCCTAATCATTATCTCAAGTATTCCTCTCGTTAAAATCTCAAAAAGTTATGTACAACATAAAAGATGTTCTTTCCATTTATAATGGTATTTCTTAACTGTGCTGTGTGGCTAAAATTATTTCGAATTTGTAGAAAAACAAATAATATGAACCGAATTTTGATGTAATTTTTGTTTAGATTTATTAAACAAACACGGTTATCACTAATAATAACTAGGTACATTTTAAAACTTTATTAAGCTTGCTTTATTTTCTAGTAATAAACGAGTTATCAAACGTTTTTTCCCCTTCGCTGCAAGTAAATGTAAACTGACTGAATTCTCGTTATACAAAAAATATAATAGTGTTTTACCCGGTAATTTTAGAAAAGAAAAATGATTTAAAAAAATTATAATACAGTAATACAGACGACGTTGATGCAGTAAGAAAGAGGTAAAAATAAAAAAATAGTTGTAAAATGCTTACCGGCTGCGAAGAGTCCTAAAAGGATGCACAAAGGAAGAACCTGTTGAGTCCACATTTTGAATCCGTGAATGAATGATGTTCAAGTGAATGTGATCGTGAAGATGCGATCCATCGGCTATTTTATAATTTCCAAACTTCCCAAGGTACCCCTTCTAGTGCGACAAAGTCTGTTGTTCGTACATATTGTACACCTTCAGTGTGTATTATCTCATCCTACTATATGATGATGCCTACACTCCAAACATTACAATTGGCACCATGGCTGACTCATACGTCTCAAAATTCAAAGTAGTCGTAATAAGCCTACACAGTTGTACATAAAGACGTAAAGACCACGCAACGGAGCCACATTGGTTTTTACCATATATCTACTTGGTTGATAAAATTACGAACTGTTGTAGCCGAAAATAGGTGGTACCTCGGCTCGGCCTCATATGATTAGTAGTTGGAAAAATACTAAACAGAAGATTCCAGACAAACTTATTACGCATTTCATTTCACATTCAACATTCAATTACCCTTGCCTTACGGTTATAGTTGTTGCCTAAGGCTTACAAATATCAACTCTACACATCACATTTTTAACCATCTAACAAGTACTTCCTGACTGAGTGAGTGCAATTCCATTACCCACGTGAGATGTTTTGTATGAAACCCTCTTAAACTGATCTCAGCTGATTGCATTGACTCGTGTTCCTACGTAAATTTTTTGACGGAGTCCTAATCTGGCAATTGAGAATATTTATCTTATGAAATGATCATGACTCTCAAGAGACTAATAATAATTGCGGTTCGAAAGAATACACCTATGCAAATTGCGAGCTCAAATATCAATATGATAGTCCACGTGAAAAAATATCACAATAAGCATCTTCTCATTCAATAGAAAAACTTAGCACGAGGTACGATGAGTCATTGTAATTCTAATTAACTATATAAGGTATTTATTTTTATGCGGACTATACGCGCGTAGCTTTATTAAACTACAAATACTAATGAATTCGCGTTAAAAATTCCGGAGAGCATTAATTGGAATACTTTAAGGTAGTTCCTTATAGTGGTCACGGTTGGGGAATAACTGTTTCTGTGAAACAATTTTATTATCCTACACAAAAGCATCCTAACTAAGAGTAATATAAGTTCATATTATTACTTAGCGCAAGGTTCAAAAACTAAATGAGGGAAATTGGACTGCATTTCGAGATCCGGGTGCAGCTATTTATGAGACAATTAAAATAAAATGGTAACATTTTTTTTAAATTAGCGGTCAGGATGAAATTAGCCATAACTGTAGTAATTTAAAAATGCGTTGGAGTTGGAATCATTCCTTGAATTCCTTGCATTCATGTGTGGTTCAATAGTTTAAAATTTCCGTGTAATTTTGTAGACGGATGCAAAAGGTTTACTTCGGCGGCTCCCTCCTCGTCTTCTGTAATGACGTAATCGTAATTTGGCTTTCTCAATTGTCAACTTGACACTATACCTTTTTGAAATGGCACCGCGGGTGCGTTGAACGGGGTCTTTACGTCTTCTGAGAGAAGATATACCTACAGTAATAATTATTTCTGCGAGTGAGTGGTGTAAAAAGAGCCGCTAACCATTTCGAAGGTTTAGCAATGCATATCACGCAATGGGATACAATTTTAAATGATGCTACGATTTGAACGTCTGAAATGAAACAGATAAGTGTATCAATGGGATCGAGAATTGGGATCCACTGACTGAATTCATTCATATAGAAACATAAAATAAACGTTCATCCGGAGAACTATAGAAGAAAAAAAAGCAATCCCTTCTGTATCTTGTATGTAGTTGTATTTGTACTTGTTGGGATGGGCAAACTTAGGCCTGTCTAAAAATCTCATTATGATCACGACGACTGACTGTGTACTAAATTAATATGACAATTTTGAAAGTGAAATTTTATCTTGGATTTACTTGACCACCCATCATACTTCCTATCAAACGCACAAACGTGCACACAATTCTCTTATTACACTTACAGTCAGCCCGCATGCTACACATTTCAATTGTAATTTCCCATTAGTCATTTATTACCTTTGTAATATTATTATCTCAATTCATTTCCCCTTTGTCGTAATACTGGGACTAATATCCGCAACTTTACATAGTCACACGTATGACAAGTTTAGCCCATTGCGTAGACAAAGCCATATTTTCAATCTTGCAAATGGAAAGATATCTATAATTGAATAAGCAAAAGCTTGAATACCCCCAGCATATAGCATATACTTAACTATATTTATTTACTCATTCCAATTTAGCTAATGAATACCTTAAGAAATCATTATGCAGAATAATGCATGCTCGACCTCAATCTGGTCACTTTTTGAGTTATACACTCATTTGCAACCATCTTTAATGAAGAGTTGAAGATACCTTTATGAATTATGCATGATGCTATATAACAGTCAAGCATTCATTAAAAAAATCTCCTACTACGTTTGTTATACATACTATCATTATTATTGTGTACTGTGATGACTCTTGCGTAACCTATAGTCAGCAGAAAATCAAGTAACCAGTTGGACCATTGGCATTGCATTGCATTGGATCATTGGATGTGTGCACATTCCTTTATTTACCAAACAGCAAAAAAATTTAAATTTATGGAAAAATATATTATTTCGGACTCCGTTATTGAGGCGTAACGAGTGGATTGGATGTATTAATAACGTTGTTACGTCAGTTTACTGCAGCAAATCTTCATTGTAATGATTTGCAGGCTTTGAATTGAATTTTAGATGAGTATATAATTTATCTTTAGATGAAAATAATATTATAAGATGCAGTAGCTTTAACTTGCTGAAAACTTTGAAAACAGTAAAAGTAAGTGATGGCTTTGGGACGATCTACTGTACTACCAGTAAAGTGAAAGTATTAAATAATGCTGTTGACTTGATTTGCTGCAGTTCGAACTATTCCTGTTGTAACGATCCTCATAGTAAACTTTTAATGATACTGATAACAATAGATACGGTCAGCACTGTCAGTAGCTTGAATTACTCTGTGCAGCCAGCAGTGTTACAAATTATTCAAATTGATATGAAAATTGATAAATAAATGAGAAACTTGAGTGTTTTTAAGAACGAGTAAAATGCCCTCGTACGATTTCCTATTATCCACATCCACCAATAGTTAGTGCTCTTAAATATGTATACATAGCTATAATTTGCATATGCGTCATTTAGCACCCTTTGCTGCGTCAAGGATGCTTTTTAAAAGAGGAAAGTTTTTAAGACTATCTTTCATATAAAATTACTAGGTTTTCTGGAAGTTCTTTATAACTTTTTTCTTTCAATAAATTAATGTCAGCTATCAATAAGGAGCGAATAGAAATAATTATAACGCATTATATACACCAATACAAGCAACATTTTATTTTTTAAAAATTTTAAATTGCATTTTAAACAATGGTGCATGATGCGTATCACTTATGTATAATAATATTGAGCCTATTAGGAAATAATGCTTTGTAATTATTTCTTGTGTATGACTCCTACTGAGTCATTTGGCCATTCTAACTAGGTATAATAGTGACACGTGACATCTGCACTGCCGTGTATCTACCAACAACGCTTTAGCCTTGTGCAATGAAAATACTGAAAACTACAAAACCGATTTAGAAGTATGAAAGATGAAATACTTTTATTTCAAATACAAATGTTTGAGCTGAATAAAATAGCATTATTCCTTAGGGAGGGCGGATACCCGGCTTGTATTAAATACCTGTCTTATGTTAGAGACCCGGCTTGTATTGAAATCTATATCCGCTACCCCCGGCCTCTGTTGGAGACCCGGCTTCTATTTGGAGCTTGTAAGTAACGTCAATATTAAAGCCAAGGTTTTATACATCCCTGGAACGGCAGCCGTGGTTTAAATCGTGTCAGTTGGTGCAAAAGCCGGCCCTAGAAATTTGGGTCTATGTACTCGAAACTTGAACCAAAGTTGAAAAGGTTAAAAATCGCTTAGCTTTTTAAATGTCAACTTCTTTTTTCTTTGTGTATGTCATATTTACATTTGCCAGCGTGAATAAATACCTATATATGTTCAAATTAATATTGATTTCAATATTTGAATAGGCGCGATAAGAGCGTGCAAAAGTATCTCTTTAAAATCAATTTTAATATAACTTTTCGATTAAAATTTTTAAATTTATGAATTGTGTATGTGCTAATTATTTCAAAATCAAACTGAACTAAAAGTTCTTTAGTTTGGGGAATCATTTAAATGCGGGAACTCTGCTGTAACGGAAATTCTTTGGTTCGGTTTACATCACACACTAAAAATAATACCAAGTTGGAGATTACTTTGTACTGCAACCGATATGTCGTAATCCTCGTATGAAATTGCAAGATGTGGCCAGAAGTTATTACTAATATCTCAATGTAGTGAGGACTTTTAAAGCCTTCAGCGACGTGGGTTGACACTCTTTTTACTTTTACTAGCATCGTCGGAACTATATGTGCATTGTTTATGTCTTTTTTTGTGTCAAAATTATTACAGGATTGACTGGTTCAGGGAATTTTAAGTGATCCTGAATCCCGATAAACGTAGGATGGGTAACCCGCCCGTGATCATGAATGTATAAGGATGCTCGGTATTTTTTGTATTTATATTTTTAATGAGCTTATCACTTTTAGCTATACAGAGACTCCGTAGGTAATTTTAGTTTCCATTGAAGAATTTTTGTTTATTTTTTAGCCTACGATCCTATTTGTATCCACATTAAGCATCTGTAAACATTCTTATAATAGACAGTGTAGTCAGAAATATTTTTTTGTAACGAAACTGTTCGGAATCTATTTAGATAGAAACCCACCGAGGATAAAAATAAGTTTGTATTGCTGATATCATTCAGTTATTTTATTATGCGAAAAGTGTCTGCGTAAAAGCTCTTTGTATCATCCTACTTTGAACATACCAGTAATTAGAACAGGAAGATTTTTGGAAATCAGCTGAAAGCAAGTAAGGAGTTAGCAGATGGTTTGAAACCATTCGTTTCTTAGCATTCCTAATGCTCAAGTTTATTATCTTCATAAGCTGACGAATGATTTGGAAAATATGACTGAAGGAGTTTTTGCAATGTTTGCACCAGTGCAGCTATACAGAATTAACAGATACACATCTTTTGAATTATTTTGACGACAATGTCCGTTCTCCGTATGATAAAGTCCTAACGCCTTCATGGTACTAATATGCGACTAAAGTGACGAAATGAAGACATCACTAATTGTGTTATGTTATGCCTGTCGCCCCATTGTCGCTCTACTATAGTAAAATTTGTTTCCATTTTCTCCATAAAAGAACAAAAAACGATGAAGTTTGGGTAAAATTCTCGTGAGGAATATTTGTAAGTAGGATGTATTGACATCAGAGCGAGACAGAGAAAATGTTAAAAGAATTTAATGGGATGTGCTACACTTATCGTTAGTGCCTTCGCAATTCGACCTTCTCGTAACGAGGGCCGCTCTCATCAGTCAAATGAAATATATTTCAATTGTGAGGGAAAAAAATATGGATAAGATATAAAACATTGTATTAATATGGACTTTGGTATTTTAGATCAGCGTAGGCACGCATATAGATCTGTAGGTATTTGTCGCATGTGTAGGTCAGCTGGCGCCGAGAATGGGGAAATTCCTTTGGCATTCTGTCATTCGTACTTGGAGTTGGAGTTACTGCACTTCCCATTACACCAAGTACGAATCCACGAGTACAACATCCAAAGCACAGCACTCTAGACTAGACCCAAGACCCAACTACTTAAGTAGGTACATAATAATAAAATATACAACAACCACTACTTACTACACACTACGTGGGCTGAAAATATAATCATCGCAACTATACTCATTAATGCTTGACTGAATAATTTCCAAATTGTTGGATACAATTAATTTAATTGGTATCAAATACTAAATAGCCAGATTTTTGGGGACAGTCAACGGTATGAATCAGGTACTTTAAGTACCTAGGTGCTTACACGCAGCAATGTAATTAATTCCCAGCGCGTACCTTCAATCAACCAAAAGTGAATGAATTTGAAAGTTGAATATTATAAGATTATAACATTGATCTACATAGTAACGATTATGACTAATAGTCATAATTTATTTTATATAGCAATAATTAGCATTGTACATTGTGACTCTAATCTGCCTATATTGATGTCATGATAGTTCACATTTTGGAATTACGGGATTGGCTCACTCAAAGGACCATTCAAAGTACGAACACGTGCAAAATGATAATTAGAAACGTTTTGAAACAATATATGAAATATTCATCAACATTCAACAAAGTATAATTTAATTTATAAAATTTTATATTTTATTTATTGGAAAACTTTGTCAATCAATTATGCATTTAATGTACAAAAAATGTCAAATAACGCAAGAACTTTACGTGTAACAAAATATTTTTAACGCGCTGATCATAATTTTAACTACAAAACAATAGTTTCAGCTCTTACGGTTTTTGTCCCATTAATATGGTACTTGCATATTATCAGTTTCCTCAAAAAGAAAATTCATAAGGGCATAATTCAAGGCGGAATATACGCAATAATCCCGCAAAAGTAAATGCATTAACTACAAAACTTAAAATGATTAAAATTTGCTTTAAGTGACAAAAAATTGCTGTGGCCTTTTCTCGAACTAGACTCGTTTACATTCACAATGTAGATATTACTACTGCAAAACTCTATAGTTAAAAAAAGCATCTGTTTAAGAAAGTCTCTATAGGAGAAACTTATGTCTCTAAATCTCACTTTTAAACCTCGAAAGTACAAAATAAATGTACCGGGTAATAAATGTACAACACAGTTTAGTTGTGGGGGAATCATATTAAATGTAAGTAATGCACAAAAACAAATTTGGCCAATAGAACGTATAAAATATAAAACTTAGTATTTTATAAAAAAAGATTTATTTTAAAAAAAACTGTAATTGACGATATCATTATAATAATTTGTATACACAAGGTGGAAGTATTTATGTATTGATATAGACAATATTATAATTAAGATTGACGTTGCGATTGTGGCTGCTGCTGTTGTTGTTGTCCTTGTCCTTGTGCTGGCTGATCCTCGTAGTTGTCATAGTAGTAGTAGTCATCGGGCTTTGTGTCAGTCGCTGCTGGCTTAGTTGCCTCAGTCGTGGGGATTGGCCTGGAAAATCAATTAAAACAAGAGTTATTAGTATAATATGACCCCATCTAATAAGGTACTTAATTGTATCTAATACACAATACATAAATTTTCTACGTTTTTTCTACAAAGTTTTAAGTAATTACTATTTAAAGTGTTTATAATTTTTTGGCGAGCGGTAACCTTTATGTTTACCTTTGAGTGGTGACGGGGGCTGGTCGGGAGGATTGAGCTGGAGATGTCCTAACTCTTTCCCGTTGACTTTGCTGAAGTCGTGATCCACTCTGTTGAGATTGAGCTGCTTGCTGTTGTGGGGCTGGAGCTTCAGTGGTGACCTTATGGATTTTCTTACGAAGAGTGGGCTTGTTTGTGACGGAATATGAAGAGCTTCCAGATTCACCTCCAGTCAATCCCAAAAGAAGCTCGCTCTTTTTCAATCCCTTCAAATCATCTCCATAGTAGTTTTCACAACCATCAACACCCTCTGGATCTGTGCATTGACCACTGAATTCATCAGCACCGATTTTGTACACAGTTCCGATGGGACATCCGTACTCTCGGGGACTGTTGTCAAGGCACACGTAGTATTTACGGCAGTCCTCAGGGTGAGCGTGACGAGAGAAAGTTCCTGGATTTGGGTTGGTAGCCTGGTTGGGGCATTTGAATCCTCCAGCAGTTTCTGTGTGTAAATTTAAATCATACATTAATACATTGAGAGAAAGTGTACATGATTAATTATATAAAAATGGGGCAACACATTTTTTTACTCCAATAACTGTTTCTACTATCATAAAAACAGTTCGAAAATTATTTTTAAGAGTAGACAATGTTTGTAATCATAGATATACCTACATATATTGGATAATAATTGTCGGTACATAAGGGTCTTACATAAAAATTTTAAAATTAATAATAGTAATTAATTTCTATTTTAGGGGTGATCAGTATATAGAGCCATCTGTACCAAGCAACAGAGTGGTGTGTTGCACAATCAAAAGAAATTCAGATTGTATCATTAATTAGTTCGTAATAAGGTTAATCGTGTGATTTTTGCAGTATCACTGATTCTGAGTCTTTACAAATGTGTGTGTAGACGTTGTAATTAGTTTTTAACACTACCCAGAATTAACACAGCATGAAATTTTTAAAGGTAGGTCTATGGAGGATCTCAACCTCAACGATAATAATAAATACATCAGCACATTTGATAAATTTTATTGGATATACGATATACGATACTAAATATAGTGAAGGATACTAAAATAAACTTTATATTAAAAGCGTTCGAGGACGACAAATGAAAGCGAAAGTCTTTTGCAAGAGACGTAAAAATGGTATCAATGAATCATGTGTATGTATACTGTATATGTTGTCCCATATAGAGTTCAGGTTCGAGGTTATACTCTCACCATACAGTATATTTACAATATACATTTTGATTTCAAAATATTTACTTGGAAAATAATTAATGTTTGTTTTAAATTTAATTGAATACTTGGGAATTTCCCCAAAATAAACTTCACACACAAAAGTAATAACCGTTATGAGAATACTTTTCCTGCATCGAAGATATAAACAATTTTCACCTTCGATATAGGAAAAGTTTATTCTCATAACGGTGTATAATATTTAATACTCTCATCAACTTTAAAAAGACCGTGTAGCGTAAAACATAAATACAAAAATTGAGATTCGTTTCACAGTTTTACTTTTGAAATAGTATTAAAGCTATTATATTTTACCTGTCACTTTACATTCTGGCACTTGATCAGCCCACATGCAGACACGAGCTTCACGATCGTAGGCAAGACCTGGGGCACAAGTGTACTTGTTAGACTCGCCGTTCCAACAGCTCCAGAAAACGTCACATCGCTCCTCATCAGGGAAGATACCGTAGAGTCTGGGACAGTTGGCACTTCCCACTGGGGGCTCTAATTCGGATCTTGCTCCACAGTCCACATTATGGAGGTAGTCACAATTCTCAGTCAAAAATTTTGGGTCAGCCGAGTCAAAAGCGAGACCGTTTCCACAAGTCTTTAAGTCTGCTTCATTATTTTCACATTTCCAATATTTATCGCATGATCTGCTGTGAGGGTAGAAACCATACTCATGGGGGCATTTGAAAGCTTCCTGAGCATAGACTGAAAATTGAAAAGAAAAACAAAAAAAATTATGAAACTAATTGCTTATGTTACATGAGGCGGCAAACCATTAATTACGCAATAAATTCTCCTGATTAGCATTTGACTAACGTACGCCGCTCACTATAATATTTCCCTACTGTAATTACTTGCATCTCAATTCTTACATAGTGTTAGTCATCCGTTCCATGCCTAATTGTAAACTTTAACCAACCTCAATAAATTGCCATCTGTCTTGATAATCACATGCGTGTACTTATTACTACATCCTATAAATTCTACATATGACTACTACACATTTATTAGGGTGCAGATCGACCGTAGGTGAGATTGTGTACTTACTATTTACACATTGTAATGTGTCTATGTAGTTTGTCAATGATTTCCAAATAGTTCAGTGTGCTAGGGCTGTGACTCTAGAAGAAATATATTAACCGCAGGGTAAACTCACAGAGAGACACACCCTGTCGTCAGTGAGAGATTTTAATGGCAACCACCAAATAATAATAATATATATGAAAATCAATAAGCGTTCCTAACGTCACTCCTTCAGCATTTTGTCTCGCGCCCCATTCTCTTTCAACTACATGTACACTCTTTATGGGTATGTATTTAGAATATATAGATCTCAATAGACAGGTAGGTAGTCATAAATACATATTAAAGTACCTTTCCAATTTTACACACACAAACTCCATTTTACGCTCTCGAGGTAAATGCCCAAGATCAGAGCAGACGTAGACCAGAAGAGAGGAAGTTTTACGCATAATTATAATATATGACACCGAATGCATATTTCTATTAATTTTAGGGAAGGAATATAAAGCATCTACATAGATTGTAACTCCGTAGTATCCCATTCATGCCAGACATACACATCATCTTGTAAGTCACCTCCTTTCTGCAATTCATTATCTTTGTAGCTATACCTACCTACTTACTAGTTAGTCTATCCTGACACTATGATGGTAACCGTGATGGTAGATGAAGGAAAAAGACAGAGACAGCCTCATTGTTCAAGAGCTATCATCATATTAACTATATATGATTAACTGTCTAGAGTAATTGTAATGTGTGCATGCATGCAGGCTGATCAAAGGATAGGGATTTTTTTATTATTCATTATATAACAAAGTTTAATGGATGGTGTAATGTACGTAAAAGGGTGATGTGATTTTGCTTATAGTCAAAAGTGAGTTGAGATATATCATGGAAATCTTAACAAGGAAGACAATGTCTATGGGATTTGACCTGCGGAAATCAAGTGGCACAATAAGTAAAATTGTAAAATTATCCTGCCTCACTTAAAGAAACGTATCCGTGGTGTACAATCTGTAGACACACAAAAACCTACAACCATTCATTCATTTAATTTTTTCAAAAACTAAGGATAAAACATTTTTACAGGGGGCTTTATGGGTGCGTTTAATTCCTTTTCTTTTATTAATTCTACTCCTCACTATAACGTATAATTTACGATTATTTTGATTAGATCATTGCACACACGAAAACAAGGGGAAAAATTGTAGTACATACATATCATAGAGAATGTTAGCGTTCATATTTACAGTACGTCCGGAATCCAGACTAATAAAGCGACAGGGATTTTTGTCTTTGATTGTATCAATATGACGCATTTCTCATCACATAATATGTTTCATTACATATACTTTTGGAAACTTATTCAACCAATGTGCTACACGCAGAAGCAGAACAAAACAAAAGCTTCCGCGCTCACTTTTTTCAGTTTCAGTAAAATTAATTACGTATCATTAATTTTTGCACAATCTATTAGTGTTTCTCACATAGCCAAATTTAGTCCATTAAAGCTACACTAAAGAAACAATGCGAATTCTAGATCAAAAGCAGTAAATGGATATTTTGAATTCTACGGCCACATTTGTCTTCATTTTTTAGGCAATAATAATATCTATTTCTGTAGGCATTCCAAAAAATAAATTCTTGGCCCATTCATGTCATTTAATTGGACTGCGAGAGTGCGCGACGATTACTCGACTTGTTGGTGGAGTTGAAGACTTGTGTGTTTGTGACAGAAGAAAGGGAGATTAAATTCCATAAGTACGAAATAAAGTGCAGCTAATTAAATTAGGTAGATATATTATATATATTTCTCGATGTTTTCCAAAAACATATTTACATTTTCTTTCGTCAACACAAAGATACCTACTCACATCAAATGGGCAACTGAATGACTTCATAAACATGATTGGGTACATAATAATTGTGGCATAGATTGAGTAAAAAGGAATTTGTAACAAAACTAACCGGTTCCTCAGGGTTGACTGACAGAATTTTCGTAATAACCACCACGTAGATTGGTAAACAGACCACCAACAGGAGTTTCTTAGCATTCAATATATTAATTATTTGTAGCGTGTGTGACTGTGTGTGTGTGTGAGTATATCTCTCTCCAATTTTCCAACAAACACACACACGCATTAAACTATCTATGAATATTGATGAGCTCCCATACCAATATGAGTTACATATTCTCTGCAGGTCCCATAATAGGGGCAACTTTACAGTTTTAAATATAATATTTGAAACAATAACACCATTCACCATAGTACATATAAGTATTTGAAGCGGACTTACATATACTCGCTCTATCTACTAAAACGATGGCTATCTCGTCTCGTGAATGTGAATTCATCGAGCAAGGTACAGCAAACAAAGGATAACGCACTTGTCTATCGTTTCGTCTAACGTCCCAATTGAACAATGCACTGTATAAGGGAAAGTAAAAGGAGCCAACTCCAACCTAAATCCTTTGAATGACCAAAAATGAGTTGGCTTGAACTGTGTGTAGCTCAACAGCAAGTGTGCTGTTGTTATTGTTTACACATGTTACAGCGCCTGAGAAACCTCTCAAAAGGTGTCAATATATTATAGGGCTCAAACTCAAGACATAAATCCGATTATTGGTTACAAATTAGAGTACATAGTATACATATAGTTGGATTTTATTTTCGTCCAATGCTGTTGTCGTTGTCGGTGAAATTTATAATCCACATTTATTTGTATCCCCTAATCGATATGTATTATGTGTTCAGTCAGTACTCACTGGAGTTGCTATAGCTATAGAGACATAGCTAATCAATCGAACAGAAATCGAAATTTCCTTCCATGTCCTTGAAGCACAGAAACAACATACAAAGAGCAACAATTGGATCAGATTTGAGATGGAGCGATAAATATAAGCCGGACGGTAAAATTGACCCAGATCTAAAGACGGAGTGACCGCATCTCTGTGTCTCTCCTGTACGTATAGTACACAAGAAACAATACTGCACTCCAACTATCCATTCACCCATTGACTCCATTCTCAAAAATACTTTCCTACTACTATACTAATCTGAGTCATATATTTTTTTATGGGTCACGTTAAACCTTAAAATTAAATTAACTCTACTACCGAGAGCATGAATTCGACTGCCTTACTCCTATATAGGCTCTAGACATAGGCAGTGGACATATGAGGTGGAAAAACCGATATCGAGATCGAGATGTACACTTTGTTGCCAATAAGTTGTAAACAATGGCTGAATGACATGCTCAAATCTTTTACGCTCATATAAGATTAGCAAGAGATAACCACTTAATGAAACCATGTAAAAGAGTTGTCTTACTCTTATTACGATTGGTCTTCTCTGCTGCGTATATCTAACTATGTGGACCAAGAAAAAAATCCAAAGAGAACGGATGAATACAGATTTGGTCCATTTCAAGATTCTAAGTTGTGCACGTTTCAACTTGTGTCGTTAGTCAAAAAATGTAATGCTTCAAAGCACATATAGGGATTTTCGAAATCTTACAAAATCCTTTTTCTACATATCTACACTGTACTACGTCTTAGGCTGAGCATAGAGCGTCAGTTAAATACAAGTAGGTATTTTGAAACTAGAATTCTGTATGTGTGAGCGGCTATTGACTATTTACTTGGTACATGGGTATAAAAATTAAAAAATTTAGAGGACATGTTGCAAAAAAAACCTCTCATTTAATATCCTCCTCATGCAGGTATTTTCAATAAATTTGTAACATCAACATAAACCTTTCAACGCTCAAACCATAGCCCCCCATAATAATAATAATTTATTATATTGTAAGAGTGTGAACCTTAATCTCTTGTATGTAGGTTCCGCTCTGAGACTGAGACAATTAAAGGGGGTTCGTCGTGGACATACATATATAGGAGAGTCATAAAGAGTGGGAAGGATTTGAAATATGATTATAAATATTTTTAGTTCCCAAACTTCCCAAAACCTTGAAAGGAACGGGAAAAGAGACTCACACTACTCTATACTTTCATTTATTTTTATGAATGTTGAAATTAAATTTTCCCTTCCTAATTTTAAAAGACTTTTAGTTCTCATATAATTATATTTCCAATTCCCAAAGTACCTAAAAGCTCTCTACAGCAGTTAGTTTGTGTACACTGCTCTTTGGTTTGGTTTGAACTCGTGGAGAGAGACCGAGAGAGACCGAGAGAGAGAGAGAGAGAGACACCACTTTGGGAGTTTAGCAAATATTTTGACAAAGTGGAGTCCCAGTCAGTTTATACGGTACAATCGATATAGTTTCCCATTCGAACAATTGAAACCAGTGGGCTTGAAAGAAAATGATTTCTTATGGTTGGCGATAGCGACAGTGACGGTCTCAATAATTTCCTATCTGCTGTTCCTAATTTATCATGCTAAACTTTCATTCTTTTCATTTTGAGATTGTAACCCAAGACAAGTATATATCGCTTCACATTAAAGGAGCTGTACAAATATATATATTATGCATGTCTCTCTCCCAGCACCATCCCAGCACCAGCCCAGCATCAGTACGTATTACTCTATACTCACCATCATCTATGGACCCTATGCTATTATTATTCTATGCTTGTGATACTGATGATAACAAACAAATCCTAAAAATTCCATATTTCATATCTTCGTAGATCATCATCATCTCTCTCCTATCAGTATGCCTTCTCTCAGTTTCAATTTGTTGAACATTCAGTCGCGTGTGTCTGCATGGGAAAAGTCAACCAACCATTATCTCCTTTTATATACCTTCCCGTCGTTAAGTACTCTAATATATAATATATTCGAACGCTATCCATCGCATGGGATGTGTTAAAGAAGAAACTCTTCACTTTAGTCAGGCATATATATATATACCTACACACGTACGGAGTCCCGACCGACTGTTGTCGTTAGTTTTGGTGTACATATAGAGATACACTACTTACTCCATTTAAGGCCGTCAATCCCCAGCATTGTTGTACATAATAAATGATTATGTTTTAAAGATTCACCATAATATGCACAACGAATTGACGAACAGCCCAGTAAATAATATTAAATAGGTATAGTTTTGAGAAGGTGTTAGCTCAGGAAATCGTTGGGGATTCCGATGTGGATTTTAGAGTGAGACACGCTCATTCATATGAAAGGTACCATATAGAGAGGAAAAATATAATTATATATGTCGATATGCATTTCAGCCAAGGAGGTCGGTTATTTTTTTAATTACTCTCCGCGTCCTGTGTAATGAAGTTCTCATTTTTTTTGGTAGATTGCTTTGTTTATGATAGTGGACATACTGAAGGTAAACAAGATCTAATCTAATATGCATCTCCCATCATCAGATCCAAAACATTTAGCCCAGACTTTTGAGCAGTAAGTGATTACAAGGAGTACCTGTACATATATGCACCTACCTACCTATCTACCTACCTACCTATGCATTCCGAAGATCTCAACAACAGCTCTCAACTAAACTCTATTCCCATAGATATCTTCATCTCCTGTCTTCTTCTGTTTTCCTCCTTGCCCCTATATGCTGCACGCTATTCTATATTTGATGTTTCTATTGGCATTTTTTTTTGTTTTCTCACACATATAATTACAACATACTTTCTGCATTTTCATTAACAAAAAAAAATGCAGTATCCTGTCTCTGCATCATTCATTCGACCTAAACATGTCTTTCTCGCGGACTCATTATCAGAACATGGAAATGTGTAAAGGGTTTTGAAGGGTGTGGCAGAGAAATATCAAATGGAAAAAGAAAAAAAAATTAAGTTGGATTTGGATAAAGGAAACTATTAGATTTGCTCAGAGTGATCTTAATCAGGTGCCATGTTAATCTCATGTATCCTCTTATTCATTTCTTTTAATTTCTATAACTATAATATATAAGCTCTTTTTTTCGCTATAATAGATGACTCACTTTGAAGTCCTACTCCTTCCTTCCTACATATATATACACATACGGCATACATATATGTATGATACAAATCTGTCGAGGTGACGACTATATATATGTTGATCGCCATTGTAATGCTGTCGTTTGCAGCCTTTGTATTTTGTGACAATAATAATTGAAATGGCTATCTATGTAACATGATTTCTCATCCTCTCGTCAAAATCAAGAGATGAGTTTAAGCGATAGAGCTATATATATACAGTACATAATATAGGTCTTAGATATATCTAGAAGGACGGATTTTTTTAAGGGGAGTAAATGACGAGATGAAAATTTCTAAGTTTCAACTTTCCTCGTAAAAATAAAAGGAGTGATAATAGGAGTTAATATATAGACAAGTATCATCCATGTGCTTGTGTGTGTGTGTGCGGACTGGATGCGAAGAAAGATAATTCACAGTAGTGATGAAGATGGAAACATCTGGCACGGAACGAAGCAACACAGTGTGAATGAAAATAAGATTAGCAAGAAGAAGGGAAGATGATCCCATTCATAGCCAAAAGTTTATTACTTGCAATATACATGCATATATATCTTTTTTTGGTTTTGGTTCCCACTCTCTCTCCTAGGCCTACTAGGAACGACGAGACTGATCACAAAACCAATTAATTTTGAATATTATTTTTAAAGCTCCCTACTATGCCTATGCCTCCCTCCCTCCCTATTGTACATGACTGAACATGCATGTAGCTAAGAAATAACAAATTTCTCATTGTCACAACCCGTAGTATGTAAGTACATGGTGGAAAGTTTTGTCAATCTTTTCCTAGTTATTTTCTTATTGCTAATTCAACTGTCATGCTAATTATTTAATACCATACATGTATAAAACCTATTTAGTACCTCTCGGAGAAATTACTGAGGTATTGTCATGATTCTACTGGGACGCACAGACACATGTTGATGGATAATGGTAGTATACCTATACATACCTATACCTACTACTGAGTATTGTTCTTCTTCCATGAAGAACGTTTGCAAATCTATAGTTATATGCTAATTCCCTATATACATAGTATATAATAATAAACTAAATACATATACAACTACTTGTAGGATAAAATTTTGAAAAGTAACCTACTGAAATTTACTACTTATAAATTTAAAATCTATAATAATATATAAAACAACTATTACAGGACTAGTACAAAAAAAATGGTAATAAAATAAAGTCACTTACCACACTGAACAACAAGTGCAAGAGCAATGAGAGTCTTAATCATTTTAATATCCGTGTATAAGGACTTGAGGACTGACGACTTGGTTGACGTATAATTTCAACCGGAGAAGTATTCACTAGAAATATGATCGTCCTGAAATAAGAATGAAAGAGAAAAATCCCGGGTATGAGCTCACGAAAATTTCACAAATTCAACAACAAGAAATTATTTTGACTGGAAAACAAATTATTTGAGAGAAGAACGGCTCCCACACTGACTGACTGACTGACAAAACAGAACTGTAGGAACTAAAATACTGACTGCCGTACTAAATATAAATGATATGATAATAAAAAATGAATTGCCTTTTTCTTGGTTGATTCTGTGTTTGTGTGTGTCGTTCAATTCAATCTGGGCGATATGTAGGCTCTGTATCTCTGAACGCCAAGTTATATTCTCCTCTGGCTTGCTGACTGACTGACGAAGAATATGAAACTTTCTCAAACCGTTACAATAAGTAAACTGACCGATTTCTACATTCGACCTCTCGCATTTATACCTACACCACTACAAACTTTATGCGAGCTGTGCTGAGTAAATGAGAGAAGGCAGTCTCCACAATCCACAACACTCCTGACGTCCTGACCGCCTGGCTCAGTAGCATGCAATTGCTCCTTCACTTTTCTTCTATATCATAATAATACTCCTCATACTCCTTTAAGTGCGAGTCTTGAATAAGTGTCTCTCTCTCTCATGATAATAATATTATTATATTATATCCATTCCTTCCAATGAGGAGTGAGTGTTATAGTCTCTTGTATTCTTTCAAGCTATTTACTTCAGTAACTTTAGGACTCACAAATTCCGCCTCATCAACAACATCATATTCTCTGTATAATATATTATGTATGAGAGTGAAACAAAGCAAATGAGCCCTCTACAACACAGGTATGATATCAGTAGGCATTGTTAACGAATTTTTTTTTGGGTACTCACCCATAGTCCGTCAGCCTATATATGATATGATGATTGTAATTATTATTGTTATTATTGCAATAATTTTTTTTTGCATTGCGAATGAGTAAATATTATGTAGTTGGTCTCATCTGCTCCCAAATGCTCTATTAAACAATCACATAATAGAGAGCACTAGTCATTATTATTGTGATCAACTTTGGAAAATTTAAGGATTTAAAGCGACGCTCAGTATATTTTGTTTATTCATATTATTGAATCACTCACTCAGCCAGTCAGTCAGTCAATCCTCTTTTTGTCCATCTCTATTGTCTTCATATACATTATTGTATTTTGTACCATTTACCCACACGACCTGGCTATTCTTATTCTTCTTAAAATCGATACTTGGAATATATTATGATTGTTTAATGTTAATTAGAAAAGAAACAGGTGATTAAGTGTTTACACGCACGAATAATCTCAGAGAGATAGTACATGAGAGGGAAGTATTGAGAATATGAATAATGGCATTTAAATAATTTTTAACACACACACAAGACAAACTCCCCAGTACTCAGTACCAGACCAGTCAATCAGGAGTATTGCTCACATGTCAGTGATTGTAATAAAGTGTACAGACTTCCTTTCATAGATCAGTTTCACTCGGAACGTCAGAGCACACACTTATACACTTACTTACGACAGAAATTATCATCAATTATGATTAAAAATATATGGTAAGGAAATTTCAAAAATCGGATTTGAATTTGATAAAGCTATGACGCGACTGCTAATGTGATTATGTTATAGCAAAATGTCTTATGCAATGCTCTTTATTTAATCCATTAATTTTTGCTCTTGAACGACTCACAGAGAATGAATTGTATTTTGTATTGTTAATTTTTTGAATTGCTTTGTTCCTCCTTATACTTATGTAGGTACTTTATAGAATCTTATCATCCTTCTCATCTTAATGCAGTTGGCAGTTGCAATAACCTAAATAATCCTACTCTGTAAATGTCATTTTGTTATAAATGGGCTCCACGTGCTCAGTTTGTAAACCGACCGAAGGTGTACACAGATATATAGGTAGGTATAGGCACAGACCGCATTTGCATTTGCCATAGATGTACGGACTGATATATACTATGTTGACTGCAGATACGCTTATTAACGTCTTATCGCCCCTGCTATATACGATGCCGAAGGAGATATGCATCAGTCAATCAGTTTTATCCGGACATTTTTTCTCTCTTGCATATATAGTTTCTGAAGCTCATATCAGTACAGTATAGTACAAGTTGACTCGATGAGGTAGAGGTAGAAAAAAAATGAGTTGCAACATTTTTGCAGTCATAGTCATAGCCATAAAAAAAAGGTTGGAAGCGACAAGAACTATATAGTAATTAAAGGTAAGTAAATAGGACTTGGAGTAGTGTAGGAAAATACGAAATTTGCGAAGGCGTGAAGTTCAGGAGTTCTCAATTCTAAATACCAACAACAATAATTATTATTGGAGAGGTGGACTTATCCGTAAAATATCAAACAATATAAAAAGTTGAATTACAAAGTATTAGCCAATGAATATGTTTGTAGATTTGCAAATAATTACAATTGCAAGTATCGACCATCGGCATCGGGAAGGGGAGCCACACTCAATCTGAAATGCCTATTTTAGATGTCAGCTATGGTGAATTTACACATAATAGAATTAGGAAAAGGGTGTAGACATTTATAATTATTACTTGAGCACACTCACTCTATCGCACCACCGGATCATATTTTCCATCAAATCCACTTGAAGCCTCAACAATAAAAGCACTACATATATATCTACTACATACATAATTATAAAAGTACACAGATGCTCAAAAGTTAGCACAGGTAACCATGCCGAGTCGGGTTGCTGTGCCACCACAGTAACAGTCCCAGTCATATCTGTCAGTTTATATATACCTATAAGTAATTATTACGCTACAATAAAAAGTTACATATGTAAAATGGCCAATTTTCAATCCATTTCGATTTCAAATTTTTTGGCTGATATATGTATATGCTTAAATACAGGGTGGAACATATAGGGGGGTTGTCACCAAAAAGTAAGAAGAGTTCGTTCCTCTGTATTCTGCATCTCTCTCTCTCTCACTATTTTCAGAGATGCGAATCTGTCTGCATACTCTGTATATAATATGCTCTAAGATGTGGAAAAGAATTGGAAAACGAAGGAATAGCAAAAAGTATGTCGCAAAATTGCTGATGAAATTTTTGCTCATAAATGCATTTCTGTTCGATTTCGATCACACGCAGGGAATGACTTACAAATTATTCTTTCATTTTACTCCTTGCTTCATTTACTTCGCGATGATTTGAGCCGTGTAGTAGTAGTGGAATCGTACGTATAGCATGGTTTACCTCATGCTCATGCAAATACTAATGGTATAATCACAAGTATGTGCGTACATATATGCGAGAAGTATCATGTACAACTTGGTGTCACACAAAGACAAACGTAAACGGTCCCGTTTCTTTACTAGAGAGAGAGAGAAAGACTCATTCCGCTCACAGCGAGAATATGACTACGACTACGCGAGCACTGACAAAAGAAAATTATAAAAATTTTTAAATTGAAAATCCAGGCGTAGAACTATAGAACTATATACGCTAGTTCATATTTCTCATTTGGTTGAAGTTGAAGTCAGAATTTAAAAAAAATTTATCAAGTTATGATGATCAACGAAAATGGGATTTTTAGATAACGTCGAGATTCGAGATGACTTGGATCGTTCTTAGTTGCTTTATCTGACTCTGCATATTAAACTAATGGATTCCATTCTTGCTTGCCTTTACCCTGAATTCTTCTGGTCATTTATGACGATAATATATTATATTGTACAAAAAAAACAAATAACTACTCATAGATGACGATTCCTGCAGCAACCTTTACGATTGGTAACATACATATTTATTAGGTATGTTATTTGTAGTTGGAGCGATCGAGTCACTGAGTCGACTAAATTGTTGTGTAAATGTCACTCTTGACTTCTTTAAGTTTAATGAATTAGACACCATGCGACTGCAAATAATGTGTCCCAATCCAATCCTAAAGCCAAAAATCCCTAAAAGAGTAATGATATAAGAATATATTATAATTATTATGTACGTTCTTCATTCCCTTTCGTTCGATGTCTTTGTTTGGCGCTCGTGTTCATTTAAATACATCCACATGAATTGAGTGTGTTCTTGTTCTTTTAACAAACTTTAAGAACCACATGTATGCAGTAGACACATACACATAACATACCATTCATTCGACGGCCAGACTATAGCAGCAGGTATATCTACCTACTACCTACCTACATAACTGGTACTGGTGTAGGCAGGTACATATTTACATATCTGTCCTCTTGCCTCCTATGTATATAGTAATGGGTCTTGACTCCAAGTAATATTAAGGCATTGCTTTTGTTGGATTAAATAAAAATGAGTTAGCAATGTAAGTTATATAAATTACAATCTCTGACTTGTTAGAATGTTTCCAATCGTTTTGATTTGACTTACCAATTATCCATATAACCCAACTTTTGCTTCGTCTTTTGCTCTTTTACCTGTACCTCCAAACTGTCTCATGTATTCCCAGGATCACGTGTGTGCTTAACTGCTTGAACCTACTACAACTACTACTACTGTATCTGAACAAGTGTATAAAATGTAGGTACACTATTACTTTTAATGTTTGCAATTTGTGCGAAATCCAGTTTTTCGTCTGTAGACAGCGCAGACTTTTCTGCAGACTCTTGCCGTTCGACTTCGTTGTGTTATTATTATTTGGCTCAGGCTTGAAGAAGAGTGTAAGTTTTTAGATCTAGATACCTACTTACACTCTATTACTTCGGCATCGGCATCTGCAACCGTATACCCACGATTACTACTGCAGACTGCAGATGCTGTAATGTGTGGCATATATGCCTATAAACATCTACGTAAATTATATATCAAATTTTGAAGTGTATATAGGTAATTTTCTTTATAGACAATGTGCATAATATTCGTGGGTTTTTATTTATTTTACGGTCACACGTACGTCCTACCATACAATACCAATATCAAGCAATATCATGGTACCACTATAAGCATAAGCACTATATCTTTTATATGAAAAAGTATCTTTTATATATACCCTTTAATACCAAACCCTTCGCCGGTGACTATACTTTTACACTGTGTAGTTAATAGTATAGTCATTATAGACGAATATGCATCTGATATGGTACAATAACTCATAATAATTATACATATTACATGAAGCAGAATTTTGGCTCAGGTTTACTAGAGTAAGCCTTGGCTTTGTTTATAACCTATCCTACCTCTCTATCCGTATGTACATTAAAAATGTAAAACCCTTCGAATGCTTTAGTTTAAAAATTGTGTATTCTTTCACTACTAGGCTACGTAGGTAAAGGAACATAGTTGTTTAGTTGTTATTATGTCCCTAATAGTGTGGGGAAAATCTTACGTTAACTATACAAATTAGAGTCATATACATAACATTATTACATAAGCGCTTGGCATTGTTTCATTGTTTACCATTGGAATTCCAAATTTTGTATTATGTAGTTATTCTACAACTTGTTCTTATCAAGTCAATTAGCTTAAAATTTATTACACGCTCTACCGACACGTAGTTATATAGTTGTCCAGCCGTATTTCTTAAAAATAGTATGAAAACGCGAGGCTCTTTCCATCAAGCATTAAAACTGAAATTGAAATAGACGCATGTAATCAATGTGGTGTGGGATGGGATGTATAAATGGAAGATAGACGTAGACACTTCATTGACTAATTTGTATCACACATAATATTCCAAGTGTAAACTGGTAATAAACTTCCCTGCTTATAACCTTCCTCACCGATCTAGAGTGGGTAATTACATATAGTTACGATCATTTATCAAATAAGCCGTGGTAACCTTTTATTGTTGTGTGTTAATATTTATTATTTAGTAAGTACGTAGTAAGACATGATATATATTATGTCTTCAAGCTATGTATACCTATCCATAGTATAGCCACGTCACGTACCTACATTCTTATTAAACTATTATTTTTAGGCGATGCGTTTTTGACAGCTGCAGCAGCAACTGCTGTAGGTGACCTTCATTCCTTCTCATATGATATGCAGAAAAGATCATTCAAATGTAATTCAAATGATATCAAAAAATACATTAATGAGCATTAAGATATCTGAGTCATTGAAATGGAAAGTATAGTAATCAGTCAAGAGACTATTATGTGCTAAAAACAGTCATTTGATGATAACTAGCATAGCGTCAATGTCCTACCCCTACTCTGATTTATTCCAATAGATCGTTTAAATACGGTCATTCCTCCAACCAAATTACAGTTAGTCTTTGCTTTAAGGAGTATCTCAAGGTGTCATAAAGTATCAAGTTTGAAGCCACCTCTGATTCTGATTAAATGATCAACTTATATTTTTGAAATTAGGTTGTAATTCATGCAGGATAAAAATCAAAATCAAGGTTAATTTTAAAATGGATAATTTAAATTATTGTTCTAACCACCAAATACCAATATACTCAACTGATCGACTTTGTCTTTGTCTCACTACCTCAAAGATTATTGTAAGGTTAGGTATACCTACCTACATGAATCATTATGGATTTGATTGGTATTGGTATTGGCAGACAAGAAATATATTACCTGCTTAGAGCGATCTATAATCTATCACTCGATCTAATGTAAATTGTAACGTTTCACGATGTTAAACGATGTACATGTATGTACTTTACAATGAAAAAAATCTATATAGCCAGTAGGTATAACTGTGAATATACATAAAAATATAGACACTCAAAGAGGGAAAATATGTGTGAGCTGTGGTAATATTGATAAATAAAATAAAGTTGGAGGTAAGTTGGGGTAGTGACTGCGGGGAGGAGGGATACATTATCAAGAACAAGAAGGAGAGGAAATGCAATTCATGGAAGTTATATTATTGCATGGACATAGAAAAAGCCAAATCAGACATGCACCCACCTACGTTACGTACCTACTAAGCAAGTACTCTATATAGCCGTAGTTGTAGTCGTAGTCATAGTTTTTACACCTATCGCTATCCCTTGATTTAATGCTTGTCTTAATGTGTTCTTAATGTAATGTGAAACTCTTGTTACACTGCACTATAAACTTATTAGTATCTTGGGCAAATGAAGAAATATATAGTAAATTAATAGGAATGCATTGTTACCGTATTTCTCTTATTTTAAAGTCCTTGAAGATTTCTCATGATATGCGAGAATTTCCTTTGTGCATGTGTGTGTGACTGTGTGTCTGTGTAATATTATGCTTGGACACAAAAGCCAAAGAACGAAATAAATAAGTAAGTAATGGAATCAGTAGTTGATACTGATGAGTGTTTTTTAAATAATTTGGTAATCAGTGCTTAACATTTGGTTATAACACTGGTTAAAGCTGACCTTACGATTTAGACTCCCAACGCGTACTATTTGAGTCGGGTGTGTAAAAAGTAAAATGTCTCAAGTGGACAGTTTCAAGGCTAGGAAGAAGAATCAATGTGGCATGGTCACGGAAAACTGAAACATTTCTCATCAAACCGGAACCGACTCATGGGACTCTTATGCCTTGACTGTATATTTTTTGAACAAAAGAAAGAATTAAATTGGAGACTTTTGTTCTCGGGAACCAACGACTAATTGAATTTTCTACACTCCTGACTCCTACTACGTACGCCGTACATATACAATGTCAACGTCAATGCTCTGATTGGATTTACTCATTGGTTTTTTCATTTGTATTACACATGCAGAATGCATCCATACATATTTATATGTAATTAAATCAGATTTTAGCTTGAAGCAATAAAATTGTTTTATTGTGAGCATCTTAAAAATCGTCGGAACCGCATAGTACTTGTCAAATGACAATAATAAAAATAATAATAATAACATATCGCCAATACAACAGACAAAGTTACTCCTGCATTTTTGATTTACTGCTAGTATTAGAATCTATACCATACGATAATTATATTTACATATATTGTTATCATATTCTATTACTTGCAATTAATTCATGTAGACAGTGAGCAATATAAAGTACCTAGGTATGTATCAATGTACCTCTAGTTTATTTAGATGCCAACAACATGGACACGCATAAAGTTTTGTTTTTTCTCTCATGCTTTCAAGGGATGAAAAACTATTTTAAAAAAATACATAGTGCAATAGTAAAAATGCTATTTGAAAGCTTAGCTGGCGCATACTAATGGTATTCGTCTCGTTAGTAATCATTTCTTTATTCCCATAAGGCAGGGAGACTCTAAAATTAGTTCATTGTTGTCAGCTATACTGAAGGGTATGTATGGCAGAGTCATCCTGACATATAACTGTTCTCCTCTGCGCTTTTTGATTCAATTGTTAACTGCGGCTATTTTTATTATTGTGACAGTTAAATTGTAATGCATATAATATATAGCATAAAAATAATGACAATGTAAATTTTCATAACCGATGCCGATGTCAATCTTGCATTGAAGATTTCCTTCAGGATTTATAGCCAACAATTCTATCAATTAGATCAAACGATCGGCATCTTTCATTGTAGATGCTGCCTATCAAGTTCTGCGTATATATTCTGTACTGCGTACTGCTGACGTTGACAGTACAGACGGCAAAATGTTTAATCAGTAAAATACCTGAATTGTGACTTGGTTTTTCCACGTGCATAGAACGTGTTTCGCTTTTAAATTTTTTAAAGAGACATGTGATTTATTTTTTTAGCCGGAATTTTCCTACAGATTTTCATACATATCGAAATAAAAAAGTTCAATTATTCTAACACTTGTTTCTTTAGTTCTAGGGCCAGATTCGCGAGAGGATTATTTGCGTTGTTACTTAGAATTATTAGTTCGTGGATAAGCTAGAGAAACTAGATGAACTGCTACTTGATGAGCTGGAAGTATAACTATGCCTAGAAGCCTTAGTTGGTTTACTACTCGACACTTTGGACTTTTTGGAATCCGAAGTTGGTTTAAGAGTAGCTGATTTCGATTTAGTTTTAGAATTCGATTTTGCAGCAGCCGTACTCTTGCTCTGTCTTGATGATGAAGGTTTGGATTTAAACTTGGAATTATTTTGATTTTGTTTGTCGACAATCAACTTCCTGTTGGACTCCTTGGACGGTAGAATAAATTCTGGTACAACTGGAGCAGCACTCGGCGGCATGTAGCCACATATTATCGGCATAATGCCATTGTCCAGAGCATATTCTAATGGGTCCGGTTCTTCCGGTTCGATAGTCACAGTCACTTCAGTTGCCAAATCTTCTGCAGGGTTAAAGCAAAAATCCATACCTTCGTGTGAGCGGCTTTTTATTACTGCTGGTCGACTGCTCTTCCCTTTATAATGTTTGTCGTTAGAGTTTCGGCGCCCCGTTTCCTCATAGCTTCCTTTACTCCCGTAATAGGTATTGGATGAATAATTTCCAGACTCGCCGCTGCTGTAATCATAACTGTTAAAGGAATCGTAAGTCGATGAATCGTAATCGTATGAATTAGCTGAGCTCTCCTTCCTTGCAGCTGCAACAACGAGTTGTTTATTATTATTATTGTTATTATTGTTATTATTTTTATTTCCAATCTTTTCATTCGGATGACCCTCTGCTCCTAGCATCCTTTGGAGTTCAGACCCTGTAGTCTTGCATGGGTTCCATCCTCCAGGCGGGCAGCAGATTATCTTAGGTGGAATGCTGTTTCTACAGTACTGATTTGTACATGGATTGTAGCAATAAGAATTATTTGCCTGCGGTCCATAAGTATGGAAACATGGAGCTTGGGCACAACACGGTTTTGGGGAATTTTTTCCAGCCTGAATTGGGGCTAAAGGTTTTGAAGTGTCGTGATTTTGATTACTCCTGCGATAAACGTTATTAGATCCATTACTGTATGAGTAAGAATATGAAGGTCCATGACTATTATGACGTCTGTTGTGCTGGCCAGATTGATTTCCTCTATTTGCCATTATACTTAAATTTTGGAGGGGAGGTGGTGGCGTAGTGTGTAACAAAAATTTGGTGGTAGTCAATTAATTAATTAATTAATTTTAAATGTCACTACTCATCAGACTTGTTCTAAATCCAAATTCCAAATCCACGAAACTCAAGGCCAGGCAAAAAAAATATTTTCTTGGCAAAATTTCAAAGAAATTACCAGAATATTATAAGATCGAATGTCATGAATATTTTATGGTACTATTAAAAAATCAGAGAATCCATTTACGTTTTAATGATATTCAACATTAATTGTACCCATGGTATCCGTGTCAAAGGATATAACTTGGGTGACTAATTACAGTGCATGCATTTATAATATATATGCATATATTTTTGTATTTTAGACTGGTACATATTTGTTAGCTGTGTCATGCGTCACATTGGCCACATACAGTCATGCAAACTCTGGAAAACGCCGCCACAAGTACATGCTTATTGCAATAGAAAAAATGCCCTGAAATTACAAAAGAAATTACAGTCAGTCAGCGGCGACAGGTAACAACTGCATTGTATTTAAGTTTGACTAATTGGAAAATTGATTAGAGGCGATCAATGATTCGTTAAGGAATCTGCTGACACCGGATGAGTTTGCAGATAGGAATGAGCATTTTAAAAAGTTGAAGTCAAGTAAATGTGCGGCTGCAGGGGTATATACTTATTCACCCTGCTATGTAAAATAATGTTGGTAGTATAGCAAGCAACTCCAATAATAATTACAATAAGATTACGCAACAGCCTTGAACACACGACCTTACCTATTTATTATGAATTCAGATCAATCGATCGAAAACATAGAGCTGCACATATTAGGTGCGAGGTAGTAAACTTGCCGGATAATGATAATTCACGTCATTCAAGAAGTCATACAAACAAAAATATTTTGCATTTTTATTCAATGGATGAGTATTAGCATATACATACATACATGTGCCTGTAGCTGCTTAGTGGTTTTGTCAATTGCCTTTATCTAGACCACACAATGCATACCAACTGTGCAGTTCACTTTTTATAATTAATTTCAAGTCTCATTATCAAAAAATTCCAAATTATGTAATTATTATGCGTAACAAACTGCGAGTTTATTACTCAAGTCACTCCCAGCAAAACTCCAAGGAAAGGGATAGAGTTGCGTAAAAGAGTTCGATTACGCATTTACGAAAACATAATAGAATCAAGCAAAATATTTTTCATTGAAAAATTGTACTCGTATATTGAGAGATGGCCTAGAGATTGTGTCTCAACTTAAAGCTAGCCGATCCCACATTATGATCACCTACTTATGCATACTGTCAACTGTATACATACTGCTCATTTTTTGTCACATTTAATTTTATTATTAATAAATTAATCAATCATTCTCATTAGAATTAATTATACTTTGTTTTAATTAACTCATTTTTATTAAAATATCATCCGCTACCAAATTAGATTGAATTTAATTCAAGTCCCATATAAGGATAATGCCTTGCAGACGTCAGAGATGGTACTCCCTCAATTCTAATCACTGTTACTTTCAAAGGTTAAATAATTCATACTGTATATTATGCTGACGGTTTGGATTGGAATTTGGAGTCAAAGGAAGCATTGTAGAAAGTTATACTCGTGTTTCGAATACCTTCTCTGACTCTGCGACTACTTACTTACAACCAAACTAAACTACTACTGCACGTACATAATTTGTAACCTACCCACTGAGAACTGAATAAATTATGCATGCATATAAGTAAATGTGTAACAACAAATAATAATGATGTAAGGTGGACCTCGTGCAATATGTTATTGTGTGAAGCAAAAAAAAATTACAATTACGCGTCCACCTAATGATTTCAGGAATAATGACAGGGAGGGTGCCTCTGGGAAAAAGCTAATGAAAAGAAAACTAATGGTTTAAAAACTAGTCTATCTAATTCAATCAAGTCAGTACAAGGGAACAAGAGTATCTTCTTTTACTCTTAAAAATTACATTATTGTTAAGGCTCGAATAATTGTAAAGTGTCAGTATAATGAACATCATTATATTATGTATCTTACATCTATTTTCATAAAGAATTTGTATAATGCAAACTCCTGTACCTATTTATTACCTACGACACTATACCTAACCTACTAATAAATACATCAAATTTAAATTGTCTCTTCCCTTCTATACGGTATACACCAAAAAGTACTGCGCTTCAGTACAGTATACCTATGCACATTCATCCTGATAAACAACAACAGAAAATTCCTTGTACTATGTATATGTTATAGTAATAAACTCAGTTCTATTGTTCAGATGGTGTATATAACATGTTCAGATATGACTGCCTATGTTGACTGTGACTGAAACGAAGACGATGACTGTAGAAGATAGTCTTCCCTCATTGTTTAAAATAAATTGCATGCTGTCGCCTCCATGACTGATAATCTGTATCGCCCTTCTACCGTACAGTACAGTATGAAATAACGAAACAAACCTCTGAGCAAGTGAGCACTATACTAATTTATATGCGTACTCCACGGTGAAATTTAAAGGAATAATAATAGCAAATCTAATTGGGGAGAAAGCTATGAATCAAAACTTAACAATAGCAAAATATATGAATAATTATTTTAGCTTGTATTATTTATTAAAACCATTTAATCTGCTCAATCAAGGGAGGCAGATGATTTCACGAATAAGTTAAAGTTTTTGCCCAGCCAAAAGTCATATCAATAATATTTTTTTTACTCAATAATAACTATTATTTCTTATAATCAGAAAAATAATTTTATTGCCCGTGAAGTTTATATAATAAAAACGTGGTGGTGATTTTCCACAAATTCTGAGGAACAACAATGTTGCGGATGAGATAAATACGTGAGAGTAAGTTTATATAACCAGTCTTGTTTCGCCAACTACGTCTCAACGAGCTAATTATTGTATAAATAAATACTCATGTTCTACACATTATTGCTGAGATAATAAGGAAATCAAGATTGGACGAAAGGTCGTCAGGTTAGTGTATCAGGTTTGAAGTTGAGACATTCAACGCAACGTCGAGGGAATCAATACCAATGACCATATAAATATAAAGATTGCTAAAAGCATATTATAGCCTCCCAAGAATCAGGATATATTATAAATATATATCTATATGCAACAATGATAATTCTACGACTATCTAATAATCGTTCCTTTCTTCGCCGAGTGCGCTGATGCTGGAGAGTATGGTATCCGTATATAAACATATTTAAAACCACGGAAGAAATCGAAAGTGAGCTAAACACACCATAATGTGAACGTTTAGAGTATATATAGCATTTTGATGGTGACGACGAACTATAGTCATCATAAGTATATATGACGAATGTAAAATTATACGATTGTCATCCCCATTCTTCTACTATATACATATATACGGTTGCATAAAAATAAATGTGAGAAAGAATATTATAGTTGACAATACACCATTTTGACAACAAAAACTCAGGGACTAATAACAGAATATTGTGTCTATGATTCCTGATTCTGAATTCATGTATAATTATACATCCTATATGAATGCCTCTGAATTCTCAACCGTTCCATCCACACAACGTTGCTATTTGTGTAAAAATAATATATAATTATATTCACATTAATGTAAAAATATCTTTATATATTATACTATACACAAGGGACTAGGATAAGGTTGACAAAGGATTTTTGAATACAAGTTTCTGACTCTGTCATGCAACATTTTTTCCCTCCAATTATATCAATTATTTGATTTGAAAAATTCATAATCAAAGATAAGTAGACGTGGAGATTGAGGAGAGGAGATTGTACACAGTGGAAGCTTGTATTTAAAGTAAATATATAAGAGAATAGGTTTTAAAGAAAGTTTTAACTCTAATATTAGCTTAAGAAAATGTCCCATAAATAATATTTGCTCAACCCTGTGTCAAATTATTGCAGACAGAAGCACAGTCCCAGTCCCTGTTCCTCTTGTGGACTATTTACACTATAGTTTTACCATTAACATATTAGACACTTAAGTACATGTATTATGTAAAAATGTAAAATACTCTGTGTATTTCTGTGACTGTTGTTGGCTTGTTGGTGTTGGTGCTTGGTCGTTTTGGTGCAGTTGGAAAAACTTTCTCTGGGCATGTCTGTCTGCATTCGTTCAAATTTTAACAAATGGAAGGTTTATAATCGTGAGTAGTATATCAAATATCAGGACGTTCTACAAATTATATTTACGTACTACACACAAGTATATAAGTAATCGTTATGTAGTTTAAATATTCATTGGATCGTGTACAAATGATAACTACATTTTGTTTACACATTTATAAATTCAGTAGTTAAGCTAAGCCAAACCTTCCATAATATTTGGTTACTACTTCCTTTTGCTCATTCATGTATTTCAATGCCTACAGACACAAGAGACAAACGGAGATATATGTACCGTATTACTTCTAATAGAACCCCGGGGTTATATTTTAAAATTTGACTCGCGACCCGGGGTGTATTAGAGACCCGGGGTGTATTAGAGACCCGGGTTATACCCAAAATCAGCGCTCTCAAAAGTTAATTCTAAAAATTAAGGGACAATAAAGGGCACTAGAGTCGTTTCAATTGCCCAAAACGTAGTTATAATATTGCTTACTGTTACACCATATGATGATGTAGTGAAATTTAAGCTGAAATATGAGTTGCACCAGGCTCGCAACGTATTAAACACCAGTGGTGTATAGGAGACCCGGGGTGTATTGGAGACCCGGGGTGTATTAGAGACCCGGGGTGTATATTAAAATACTCAGCTAGACCCGGGTTGTAATAGAGACCCGGGGTCTATTGGAGACCCGGGTTCTATTAGAAGTAATACGGTATGTGCAACCATTTGAAGAAACCATAATTGTTTCGAAATAACTTCCTTTATGCGTCCAAGCATTTACTCCTTGAGTTGACTGAATGCCATGGTGTATGGTGTAGACCTAAAAGGTCTGAACTGAACAGCAATGAGCTTCAGCTTCGGTAAAGCCTTCGAGCGTAGTATGTAATATGATTTCCTGTGCGTATGTACTTCACTCATGCTCCCTATTTACCAATTAGTTAAAGGAATTCAGTAAAATATTAAAGGATCTTGTGCCCCATATAATGTATACTGTAGTAGTATAGTATAGTCAATTATTTCCCGATACCCGCCACAAGCCTTTTTTAATACTTTTAATTTGTGGGTTTATTTCCCTATATTGCGATAAAAGAGTAGACACAGCAAAATAGTTTGTATCTATGACAAATGCATGTTATGAGTAAGTGGAGGAGTGGCATTCAGATGCAATCCGGATGCAATCAGAATTGCATAATCTAGGATAACTATCGCAGCTACACATACACGCATAAAATGCGTCCTCAGAAAGCTACTACTACAGATTGAGATTGATATTACTTTGGTTGGTAGTTTTTCAAGTTACCTACCTTTTTTACCTGTGTGTGGAACGAGAACTGAATGTTCACAGATCCTGTGGGTACTGGTCGTACATAATAATTACAGACAAACTTGGAGCCATTAATGTATGTATATTAGTTCAGTATTTCCTACATACGAAAATGGGTACCTTCTCAATTACTACTGACTCTCATAGTGATTTTCCACTTGGTTTGTCGATTGTGTAGGAAATAATTTTGCATATATTATATTATGGGGTAACCATTACACCGTAACGTTCAGAATGGTCAACACTATTATACGAGCTCTTTTTAGTTGATTAAGCCATTCATTCGGCTGGCTGGCATAAGAAGACAGGAAATGGTCTTAATAATTCTACTTTCATTACAGCAACAAAAATTAAATTGATGGGTTCATTGTATTTTAATGTGAATTCAACATTTATTATATATACCGCGGCTGCTGTTCTCCTAACTAACTGAGCAGTGGAGCTAGAATGAGTGTAGTAGACTCTCGGAGGGTCGAGACAATCGCTATGGATCGGGGTAACTAAATTTATGTAAAATTAAAATTAAAGTTTACGCAATCCAACACCTTTTTCTTCACAAGCAAGATAATTTTATTTGATTTGAAGTTACACGGCTACAAATTTTTGCAAATAATATGTATTTTTAATTAAAAGAGCTTCAACATTTCCTCCTAAAACTGCGACGTCAGACGTATAAGTTAAATAAATAGCATTGCATATTCCATAGACTACAAAAGTTAGATAATACCAAATTCTGGTGAAATTACATGCTAGGAAATTCAATATGAACTCTGCTATAAAGAAACAATTACACATGGTATGAAACGCATAGGTATCAATGTAACTACCTCATACTATTTGGGCAATGTTTTATTATTGGAATTACATTTTGAGGTTTGCATTTATATTTCCAATTATGAAACAAAAAATGAATTTAATTATTTGATATCACAGAACACCATACAAAAACATTGTCGAATGCCAGGTAAAACCAAGGTGCTGCAATGCTTCATGCTGTTTTGAGTGTTTACATACATAAAAGTAGGAAAGGCTTGCGTGAGCCAACTTCATACCGATAAAAAGCAAAAGCATCGTGCCAGCTAGCATGTTTGAGATTGTTCATACATTTGTCAGGAAACCCCACTGCGTTATGTAATCTCGAACTTTGTGACAACCTTTTGCAAAACTTTGTAAGTACACAGTTGTTCACACTGATAAATAACTCATTTAATTACACAATAACAAAATCTAACATTGAAATAATTCGCACCATGCAACATCAATAAATTGGATTTACAATTTAAATTCAAAACCATAATTTGGTATATGTAATTCTATAGGACTGAATAAAGAAACTGCATTTAATGTCCGATACATAGCAAAGGCTCTTGCAGACAGTTTTAATTGTCGAGCAATGTGTGCTATTCTCTTCCAAGCAATCGAGTATTCTTTGCTTGGGTCTGGACACCCCATTACCTTGCTCTCAGTGACAATGACACAACTTCAGGATCAACAGGTTTGATTTTCATTGATTTATACCGTAGCAAACCTTCCCCAACCCCGTCGGATTTCGTTTCATATGTTTTAGAGACCCGTGTTGTATTAGAAGATTTACGGTAGAATGAAATCAAGTATTTATCATACGACCTGCCATACCCCTGCTGGACAGACAGTGACGCTACATATTTTCGGTACTGTATTGAAATTATAACAATATACTGACTATTTAACCCCAACTAGATGATAATCCAAAGACATTGTTTTTCCCTAAACAATAAAGCGCAGGTAAGGTGGTTCTAAATGTCAAATAAAGCAAGTGGAATGTTTGCATATCCATTGTAAATTGAGTACTCTGCCCTAAAATTAGAACATAAAATGGATTATTTGGGTGAACATTCCATTTTACTTGCGATATAATGTGCGGTACGTAGTTATTAACTATATGCAGAAAAATTCAAAATAATGGCAGCCAATTAAAAATGTGTACTCTTAAAATACAATTTTTGGTCGAGTTTCTGTTTTTGCGGTAGGTGCTTGCAGCTAAATTATGCTTCATAACCTTTATTAGATGCCATACTTGTAAAAGCTGTATGGCACATTATTAAAATTCGTATTAATTAATGCCACCATCTGGGCTCGTACTTCTTATTGTCGCCTTTCCCAAGCTGCAGTAAATTGAAAATAATATACAATTTTGTCTTTACACAGTATAACTTTCAGCCTTGAGAATAGTAAGCACCAAATTAATTTTTTAATGTTTCCTTATTAAGAAAAAAAATGACATTTTTTAAAAGAGAGGTCTTCAAAATCGGTTGCGTATATTTTAAACAGGAATATTATTTCTGAAAAAAGCGTTTGCAATACTTTGCATGATACAGCCTTTGAGTACTTACACAATTTCATATGATTTGAATGTGGGGACAGTGAGGAACAAGAGGTTGCGGTAGACTTGGAGACAAAACATATTTATGAAGCCTTTGCGAATTACGTCTTGGAAAAATGGGAATTGCGTAGTAGAGAAAATAACGGGCCTAAGTTCATAGAGCAGAATAGCAGCACATGGGACGATAATAAGTTTTTTCAAGACGGGCTAAATCTTTTGGCATATCATGGACAGTAGTGGGCGTATCATTAAGGGCACAAGCAAACACAATCATGTGCTGAAGTAGCAAAAAATAATATGGCACTATAAGTTAGTGTGGAAACAGGAGGCCCGGAAACCGGATACCTCAAACGTCATTGGAAATTTATTATTATGATGATAATTAAAACTCACAGTGTGTTTTGCAGCTTTAAAATAAAAATCCGAAAATCGAGTAATTTATTGTAGATAATATAAGCAAGAAAAACTAAGGAAGATAAATTCACTGTTAACAATATGCAAATTAAACATTGGCACATTCCCGCAATATAAGATGCATACCAGTATGAATGATAATGTAGGTAGCTTCACTAACCACATTTGTCATTTCGCACAAAATTAAAACTAAATAAAGAATGACTGTAATTGAATGGATTAAATATTTACTTTTTAAATTTAAATCAACAATTTAAGACGAATTCACTAAGAAATAAATGAAGAATTGATTCGGTGCGCTGGGACTAGGAAAGTGAATATATATACTTTTTATAATTTCGTTTATAAGTGTATTATGTCATTCAGATAGATTTATTAAAATTCCAAGATCTTAACCTCATTCGGAGCACATTAGCACATTTATTTGTCGCTCCTAAAATTTTCTGCTACAAATTCTATTACAAAATAATTTTACAAGGTAAATACATATAGCTATGCTATACCTGACACTGAACAAACAAAACATGAACTTTTTCTTTGAATCCAAAGCGGCATTTAAGTGCATTAAGGATCATATGCATACTGATTAATTTCATAGCGTGACACATAATAACTATTCACTTACTAAAATGATTTATAACAAAAAGCAGTAACATTTTCCATCATATTGAATATACAAATAACACCAGAAAGTGTAGCCAAAAACAGGTGGCTAAACACATTGCAAATAAAAACTATGTACAACTTGTTCAACCACGATGATGACCCAAACCGTTCCTTTTACTAACACAACACCCACTAAAACTGACTAACTGCAATTCAAAACTCTCAAAAGGTTTACATTTTTACATGTATAAGTTCACAACAATATACTTAGGCGTAAAATACACTGATAAATCCAACCAGGAAATCAAAGCAATAATCCGGTGCAGAACATTAATCCAATTAAACCTATAGCATACTAATGATTAAAAAATATATGTACCTACCTAACTACGTAATTACGTATATTGGGCGATAGATCTGGTGACACTTTACCCAAATACTCGGCTTTAGAAGATCATGTTCAAAAGTGTTCATCCTTTCGTTCTTACAGGCAGACCTTTCAGAAAGGGGAATATATAATAAATAATGAAATAAACAATAAAAATCTATTCGTAAGGACTCTAATGCCTCTTGCTTTTAAATTTGAGAACTACACATTTTAATTGTAGTCTGAAATACATATACACGCTTACGATTAGAACGGAAAAAACGAATCTTAATGAGTTACTTGAAACACTAAAACATTAAACATATCTATTTAGTGTTTCCACACTATGTTCTCCGAACAATGCTTACAGACAAACAACAAATTCCGTAGTATATTTGAAAATGTAGCTGGACAGGGAAATGTACGTAAGCATACGCGTACTATAGGGGAAAAGGAATACAACAAAATTATAGATACATTATAAATTGTTAAACTTCTTTATATTTTTGGTGAATAATTGTAAATCTGGTCAGTCAGTCAATACATTGAAGCGGTCCGTTTTTAGACAATTTTCGAATTTAATCATCTCTTGGTGGTGGAACATTAATAGTCCCTTTTCCATCACAAGCAACAATCTTTACTTTATCCACCTTAGTTATTTCTTGGATATCACGAAACTCAACATCGTTCAGTAGGAATGTCCACACATTGTCGCAAAAGCGGTATGTATGGAGTTTGCCAGCCTTGAAATTTAATCTTGACTTAACTCGGTTGGCCAATGCAGTGTTCATTGATTTATCGAACTGAAGAAGAACTTTCGCGGCCAACGCGGGTGTAATTTGGCTATATTGAACCAGCTCGTCCAAACTCTCCTGGAGCGTGTGACCAAGCGTTGTGTTTCGGTACAGTTGATACGACATTTTCACTCAGTCTAGAAGAATTGAAAAAATAAAATCAGCTCAACGATGTCTACTATTAATTACTTAACTTATCGACATGCAGAAGCTTGTGCATCCTTTTAAATACCTATTCATTGTACGACTTCCAACCTTCTACAACAAAAGATAAAATTTGCAATGCTGCAAATTAAACTACAGTGACTACAAAATAGGAACAAAGTATAGGGTAGAGGCGGGTAATTGTGATCGGTCCGGTAATTGTGATCGCTCAGTTTTTAACAGGAAAACATTAACACTGACAGTATATATGACTTTCTTACATCGAAGAATAGCGCTAGTTCTTCCGTGCTGTAAATACTTTTAAAATAGTCGCTGACGTTTTCCTGTTAAAAACTGAGCGATCACAATTACCGGACCGATCACAATTAGAAGACTATACCCTACTTAAAACATTCAAGTATGAGACTCATCCACCGTTCAAAATTCAACAACAAAAATTGTGGATAAAATGACATACATAATCGTTCTTGTTTATGTCATGTCTTACTAGTTAGATTAAAAATTCTTGACAGAGTCGTCACACATTAAGTGAATTATCCTTTTTTATTAATTGTTAATACCAGGGATCGTTTTAATAATCATAATTAATCCTACTTCACTCCCTATAAAAAATTATTGGATTGTCCTGAGGTCATTCATCATTGACGATACAAAAAAAATCAAGTTTCTCATACACCTGCTAAAACCAACAAAGAATACGAACAGGATTGCTAAAACACAAACAAGTTCAAGTCGTCAGTTGCAGTTTTGCAACTTGCTCTACTCGCTAATAATGTAGCTCACATGGTAGTTAGTGTTAGTAATCAAGGGTTGAAGTCGTCAACTTGACGGTGCAGTACTGACTTATACAACAAACAATTCATATTACTTCGCTTGGAAATCGGTTTGTTTCAATGCATTAGATAAACAAATAAATAAAAATAAAACAAACGTATGATCTTTTCAAAATTTTGGGATACCTTATAACGTAAATTTTCAACTGTTTCAAACTCTTCTTTCTTGAGGTTTTTCTTTGGTACAGAATTTATGTAAGTACCTTCAGCATTCACTTTATTCAATTGTGTTGTTAAAAGATATAGCTAGCTGGTGAAGTTAAATTGTTAGTTTTTTAATAGTTTACAAGTACTCACTTGCTATGAGAGAGAATGAGACTGGCTTTTATATATTACTAAAATTAATTAATGTTTTAATCAGTCATTCGTACTGGAATTTTTGCGTTTGTAAATTAATGTTAACTATTGTTATTATGCTCCTCTCCTCAATCCTTTACTAAATCTTAAGTATGCGCGTCTCTTTTTTGGATTTGGATAAAGTTAAAGAAATAAAATAAAATAGCGGACAATGAAGTGGAAAAACCAAATCATATTTATTATGCGCCAAGTGTATACTGACGATCAGGTGTGAGACAAGAGGTTTTATTATGCATTTGATGGCCTTTATGCCTTCTCCCTCTTTATAATACGTCGTTAGATGGCATCTGTATAATTTGCTTACGCAGGTTTGTTTGTATAATAATAAACTATTATTAATACAAAGACGAAATGTATCTATTAAAAGTTATTGCTCTATACTCTATACTTACTAAGTATAATAAAATAAAATATTGATTACCGAATTATTTAACTCTTGATACTTTCCATCTCTATCATTTTTACACAAACCTTTGTTACCCATTCCCAGTGCAATAACAGCACAGTAATGACTTCGAATATCCTCTTTTTTCTTGGGATTGTTACTGCCAATGCCAATGTCTGTCTATAGACTAGTAGGAGCATTCAGTTTATTTTTTGTTGAATAAGTTGTCTTTATAATAGAACCATCAACATCAACCATGACTTTACAACAACGTCTGCAAGTACTATAAGAGTGAATTTGCTGAAACCTAATAAGTCGGTACCGTATTTCTTGTAATACCCCCCAGTTTGTAATAGGTCCCTGCCCCTGGTCCTGGTCTCTTATAACTCCCGGATTTGTTGCTATAAGTTTGACGTAACTCCCTGGTCTCTCGTAAGTCCCGAGATCTCTTATAGCTCCCGAGGTTTCAATGGCTTTTTTATATTATTTGCTTTATCAAACTAGCATTTTTTAAGTTACTCCCGGGTCGATGTGACGTAAATCCCACTTCTCTTATAGCTCCCCTGGTCTTTGACCAGGGACGTAACTCACCCCTAGGGGGGGGGAGTTATTAGAAGAAATACGATAGTTACTTCTGTATTCCCTCCAAACGAACGTAGTTCGTATTTGGGGTTATTTTCAAAACCCCAAGAAGCCCAAGATATTAATAAATAAAGGAGAAACTCATAGCTCAAGATAAATGGTCATTTTAATAATAAAAGCGTAGTTAGGCTAGGCAGGCACTTGAGCTTATTGAGTACTTAAAGGCTTCGTTTAACTTCGTTAGTTGATATTAGTTATTTTACTCTGTCCGAAAGTTTTGGGGCTATGATAAATAAAGGACTAAACAGGTAAAATATAATAGTAATTTAATATCCTACTCTGCTATGAATATAATTTAAAATGTATACAATACATTAAATACGTAACAAACGTAGCTTGGTCCCACTTACTGATTTCTATCTAATCCATTTTCCATAATATTGCACTAGTTTTGCAAAGAAAAAAATAAAATATTATTTTTTTATTTTTTAGACCTCATTCAGGCTTATATGTGAACAACCTGCTTAAGTGTTAATTTTTATCAAAAACATTCAAAATTCTGAAAACCATCCTGAAGAGGTTGTAAGTAAATGTATACATAACTCCCTAAGTATCTCATATTGTACTTAACCTGTCTCATCTCTCTGTATTTAACCTGTATATTACTGCTACAATGGCATAGGTGTAGACACTTAATATTTTATACAAGTTAGCTAAAAAACGACTAGACATTGGCAGGTCACATCGTCACATGTCACCTACTGACAGTTCACATTCCATCATACTTACTTATAGGTACTTTAACTAAACTTTTCATTTTGTATGTCCTAGCCTAGCAGTGCTTACAGGAATCTGGACGAGTTCCTTTCTACATCTATACTTTGGAAGATGCAGATCGTCCAGCATTGGAATATCTATTATGACGGGAAAGATGGCGGTAAAAGAGTACACTTGGTTTGAAACTACCTGCACAAAAAAACAAAAGGATTATTTTGACGACTACCATCAATCATCCACGTGCTCGAAGGTAATAAAAACAAAATAAGCTACAAAAAACATCTTTTCAAGTTGAGGATTTTCAAAAATTTTCGGCATAAAAATAATTTTTGACGATTGAGAGTAGGACGTAACCGTCTCAGGTAACTAAAACTTCCCTTGTGCACTTCAATTACTTGTGTTTTATTGAATTATTTGGGTCGTAAATTGTGACATTTCATTGACAGTCATTAATCATTTCGAATTATGTACAAGGTAACGAAGGGAAGATATTAGTCTTTTCTCTTGTACTATAAGACAAGTCGCAAACATTATATCCTTGTCAAACTGAGCTAGATTGCTTAATAAAATCATCATACTTAACTATAATCTTGGGCCTGCTTTGGTTATTTTATGTTTTAGCAATAGAATAGAAGTAATTTTATTGGTAAGAACTCAAAATGAAAGGCAGACATATTAAGTAAACCTAGGATTTTCTTCGTGTTGAGATCATTTCTCAACCAAATATAAAATAAAGGTTTGACAAGTCGTTTTCATATTTTGTATTTTGTGTTTCAAAGATTCTTCGAACATGGGGAAAGTTCGGGCGAAATCATCTGCTAAATCAAAATCAAATGAAATTAAAATGGCACCATCTTCGATGGATAGGAACAACAAGCCTTCTACATCAACATCGGGGATGAACTTAACTTCCGGAAGAATCAAAAAACCTTCAAAGAAAAGTGTTACATTTCGAAGCAATCTAACGGATGTTGTTTCCGCAGAGGACGTTCTGCGGGGTGGGAGAATAGTGAGTGGAGGATTTGTCGACCCTGCTTCGTCTATTTCGGAAAATTCAGTTAGTTTGTCAGGCCCTATAAATCTGAGTAGGCTGGGGAAAACTTTGAAGGAGGTTGTGAAAGACAAAAAACAAAGGAAGAAAGTCAGACGGGAAGCATTTATGAAAAGTATGTCATTTTATGAACACCAATTAAATTAGTATATGTCAGATGTCAGCTTTGTACATGTAGTTATAATTATATAAATTCTCAGGAAAGATCTGGAGATTTTTTAATTTTAAAAACTATGCGCTTATTTTATGTCAATGCAACGGTCGTTTTTTGTCTAATATATCGTTATGCTCGTTTAATGTGAAGATAGTTGACATTTTTGGACGCATGTAATAATTAAAAACTACATCATTTACAACAACAAATAATTTTTTTGTATAGAAATTGAATCAGTTAAAGTAGCTGAAAAAGAGGCTAAGGACGCTGCAAAAAGAAAAGCCACTCCTATTGTTGGAGACACAAAAGCTTTGATGGATGCATTACCAGCTCCTGTCCCAGCAGCAACAAATTCAGGATTAAATCCTCTCATGGATCTGGCTGGATTTGTAGAGGCACACAATCTGGAGGAATTCAAAAGTATCCCAAAGAAAAAGTTTAACACCAAACAGAGACAACGTGAAATGTAAGTTTCATTTGAAAATATTTTCTCATGATGGTACCCATTACAATAATTACAAACATAGTGAAGTTGCCTGGAATTCGGATAGATAATGCTGATTGAGATTTAAATATTGTATTAATGATGGATCATGTTTTATATAGAGCTGAAGGCCTCGAGTATTTTGCGTCGGCACTAAATTGTCAACCGCCAACCCTTTGATTTGGGAAGCCCGATGTTGTGTAAATACAATTTTTTAATGACAATTTAACTATTTAGATTACGATGAATTAATAACTTAAGATGAATCAATGTAACTTAAATAATACTAAAGAGGAACGCTTTTTGTATGAATTGTGAAGTACAAATAATGCAATTTAGATCAGAGGTACATTACCGTGTGCGACTGTTGTGGATTTACACTTAATATAATATTATTGCTGAATCTATTATTTTGTACAAAACTACTACAATTAAATAGCTTTAATTTGTGTTTTAATTAAATTATAAGTAAAATAGTTTTTAATTCGAAATTATATTGTGTGAATGTACGTTCGTATATCGTGAGGATGATGTAAGTATTAAAGCAACTAAAATTACCATATATTATTACATGTGATGGTGACATTTTTTTAAAAGTAATTGCGAACAAAGTATTTATTTCCAGTTCAGTCGGCATACTTCAAAACTTAAATTAAAAAAATATATTAAAAACGCATAACAAAGTATTCAATCCAGTCCTAAAATTGATGGTCCACCAGTAGTATTCTCGCCCAGAGTTGCTTCTGGTGTAGTCTCCTCTAACTCCATACATTCGGCTTCGTCTGTTGTCGTTGAGTCCTCACTAATGGAAGCAGAAGCCCGAGTCATTTTTTGGCCTCTTGCTGCATAGCTCTCATCGGTTTTAGAATTAATGTCATCTGAATCCAGGCTGGAACTGAAGTTCGTCGCATTTTTATTCGCATGGTACTTCCCTGATAAAATTTCTGTGGCTGTGTAGCCAACCGGCCAAGAAGCATCCCCCGGCACGGGTGCTGGCAACCCGCTCGGAGTTGGTGGTAGCAACAATAAATCACCCCCGGCTAAACGAACTTCCTTTCTTGTCATTTTTAATACTTTGCTCACATTTGCTACCAATTCATACTCTGGAAACTTGTTGGAACACAATTTTTCGTGGAAAACTTTATCCCTAGGGGGACGAGGCTCAGGGATAATGCTAGAGAGCCGTTGGGAAGGTCTCGTATTTGATGAGGAGTACGAGGATGTACTAGGTTGCGTGTCGCTACCTTCTTTTGGTTGGAACATTAAAGAGGAACCCATGGGTTCTTCATACTTACCTACATAATACCGAGTCCCAATTTGAAGGATTGGTGATGATGAATCCAAGTTGTGAAACTTTAATTGAAGCTCAGAAAGTGTTGGCTTCTTAGCTTTAGGAACTTCTCGCTGTCGCTTACTCTGAAAAGTAAGGAAATCGTCCGGCTCCACTGCAAACAACTCATCTACATTAGGAATATCATCCAACTCCACGTAAAGCAGCATTTCTTCCCAGTCATCCTCATCTGACTCTATTTCTTTACTGGGTTGAATGACTACGGATCTTGTGACAGTATCTTTGAAACTTGTTAAACGCTCATCCCCCATTAAATCAGCTGACAGGTCTGGCATAGTTAAAGCAAGCTCTTCATCATCAGCGTCTGGATAATCTTGAGAACTTATCGTTGTAAATGAATGGAATGGCATTGATGTTCCAGTTCCTCGCCGGGATTCTGTTTCATTGCCAAAACCACTTTTTATTACATTCAAATCCGTTGAATTATTGAGTTCTCCATGTGCAGCTGGGCTTGGAAAATAATACTCTGTATTCGACAATTTTATTATCTTCGGGTTTTCAACCACACTAACAGAAGGGGCATCCGGTGTGGAATCTTGAGATTCTCGTTCCGCTGGCATGACTGTAAAGTACTGCTACTTTATTGGACAGTACCAAACGAAATTCAGATTAAAATGTCTGGAATTCAACATACCAAAATATTGTGAGATCTTTCTGTCAAGCCTGAGAATTTAGTACAAAGGTTGTTTAGTAAAAACAGCAATTCATATTTTAAGGAATGGCTATGTATAACAATTGTTGACCAAATAATCCTAATACTACATTTTATCGGGAACAGGACAGGAGAGCGCAGACAAGAGAGCGCAGACAAAAGAGCGCAGCCATTAGAGCGCAGGGACAAAAGGGCGCGGGACATAAGAGCGCAGCAGACAAAATAGCGCAGACAAAAGAGCGCAAGACAAAAAAGCGTAAGACAAAAGAGCGCAAGACAATGAATGCAAGGACGAAATATTGCCGTGAAAAATGAATGCAAGGCATGAGAGTTCAAGAAAATTGAGTGCATTTCCGACGTAACATTGAAGTCAAGTCAATAATGCTCTTGGAAGTAATTAGTTAATTGATGGATATGTCAACATTAAAATAAATATAAGATAGGGGCATACCGTAATTTATTGAATATATAACTGTATTACTTATGTATGTATAAACTCGGGAAATTGACGTCAATCATCGTGCGATTATTCTCCAAATCAAAGAAAAATACACAATTTTGAAATTGTTGAAAATTTCATTTTGTCTTAAATTTTTGAAGAGACTTACAGAGTATCAACAAAAAGTTTGAAAAAAATGAAATTTTCAAAATCGTGTTTTTTGTATTTCTTACACTTTAAAATGTTTTGTTGTACAAAAACTCAAAAATAAAGTTGGATGAAAAAAATCATTACATATGCAATTTAAAGCCCTTTTTCGTTTTTCAAAAAACAATTTTATCGACCGAAACTCATTAGGCGAACCATGTTGTTAAGCAAATCTCAGTTATTTTAATAGCTCTTTTCAAAAACAAATATGGCAAGAAAATCCACAATGATACGTTGGTGAGTATTGCTCGTAAAAGCAGTGCAGTGTTGACTTGACTTTAATGTTACGTCGGAAATGCACTCAATTTTCTTGAACTCTCATGCCTTGCATTCATTTTTCACGGCAATATTTCGTCCTTGCATTCATTGTCTTGCGCTCTTTTGTCTTACGCTTTTTTGTCTTGCGCTATTTTGTCTGCGCTCTTTTGTCTGCTGCGCTCTTATGTCCCGCGCCCTTTTATCCCTGCGCTCTAATGGCTGCGCTCTTTTGTCTGCGCTCTCTTGTCCGCGCTCTCCTGTCGTGTAGCCCATTTTATCACAATGTACACCCGCCTTCACAAGAAAAACAGTGAAAAGAAGCTGGTGCTAAGTTTATAAGCCAACTTAAGAGCTAAAATGTACCAACTACCAACTATACCTGCTGGTACCTCACTAATATTCAGTAGTTTATTATAAGTAATATATTTAATTAAATGCATACTTGCTTTTTGAAGCTTACCTTCAGTTTCCGGTTCAAAACAAGTCGGATTTTAAACGAAATCACTTAGCCCAAACCTCAATCTCCCGTAATATCAAATATTGAATATCATGCCGTACCACGGAAGAGCGCCACGACTAGTTAATAATTCTGTAAATTCTGCTGGAGAAACTCACGTAAACAATTATGGTCATCACAGACAAAGACAAACTGGAATCTATCAATTCACATTCTGTTATCATTATTTTGATGTAATGATTACTTTTAGTTTTATTGGGGTCTTGAGTCTGTAATGGTTAATTGTAATGTTGATAATAAATTGACTGTTCCAAATTTCCAACTGTCAACTGTGAACTGTTAAAAAAAGTGTAAATGGTATAAACATTTAATTTAAAATATTTTAGAATTCCTTCCTAACTGCAACCTGCGCGTTGAAGCACGTGGGCCTGTGGTACGCCTATACCCGATACGAAATGAACACAGTACGGTTAAAACTAAAAGTGTCACGAGTGTCACCAAGTAGAAGTACCAGGTTTAAGGACTGCATCGAAGTACCTGACCTGCAATATACTAAAGTGCGCAGTAATAAAATGCAGTACCTAAAAGCTCAAGCTAAACTATAGTGATCCTGGCCTGGGAGTAGAAGGTACCTGCAGCACTGGATTGCACTGCAAGAAATTCTACGACGTACTTACGTTTATTACCACACAAAATTCCACAAAACGTATTCTATGGTAGGTAATCCCAAAACTTTCCTACGGTTGGTCAGAGAGAAAGAGTTTTATAGTCAGAGCAGTCGTCAACAGTCAACAGGAGAAGGCGTTTTGGAATATTTTGCAATTACATTATTTACATAGTAATATACCTACTAAGGTTCTTTGGCGGACTCTGTCTTCCCTCTAGTTAAAAAAAGTGCTAAATTTAAACAGCGTTCACTTGATTATACAATCATAACTTGAAAATTTTCAGTATAAACAATAAATCGAATTTAAACCTTAAATTAAAAGTTAGCAGCAGGATATCCATCAACCAGTGACCAGGAAACCTGAACGTCTGACATTTGACATTGGAATAAATCGAGTAAGTCATATATTTTGGTACTCTCTAGTCATTTGAATTGTAGTAGATTAATTAAAAAATATTTCCGAAACTATTTACAACATACAAGTTGCTTCACTTGTTTAGTTGAATACTGTAGGTAAAATTCGTCGTGCGTGTATGCAAAACTTACTCATACTACATAGTTAGTTTAGTTTATTGTAATTCATAGTAACTGGTAGCGCTCCATTTGGCCCTGGTAGGTTTGCAGAATTGATAATAATTATTTACTTCTACATTTTACCAGCAGTGATTTACTACTAACCCCAACCTTTCTCGCACAAAATGGCACTGGTGACTGGGTGTCCGATTCCTGCTAATTTTAAAAATATTGCGTCATTCATTTACTGCAGATTGCCATTGTTGATTGTTAGAAAGTCGACCAGTCGACAGTTGACAGTCAGTTACCGATGTGGATTTTGACATTTCAATTCTAAATATAGTCAGAAATGTATGAATAGACGGTAGTCACTATTGGAGTTTTAAATAACATCAAAAATAGTCTAGGTTTGCATCTATACAATAAATTATGTAGTATATTCCGGGAAGAATCCGAATGCCACTGTTCACACAATTAAAAGCTTGAGTTTAATCGGAGATTTTGCCAAAACACCACCCTTTACACTTGTCTAGTAGTTAGTCATTAGTTTTCATTAAACTAATCTTACAACTACAAAGTTGGAAACAAGTTGGCTGTTTGCAATTCATGTATTGAATTCCGTAATAAGTAATAATAAATGAATGCTTTGATCCAAAAGTTGTTGTTTGTTGCCCTAATAATGCATTAAACAATCAAGCTAAAATAATTTAATAACTTCCTTGTTCGTCAGTATTCCGATTTTAGCATGTGTGGCAAAAAGAGCTCATCCACCCTCATCCACAAGGTTTAATATTATTTGACATGTTTGCCAGTGTACATGCACACAATGTACAATTTATGGGTTTGTCTAATAATTGTCAGCAGCAATCAAAGCTATTTATCTGACTGTGAAGCTGGGTCCTGTTCTTTCTGTATTTTTTGTGGGTGACTAACTAATTAACAAGCTTTTGGGTGTATACTCTCGTGTACTATAACTCGTGCTTAAAAAGCAAAAATGAGTTTAACATTGCATAAAATATGATGTATTTTTGAAAAGCTGAACTTTTTGATGGTAATAAATTATTTAACTTCACCATAGTCCTGTGCAGCTGTGGTTGTGGCAGATCGAGATCAGTTTACTTTATTGCGAAATAAATTATTAGTAACTTCGATTAGATTTAAATTACCAGTTGCAAGTAAATCCAGGCTTACATCCTTCAACCTATTATAAAATTCATACCTATTTATGGTTGTTTATATCTTCTATCATTTTTAGTCATGAAGCTACCAATCCATTGTGTATTTATTAATCAAATATATATGCTTAAATTATTATTTTCCAGGAAATATGTCACATCAGCTAATTACTGGAGCAGCCAGATTTGCTCGTCTTCGATCTTCTTCGTTGTCTGCCCTCTGTACTTCACCAGCTGTGCAGAATTCAGCGGGTTATCACAGTAAAGTGATTGATCATTATGAAAACCCACGGAATGTTGGCTCCTTGGACAAAAACGACAAAAATGTCGGGACTGGATTGGTCGGTGCACCTGCATGTGGGGATGTAATGAAACTCCAAATTAGAGTTGATGACGATGGAAAAATTATCGAAGCAAAGTTTAAAACCTTTGGATGTGGCTCTGCGATTGCATCCAGTTCCTTGGCTACCGAATGGATTAAGGGACGATCTGTGGATGATGCCATGAAAATCAAAAATACAGACATTGCTAAAGAGCTTTGTCTTCCCCCTGTTAAGCTGCATTGCTCCATGTTGGCCGAAGATGCAATTAAAGCAGCTCTTCAAGATTATCAAACCAAAAAGAATCCTGCCGGATAAGTATCCATCGTCAATTAACTAGCGCATTTTAATCAATGAATTTATGTTAGGCAATGTGAACTTACCTGCGTATAAACCTTTTAATCTTTTCTTGTTAATATGTAAAAACTGTTTAATAAACTGAACATATTTTGACTAATAGACTGTGCATAGTAATGACTGTTACGCGGCGGTGTTAATCATTTCAGTTTTTACTTGCGCTGAACTTCTTAGTCATCAGCTACACAGTACACACTACAGAAAAGTCTTGATTTATTCCAACATTTTGTCATCTATTCTTACATGCGTACACAAATTAACATTATTCTTACACTGTTGAAATAATTAGAAAATGCCGATAATGGTGATTGAGATTGTGATTATGTAAATTATCGGAAATTGCATTTTTCCAGAGCATATACAAGTAAATGATCTTCAGTTTCAGTGGCTTTTGTATTTCCATTGGGCAAGGGCAGCAGCTAACAATAATTGGAACTGCTTGCCAAATTTAATGAGCGGTTTCTGAACATTCCAGTGCGCCCAAGATGATCCGTGAACTTACAATTTCTGGGGAAGAAAACTTGTGTCATCGTGTGAGCAGTTGGAGGAAATCGACCGTAATCAACTCCTGTGGTCAAATAAAACGGATGGCCTGGGCGTTCACAACCGTATCCCTGATATTTCGAACAAATGGAAAACCAATTAAATGAAAAACGTCCCTTGAAACGGAATGCCAGATATCGCAGCATATTGTATGGCGACGTATATAATTAGGCACCTGAAACCATTCTGGATTGTTAAATCGTCTGGGCAAATTTTCAGCAATTGGATACAAATCGCAAGTACGTTTTCCTTCCACGAATTCCCTTCCAGTAATTGGCTTGTCATCATTGGGTCCAGGAGGTCTATTAGAAACTGCAGATCCACTACATTTAGTTTTTTCATCGAGTTGTTGCCAAGCTTTACTCGGAGAGCTAGGTAGTTTAGAAGACAAGGAAAGGTAAAAGAAAATAGTCGCATATTATTTCATGTGCGTATTATTGAGCCAAGACTGACAAGACAAAACATTCCTGAGCGAAAACTGAACCAATTAATTATTTTTTCAAATCATTGGCCAATTGGGTTTTAGTATTTCCTTACCTGATGACACCTTTGCAAGGATAGGGTTGTAAACGAGCTTGACAAGGAGACATACAGTATGCCCATTTTCTCATTCCCACCTCCAGCTCTTCATGAGGCCCAATGACATCTTCAACCTTATTTTTCAAAGTACCCAATTCTCGAGCATCGTCGCAACAATCTTGAATGGACGGAGGCTCTGCCTTTCTGCACATTATATTTATCATGTTTCATACAGATTTTTGATTAATTAAACTTGCGGGCCCTGCAAGCAACTGGGTAGATAATATTATTTATTTGTTGAATAAATAAAATTATTTGGAACTAAAATGAACTGCCTAAAAGAATTAGTAAATTCTTGCTCTTACACCGTTGACACGTTGACACACGGTTCTACTTGCAAAGAAATCGCACGAGGGGTTCCTGATGCAATATGTATATTCGCCAATACCTTATCCTGAATATGTTCATCCCCAGCATTTTTGAAGTCATTTAAGTCGCACATTTTGTTTGGATATCCTTCCCTAGGTGGCTTAAATTTAGGAAGGGGGCTGCAGCGAAATAAAAAGTACATAGTACATAATAATATGCAGTAAAGCTGGAACACGTAATAATACGCAAGCAAGCAAATGCCATGTTTGAAAATACGGATACAGTGTCTTAACTCTTAAGTCTTAATTCCTATTTCTTATTCCTAATTATCTCATTTTCAGTTATAGCCCAAAATTCCAAATACTATGTATACGTGACAATATATTTTAAAAGTTTAATTAGAGTACTTAACTGTTATTTTTTAGTAACACGAGAACAACGGCAAAAAATATCAAGAATGACGCTGTTACTGTACCTATATTCAGGAGAATTATAAGCCGGCCTTGCACATGGGTCATCTATCCTTCCAACAGCATCTAAAAGTGGATGACGACGAGGTATTTCTTTCGGATATGGGACCCACCCCACGGGAGGGGTGCATCCCCAAGCAAACCCAGTTGACGGATTCCAACCTTCTCCCATTGTTTTTAATTATTCCTTGGAGAATAATCGTGTTCTCTAGGGGTACAGTGCGATTTCTAAGCAGGTTTTTTTTACAGAAAGGCAATTTTTACAATTTATGTTAAGTAGTATTTATTATTGACAGAAAACGTAAGAGAATCAGAATCAGAATAAACTGACAAAGGTACAATAAAAATGATTAAATGTTCCAGTTGCATGGAACTCTTCGAAAGTCGGAAACTCGGAAGTAAATAAACTGCAACGCGGACGTCCAAGGACGAGTTTATGCAATATGCGGCACGTAAACTGCAAAAACATAAATTAATAGGATAGAGGGTGAGGGTCTGAGGGTAGGAAATCTAGGAATAGAAATAATTATTTATTATTGAATTAACAAAGATTTGTTATCGTTTTTATGTCATCGCCGACGACGCAGACGAAGGAAGGAGCGAGACCAACAACGTCCGCCAAATGATCAATAAATTTTACTTTTTGGGGTTTATTGATTATTATTTTATTTACTTATTTCTTGTATGTAAAACCATAATGGTCATTTTGCAATCTACAATTTCAGGATTTCCTCATTTCTATGGCGACTGCAATATTGTAAAATAAATTCGAAAATAAAATCTACCTAATCTAATCTAACCTTATTTTCTTTTGTGCAATTAAATTATAGCCTGTGTTTACATAAATATATCTTACTACCGGTAAACATGCAGCCTTTCGGCCAGCAGCGGAGTCTCCAAGTCTCCAAGTGGAGTCTCCAGTCCGATCGCCCTCGTGGCAACCAACCAAACTTTTTGAGTTCATTCATTACCAAGCTATTCGCGGCAGCTCAGCACAATTTCAAACTTCAGTCAACAATAAATTAATATAGTTCCTTTTACCAATAAGTTACACTATATTACACATGTAATATTAACAATTAATTACTACAAAATAATACACTTAACTCTTAATTACACGAGTAGAAATGGAATTTTGATTTTGTATCGAACATCGTGTATATGTTAATGGATGCGGAATGCGGATGCCGTTTCAAAAGGTTAAGAAGTCAACAATAATTTTAATATTCTACCTTCGTTATAATTAATTAGTACCCAAAGAAGTCCTACATGCAAACAGTAACTGAAGAATGAAACCTGCCTTTAAAGAGTTAATGCAATGGACTTTGCAGTATGCTACTCTCCGTAATTTCCAATCCTGGACGTCTCGTGACCCCAGGTGACCTGAGTAATGAGTTTTACACTGTTTTGAGGGAATTTAATTGTTCACAGGCCGACTTCGTGATATTTTAATCGGCTGACACTTGCTCATATACATAGGAATTTAGTGATGCAAGTTGGAATTTTCCCATGTTTCCCGTTATTAAACGGGGAAAAATGTTGACATGTGGTTGACCTGTCGTCTTCAACGCTATAGGTGCTACGGTGACGTCGGTGACCCGATGACCAAAGTGAATGATTCTAGACATAATTATAATATACGTGAGTGTACGCGTCACAATTTTCGTAATTTTTCGTTGGCTCAGCCGGGGACATGGCCTATTTGAATTTAATGAACTGTGAAGTGAGTTTCAAATTATGAGAAACTCCGTTTTCAGTTTTTAGTTATTTACATAAGCACCACGTGACCCCTAGGGGGCAATCAAAGTCGAATCATAATTATTAAAGGGTTGCCACCTAAAAATAAATATCTCGCCAGAAAAATGCTTCTTGGAAAGAAGTAATTCCCATAAACTGAGGTCAGTTTAAAATTATGAGACACAATGTACATGATGTTCGATAAAAAATCAAAGTTACCTTTCATTTCTACTTGTGTAGTTAAGAGTTAAGTGTATTATTTTGTAGTAATTAATTGTTAATATTACATGTGTAATATAGTGTTACTTATTGGTAAAAAGGAAATTATATTAATTTATTGTTGACTGAAGTTTGAATTTGTGCTGAGCTGCCGCGAATAGCTTGGTAATGAGTGAACTCAAATAGTTTGGTTGGTTGCCACGAGGGCGATCGGACTGGAGACTCCACTTGGAGACTTGGAGACTCCGCTGCTGGCCGAAAGGCTGCATGTTTACCCTTACTACCACCGCAACCCCACCGGACAGAAACTCTAAACAGTGCGACCCACGGGTGTATAGTAGATCAGCACTTTTTAAACCAAGAAGAACTGAAGAAAAAGACACACGTACTTTAAACTGTGCTGGATTGACTGACTAGTGAATTCGGATTAATAGTTTTTGCATAACTCTAATAACTGACCTATTAGTAACTATACTTCCCAGTGGTTCCTGAATTGACGTAGGTGGTATTACCTTCATACAATATAAGGAAGCTGGTGAGTTAGTTTTAGAACTTTATTAGTTGTTAGTTTAGATAGAAGTAATACTAGATTACTACATAGCATAGTCACTTTTTGGTTTTCACTCGTCTCATACTTCATATACATACTAAAATACTAACTAGTAAGTCAGTGCATACCGCAAGATTTCTGAAACACTAGCCCGTGTGTATTCCTAATTGTAGAAAAAAAAGAGCATTCTTCACATTAGTCATTAACATAAACTAAAAACAGTTAAATAACGCTTTAGACTTTACTTAATTTAACCGGTAAGTAGACTAAGTGATAGCAGTTGTTCTGGCGTATAAAAATAATTACGTTATCAATTTACTAGAACATTCATACTCATACTTAAAATCCTTTATTTTTATTGCAGGTTTATTTGCACACGGCCAACAACAGCAAGGCTTCTTTTTACAGATTACATAACTCGAATTCTGCGAGGTCGGAAATACCGACTTCATTTAGCATAATGCGTTTATTACTCAGTTTAATAAACTTAATATTTCTAATTATTTGTGGTACTACAATAACGAACTGTCTGTACGAAGATCAAGTTGGAAAATTTGATTGGTAAGATATATGTTTCTTGGATAATTTAAAACATTTGGAAATGCTATTAACTTAAAAAAGTAAATGTTTGATTAATAACTGCTGCATTTCACTTTTCAGGCATCAGAAATACTTCGGTCATGTGAGCTTTGTTTTAAATGATGTCAGCCAACCCAAGCGTATTTTGTTAGGAGCCAAGAATAATGTAATTGGAGCTGTCAATTCAAATACTGGTAATAATTTGGATTTACCCTCACTCAGGCATTTTACTTTTTTGATTGCTCTTTAATAACAAAAACCATTCGAAATATTTGTTGGATTTGCAAAAGTTGTGTAGACTTTTATTGTAGCCCATTTTGTAACTTATTTGCAAAGCTTACAACCATGATTCATGTTTCCAAAGTCATTATATGCGGCTTACGGTACCGGTAGTAGCCAGAGCCAGGTACACCAGGACATGAGGAAATGTGTAAATATGTAAACGTGTTTTCGGTAAAATGAATTGAAGGGCTGTGCTTGTCGGGACTAGTAGAAGCAGAGTCCTTGACAGGTTCTGTATGGTTCTGCCGAAGGATACCCCTCCCGCAGGAGGGGTATCCAAATTTAGGGTGTTTGAGGTTTGCGGGCGTCGGTTGCGCCTAAATCTTAAAATTATCATACGGTAAAGATTTAACTAGCGTGGTTTATATTTTAATTTTCTTAGGATCTATATTATACCGAGTTGTGTTGGAGGCAAATGGAGAATTGAAATACTTGGGCAACTACGAGAAGAAACTACTGGTAGCAATATCCAGCTGGGCAGATCTAACAAAAGTTCGTACATTCGAATCTGCAACTGGAGTAAACGTTGGTGAATGGGCTTTTCCTTCAAAAATAACATACGCTACTGAGTTCGACTCGAAGGCCTACCTGGTTAATGCTGAGTCCAAACTGTCTGAAGTTAGCATAACGACGGTTTTGTTGGACGATGAATCGTCATCTAGTAGAATTCCAGAGACTAAAAAAGTCAACATTGGATTGCCAGACCTAGGAACTTGTGCCACTGTATCTCAATTCCTAGTATGTGCTCACAAAGGAGTAGTGGCAATCGTCGATTTGGCAGAAGGCTCGGTGTCACGAAAAAAACTTGATGATGGGTTTGAAGTCCGAGAAATCAGTACAAGTGGACCTGGACCGATTCCTTGTATTGCATTTGTGGGGGAGAAAACCTTTCAAATATTCCACATTTTGGAAAATCAGAAGTAAGTGTTATTTGTAGATATTTAAAGCTACCCTTACCCTATTCCAATAGTGTAGATTACTGTAGATATATAAACATCTCTACAAGTTTCAATATATTGGTACTACTATTATTTTATGAAGGTAATTCCACGATGACTTTTTAGGAGTTTAATTCATAAGTATTCAGCACGGGAATAAAGAAAGTTGAATAATCACTTTAAGTTCATGAATCCAAATTATTGGACTATGTTACAGTCCAGTAGCTCAAATTCCGTACCACATTCATATATGAAGTGACAGTGTGGCAGTCTAATCGCCTCTTTGCTTTTTGTTTTTTCCCTTAGGAATGGACCAGAGTTGATGCCAGTGTCGTATCTTTCTGCATCTAAGTACGTTCGCTTATCCCAGGGAGACTTAGATGATGAACCCGTTTTGTTTATTTCAAGTCTTCAGTCACCGCAGGAAATCACTGTGGAAATATTTGGAAAAAATCTGGAAAAACTTTCAGGGCAGGAACTAAAAATTCGAAGCGCCATGCCAATTGCTTCCTTACAGATTTCAAAAGGATTTTGTATCAGTTCGCGTTGTGCGTTTGTTGGTTTCACCAAAGATGAGTTATTATTTGGTACGAAAGTAGAGGCAAAAGGAACTTCAGGAAAGCAGTCTCTTAACATCGAGTGGACTAGACAGGAAGCACTGGGTTCGGTTCTTGCAGTAGAAATGGTTGACTACCCAAGCGAAATTGGTCCAAGTTGGAATCCGTACATGGCTCAGCTGGATGTAATTACAGCCTTTGTATCAAGAATAAAGTATGAAGTTGAATCACTCGTATTTGGGGAAAGTTTGTATGCTTCAGCGCAAGATAGATTTGGTCTTCGCAAGATTATCGTATTAGTTTCTTCTGTAGGAAAGGTAAATTTAAATTTTGATTTTATAAAAATAATACGATGTATGTACAGTGTGCGTAGTACGCATGCAATACTTACATTCTGTTATTACTGCTTCATTGTTTTCAATAGGTTGTCGGTATGGACAGTACCACAGGGTCCATATTGTATTCTTTTCTACTTCCGGATTTCTCTCTTCTCAAGGAGTCGACTGTGTTTCTTTACATACAGCGCCCTGCAAAATTTGCACCTCTTCAACCTTTTGCTAGTGTAATCTATCGAAGCTCAAACTCTGCCACTGAAACAACAATACTCTATCAGTTCAATCCGGTTGATGGAAAACCGTTGGATCAACCGCAGACGTATCCTCCAATCTTGCAGACACAAATGCTTTTGCATGGAACAGAAGAAACCAAATTTTTGAAACCTATTTTAATGATGGACGTTAATCATATTGTGCACTCCTACCCTCCAAACATTCCTGAAGTCAGCAATTCGTATTTCTTTTTAGCTCAAAAAGGTTTTCCATCCAGTTTAAGAGGATACAGTATTCGACCTTCCTCTAAAAATTTGGTGCGATTTATGAATTTTCTGATATTTTTATCAATCATTTGTTCAACTATGGTCTGTTAGATATTGCATAGAGGCTAGTAGGCTACGGTACAACTATGTAATTATTTTTGGACTTAAAAGGGAATGACGCGACATGCAACACCCAGATTTTACAGAGATCCATTTAAAAAAATCGGGCTACATTTCAATAGCACAGATCCAAAGTAACTCGAATGCATTTTGCGTTGCTTGGTCACAGTGGCCCGCCAAAGTTTTAAAAAGTTCAAATTTTGAAACTTTGCCTTTTTTGTTAGCAATAACTTTTATGCTTTTTTTTAAATAGAAACTACAGGGAATGTTGCTCTGGGAATTAAGCCTTGGAAATGGTGACTTGCTGGGCGTTCATGGAAAACTGTTGGGAGAGCGAGTTCATTCCCAAGGCAGGGTTCTTCCGGATCGCTCTGTATCATACAAATATATGAACCCCAACCTTATTGTTGCCGTTACTGCGGAACATGAAGCAGGAAATATTAACATATTTCTTATTGATGCTGTGTCAGGTAACATTTCCTCACGTTTTGATCATACCAGCAATATGTGTATTTTTTTGGGTCGTTTGGCTTACCTGGAATTTTATTAATCGTATATCTAGCATTACATTTTGTTTCATATAATATAACTAGGAACTGTCATTCACTCTTTATGGCACAAAAAATGTCGAGGTCCTGTACATGTAGTTCATTCTGAGCACTGGCTCGTATATTCATTGTTCAATGAAAAGTCAAGGAGGTATGAAATCAATTCAATTGAACTTTACGAAGGACAGAGCCAAAGCAATTCGAGTGGTAAGAACTTAGCCTAATTGGCAAAGCTATTTTGCTTTTGTTTTTGCAGATATTAGTTCCTAATTTCGACTGAACTAATGTTTTTAATTTTCTAAATTAATTGTAGCCTTTTCGTCTTTTGCTACCCCGTTCATCCAACCCATTGTTGTGAAACAAGCTTACGTGTTTCCAACTGGGATTCAACAAATGGCTCATACCCGTACTGAAAAGGGAATAACAAACAAAGACGTATTGATAGCCCTCCCCAGTGGTGCAGTCTTAGAATTGCCAAAAATGATACTTCAACCACGTCTTAGTCAGCAACATTACGTTCAGCAAGTTCACGATGAGGATGGGGTGATTGTATCAATGCCATACATCCCTGAGCTACCCGTTCCAGCCGAAATGATTATTAATTATAATCAAAGTGTGAGCAGAATAAATGGAATTAAGACATGGCCAACTCGTTTAGAATCTACGTGTTTGGTTTTAGTTCATGGGCTTGGTAAGAAGATAAAACTTTGTTTAACTTTCTGACTTGAATGCCGATAAAATTTGGTGTGTTCAAACATATGTTTGGTTTGAAAGATGATGCGCTAAATTAATTAAAATTGTTTTAACTGTAATTTTTAGATCTCTTTTACACTCGCGTAACTCCCTCAAAAACATTCGATGTTCTCAAGGATGATTTTGATCACTGGTTTATTACGGTTGTGCTTGCTGCACTTGTTGCTGGTGCATACATCGCTAAAAGATTTTCAGCAAGAAAAACGTTGGAACAAGCATGGAGATAATTCTTCAGAAATAAAGCCTTGTTTGTTAGTCAAGTATTTACACTGATCCAAATTGATGTGATTTGCATTTGTTAATTTGTTTGTATCCTTGTTGTACTACGGTTTGTGTGGTGCTTTGTTATGAGTATAGAGTAATCGTCGGTTATACACATAATATGTAGATATTGCATAATAAATTTCGCGTGCAAGTTTGGATTTGAATCCTTTGTTCAATAAGTAATAGATATGACTGTCAGTTTGAATAGTTATATAAAATTATTCCTTTTTCTGCTGTGTGGAAGTGAATTGAATGAGACCCTGAGACCCTTCATGATGTTATTTGCTCGTAGTTCGTCCCAATAAGGTTTTTAATAAAATTTAGTGAGAGCAAGTTTTTATTGTATTCGTAAAAGATATATGTTTATTGAACCAATATTTAATAAATTAAAAATTCGACTTTTTAAGAACCTATTTCAGTGGATTTTGTTGTCTTGACAGCAAAGTGTTTTCAACAGCGCCGAATAAGTCGAATTCATGATGCTGCGCTGGTATAGAGCTTCGATTAAGTTTAGTTGGTTTAAATTAATTTGTGGGCGTTTCAGAGTTTATTATTTTTCTCTCCGGCATGGCATGATCGAAATAACAAGACATAAATTTTGTACTCTTGCTTCCCGATCCACACAAATTGCTGCAATAAATTTAGAATGTACTAAAAAAATAATTAATTAATTAAAAATTAAATTCCTTACTTTCCAAATTATTTTTAAAAAATCCAGATTTATTACCATTTTTCCGGTTTGAATTTTATGAATACGATACACGTATATCATATCTTTTATTTTGGTAGTTGATATTTTAAACTTTAACTCGTTTCGCGGCTTCGCGACGTCCACCCCGGGGTCCAATCCTTCCATCGCATCACTACTAAACTAAAACTGACTACTTAGCAATTTAAAATTTTAACTAAATAATCTGTATTCTGTAATTACTTAGAACTCAAAATTCAAAGTAATTACTTTCAATGCATTTTGCAGAACCGCCTGCCCATAAATTCTAGTCACCGAATAAAATAATACTTCAATTTTTAATGCTCCTGAGTGTTGAAGACATTACATTCTTTAAAACTTCATATATATTAAGGAGTTGCATTAAGTATCCTGATGACAGGAAGACTGTCTTCCGAAGACATCTAGTTTCTAGCAATCTATTTTTGAAAAAATTTAAAATCATTTCATTCAGTTCATAACTTTTAAAAGAATAAATTCAGCTTAAAAGTAAGATGAGTACTGCCAATCTGGGTTACTTAACTCAGCAGGTTAAAGACAAGCGGAATGATAAATCAGGTAAAAATGAAGATGTTGCAAAAGGGGCAAAAGAAAATGATGATCGGGAAGCTCGAATAAATTACACCCTTGACATGGTAGTTCATGACTTAGTTGGCCAAGGTACTGAAAAAACCTTTTGAATATTTAGCTAATCGCATATTAAATTGTGTATATGTGAAAAGATTCAAGCAATTAATTAGTATCGCTCTAATTTTTCAAATTCATATAGGCCATCTGCATCCTGCAAAGTCGTACCTGCTAAAAACCCCTGAAATGAAACAGCACATTGGCAGGATGTGCGACCAACTCAACCGGCGGAAAAAAGAAGAGCTTGTGAATAAACGAACAAATATCGTTCCAAAATCGTTGAGCACATCGAGTAAACCACTAGATGTATCCTCCAGTATTTTCAACAATGTGACTAATATGACTCGAGGTTTCGCTTTAATGAAAAATACGGAGCAAGATAATACACATGAAAATAAGGAAAGGAAGCAATTGCCCTCATCACGATCTGTAAACATCCTTCCTGGGAAAAGTCACAGTTTGTCTCACCGAGAAATGGCTAGTGGAATTAAGTAGGTAGCAGTTAAACATTCAGTCTTATATGTTTTGGATAAGTAATACGGTGATGAAATACTGGAAATTAGGTTTCGAGACATTTATTCTGTTGATTAATTTTTGTTAACATTCTGATAAATTAAAATTACCAACCTTATTAATTGGTGATGTCTACAATAACAAGGAAGTTGGAACCTTGGGTATCGCCCAGAGATATTACTGACAAGCGGCCCCGCCGTCATGCAGTTTCTAAAACGGAGAATGGGACTGCAGCCCTCAAACAGAAAAAAGTACGCAAGCAATTAGATGCAACAGAAGGCCCTGCCTTGGCTTCAGCGTCTCAAGGGAACTCTGTAAATGTGCAGGCATACAGGTACGATTTGAATGCCGGCTTTGCGCCGGATTTTTTCTGTAAATCTAACCTTGATATTTTATGTAAATCATATTATTATAATTACGTGTAAAAACGTTAAAAAAAAACCTAACCAATGCTGTATGGGCTGAGCTGAGGCGTCAAAAAAACGTAAATAATTATTACTACCTATCTATTGTCGGGATACAAAGTCGAGATAGCTGGGCAAGGTGTCCAAACCCTGCCGCTTCCATTTGATTGCATGGATATGAAACTGTTTGGACACCTTGCGCAGGTATCTCGACTTTGTATCCAGACAATACATTATTATTATTATGCACAAATAACTGGTACTGACAATACTAACCTTGTTATTTATAACGAATTTAATACTTTTTTTAGAGCTAAAATTAACATGTCTGGTTTCACAAATGAAGAAATTTCCTTGGATTTGGACGATCGTAAACTTGTGGTAAGTCGTAAGTCTATTATTATAACTTTAATAAAAAGCTCGGAGCGTACCCAAGAAATTAGGCTAAACAATAGACAACTCTTACTAGTTTGCTATAAATATAATATATGAGATTTGGAACGGTTTTTCCATTTTCGTGCAGGATAATACGGCACCATTGTTGGATTTTTAATTCGAGATGGCTGGGTATAGGTATTCCCAATTTCACGCTCACGCCCACCACGTCCAAATTGAGCTAGGTGGGCGGGAACATTAAAAGGATGGGAAAGCCTAGCCTAGCTTAGCTATCTCGAAGCCGCGAATTAAAAATCCAACAAACGTTTATTATTATTAAGAAGCGGAAACGGGAAAAGGAGACAAACCAATGACCCTGTGGTTCGAATTTATGTAGTAGTAGAGTGCGTATATGTGATCATGCCTTAAGTGTGATCAATGGCTGGTGCTTATACACAAGCTGCATCAGAAATCCTTTACTAGCCGGTAATGATAGCTTTTACTCTTAACTAACTACCGTATAATTTAGGGTGCGTAACTTTGAAAACCTGGGCAGAGTAAAATCTCCGAAATCCGAATATCAGAATAACTCGTTTTCCGATTTTTTTTCCGAGTATTCAAATTTCAAAATTTCCAGTGTTGTACATTTTAGAATTAAACAACGTGTGCAACGTGATTCACACATTCATTACCAACTAGTTGAAGGAAGATATTGTTTGAGGTTTTCGTACAGAGGGTTCCCGCTAAAATAGACGAAAGTCAGAAGTGTCAAATCCGGGAGTTGTGCTATAATGTGATCATTCTATGCGCTCTAAATGTGATCAGAGCTGCAGATGGCTAAAAGCATCGAATCAACTCAGTTTATGGAACAGCATAATATTAAAATAATATGACGATGCAAGGATAGTAGATTATACAGGTTACGCGGATCTCCTATATAAACTTAGGACTGGGAGGTTTTGGGGAGTGAAGGAAAAACATGACGTGTACTGGACACTGGATTCTGAAATTTTGGTTTCCCGCTGCAGCAACCATCGAGTGCTGCATGTAACACCCCAATACTTTCTGGTACGGAAACCTACTAGTCTGACTTTAATTGACGTTTTCAAGTTAATTTCATGAGTTTGTAACCTGTATTAAGCTTTTTTAAACTCTTATATTAAGAGGAAGTTACCTTAGAAGAATCCCTTAGTGATAAAATAGAAAATTGTAATACAGTTCTTATAATAGAGGCAATTATTGTAGTGCAGCCATGAATCACTGAATCATAGTAAAGCAATCCTACGACGTTGGGAATCCCTGTGACGTCACAATGAGGGACCAACTTCCCTCGACTCACACCATACGAATCGGCGCAACCTGTATAATCTACTATCCTTGATGACGATGCTGTTTTCCATCATTAGGGATCGTCCATAAATGATGTCGGCCGTATGGTGTGGGTCCAATCAGATTTTGAAGACATATTACATATAGCGGTTTAAGTAAAATGTTGTCATGACATGGAGGTCAATGGGTCCTAAAGTTTTAATTTCAGTAATATCATTTATGAACCATCCCTTACAGTAAATTTTTATTTTTCGTAAATAAGCAAAATGGGTGGGTATTAAAATTCTGTGTGTCGTTAGCATTATTGTGGCGTGTGTAGCTCAAGATAAATCCACTAGTTCAGGAGGAATTCCTCGATCATTTTCGCAATTGCTGTTATCACAAGTTACAGATACCGAATTTTCGTTTTTTTAATTTTTACCCACCAAGATGATGACACCATTTATGGGTAACCCCTTAAGAATCGTGCTTAAAGAATATCATTGCTAGGGTCAGCTGGTCTACCCAGATATTGATGACTGATGGCATCCCATTTTAAAATAGTCGCTTACTCAATGAAGGGATCATCCGTATATGATGTCAGGGGTACGGTAAGTGGGTCAGCTAGGATATTGATGACAACCTACTACCTAGTACGTTAAAGATATCCATCTAATCTACACAATGGTTCGGTTGATGACAGGGTAATCATAGGGTCGTAGAAATGGAGATATTTCGATGACATCATTTATGGGCAACCCCTAAAATGATGAAATAGTGGTGGGACAAAAAAGTCATTAATTGTGTGACGCCATTTGCAGACCACCCCAAAACATGTGATTTTGTAACTTTCACTGTAATATTAATGCAATTTTAACATGATCACATTTTGGGACACGGTGATCACATTTACAGCATTTTTATAATTTCGAAAATTATCGAAGTTATTTCATACAATTCGATATAAGTCTTTGAATTTTCAGTTTATCGGTTTGATATTTTAAGGGTACATAGAGAATGAACTGGCTAGTATTTGAGTACATAAACAGTGAATTTAGAGGAAGTACAAAAAAAGTTACCGATACTCAAAATTGAAAAAAAATGAACCCGATCACACATACGCACTCTACTACTACCTCGAAACTTAAAAACGATTTACTGATAGTGTAAGTAGGGTCCTCAGTTCAACATTTTGAATATTAAAACAAATTCCATATTTAGTCACCGTTTGCCACATAAACATTGGAATTATTCAATTATTATTAAATTATTGTTCTTCTAGCACTATCATGTCATAATCTAATAATCTTACATTCGTATTTTTTACAATAGATAACTGCACAACGTGCCAAAAAAGGATCGCAGAATTCTCGCAAAGTTACAGAAATTATTGAGATTCCTAAAGGGGTCGATCTGGAAAATCTCAAGATTGGTCGACGGCTTGATGGCTGTTTACTGATCGAAGAATTTGTCCCGGGAGTAGACAACAGTTAGCGAGTTAGCCAGTCAACAGTTTTTTCGCAATTTCTAAACTCTCTCATCTTTTATGACTTGCTGGCTTATTGGGGACTTATTGGGGATATCACTAAATAGCTTCATGACCCACCCATGCAGTAATTTTACTTCAAATCACATTTAAAAATTCATTCATCTAAGACGTCGTCCATACACTTTTTGGTATTTTGCCACCCTCCCCCCTCTAAGTATACAAAGTGATCATCAGCGTCTACCCCCCCCCCCCCATATACATATACGTATACAGTTTTCAAAAAAAAAATTATGAATTTATAATTAATTTTAATAAACAAATAAAACGACCAAAAATATGTATAAAATAAATCTGGTGTTCAAATTATTGCATTTCGATTTCTAATAAATTGTTCCAGCTGATCATGTCTTCTATAATTGGCATAGTGTCACTAACATATATATACTATATTATATAGAAAAGAGTATTTACGACGAATCTGATTGATCGATTCTATAATTGATTCGGATGAGCTTGTGTGAACAATCTTGGTGTGATTAGCCAAAGAAGTCTTAATAGTAAAATCGCCAAAACATCCAGATTCTATTTTGCAGCTCTGTTTGAGTTAGTGTTGTAATTTGTGCACAATGTAAGTAGTTTGTTCTTTTTCTTATGGGATTTAACATAAGAAAATGTTATGCACAACCTGAAGAACAATTGTGCACAATCACAGATTGTTCTCCTATGTTAAATCCCATAAGGGAAAAGAACAATTGTTAACAAGTTACAACACTAGTTTGAGTGTTGGGACAAAATGAATCAAATGAGAAACATTGCAAATGATTCCAAAATTCTGGTAAAAATAGGGGTCAATAAAAGTCACCCGGCAATAGGACCAATTGTCAATTGTCTCGTCAAGACTCCAAAGAATCCCTGTTCTAAAGGAGTTAAGCGTGGTTCCGGTCCCAGCGCGGTAAACTTGAACATAACGGGTGGAGGGCTGGAGGGTTGTTTAATTATACTTTACACTTTACTTTACATCGGGCGATCTCCAAATTCTTCCAGGAATTCGTATCCAGATTTAGATTACCGTCTAAACTCATAGATGATATTGCATTGCATGCTCTAACGAGCATAACCCGCCAAGCCATAAGTGAGATATTCCATGAGACATTTTTTTTCAAAAAGAGCGTCCAAAAAAACTTAGAATGGCTTAACAACATGGTGCGCGTAATGAGTTTCGACCGATAAAATATGTTTTCGAAAAAACGAAAAAGGCCTTAAAATGGTTTTTTAAACCTGTTTTTTATTTTTTAAAAGAACACCTTAAAAAAACGTTTTAAATTTTTGTATAAAAAACCATTTTAAAATATCCTGAATTCAAAAAAAAAAATTTTTTTTAATTTTTAAATTTTTAATTTTTTTCAAAATTTTGACTGAACAAGGGAAGGTGCCCATAAAATTAGAAAAAAAATAAAATTTTAAATTTTGAAATTTTTAATTTTTTTCAAAATTTTGACTGAACAAGGGAAGGTGCCCATAAAATTAGAAAAAAAATAAATATTTCAAAATTTTTGAACTCAGGATATTTTAAAATGGTTTTTCATACAAAAATTTCAAAAGTTTTTTTAAGGTGTTCTTTTAAAAAATAAAAAACAGGATTAAAAAACCATTTTAAGGCCTTTTTCGTTTTTTCGAAAAAATATTTTATCGACCAAAACTCATTACGCGCATCATGTTGTTAAGCCATTTTAAGTTTGTTTGGACGCTCTTTTTGAAAAAAAATGTCTCATGGAAAATCTCACTTATGGCTTGGCGGGTAATGCTCGTAAGAGGTTGTATTCCAATATATAACATTATATACTAATTAACATGTGGATATAAATAACTATAAATATTTTTGTCTTTTGTAAACCTAAAAATCAAAGATGAAGATAGCATGTACTGTATACGGACATGGGAACCTACCCTGCTTGAACACATGGATTCAAATGAATTTTTCCATAACGTTCCATGAATTTTTAACTGTTACTAGTAACTACTGGTACTGCTAGTATAGTCGTTCGGGTGCAAAATGGCTTATCTCTATTTTATACGAATTTGAATTTTCGGATTTTCGAAAAATTTCTTGAAATAAAAAGTCAAGAAACTTCAGTCGAAATAACAGTGGAAAATTTTAGTGAAGATAAGGTCCCCCCCCCCTTCCATACTTTCGTGAAAACGAAAAAAATATAACTTGCAGTAAATGTAATGTTTAATTTATGTTTGCTAGTAATTACATTCTTTCTGCAACTGAACTTACTAAACAATCATCAGCTTCAATAGGGTCGTCCATAAATGACGTCATAGAAACTTTCCAGTTTTAGGACCGCACAACTTCCCTGTTATCAGCTATATTACTCGAGAAGCATATTTACGTAATAGGTATCATTGAAAATCATTGGAATTAAAAGTAATTCTCATTTATTTATATTAATTTTATAATTTCATTCACAAATTTTATACTATACGCGTCAGTGGACTGTGGACTACTCCATGCCAAGCAATTGATTTCATAGTTGTTATGTTATGTGTCAGTTTTCAGTGCCACTTGTTAGTGGTCCTTCGGACGTGCCAAAAGGTTAAGCTCAAGATTTTTCTATCACAATTACTGATTATGGTATAATATTTTGATTACATATAGCTTTTTGACAATAGGCAGGTATCAAAACTGACAACAGGTTGTCCTCAACTTCCGTCACAATCAATGAATTTGCAAATTCCCCTCGAAACCAAATCGCTTTTGTCTTGCTATCCCTAGTTTTAGCATAAATTTCTAGGCGTGTTTTTGTTCGTATGCAATGAATTCCAAGCAAATCGTGAACCCAGATTGTTACTCTGGCTGGAATTGATCGAATTTTGATAGACTCTACTTGGATTCTTTCTCTGGGGTTCTCTGGTCCACCGATGCAATAACCATTAATCCACACAGATCTGTTATTTTGATAAATACATTTTAGTTTAAACGTGTAATTAATTATATGTATGTATACGTATTTTTCATGCGCAACAGTGCAGGTTTTAAAGGTTGTAAAATTCTAAATCGTTTTTAATTATTGGCCAAAAAAATCAAAGGAACAGAGCAACTAACCCTGATAAAGTATTCATGAGCTTGTGCAAACAGGACAGGAAAACTTTTTGAGAAGATGTGTTTGTTTTGCATAAGTTATCACCATTTGAAACTTTTGAAATTAATGCGTTAAAATTTCCTTCCTTGTAAAAGTAACACTTTCCTGTGGTATGACTGAATCCATACGCATAATTGACAGTAAATTCGCCCTCTATGTATTGAGCTACTAGCAGTGAACTGAGGAGAAAGGACTTCCTGTAAATTAAATTAAATTATAAAGTATGGTAAACATTTTACCAGACCTCAATATATATCCAAAACTTGAAGTAAACATCTCCTAGGTGTTACTTGGCTGGTAAACGGACATTTGCTACCCGGACATTTGCTACCCGGACATTTGCTACCCGGACATTTGCTACCCGGACATTTGCTACCCAAACCCCAACCTAGGACATTTGCTACCCAACCCAAAACCTAGGACATTTGCTACCCATGGCCAAACCAAACACCCTCCCCTCTCCCCCCCCCCCCCCCCCAGAGTTTTAACTTTTTTAACATTACGGTAAATGGAAAGCTTACCCCCTCCCCCCTGCAAAAAAGAAACTTAATATATGGATATAGTCCCTTACCCCTTGCGTACAGTTACAAACATTCTCAGCATTAGAAGATATTCGGTACATTTTATAGTGCTGGACTCACCATATATTACTCCAGGCTTTTCTTTGCAGGTCGCCGCTTTTCTTCTCATCACATTACGGGTTTTAGAACTAACAATAGCAGAGTCACTTGGTGGATGATTGTGGTCCACACTTCGGCTTGGAGTAATCACTTTAGTTTTACTACCACTACTAATCATAGCACCTTTGCACCCTTTCCTGTGCTTCCCGCATATCCAGCGATTACGATTTAGCGATATTGGATTTTGCCAAAAATATAGATAACCTTCGTGGGCTACTTTCTTGCCACCTCTTTTAGTATCTAGTAACTCGGCCTCCATTTTGAAATATAAATCAAAATTAGAGGTGCTTAAACTCAAATTATATTTTGAAGACGGTCAGCAGTACACTGGCAATTGACAAAAGTGACTGAGTCGCAAAGATCGTTGCCTTTTCTGTCTTTCGTTGGTGCATTGAATTTCGTAAATATTACCATAAAATGCATAGGTTCGACTGACTTTGAGTATTGTGTCTAAAACTAAAATACATGCAAATTAAGTAGTATGAAGCTGAACCCCAGATTTGCATCTTTCTGTCATATTAGCAATGCTGTCATGAAAAGAAAGACATTATTTTCCTAGCTACGTTATGTTATGTAGACCAGCTTGTTATAATAAATATGTTCGGGTATTCTTTTCAGCGAATTGTAGTTTCTTTGTTTTTGTATATGGGTACAAAATATATTTCGATGTACGAATTGTTTTTCTGACATATTTTTGGTAAAATGACAGTTTTTAGTTTTAAAATTATATTTACTTCTTAGGTTACGTACCTACGTTTAGACTCATATGGAGGTTTATTTATTTTATTAGGTCTAAGATTATGCTATAATTATATTTTTTACCGTTTTTCGTCTTTTAGTAATTATTATTGTAGCGTGTCTGCAATTCTGCAATGGCTTGTTATTGTCTGGTTCTAACATTTATACAGCAATCAGTTTTTAACTGCAGGATATATTAATTAGAACTTTAGAACCATTAATTGTAAAGATATTATTCATATTATTTTAAAATATTATTTTTGAACGACTATTTATTTACAATTACAGACAAATCCGACTATAAGGGATCTGCTTTAAAGGGATATCTGGCATTAAGGGACAGATTTCAAGTATTTGGTTGGCCCGCTATGCTTCCAATGTTAAAATTATCCGGATTTAAGGGAACCGATACAAGGGATAATTCGGTTGCAAGGGACGAATTTTGGACCATTTTTTGGAAATTTCGGTCACTTACAAGGGATTTTTAAAATAAATAATAAAAATACAGTAGGAAATGCATGAACGAAGTAACAAGGACCTACTGTATGTCAGCAAAGAACTCACTTCTCTTATCTCTTGTCATATTTCTCCTTTTATTTTACTTGTCCAAGCATTTACATTACATTACATTATCTTTTACGTTTAAGTAGGTCATCGTATTAATAGATTTTAAAGCTGAATTTAAAGGTTGCTGATAGTAGCTCTGACTTTGAGGTAAACTTTATTCTTATTCAGTTTAAAATGTCGACGAAGAGGAAAAGAAACTCGTTCACTACTGAACAAAAGTATGAAATATTGCAAAAGTTAAATACTCTAAAGCAAATAGACGTAATCAGAGAAACCGGAATTAGTTCCAGTGTGATAAGCCGAATAAGACAAGACAGTGAAAAAATTACAGACACATGGCTGAAAGGAAAAAATGTGAAGAGACAAAAAGTTTGTTCTAGACCAGATGTGGATAAAGCGTTGTTAGAATGGTTAGTTTCAGAAATGATGCAGAAAGTTCAAGAGTATTTTTTAGCTCAACCGAACACAGACGACATAACATTTTTTAATATACACAACATAATTTTACGTGTTCGTCAAACCCAAACTAAGACAAAGCAAACTACATTAAAACAATTTTTTAATTAACACTTAAGATTTGTATGTAATGGACAAAGCTGTATATATCTTGACCTTGTTTAACTAACATTAAAATTTTTTTCAATCTGAATTATTTTTTGTCCGCTTTCAAGGGAAATCCCTTAAACGGTTTAAAAGGATTTCGGTTATAAGGGACAGATTTTGCCGGTCCCGCGGAGTCCCTTATATTCGGATTTGTCAGTACACCATCTTTTATCATTAACAATAATAGAATTAATAAAATATTTCAACGATGCCATGTTGTGCACTCATAAATATTGTCAATGCAATTTATTTCTACATTAGCCATGGGTAGCAAATGTCCTAGGTTTGGCCATGGGTAGCAAATGTCCTAGGTTTTGGGTAGCAAATGTCCTAGGTTGGGGTTTGGGTAGCAAATGTCCGGGTTTGGGTAGCAAATGTCCGGGTAGCAAATGTCCGGGTAGCAAATGTCCGGGTAGCAAATGTCCTACAACCACTTGGCTAGATTCTTTTTATCTTTACCAGCCATAATGATCATCTAGCAGTACCAGCCGCAGGGCTCATGAAACGACTGGGACTTTTAAAAGGTTTCCAATTGTCAACCTAGGTAGATTACGTATCTGTTCTACTATCAGCTAAATCACCTTTTTAAAAAATGCATGTATGTAAACATTTAAACTATGCAATACAAGTAATGTGGGTAACTCGAAATTGACTTGCATAATAACTCACTTTTCTAAATCGCCAGTTGAGTCTAAATTTCGCAGTATGGTCTCCAGCTCGATTACTAACGACTGCTTTTCTGGGTAGTGCCTGATAAGACGTGTTTAATAAAAAAATTTATGAAGCGGCACAATAATTGAGCAATAAGTTGTCAAGTATACTGCAATTGGCAAGGTTCATAAAAATCAATTTCCATCAAAGTTGTAATAAACCAATTATTAATTTAAGACTTACCCATACATAACTACGGGTTTTAGAGGAACTGCCTTTTTATTTAATAATTTTTTCTGCAAACGAAGGTCTGATGCAAAAACTGGGTATACGTATAATTTATCGAATGACGAAAATTTATGAGTTTCTTCATAAACATCTTGTTTGGAGAAACAAGAATCAGAACTATGTTCGGCAGGAAATTCGAAGTGAAATGACGTAGTCTTATCTAGGCAGGGTGCGGACAATATAGAAACCGGGACGCCCATTTTTCACCAAGCAAACTGTCTAATCTAATACCTTTAATGAAACATACCTATTACTTACTTAACAAAATAATAATTCCCAATTAAGACGTTGTTGGCTTCAGTTTGTAGTGAGATCCAGTTCTTCTGTTTCTGTGGGCTTCACTGTGCAATACGGCGAACAATTATGTAATAATGTAATATTATGTAGCCAACGCGCCAACAAAATGCAATAAGCAAAAGTGTGAAGGAGATGTAGAGGAAGAAAATCAAAGTGCAAATTTCGTGAAGATTCGTAAAGTTTATTTTATTTTGCCTGTAAATTGGTTGTGGTTGTCAGCTCAAAATCCCATGTAAATCATGAACCCTCACATTTGTGTACTTGAAATGTCGGCTATGGCTATGACAACGACAACAGCCATGGCGGTGGTAAGTGGTAACGGTACAATCCACCTTTACTATCGCCACTACCGCCGTTACCACCGCCGATACCACTGCGGATACCACTAGCACCGCCAATGAACATTGTAGAATTCCGCTCTGAACAATACTCACAACTAATTACGACCACCAACAAACTGTTGAAATCGATTACCACCACTACTGCCGCCAATAAACACTGTAGAATTCCACTCTCAACAATACTCACAATTACCACCACGAATACAATGTAGAATTATGCGCATTTTAAAAATATAATTACAATAAATGAATGCATGATTAAACGTGAAAAATGTATCGGAAATCGTAATCCAAATGCAGAATAAAGTAGGTACAGAATTCACGAATTCACAACAGACAAAAGTATGTAAATATTATGTAAGTATTGTTGAGAGCGGAATTCTACAGTGTTCATTGGCGGTAACTACCGCGGTGGTGCCAATAGCAATACCCAAGATTGTCGGTAAACCGACATTTGCTACCCGGACATTTGCTACCCGGACATTTGCTACCCGGACATTTGCTACCCGGACATTTGCTACCCAAAACCCAACCTAGGACATTTGCTACCCATAACCTAGGACATTTGCTACCCATGGCTAATGTAGAAATAAATTGCATAGACAATATTTATGACTACACCACATGGCATCGTTAAAATAGTTTATTAATGCTATTATTGCTAATGATAGAAGTTGGTATAATTGTAGATGGTCGTTCAAAAATTATGTTTAAAAGTTATATAGATATTATCTTCACAGTTAATTTTTATAATTAATATACCCTGCATATTAGGAATGATTGCCGTATAAATGTTAGAACCAGACAACAACAAGCCATTGCAAACACGCTGAATGATATTTAAAAATATTATATATAATATCTTTACAATTAATTTTTCTAATTAATAATATATCCTGTATATAGAATTCAGCGTAGAATGCATAGAAAAATTCAGCGAATTGTAATTTTTTTGTACATGGGTACAAAATGTATTTACGTGTAAGAATTGTTTTTTCTGAAATAATTATGGTAAAATGACAGTTTCTAGTTTTAAGGTTTACTTAGTATACATATTTACTTCTTAGGTTGCGTAATTACATTTAGACTCATATGGAGTTTTATTTATTTTATTAGGATTAGGATTACGTTATAATTTTATTGTTACCGTTTTTTGTCTTTTAGTAATATTGTATCGTTTTTGCAATGGCTTGTTGTTGTCTGGTTCTAACACTTATGCAGCAATCAGTATCTATATGCAGGATATATTAATTAGACCAATTAATTGTAAAGATATTATATACATAATTTTTAAATATCATTTTTGAACGACTATCCGCACACTTTGGGGAGTATGGTTTTGTACGGATTAGTACATATCTTAAAAGTATGTTGCGCGCGCATCATGTACTAAACCATGCCTACACATGCCAACTAGGAGTATGCATTTCGTTAGCATAGCATGGCATGTCCCTGCTTATACTACCTCGTGCTGATTGAATGCATGCTAGCCCAATGGTACGTAATAGTACCACTCAGTACGCCACTCTGTACTCGCTTGTGTGTGTTGTGATCATGCTTACTCGTGCTAACTCATTGAGTACATCTTGACATGCCACTCAATACAAATAATCTGCATGAATTAGTATTACATGTGACATGAATTGAAATTCCCGCATTCACACTTGCCTTTCACAAGTAGTAGTCATACCACCTCGTGCTCGGCTTACTTTTTAACGGTTTTCTCACGAAACACACAAGTTGCCTAATTGCAGGCAGTGCAGTAATTTACTGTTAGTAGTTACTAACAGCCTTTAAATGTTCCGAATCAACCACAAACCCAGAATTAATTGCAAGTATCTTGGATGGAGTACTATTTTCTGGTGTCAAAGTGGTAGTCATACCAAAGTCAAAGTGGGTACATACCATTATCTATTGAAAATTTAAGTGACAACTCCATCGTAATCATAGTGACCGGATGGCTACAAGCCTAAATTAGCCGAAAACATTAAGTCTGTGTTGCATCAATAAAAGGATTCAATGAGATATAATTCAATATTTATATTGAAAATAACATCATTGTTGTGTAGTGCCGTCCTTATTATTAACTTAATAACATTCAAGTTTGTGCTTCATAAACTGTCCCGTCGGCTATCGAAACACTTGGCACCATAAAATTAATTTAGATCAGTCAACGTGTGACACGATTTCATATTATTGTGGCGTTTGACTGTGACCGTGACTATGACCGAGGAGATGAGTTGTTACTTATTGTGTGATGTGATGACTATTTTTGCAGTTCAACGTACATGTACGTTGAACTGCAATATAATTTATGTTTCTACAGGTCACTAGAATTTGCGTACTAATAAAGGCAACGGGCTGATATTGATTATTTTTAAGAAATGTGTGTGTCGGATTTTTTGTACCGTGAGATCTTTTTGTTAATTGTTTGTAGTAATAATGCACTCATACTAACTGTTAGATGCATTGCAGAGTGCATTTTTATCCGTATAATTAGAATGTACTGGCATCTTCATAGCAATAACATTTTTACCATGGTTAATATACCATCCTACAGTTTTCGTTCATACACTAAAGCATACATTCGGGTATTTATTGTAAGCACGCAGATGCACGCTCGCCCATAAAAATCGTTAGTATGAAGAAGCATACGGATTTATTCGTAAGCATCGTGCTGATGCGCGTAAGTGAGCGTACGTATCACTAGAATCTTGTGGTATGCGTACGTCGACCAGTCAGTGGTGTACTACCGCGTACAAAAAGTGACGTTTAGGCATGCTTCCCAGCTGAAGAGAGGCATACTTTCAAAGCCATACTAAACTGTGCCTCCGAAAGCGTGCTACAATCTACAATTATACCATTTTTTATTATTAACAATAATAGCATTAATAAACTATTTTAACGATATCATGTGGTGTACTCATAAATATTGTCTATGCATTTATTTCTACATTAGCCATGGGTAGCAAATGTCCTAGGTTAAGGGTAGCAAATGTCCTAGGTTGGGTTTTGGGTAGCAAATGTCCGGGTAGCAAATGTCCGGGTAGCAAATGTCTGGGTAGCAAATGTCCGGGTAGCTAATGTCCGGGTAGCAAATGTCCTACAACCAGATTGTCGATATCACACATACAAATTAATATTACTAATCAACTTTATTTATTGATGGTGCTGGAGATCTGTTATCACTGTTATTATAATACTAAAGTTAACATGACGCGCACTGACCTGACGTGAACAATAGGGACGAAAGGCTTAAGCACGTTTACAAAAACTATTAAAGAATTAAGAAATCTAAAAAGACAATTTTGAAGTTACTGCAATCACCATTCAACTGCATTCAAAATATTGACTTCGGTAACGATAACTGAAAATACTAATCTCTGTTCACACACACGCAAAAATATTTGTGAGTCATTATTGATATTCCTTATTTTACAAAACAAAACGACACCATAAACTATGTGTACGGCTGTAGTAATAACATATCAAATTTAAGAGACGTATTTGAGCATACCATCATCTGCATCCACTTTTTAAAGATTTAGTTTCAAGAAATTTATTGAATGCATCAACTTAATTATTTAATATGAAGTTTTTGTACTTTCTTATAGTCCTATGAATTAAGTGATTCTAACGATAAAGTAAAAATTGTCTGATTTCTTGAATCTTCTGACTCGTTTTTATTTGCTAATAAGCTTAAACGCTGAAATTCAGAATTCATGAGCTTTCGGGTCATCTCAGTCAATTTGTTTGCATCTCCTGGTTCAAAGCTTTCTGTTTCGATGGGAGGCAGTACGCTTATTTTCACTCGGCCTGAAAGAATATGTAATATTAATTATAATAATACAATACATAGTATTTATTACAATTAAATCTACTGCTCGTCAAAATAAACATACGTTTTGGTTTGTACAAACGAAAACGAATAGCTGTAACGGCTATATCAGCACATACTTACGTTAGTAAGCAATATTACAACTGACACCGACTAATGCGTCTATAGGTTTGAAATAATTTAAAATAATTTAGTAAACATGAGGCATCAGAGCATCTTGCTACGAAAGACTAGTAAAGTCTTTCTTACCATAACCAAACAATTTCTTTTCATCATCCACAAAACAGTATGGTGAAATCACAACAGGTACGATGGGAAGCTTGTTCTGGAGGGCAATGTGAAACGCTCCTTTTTTAAACGGAGAAAGAGATTCTCCTTTATGTCTTGTTCCTTCTGGGAAAATCCACATCTTTGTCTATTAACAAAGAAAACATATACTTAAATATTGATCATTGTAGATATAATGATCACCTTTTACCGGCGAAGTTCCATATTATTATCCCATTATAGCATGCCTTGACGCAAAAAAGAATTTTGGCTGTCGAAATCTTTCGATAGCCACATCTATCTGCAAAATCATATATATATCCGAAAAAACTACAATTTGATTATTCATGCGTTCAGGATTATATATTATCTTATTCAAGTACTCGTACTATAGATACGCACCTTGTTTCTATGAATAGATTCTGCCGAAGCGCTTATCATCGTTTTGCTTTCGGAAGGATTGGAACGGTCTATAAATATAGTGCCACAGAGCCAGGCCATCCACCCAAAGGGTGGAATATAGAGTATATCCCTTTTACCCACTGCAGCACATTTTTTCATTATAGGCCATAAAGCGACCATTCCTATAAAAATTATTATTACAATACAATTAAATATATTTATTATAATCACAGCCATAGTTATCACGTAACTTAACTTTGGATTTTCCTCTGAAGATTAACAAAACAGTCACAAGGTAAGTATAAATCTACTGATATATACTCGTGCACCTTCTTGCGTAACTAAAACATATCGTTAATCAGGATGACCCATTTCGATCCGGTTTTTGCACATTTTTCCTTACATTATGAATTATGTACATTGAATAAATGTATGCTGTAGGTAAAAAGAACAATATAATAGGAACATGACTAGCCTAAAAAGTCCAGAATACTCTGGTGATTACAAGTAATAATGCACGGAAAGTCCTTGGCTATATGCTCCTCTCCAATTATCTCCCACTGAATTCCTAACAAGGAGGAAATTTTGTTCATAACAGGTGCTGCTAATCTGAAAGGATTCAATCAACAAAAACATATTATTGTAATAGTTGATCTTGGTTGTAAAATTTGAGTTTAATCTTAATCCGTTGAACTGATGATTACTATTGCCAAATTATGCACATAATTTTTGGTTATGCGTTTGCAAGGCACAAGCAAGGCTTTATTTTACTGTCTATAAATACGCTTTGTATTATTAGTAGGAAAAGGGATCTATATAATATTATTATGCTTCCTTGTTCCTGCTGTTTTGTACTTTTGTTTAACTGTCGATGCATCATGCGCAGTCACATTATGTGATGTAAGAATAATTTTTGCTTCTGGTTAAACATGCTTAAAGATGACCACCTTTTAGAAAACGTGCATTGTACATTTTTTAAACTTCAAGAGTTATTTTTGTTATTGCTATAATATTATCTTTTCCTCTAGTATTCTAATCATCCTGCTTAATTTTAATTCTCTTTACACTAACAATATGCAATGTACAATGCGTAAATTGATAAATTACATTAAGCTGTAAAATGACGAACACCTTTAAGTTTTTAGACACACTATCAATTAGCAATAATTTGTAGGTCCAACTTAGCAAGGTAAAAAGTTACTTGAGCGCACTGACCACGTGGATTGATATAATTATTACGCAGTACCATTAGTTAGTATACATAGTAGAAGTTAAGAAAACACGATAAGCGCTAAAAACCTACAATTTACTGACTAGTGAACTGTAAAGTGTGGTTTTATTGTGTGTTTGTATGTATCTACCATGTTCATTGAGCCCTACTTACGTGTAATGATTTTTGATGTTATCAATTACACAAACGACGCAGCAGACACAGCAGAATAGTCCCCGTTCCTGTGCTACTGACTATAGTGAGGACGGAATTGAATTATAAAGTAGGTATTGATGATATATTGATAAATACGTATTCGTCCGTTAATTCCAGTTCATTGTTCTTATTCTTATCATAAATATTACTACACTACGTACAAAAGTCCACGATACATAGATAATCCAAATTAAGTGGTAGACGATAACGACCCTCTATTATCTATTTCTAATATACTATCGCCTTGAAAAATTATTCGCAAGTTCACACTCTAATTGGTTTATTACCTCACAACACAGAGCTGCGAAATTTTCATTTAACTGTAGTGTCTAACTAGTTACTGAGCAAATTACTGAGCAAACTGTTAGGTTAATTTTAATGCCTAATACTTAATTTTATATACTGCTGGATAAAATCCGAATGGCCTCCGACATCACAAAATCGAACGTCAAAGTAGTATTTACCCACTTCAGCTGACTCTAGTTTCTGGGCACAAGTACATACCTACCTATTATAAGTTCAATTTCAATCGTATGTTGATTAGCAGGCCGCGTCAAATATCCGGATTTTTGACTTCAAATTTCCGGATTTTGACTTCTCAAATTTCCTGGTATTTCCTGATTTTGCCTTGAAAAATTCCGGATTATTTCCGGATTTTTTCCGGGTTTTATCCGGATTTTATGTAACAAAACTATGTAATTTTATGTTTAAATAATACGTTTATTTAAAAAAAATAACTAGCTGTTGAAATAACATTGTAAAAACTTTAGAATTGGTAATATAAAACAAAATTAAATTTAAAAAAGTAAATGCTAAATTTAATAATGATTACATTGCAAGCAATACCGTCAATGCTTTAAAAATACAACATCAAAACAAGGCCGTTTGTCTGTTTTTACGTTTAAACTTGCTTTTGGAAAATTTCGAAGTCGTGTTAGCACAGATGGGGGCATTTTAAGACGAAAAGTACAAAACGAATGACCTTATGATGTTCAAAATTCTTCAAAAGCAATTAGAATTTTCAAAAGTCATAAGCACTACTTGACTTTATAGTAGTAGAATGCTGCATTTGAAGTTCATTTCTTGCATGTAATTAGATGGTACGCAGAAGTAGTGTGTTATGTACTACTATAGGATCTGAATCAGCTTCGAAGTCCACCAAAACGCCACAGTGTGCACTCTAGTGTACAATAATAATGAAAAAATTAAAATTATAACATGACTTCAATCGTCACGCGGGTAAAATATTTTAGAAACTTGTGAATTTAAATATTTTTTGAAAATTCCTGATTATTTCCGGATTTTCCAGATTTAATTTAAATATTTTTCAAAATTCCTGATTATTTCCGGATTTTCCGGATTTTTTTCAAATTTCCGGAATTTCTGGATTTTTCCGATTATTTTTTTTATTTTCTGGCTCAACTAACTTCATAAAAGGTATCTTGGTGGCAAGTCACTACGTCATACGCTTTTCCGGATTTATCCGGAATTTCCGGAATGACGCGCCCTATTGATTAGCTATGAAAATATTCCAATGTAAATAGCGAAGCATGGGCGCAAATAATACTTAATCCAGATACTGTATGTATATAGTATATAGGCTATGGGTAATAGCATGTTAATTTTATGCAAACGTAATTTGTGGAAATTTTATGGCAGAAAGCATTACTACATGACAGGAATATTTGCGCATAGAAATTATGTTATATTTTATACTGCATTTTACTTTTAATCGTTTTGTGCTTAAAAAATTCATACGTTGACCATATTAACGACAGCGCTCATTCAAATAACTTTATTTCATTATACTTTCTACCTGTGGACTGAAATTCATATTTGTATAGCTGAAGCTTTACCTAACACTTTTAAGCCTACTTTGCCTATACCTTATTCATTAAAACGAACGTTTTATGAAATGTATCCGCAATGTGGTAGAAACACAATTGCGAGTGGATTGGAGAAGTAGACGAATAATGCGCTGGAACACTGCTCAAGTATAGAATGTTATAGGACCTATTTTGTACAACCTTCACCTTTTTTGACGACTGTTGTAAGCGTTTTGCACTAATTATTTAATGCCTAAGTTGGTTTAAGGAAGTTGTGATTGCAGTGTTTCGTGGTTGTCATTTAGGATCCCACACCAACGCTTAGTAAGCAATAATTACATTTTGTTAGCAATAGAAGCCCAAATCTATTAAGTGCAAAACCCCTAATACATTCACTGTACTGTTTCCTTGATTGCGATTTTATTTATTAACTGGCTGTTTTTGGGATATGGGTACTTGTATAGTTGCCGATTCAATAATCGAATGTTAGAAAACAATTGATGTACTTATGTATATACAAAGCAATGCCCGTGAATTTTTTAATGGGTGGACAATAACGCTTACACACAAACAAACATATAGGGGGAGATTGCAAAATGGTGGCCATGGCTAATTTTGCTCTATTGGAAGCACATGCCACAACGTAGACAATTTTTCTTATGGCATACATAGAGAGATACTGGTTGTACTAGCTACATTCAAATTTAAGCTGCCAAAATCACATCCGTGACACCAACAAAATCGATAAAAGTGTTCCTCCCGAGTCCCGACTTCCTGATTTTCGTAATTATAGTAGACTGGTTTAAATTTAATTTGAATCTACGACAGCAGCTTTTCCGTTGCAAATTTTCAGAAGTAATGATCATAATAATAACGACTAATAATGACTAATATAAGTAAGTAATCTACATCATTAGATTGAAATTTTATTTTTGGAAATATATCTAGATAGCAGCAAAAGTTGAAAAACTGAAATACCCCATTTTTTATCGAAGTACTATAATTGTGGCCACTGCAGATGTCTAAGTGTGGCAGGGCCTGAACTTATTAATTTTCACGGTTTCTTGCATGCAAAACGAAGATTAGGATTCACAAAAAACAAATAATAATTTCAGGTAGATTCTCATCGTTCCCGAGGGATTTCACGGTCAGACTAGAGATGTTTTCGACGGGCTGAATCATCCTAACTTGTTTAGCATTGTAGCAAACGGAGAGATTCTACGAGCCAATCATAATACAAATAATGACATCATTTACAGAATCTGGGATTGCTTGTGAATGAAAATTTTGACGCATTAAACAATCAAATTGATAGTGTGCGTGTTAGCTAGAACTTAACAAGGATGTAAAAGTTAGTTAGTTGAGTCTTTTGCAAGAATATCCAGATGATCGACAACTTAAGCATGAGAAAAGCTGATATGGTGATTGCTGCCCATGGACGCAAGTTGTGCAATTTTCCTTGAAAATTATTAGCTACTACTGCATCAACATGTGCTTAAATTGTGTATGAATACAGAAATTTAAGGATGGCCACAATTAGGACTCACGCAGCCACAATTATATACATCACGTCGGAGAATTTAAAAAAATCCTAACTTTCTCTTATTGCATCTTGGAAGCACTATGATTTGCATTCACAACTATTTTAACCCTTATTATGCACGATTCAGCCAACGTTTGTGTGCATGAGGTTCTTCTCTGCGAGACCTTGTTCAGAAGTTCTGTTTTTTGAAAGTTTAACTTTTATGAACCCGGCCACAATTAGGCACTCTCACCCTACACCATCATCTTTACGAACAACCTCTCGCTCACATAGTTACAGGTCTTAACTGTCGTCGGCTGTCGTCCTGATAATTAATATCTAAAATGATGCTCATTTTTTAATGTCTCTATGGGCAAGTGCAACACCGTGCACCAGTGTAAATAAAACCTATTGAAATTATATTTTGTATTATGGTTCAATTAAATAATGAAGATACTAAAGAACAATGTATTCTCCTTTCCAAATTTGATTTTCTCACTAATTTATCCTAATGTTAATATTGACTATACGGTACTGTCAGGCTCTCTTTGAATTTCTCTCCTACTTATTACCTGCTCTGCATTCCAGTTCCAAAAGGTGTTTTTTATCCCTATATCACAATTATTACGTATTATTCAAATTAAAAACGAATGTTTTTCTGGGCCAAGAGAAATAAGGGAACCACAAACAACTTGTTTCTATTACAGCAGAGGTAAGGCAAGAGTTTGATTACTATAATTATAAAAGAAAGTCGGCATAGAGTACACACACACCAAGAGAGTAAATCAACAGTTCGGTTGTAGCTTGTAGCTGCAAGCCACCAAAAGTAGCGACATACTGGGAATAATACGTAAACCACATAAATAAAGCTCATTCCTGGAAAAAATTATAAAAATACTTATATGTAAATAATGTGATGCTTGTATTATTTACTGAAACTATTAAACCATAATATTAACTAATAAACAGAATATTTTTAAAGTACGCGTAGGTTGGTATATGTAGGTATTCTATGACTGCACTGATGTATAACTATAAATACGCGTAATTTTATTAAGATAGTTATAACACTGACATAACTATATACGCTACAAAGTAACTATTTTATTTCTATATAAATCTTGAAACTTACAAAACATTTCGAACATCCTTTGGTCGAAAGCAAGCGATGGGAATCACAAAAATCGATACAATTGACACTGTTATAATATACACCACAAATTTAAAATAGTAACGAAATGTCGGAGAAATGTCATAGCAGTAAACCAGTCCGCCGGTGAACAAGGTTAAAGACGCTGCTAGTGACCACGAGTCCTCCAGAAAGACCATCATTTTTTAATCAAAATCTATCACAAAATTTTGTAGTAAACACACTTTCAAAATATAGGTTTCCCTCAGAACTGCTAAAAATGTGACTTGTCGTAGGCACGAGTTCGTCCGGACTGCACCTGTGCTGAAGTTTGCACTGAATCTCAAGCACTCATATCACCACATGGCAGCAGACACTATAGTTCAAGGTAGCGATATCAGTAAACTTTGTCCATAATAGATGAATAAGCTCAAGTACATGCCTACACGAGATACTAAATAGGATTGACAAGAATCGTAAGAAGTGTGATGTGATAAGCAAGGGTAGATATTGACTGATTGAAATTGAATAAGTTACTTCATTTTTATCGCAAACATTTAACAACTACCTAATTGCGGTGGTACACAACGACACAACCGCATCACTTTTTTTGTGTGTGCAAAGCTGCTTACTGCTTAAAATTAATTACACCGCACTGCCGTTTTTAATTTTAAGTGTTTATAATGTAAGTTTAAGATAGTCAAGACTCAGATAATCAGAAGTGCATGCATAGAAGGGGCTAAAAGTAAACATTGCTCTAAAATGCTGCAGTATAGGCGGAGTAGGCATATAGGTAGGTACATAGGTTCATGAGTCATACTGGTTTCCATAACCGAGTAAAATCATAGGACTGGGTTAGGGAATGAAATACACATTTTCGCAGTGCGCACTCGTAAAGTACTAAATACGTGAACGTGACAGTAATAAGTAAAGCAAAGATACTAGCAAACTCGTAAGAATATGTCTTTTGTGTATTCTATTACATATTACATTAGATTACAAATTACCAATATCCCAAAATAAGAGTTAGGAAGATAAAACGCAGTCGAAATTACGGTACTGTCACCTCGGCGAAAAATAACATTTTAAGTTGTTATTTTTGAGCAGCGCTTATTGTGAATGCACTTAAAAGATAAGTATTAAGTAGGTAGGTGTGTATGTAGGCAAGGAAGTGCTAAATAAATTACCGATGCCCAATCGCTTCTTTTAAAGTGGCATTTAACCACTCATTGTGTCAGTAAAACCTGTGGTACATGATGTGATACACACATGCTACACATTTGCGCTAATAACAAAATAACTAAAGGTAGGTACATATTGATGCTTTTAAATTATTTTAGCCTTCAGTGCCCGTATTTCATGGAATGTGAATGGGATGTTTTCCCGAATCTTTTTATCTTAAATCTTCAGACCTCAGCTGAAAATAGGAGCGCATGCATATTGTGGGAAAAATCTTGATACAGAGAGGTTAAGAGCGGACTAGTAAGAATAGTATGTGCAACGCTCTAAAGGGGAAGATTGCCGATCCCAGAATAATTTAGAATGAAAGATATTTTGGATACTATATAAATAGATTTAATAATAAGTTCGGCCCTGCTCCCTCCCTTAAAAAATCGCTACTATATACCTAGTACGGAATTTGGTTATTTCTATAGAAAATCATAGTGATACATTTTTGTTAGTATTTAGTATAATACTAATATTTATTCAGTGTATGTTTGGCCTAACGTAAGCCCTTAAAAGACCCTTTATTTTATTTTGAATTTTGATTGTATGCTGTAGACAAAAGAAATTGAACCTTCTTACTTCTTACAACTGCATCACATTTATTCTGGCGATTGACGTTAGTACTTGTATGAAATTATTCATTTCTTTACTAAGTGATTTAGTTATTCTAGTTTTGTTTTTTATTTATGCTTTGCACATCCTGATCATTGGATCATACGATGTCATCAATTCATTTCATAGCTGTTGCTGTGCGGTGTCAAGCAGGGCGAAATAGGCATTATTAAGTAAAGTAAAACAATTTTATGTTACATTATTAAGGTTAAACTGTTAATTTAGTCTCATTTGAAGAGAAATTAAAAAGTTTTGTGATGGAACTCGAAATGAAGTCGATCATCACTCTCGCCCTTCCATATGGAATGGATCAGGGCACCCGGCGGTGCCCGGCACCGCTGTTCTGTACCCGAAGCACCAAATCACACGTAATTAAACATGTTGTCGGTGTCGGTGCATTCGGGTGCATTAGTAAGAATCAGCAGTCAGCAGTAATTAGTTTTGAGTTTTTGAGCTTATAGTATAGTTTAGTCCGGATTATATTCACTATAGAAAAAACGCAGGCTACCAAGGGAGAATCAAGGAATTTTGCTATGAGCGAGCCGTAATTTAAAAAAAGTTTTAAGGTTTAGCATTAAAAAAAGCTAAATATTCTCTTTACTGACTAGTGAATATTAGTAGCTAGCTCAAAGATAACTTATTTTTAATCTTATATTGGGATATCCCTTGTATTTTGTATTGGTATGGTACACAGATAATTAACGGGGTTTACAACAGTGCAATTTATTCCACTGTTTTCATTATAGGTTGTAAGTGTTTTGACTTCACACTTTTACCATACCTATTTCTGTATGTACTCCATAAACCTTTAATGTTTAATACCTATATAATATACTTGTGTACGTGCATTCTATTTTCACAGATGCAGTGGGAAGCGTTGTTTAATCAGTGTTATTTAACTGTTGACTTTATCACGAGCCGTGTTATACCAAAAATTAAAGAAAATTGTAATCACCAATCGTCTTATTACTTACCATTCGCAACTATTATTTACTTGTAGTGACTTTAAGTAGATATACAGTAGAGTAACACGGTTAGAACAGAATGCCAAATGTTGAGATTTAAATTGAGATGCTGTGGTTTGGATAAAATAATTATAGAAGTCTACCACCACTACAGACTGCAGATTGCAGAGTAGAGATCCGCAAGCAAGTGTTGTTTATATGGCCACACAGAAGTTTTATTTTTCTTCCGGTAATTTTTTAAACTTTTTTTTGGCATGTTTATCATTCTTGTATGCAATATTGTAATTTTATAGTTTAATTTAATTCAGTTTTATTTCGTTCCTTTGATTTTTTCCTATAAGAAAAGTGTAAGGGGAAACTTTCACAGTCTCATTCAGTATTAGTAGTTTAAATTCTTAAATACTGATCATCACTCTTGCTAGAGCTCATTTATAGGGTTTGAACATAGGATAAAAAAGTGAGCTCCCTGTTATGTTGTGAGTTTTGGTTTTGTGAAAAATATTTTTGTTTTGGACGTCAATAATGTATATTAAAATTATTAAACGAGTGATTTTTATGTATATTAGTTTTTGCTGAAGGATTGAATCATGTTTTCTTATAAGTTGTATACGTATAGATGATTTTGGATTGAACGAAAAAGTTCATTATTATAACAAAATATTATTGTTCGTTCAAGCTGTTTTGTTGCTACTGGTTTTGATGTACTATAGTTTGATGTATGATTCAAATTCGAAAAGAACAGCTATTTCATTTCATATATCATATACCTGTGTTTAATTTTAAAATATATTTTTGTGCTCTTATAGACTAAATAACAACCCAGCCAGCTCATAGAGGCACACAGAAATGAGAGCGATACTGAAATGATAATGATATAATAATATATTCCACTTTAATTCCGAAGTAAATAAATTATGCACACGGGTCATGGTTGCTGCTGAAAATATTTTGATTAATTGGGGGATAACAGGAAGCCAAATACAACAAAAACCGCACGATGATTTGCCTTATACGGCGCTATCATGTAACGAACGTGATGGCATTTTTAATTGTGACTATGATCATGGTTAACCTCTACGCCCTAGCTGTTGTAATTGGGGGGAAAGCCATATCAGAAGGAAGTAATCTATTTAAAGAAGCGAGAAAATCATCCACTGACGCTGTATTTGTGCAAAACGTTACTAGCATCAGATTTATAGTAAGGACCGATTAAAACGCATTAAATCTTCTTAAAAATATTTGTGTATTGGCCTAGTAATAATAATTTTTTAAAACTCGTGTACTTATGCAAACAGTGTATTCGTATAACTTGGGTAATGTATACAATGCGCAATGGGGGAAAATACTTAATCGCCGTATTACATTCCTCCACTAGAACAATGAATTGCCAAAATTGCTTATGCAGTTTTTAAAATACAGCAATGTATTTATTCACTTGAATAAAATTCAGTTCAGCTAAATTACTAGAGGCTGATTCTTCTGTATCCATGAATTTAAAGCGGCCGTGTTATGTTACTTCACTTTGCATTTAAAAAATTACCCGTTTTATAGCTACTAATTCTACCAGTAAACAGTACCTCTAATGTGTCCAACACTGTTTATTTGTTATTTGTTTAGCGATTCAAGGATGGTTCTGTTCGCCTGTTTTCACCAGTCCGCTTGAGCTCGGAACAAACGCTTTCAATCGCTAATTCTATTAGTAGAAGATTTCGGGAAATGCAAATAGAAAATCGTCGAGTTGTCCAAGGGCATGTAAGAGTTCTTGCAAGGATTAAGCGTGCCCTCTCGGTTTCTAACTTGAACACCAACAATGACCCCGGTTCCTTTTGGACTCAAGCTGCAGAGGTATAAGGACTACTATGTTGTATTTATTAGCTTTATAATACCTAGCACACACACAAATATATTCCAGAGAAGTGCCTTCAAGTTCGCCTTTTTCCAAAATGGAGCAATGCAATAATTGAGTACAGTATCACGTACTATATAAATATGCTGTTTAAAAACTTTAAAATGTTTTAGTGGCCATTCCATGTGGACGATTTTCAGTTTCAAAATATGGGGGAACTTTTACGCTTCACAAGGAAAGCAGATATTATCCAGGCTAAAAACAGCAAGAAGGGGACGCAACTTAAGATTGAAGTTGTTTTAGAAGGTGGTCAAGTTGCCCTTTTCAAGCCAAAGTGGTACCAACCTAATGTAGAAATTTATGGAACAGTATACGGGGGAAAAGATCGTCATTTTGGGGAAATTGCTTCATTTTATTTGAACCAAATTTTAGGATACAACAGTGCCCCTATTACTGTAGGACGGCGAGTTAATTTGTTAAAAGAAATTTTTAATTTAGCCACAGATCAGCTTAAAGAAACATTTTTTCGTGATAAAGGTAATTTTGTATTATCTTTAGTAATCGTCACTTAGCTCACTAACGCCAGTAAAAGTAATGTACCGTATTTTCTCTAATACTACGCTGGTCTCTATTAAAAAGCGCCTGTCTCTAATAGAACGCAGGGGTCTGCTATGCTTTAACATTACGAGTCTCTAATCAAAGGTCAAAGGAAAGGTCAAAGGAACTTTATTTGTAAGGGGTTTGGTGTTTCTAATCAATTGATCAGTTCTCCCAACACGAACCCCCGTGTGACTAGCTAGCTCTAATACAACGCAACTCGGGGGTATACCTCAGCGTTTTAATATATTAAAACGCGGGTTTATGTATTACAGAAAATACGATACTGATAGAAGTTTATGATTATCTTCTATGATTATAAATAAATGATAGGATTGGAGTAGGTAGGTGAGAATCAAACTTTTATTTTATTTTCACGAGAAACTATTGTGAGTTGTTAGTCGGTAGGCTGGTCGTTTGATTCTGATTAGCGTTAAGTTTTACATTACTGGGACTCGACCGATTGGGGTGACTCGGCAAAATATAAAAACAATAATTTTAATAATAAAATTAATATTGAGGAGTGGTTGCCGTTGCAACCGTTTTAACTCCTGTCATGACTCTCCCCCGGCTGAACAGACCTTGTCCTCAAGGTGCAGAAGAAGAAAAACAGCAAACATACGGACTTGGCCAGGAGTGGACGAAATGTGGTTGACACTGGCGGAATCTTCGCTCTGGAACATTTTGGTTTTGATTGAGGATCGGGACATGGGTGCTTAACCTATGCAGGACTGCTTCATTTGCTTAACCTAGGCAGGGCTGCTTCAATGTCTCAACCTAGGCAGGGCTGCTTCACTTGCTTAACCTAGGCAGGGCTGCTAGGGAGGATGGGGTGGAGGGGGGGGGGGGGGTTGGAGGATGGGTGGGGGAAGGAATGTGCCAGGTAGGAATTCCAATCCAGGTTCAACTTTATTGTCACCACTGTTACCAATTCTTTCAGAAAAACTTGATTTTCTCCTTTTAAAGGAAGTAAGTAGCGGAGGGGAGCAGCAGGAGGAATCTGTAGCCATCCAGTCTTCATATTATTGTAGTGGGATGTGAAGGATTGTTGTGACCAGGATCAGGGCCGGAGGTCACTGTCGTTGGGCGAGGATTGCTTCGGTTAAGGTTAGGGCCGGAGGTCGGCGTCATTCGGGATTCGGTTTTTGTTTTCTCGCTTCCCGCACCTCCACCAGGAAGCTGAAAATCTTCGACATCTTGAAATCCCGGGTCCAGAAAGGAAAGAAGCCTCAGCCGCTATGGCTCGCTACGTCTTTTGTGATCCCGGAGATTAAAAGAAAACACGAATGGTTTTCTCTTCTTGAGAACGGGGGGGGGGGGGGGGAAGAATTAACAGGGTACTCGCTTGGCTTGTGAGAAGGACGGGTCAGGAACCTGACGGACCTAGACACGTTTTGTAAATAACACTCTATCCTTATGATGAATAAATGACAAGAATAGGACTAGGTGTAGGTATTGAGGTGGAGAATCAATCTTTTCTTTATTTTCACGAGAAATTATTATGAGTTGTTAGTCGGTAGGTAGGTAGATTGATTCTGAATTTACATTCCGTTTTACACTACTGGGACTGGACAGACTGGGATGACTCGGCATATTAAAATGTTTGTTGTTGATATTGCAAATATCACTAACTAAAACGGTGGTTGCTATCCCAACCGCCGTACTCCTTACTTAAAGTAAAAGTGTTCAGATGGGGGAGAGTCAAGTAAGGAGTACGGCGGTTGGGATAGCAACCACCGTTTTAGTTAGTGATATTTGCAATATCAACAACAAACATTTTAATATGCCGAGTCATCCCAGTCTGTCCAGTCCCAGTAGTGTAAAACGGAATGTAAATTCAGAATCAATCTACCTACCTACCGACTAACAACTCATAATAATTTCTCGTGAAAATAAAGAAAAGATTGATTCTCCACCTCAATACCTACACCTAGTCCTATTCTTGTCATTTATTCAGAATACGAATAGGGTATAATTTCGAAATTCTAACAAGGTACTCGGGTTCGAGTCCCTGTTTTTCGGTGTTCCTTAACGAAGATTCACCAATCTGTGAACTGCAACTCTGGCCCTTCTAAAGAAGATTTTAGCGAGCTATCGCGGCTGAGGCTATTTCTCGTTTGTTGGCCCAGGACATTTCCAGTTGGACGAAAATTCAAGGTGGCAGTTACGCGACGAGGAAGCCGGCCTCTCTCTGCCAAGCGAGCGCTCTATCGACGTCCACATTGCCCCCCCCCCCCCCAAAACCTCAACACACCAAGACACCAACAGTAATCCATCAGAAAACCTTCTGTTACTGCTCAACTTCCGACTTCCCTCTTCTACATCTCCAATTTGAAAACTGAAGTTTACAAGCAAATTTTGGCACCATCGGACTCAAGGCAACAATTAAGGATGGTCAAGCACTCACATAGATTAAGAAATGGCACACCGTCCCTTCCCCCTCCCCATTCTTCAAATCCCACCCCTGTCCGGCCTTTTCCCTTCCCCTGTCCGGCCCTTTTCCCCTCCATTCCAACTATCTTTGGTGTTGCTACCTAGGTTAAGCACACTGTGCCACCATTCTCATCTCAAGTTGTCGTCGTTCGGGTCAAATGTCAACCACGCTTGCCCTCAGTTCTCTTCTCGCGACCATGGGGACATGGTCCTGTTCAGATGGGGGAGAGTCAAGTAAGGAGTACGGCGGTTGGGATAGCAACCACCGTTTTAGTTAGTGATATTTGCAATATCAACAACAAACATTTTAATATGCCGAGTCATCCCAGTCTGTCCAGTCCCAGTAGTGTAAAACGGAATGTAAATTCAGAATCAATCTACCTACCTACCGACTAACAACTCATAATAATTTCTCGTGAAAATAAAGAAAAGATTGATTCTCCACCTCAATACCTACACCTAGTCCTATTCTTGTCATTTATTCAGAATACGAATAGGGTATAATTTCGAAATTCTAACAATACCTATTTTAAATTCAAAATATTAATAACCTTAACACTTTATTCAATCGATTGCAAATATTTATTTTATCGTTTACGTATCTTTTGTTTTTCAGATAATAACTTATGCTTCTACGGCGTATGTTATTATTGCAAAAAAGAAGATTTTGTCTGTGCTGATGGGGATTTCATTGACGGTGCTTTAATTTTGCTACTGAACAAAAAACTGCGAATAGTTGCAAACCCCTGGAGACGAACGTACAAAGAAAAATCTTACGCCGCGTGGGAAACTAATTCATCCTTTTGCTCTAGTGTATTCAAAGAGTCTAACCAAGCTAAACGACGAGAGGTAAGTTTCCAGGTTTTGTTGAATGCTTTATTTCATTGCCTTCAACTCTACGGAACAAAATATTATTAATTTACGTTCAGAATATTGAATATATCGTTTTAAATTTTTCTGTAGAAAATAGAGTGCCAATAATTTACAAAATTAACTTAATAAGTTCTTCATTAATTAAAATCTAAAAATAAGTTGAAAGGCTTTTTGTGAGGATGTTGCTAACCAACTTACCATTTTACTAATCATGATGCACTTTTACTCAAAGTGGATTATTTATTATGATCGTGAGTAGTCTTGACTTACAATTCGATAGTATCACAGCTGTCCTAATAATAATAATTGAAGGAACCTTGATTACATGGAAGAGATAAAGCCAAGAACATTTTGTCTTTGTCTTAAATTGCAGCTAATGCTGGACATTGTTGCCGTTGCAGTTTTTGATTTTCTCATTGGGAATGGTAAACTTCTACACTCATGCTTCATATTAACATATTAAATGGTCTCCATACTTTTAGCTTATTATAATGGAAGAATAGTTGAGCTGTAGTTTACTGTAATATGGTTTCAGGGGATCGCCACCATTTTGAGATGTACGCTGATATCAAGGAGCAACCAGTCTCCAAAAGTCATTCAAAGAGCATTTTGCTCATTGATAATGGAAAAAGGTTTGCTATTTCTTTTAATAGTGCAGTTAATTTTTAAGAACTAATATTCTGCCTAATTTTGAGCTTTAAGAAAAATACATAAATATTCGTTTTCTAGTTTTGGAAATGCAAATGAAGACTACTTAGATATTTTAGCGCCACTTTACCAGTGTTGCAAGTAATTAACTTATCGACTCTTTTGCTGACTAAGTTAAACATACTGTAAATTGTGATTGTTATTTGGAGTTTGGATAATACTATGTATGTCGTTTTTAGATGCTGAGATTTTTTTTATTTAATCAGGATTCGTCGATCGTTGTTAAGGACACTTCATAAATTTCGAGGTGTATTGGGAAAATCTTTACACTCCGTTAGTTCATTCGATACCTTGTACCCCTTACTTACTAAAGATCATCTGAGTGCCTTAGATCGAAGACTGCTAATAGTTCTGTCTACCGTACAGGTCTGCCTTGACCGTTTCTCCGAAGAAGTCGTTATTGTTTAATGTTTATGCTTATGATTGAAAGCATGCCTTGGTCTTAATACAGTTATATACTTTATTTGGAGAAGCTGTTAATTTATAATTTCAATAAATGTCAGACATACTCGATTCCAATCAGAAATGTATGGTACAATTTTAAAGTTGTCTGAGTTGTCTACTATTCAGTTTTAACCACTGAAAGTTATGCATGATAAGTAAATAAAGACCTTGTGATTTTTAAGGACTCTAGTAATTAACGTTGCCATGTAGTTCAATATTGTAGTAAATTCTGCGTCCAGAATTTAAGTTGTTCGCTCCAATATGTACCTAGGTAGGAAATTGCTTCTGCAGATATTCTATATTATAAGTTGATTATGATGGAGACGGAATCAGGAGAACCTTTTTGTTCTACCTATTGTTAGTAAACTTTAAAAATAAAAAAACGCACAAACAATCTGTGGCCATCCCCCGCTTCTTCCTTATAATCTAATTTTTTCGTATATTTCTTGAAACTCACAGTTGATATCAACTTTATATTGAAGTAATGCGGGACCAGAAAATATAGTAATATACATACCTTTACGTATGTTTTAACACGTTGTATTAAGTATTATGTAACAGTAATTTGTTAAATAGATATACCGTTTGTAGTATTAATTTTATATGGTCAAATGACGTAGTGAAAATAAATTTAAATAGCTGAATAAATCATATTTTTATTAAATTATATTAAATACTTTGTACTTATCGCTTTAGTATTCTTCATATTTAAGGAAAATTATTTTGGACTCAATAATATTATTGTAATTATCGGCAAGTACATTCCGTTTGCAGCTGTAAGGCATGGTCCATAAATGATGTCATACAAATTTCTCGCTTTTTAGGACCGACCCACCCCCATGTCATTTCAAGTCATATAACAGATTTAGATCCACCCACCCCATAGTACGACATCATTCATGTCATATACGCTAATATTCAGTATACAATAAATATTATAACTTAAGAGAGTAATCCACAATCCACCATACCATTAGAGAGATTTGTGATAAGATGTTTTTATAAAAAGAACCTTACAAAAACTTTGAATAATTGCTTAACAACATGGTGCCCGTAATGAGTTTTTTAGTCCATGAAATATTTTTCAGAAAACGAAAAATGCCTGAAAATAACTTTTCAATCCTAATTTTTTTAGGAATAATTTAGGCACAGTTTTTGAAAATTATGTATAAAAATCCATTATAAAATATTCAGAATTCAAAAACAATAGAGATTTAAAATCTTGAATTTTTTTTGAAAAGACATGGCGCAGGTGTTGTGGAAAATTGGACCCCTGTTAGATTTTCCTAAAAATCATATATACTGTAGAGAATTTAACAACTTTCCTGAAGGAACCTTTCTTAAGTTTTAGAACTTGACCCCATAATTTTGAGTCAAAGGTCAAATAGAAAATCGAGTTTTACCCCCACTAAATAATTTTATACCTTGTAGAACTTGCTGCTGAGTAACAGGGTGGTCTTTGTTTTGGCAAAAATTTAATTTTTGACCCTACTTTGGCTCAAAGGTCAAAAATAAAAATTATAACTAACTTCTTTAAGTTAATTTTTATGATGCAGAATTTTCTGCTGATTCTGGTGGTGATTTTACTGTTAGCAAGACTATAATTTTTGACCCTATTGCGGGATCAAATTTTAAAATAACCCAAAATTAGGGCCACAAATTAGATTTTTGACAAAATTAGGACCAACACGTTTATCAGAAACAAATTCTACACTGGATATGTGAATTCCATATGAATCCATTGCGGTTCAATGTTTGACATTTGACTCAACATTTTGGGGTCAAGGTTACATATTTGAGAAAAGTTCCTTTAAAAAAGCTGTTAGGCGTTAAATTCTCTACTACATAATAATATGTGATTTAAAAAAAAATCTAACAGGGGTCCAATTTTCCTTACTAACTGTGACATTCACTTTTGAAGTAAGCGGAGTATCTCTAAATTAAAATGTGCAGTATTATGAGGGGTTGCGAGCTCTCACAGTGAACTCCTCCTACAGTTTCACGAATTTACCCCTTATTGAGGTGTCATTAGATAGGCCTTGGTCCAGCGGATGGAATGATGGTCTTGGAAAATTTAGTGTTTTGGCACTTTTTTGAATTATTCACGTTTTAACTTTTTAGCTCTAAACCAATCACAGCCTGGAAATTCAAATTTTTAAAAATTCCAGGGTCCTGATTGGTACAGAGCTAGATTGGTAATTGCAAATACTTCTAACTTAAACGCCAAAAAAATTGAGAAAAAAAAAATGAAAGCTGATAAAATAAAATGGAACTTGGCCAGAATTTGTTAATAATAATAATAACAATAATTTTGTTCAACCACTTCATTTTTATCTTCGTATCTATGTCTACACTGCAGTACAGAACCAACACTCAATTCAATGGGAAGGTTTGCAATGATATTGGCGTAGCAGTGTAGCGTTCCATCAATTTATTTTCTTTTTAATCTCTAAATTAAAAACTCCATAATGGGATATGGGTTGGCCACAGTTAAGAGCCATCAAGTTAAGTCTATGGACAAACGGATGCCTAAATGAATACGGATTATGTCGATAACGAACTAACCGTATATTCTATAATGGAACACACCGCATACTATTTAAATTTGTACCTCTAAGACCCGCGTACTAAATACAATGTACAAATTACCGGCGTGCCGGCGTATAGAAATTATTTTCTACTGCCATTACCTTGCAACCAGAGTGAAAATTTCACTTTTTTTCTTTCTCCTCACCCGCGTACTACTCAAACTGAGACCTCTCAGACCCGCGTATTATTACCGGCCCGCGCATTATTATAGATATAAGGTAATCAAAAAATATAATATGCGCTTTGAATGGACTGGTTGGCAGTATAGCGTGTAGTTAATGATAATTAGTGGTGGTATGTAGGGATGGAGTCTGTAAAACGGTGGTGGAAAACACAGGCCCAATAATGTTATATTAATTTCCGTTTTGCCCATACATAATTATATTTATTTTGATGTACTGCACTGTTTTAATGTTCAACAAATTATGTACCAAACATTTAAGTAGTGCAATACATAAAAATAAATATAATTACGGACAACACGGAAATGGATATACCATAATATTGGACCTGTCTTTTCCACCACCGTTTAACGGACACCATCCCCACCACCACTAACAAAACCTGGAGACTTCAATACCCATCACTGCCAACCCCAAAATGATTTGTTTTGGCAAAACCTATAAATTAAACCTTCACCCCCACCACGACTACTAAAAAAAAATTTAAAATTCAACCCCGCCGCAACACCACCACCACTACCCAAAACTTTAAAATTAACCCCTACTACCACAGCACCCACCAGTATTAATAAAAACTTAAGAATTCAATTCCTAACACCTCGACCACTACCACCACTAATAAAAACACGGAAGATATTGTATTCACCCGTACAACAAATTCTTATAAATTCTGCACAAAGCTAACCCCAAGCAAGCCTGTGGGCTCAACAGATATAAAAGCATGCGGCCGGTGAGGCAAATCATTAATTTTGGGCAAGTCTGTGGTAAATAATTTAGCCATCCGACGATACAGTAAAACCTATCCCGTGTACGCCTCTAATCGAAGTCTTTCGCTATAGCGTTACCGGGGCAAGTCAATGTTCAAAACTCACCCCGAGGAAGTCCGATTCCATACTGTAACACAGACAAGGCTCTGGTTATATAATAATAATAATAAAGCTCTGGTTAAAACCTACTCCTACCACGCCTATGGGAAAATCTTAACCCTGGAAAAGTTAAGATTAAAGCTTTACCCTGGCAAAGTTAAGCTTGAAGCATACCCCGTGGAAGCATCTGGTCAAAATTTGCGCGGTCCAAAGCCTATAGTAATAACTTAACCCACAATAAACTTTATTTAAAGCTTATACTAGGCAACCTTAACGTCGATTTGACCACAACCCTATTTACTGTAACAACTTAAACTGAAAAATATATCGTCGATGAAGAATGAAGTTTGATCATCTCCCTTTGGAGCTAAAATGAATTATGATCATCTCCATTCTGATTACAAATTGGTTTTGATCATCTCCATTTTTCACGAAATACGCCAAATGAGATATGTTAATGATTAGTTAATGGTTTAGTAATTTAAAACTAAGTACATTAAGAGTCACCCATAAATGACGTCATCAAAATATTCCCATTTTAAGTCCCTATGACCCTCCTGTCATCAGAGTACCCGTTGGGTAAATGGCTATCTTTAGCATATGCGATACCATTATAATCAAATTGGCTGCTTGGCCATACCCATGACGTCATTTATGGGCGACCCCTTAATTTTTTAAAACTTTCAATAATGATTTATTCATGAAATAATCCCTGGTCTCATGAATGGTGTACTCATTTATTAATTTGATTACATTATTTTATCAATAAACCGTTATTGACAGTTTAAAAAATCAAGGGGTCGCCCATAAATGACGTCATGGGTATGGCCAAGCAGCCTACTTGGATATTCATGGTATCGCATGCTAAAGATAGCCATTTACCCAACGGGTACTCTGATGACAGGAGGGTCATATGGACTTAAAATGGGGATATTTTGATGACGTAATTTATGGGTGACCCTTAATGTACTTAGTTTTAAATTACTAAACCATTAACTAATCATTAACATATCTCATTTGCCATGTTTTATGAGAAATGGAGATGATCAAAATTCATTTTAAAGCAGAATGGAGATGATCATATTTCATTTTAGCCCCAAAAGAAGATGATCAAACTTCATTCTACATCGACGATATATTACATTTTTTAATCGCAACCCATCGGGTTGCTAACCTGCTAGTTTACCTTTAAATTTGAAACAAGTAGTTAAATATTTAGAAATTTTTAATTTTGTTTTTGAATTATGAATATTTAAAAATAGGGTTTTATTTTTTATACGCCATTTTCAAAAGTTTTTCTTAAATTTTTTTGGATTCAAAATTATTGTTTCTTGTAAATATAAATTTAATCTACGGAAACATCGGATGACATCATCCAAGCTCGTTTGAGGGACCCACTGTGCCATTTAAGTCACTTTTTCCTGAATTGAGGGACCCAATGGACCATGCCTAATATGTATTTTCAACCAAGCACTATAAATACATTGCTTTTCATATAACCTGCTGAATTACATTCTAAGGAGGCATGCCCTATAGGAAATTCTTAAAGAGGCTACCGCAGCCCGTTAGGGAAGCTTCATCACATAGTTCACTATACAGTGGAACTTCACTTGAAATTGAGAAGTATGAATTTATTGTAAAATCGTAGGTAAATAACTCATTTACTCATTAAGCAAACTGCACTCTGAAATCCTCAGATTTTTTTATGACAGTTACAAATACTGTGTGTGTCTCAGTATTCAATAAAATTAGTTTTCATATCTTACTGTATGCATAACTGTTGACTGTGGCTATATTGTGTATATATATATTTTGAAGTAATGTTTAAAATATGTATGTACCATGAAATCCCTGTACCCGTCCTGTCATTATCCCTGTGCGACTATTTTCTAAAGTAGAAATAACATGCCTAATAAAATTAAGTAATACCAACAATACCTGACATATATCATTTTAAGATTACGGAATTGCTTAGTTCACATCAAATTTGTAGTTTGATTTTTGCAATTTGGCAATTACACATAATGCGGTTGCGGTAGGTAGGTAGAAATCTAATCGTAAGCAAGTTAAGCATTGTTGAAGCGCATACCGAGGTGCTGATATTGTTCTCACGTTTCCCCTTACAACAACACGGACGCTAAACACTTTTTTCTTCAAAATTGGCAAAAACTTCACTAAGTTTACACTTTAAAAGGCCTAGATTTAAAATGCTATTGTGACACAATAATTTAATTATTAATTTTAAAATAGAAAATGTGTCACTTATTGTTAAACATAATAATATTATTACTGGGATACTTTTGTAATCTAATTTCCATGTTTCAAATTAGTGACGGCTTATATTACTTTGCCCACAAGTGAAGAATGAATAATCCCAGTTAAATGTGTTGGGTCGCTGAGTGCTCCATTGTGCTTAAACACCGTCCATTAAGTACTCGTACGTAATAAACGTAAATTCTCGCTTAAAATGAACAGAGAAAGAGATAGTTATATTAATTTCAATTTATATTATTGATTCCTCAAAGGTTTCTGGAAACTTCAACTTATATACAACACCCCAGCTTGCAGTTCTCTATTGAATCTTTAATTAAATGACTAATAATGACATCACAAAGATACTTTTTTGACGAACATTTTGACGCATATGCCTGGTTGAAAAATAATCTTATCAAAATCAAAATCAAATCCTTTTTTGTGAATTTCTCCTCGTCCAATAGAAAGAAATGCAATTTTGAGAAAAATCGTCACTAAGAAACACTTTTAATACACATCGAACACAACAAATGCATCAGGCTCCTTTTATCGATGTAACTATTTTTTCATTTCATGTAATTAGGTGTTTGTGGTCATCGATGCTCTAGAACTCCATTTGAGTTACAAGGGGAAAATATCCTGGTGTCTTTGAATCAACGCCGTGAAAAGATTCTAATTTCCACTTCAGGTGAGAAGCACATGTTATAGCGGTAAGCTGTAGTTGTGTCTTGAAGATATAGCGTGCATCCGCTATAAGCTATAACTATTTGACTGTTATTACGTATATAATATACTGTCACTCCTAACCATCTAGACGATCTAGGGAGCCGTATCTTTGAGTTGGAAGCATGTTACAGAATTACGAGCTATGTTCCATTACTGTGCCCTGTCACGAAAGAAGTATTTTGCAAAATTAGTCGCTATTTCGTGGAGTGGAATAGCCTGTATTGCTTTGGTTTTTATTAAGCTTTAAACTAGAAAAGATTGATTAAATGATTAAAGTAGAAATTATACAATATTGCATCTATACATTATACGCTTCTAGATGGATGTTTGAAAGACTCTACTCCTTTGAAATATCCTTTCCCTACTGCTTCATTTTGGAAAGGACAAAATACAATTTAGCTCGACTACATTACGATGCTGTATAGCTGTGGCGAGTACCATTCCTGAGTCTGAATTCTGAGCAAGTCCTGCTGCCAGCCCCGAATCTCACAAGAGCATATTGTACATACAGATTTCTCTTTCCTACGAGGACTATACCCATTGTGAGGGCCTGTATACGACATACGAATGGAATAAAATTGAAGTGATTCTCTGATAAGCAAATGCTATGCAAAAGCTGAGCACGAAGCACGATAAAATATTAAACCTGGAAGGGGGAGTTATTTATGTGATACATCAGGGAAGGCTTTTCTCATTAACTAAATCGCTAATTACTCTACTATACACATACTTCTGTGTATGTATTCACAGAGTACTCATGAGACTTACGACTTGTGACTGCTTATTGCCATGATGGTGCACCATTCCAAAAGCTAATATTGCAGTCACATACAAGCACATTTTGACCGGACTGTATGTGGGAATAAATACTGGCATCGAAATCCAGCTCACAAATGCATAATAGTAATGTATGTAGGTAGGTAGGCAAGTACGTATCATTATATACTACACCATGCATTTTCGTACTAATTACACTACGTTGAATGTAGGATTCCCTTTTCATCATCATCATAGAATATATTTTGTGAGCAGGATTTGTATTATTCAAAAATAATTTTGGCAAATAAAGGTACCAGTTGTGGCTTTTAGAGCAATACAGCAGCATAGTCTTATTTTTACTCATATTTCCGCACTGAAAGCATCCCTATATCCTGTAGCTGTAGCTCACTTTCACTTCAGACTATAGACATTTTTACTAGGCTCATTTATATATATAGTAACCACCTTTAACTAGGTAGTACATACATATAAAGAAGAATGCTGAAAATGTTTATGATACGTTAGGCTGATTGTGAGTATGCTCAGCTATAGAAGCCTAGATATTTCTTGAGCATTACACATCCAGACAAGTTTGCAAAACTCGTACATAATAATATGTCAAGCTTGGTAAGAGGGAAAAGGTACTATGTAATAAGGATTTGTGATTGTAAATATATTTTAAGGCAAAGGCTCAAAAGCAGAACAAGTGAAGTGCGAAGGCTTTTATATTAGGTAGGTACCTATATACCTACAGATGATGTTGTTAGGGATCAGGCGATACTGCCGGAGGAGAGCTTTGTTTCAAAAACAATGATACAACGTTCATTTGCCATTGCCATAGCCCAATGAATTTTTTATATTTTCCCGAGAGTTTGTCTTTTAAAGATAACATGGTATCAAATATCATCCACGATGACTGTATAATAATACTATAAAATCGTTGTGTGCGATGAATATAGGCTTCCGAAGATGGACGGCAGTATACAATACATATGTATGGATGAATTATTATGCATCGTTCTATAGTCTAGCTTGCATGTCGAAGGAAATCTTGTGTGTGTCCAGGACAATTATTTGAAATGTGGTACGTCCACTTTTAATAAGTTAAAAAGGATGCATAACTATATACATCATACATAATTTCATTTTTTTGTATCATATACTATCAAGCACAAAAATATTATCGTTTGCAAAAATCATGGAACTATTATAATATGTTAGTACCAAATACAATTCTTTATTTTGTACTCTCACAACATCTCGCTGTATGGGAGCAACGCGCAATGACCAAAAGATTCACAAACTTGCAAGTACCTATATATATTATAATGTTATAATAATATGTAACATGTTGCATGCTTCACTCTTGTAAAAAGATTTTTAATGGGATCCTCAGTTATCGAATTTCACCATGAGCTTACTTAATTTATTTGACATGGTGAAGTTAAAAAAAAAGTCAGGGCACCATTTTGCATATCAGAGTTGGTATACAGCCGCATCTACAGATATCATCAAGCATGCTTGAAGCCGCTGCAATTTATTTGGTGCACACTACCTTGAGGGGATTTAAAACATTTTGGACCAGTGGTCCGCTCCGGCTTCCTGATACGTAGAACAAAATCCAAATTTCCAAGACAGAGGCGCGTAGGTATACATTATAGTGTACATACATGTAAACGTAAACCCGTTTCATTTTCGTTTCAAACCTCTTTAAAAATTAATCTTTTCGATTTCTTGTGTGTTTAAACACTTTTACGTAGGCTCTGAAATATATTGCTACATATACACAGGTGTAATTTAAGATATGCTAAAACAGAACGTAACTGAAACATATTGTATGGTACGTACTTACAAGGGAATGCTGGACTGGAGTGCATATCTCTTCCCAAGAGCATGGAACGCTAAATGAGTATTGATTTACATACTCCCCGCTTGTGGAAAGTCAAAATGTAGGCGAAGGGTTTCTTGTATGTAAGTACCATGCATGCATACATCTATGGAACGTATGTCCCTACTGCGACAACCTTACGAAGCAGTCCAAAAATGTAATTTAGATTACATACGGAAATCTCATACCAACATCAAAAAATAGAAGAACCTTTGCCACGTAGAGATTGTAATCGAAGATCCCGTCTCCGACTAAGGTTACTTTTGTATAGTAATAATACAGCATACTTTTTGTAGTTTTTTTATCCGATAGGGATCACACTCTCTGCTTTGCTTTTGGTGGCTGAAGCTGAAGCAAAAGTAACTCCAAAAAGCAAACAATTTAAAGCCGATGCTAGATTCTGCAGGTGCGTTTGCAGAAGTTTAAGAAGTTATGATGCACAATTTGGAGTGGAAAGTACGCCAAGCGCCCTCGGTTTTATTTACATGTGTTTCCTATTTTTTTTTACTTATCTTGAAAGTGCCCGAGTCGGAAAATGTATACATATAGGAATCAAAACCAACTCATGCCATACCTTTATTAATCCTAAACCTGAAAACTATGGATGCTGGACTTGAAATTCATTGTGCCCCAAAACAGTATGTAATTACTCCTTTTCACATCTTGACTTGCGTGTGGAAATGAAGGGTTGTAGTATAGTGTCAGAAGTACCATGTCACCATTACTATTTTGTTAAAAAACTGAAAATAGGATAAACAATCGCGGTGCCAATTATATAAATACGTGCCACTAAATCAAATGTGAACTATATATTAATATTTCTGCGGATGCAAATCAAGTATGCAATAGCAACGGTGCGCAGTTATTGTTTCTACTTTCGTGTAGACGTACAGTGCTGACAAGTAAACATTCTGACATGGTTCCTCAGGACTTTCAAAACGTTGGTGAAAATAATGATAGTATCTTCTGCGGCCTTCATAATCTCGGGTGAGTTTTGCTGTTTGTTCACAATTGCCCGCCAAAGTTGAAAAACGCAAATAAAAACGATTTTTCAATTTTTTTCGCCCTGTTAATTTCACAGCTTAAAATTTGAAATGTATAGGACCTTCAAACTACTTACTGCTGCAAATGTTATTACTTAACACTGAAATAAATTTGATTTGATTTGAAGCGAATTTGCTTTTTGCTTGAATTCGAATTGTTTTAAAATATTTAAAGGGCCTTATTTTTTAAGGCCCAACTAAGGCCCTGTGGCCGTATATTTTTAAACCGAATGTCTTCAAATTTTCAAATCCTTTGTAGGTAGATCCGAAAATACTAACTTTCCAATTTTATGAAAATCTAATGAAAACTGTGAAAGTTACAGGGAGGAAAGCAATTGAAAAAATCAATATTCTTGAAATTTGGCTTGCAATTGTGAGCAGACAGCGCAAAATCAACTCTAATTATTACGGTATTATCTGGTATTTGTTCTTTCTGAGGTCAGGTCAGAAGTAAAAGGCCATATTTTCGTCGTCAAAATTTCCGAGGAAGCATGTCAGGATGTTTACTTGTGAAGAAGATTGTAAATTTTCAGATGTAGTATCAAACGAAATATTTTTGTGGTTTAGTTAATGTTACAGAATCGGCTATTATAGAGTAATTAGAGTGAAGAGACCTTTGATCATATATAGGTTGTATCTCAAATGTATTTTATGTACATTGAAGTGACAAATTATAGTATTTAGGCGTAAAATTCACGATTGCTTAATTTTTTGAGAAACGCTACACGGACTATTGCGAGTAAAATTAGGGAACATACAAAAACTCAATTAATCAAATATTTTGTGTAGGGAATATATTATATGTATCAACATATTTCAGCGGTCTTACGCGTCATATTATTATAATGCAATACTAATAAAAATGACTAAATTTTGCCGATATACTATTATTAACTTTTCCATCTGCATGAATGATGGAAATTAGCTATTTATGGTTATCTGATTTGTTCTGAAAGTTATTTATGTGAGCAGGGCAGGAGCAAGTGTAGCTCATTTTTCATATGAAATGAAAATTAACAGGCACCAAAAACTGTTTTTAAAGCTGGAGAGAGAGAGAGGAAAGGTTTCGACGATACTATTATGTGTGGTATAAGTAATTAAGTTTCCAATATACAATTATAAGTACAGCGGACAGAACGTAAAATGCCCACAAAAATACTTATGTACATAATTCTAATACCTTTTTATTCATTATTAATAATAATTATTACCAGTCAAAAACGAACACCGGTGACGTACACTGAACACGACGTGGTTCGCATTTTGAGGGGGTTGTGCTATATGACATATAATGCTATTTTATTACTTACACTTACATTCGGAAAGCCGTAGAGTGGTCAAAAATTAAAAACCAATGATTCGACTTTTAATGTACTTATACTCAAGTAAACTTATAAGGGGCTAGTTTTATAAATGTATTTTAAGTCCAAGCGACTTTTGACCCATTTAAATTCCAGAAATTATCCACAATCTAATTTCAAAAGCAGCAAATCCAGCTTGGACTATAGGGCCTTCTCTGACATATTTTGCATAACTCCCCAGTGGTTTGACACATGCATTCTAGTGAGTGAATATAATAATAATTATTTACATTTACTGCAAAAAACAAACAACTCAGCAACAATAACTTTCCGCTAAATTTTACATTACACTATACATATTTATCACTTTTATATGTAATAGGCAAACAGGTGACAAGAAACTCAAAATTCGAATGATTAAGAAACCTATTCTTAACCAGAGAAAGGTACAAGCAAAGCGTTTTATCAACGTCAACTGTAATTACTTTCTAGCAAAGTAATAGCTAATTCTAGCTAATTATTAGCACTAACTGCTGAAGTGTGTAATGTAACCTAAAATAAAGAGCATTTATTTATAATCTAAACGCTTTAAAATAAAAATACCTTGGTGTGCTTTTTTTGTTTTTGTTATGTTGCTAGCATACTTATACGCCCCCCCCCCCCGAACACCCCAGAGTAAAATATAATTAATAATTACGCCGTATACAATACACCTTCCACTAAAGGATTCAACGAAGTTAATACAAGAGGAGAAAAGTTAAAATGAAGTTAATAGATAGACGTAAAAATAAAATTTATAAAAATAAAAAGTATTAATGTGTATAGGTAAGTTAGTACATAGTACATACATGTAAGCAAGCAGGTATGTAAAAGCTCCTAGTCCTATCCTAGATCTTTACAAACTGAAACTAAGTAAGTACCTCGAGCTAGAAGCTGACATCCTATCTCAATTTATTTTGAAGCTAAAGATTCAAAAGAAATTGAAGTTATTGTAGAATAAAAAAATATATCTACAGAATAATATTACTGGAATCTGATCGCGTCTGATCATACATCTGTACTACTATGACTGCCCTTTTAACATTAAAAATATTGTCTACGTCTACAGTCCACAGACAGACTGGTAAGTTACATCTTCTCTTCCATAATCTCCAGGATACACATGTGTCCAAAATAATACCTTATGTACACGGGTACATATTTACTTCCAAGCACTAATTTGTGAGCGTGCATGGCTCTGAGTTGTAATTCAGAGTTAGGAGGAGGGAAAAGGAGACACTTGGATGTTCCATCCGAGAATTCCTTTACGGAACTGTGAGGAATAAGGAGAGATTCACGGGTGGAGAAAAAAGCGGGATTTTCTCATCCGAAATTCGGAGTCAAACGGTTTACGATGGGCGGGACTCCAGAGCAATTTTGAGCTGATAAGAGTCGGGAGAACCACCCAAGCGCCATTACAGAATGTTCAGGGAGATCAATGGATGGCTTTACCGTATACATACATACATACATACGGGTGTACGTAAGTAAGTACATCGCATTCGCAGTCAGCAATGCATTCTATGTGAGCAGTACGCTAACTTCTAAAGGGTTCGTTGCCTAGAATCAAATAGACTGAGAAAGCGTGCATAAACTACGTAGCTCATCATCGGGTGGGGGGATAGGGGTTCAAGCTGCCTGTCCTTTCACATGGGCGTACATACCAAAAAAGGAAGAGGAGGAGTTCAAAATTCCCAATTTTTGTACTACGTAATTTATGTACGCTCAGATGGTCTTGGGTATATGTGTAAAATTACTACATTCTTTCCCATATAGTCATACCGCTACAGTCCGTGGAATGCAATGCTCCTTTAAGGCTAAAATCTACTGTCTACAAAAATTCTAAATGCCTTTTTCTCACATTTACTACATTTACTACATTTGACAATTCTGATTATGCTTGACACTTAAGTTTCATATTGCAAGTGTAAACATTTGAGTACCAAAACAAATCTTTTGATTTAAACAATTTTTTAAATTAAAAATTTTAATTCTAATCAGATTTTAGTGGATGCCCGTTAGAAAGAACTGAAGCATAGCGACAGGTGACTTCTGTTTGGTTCCATTTTGTTGATACAGACAGTATCTTGTATAGTATGGCTCCCAGCAGTCGTTCCTCGCCGACCCCTCAGAGTGCAGCCGTCGCCGTATTCTCTAGTTTTCCTTAAGCTTAAGCTCGGCAGTGTGTACATGGAACATCGTATTATTGTATACTGTACGGACTAGTAATCCTGTGTGTTCGTCAGAGATTTTAAAATAAGGTTTATTATATCAGTTAGTAACACCAAAGTGACCTAGGAATAATTATTTTACGGTATTTTGTGAGTTTTTTTTTTTGAAAATTTAGTTGTTGCCCATGTTCATGGAAGGTTAGCGCTTATTTAACTTTGAATTTGAGGAGAGCGCAGCCCAAAAAACACTTCCACATGGGATTTGTTTCTTAGTGTGAATTTCGAAACTATAAGTTGACGCGCATTCGCGTCCCGTCCATTGGTAAATCGAACATTTTTTCCATCCTAGGCTCCAAAATAAGCCTGGATTTCGGATTTTCGGACAAATTCCTTTTGAAGCTTTACGTGGGTCGTAGATCTTCCTGGCCCAGAAGAACAGTAAAAGGGAAGAAAACGTGACGGCGACCGCTTTTAGTCTTTTTGAAGCCTATACATACGTTATTTCAGAAATAAAATTGTTACTTTCTTAATTTACAATCTGCACATGGAACTTGTCATTGCATCGGTCGCCGAAATTTGAAATTTATATTCTTAAATTGTCTACAACAGTCCAAAATCTAGTAAAAATGTATTAGACCAAAAAACAAAAATTTCATTACAAGTACAATAAATTTATCTTAACGAAATACAAGATTTATACGAATTTTATCCTGCAAAGTTAAGTTTGAAGTTACATAAATTACAAAAGCAAATAATTGGTTTCTGATTTGTTTTAGTTATTTTACATTTTACATTGGAACAGTTTGAAAATATACAAATCGTACTTGCTGTACTACACCTTTTGTGGAAATTTTATTATTTTTCTCGTCGAAGCCTGTGAAAACACATGAATATTTATCAAATACATTAGTTATACGAAAAACAATTCACAAAAGTGCCACATCGTGTTGTATCGCGTAATTGCAATTGCATCTTATAAATCTCAGTCAGTCAACAAATAAATTCTTCGAAACACGTGTTTCACGCATCTTCATAATTCCTACTCTATCATCTATAAAATCATACCCAGCACAGGAACAGTCACTTTTAATACCGGAAAAAGGAAATGTGCTGGCCGATTCGGACTTCAAGTGAAACATATTTTGTGATAAACGTTTACTTTTTGATTATATAAAGCAAGTTTTAAGAATACCCAATTCACAATAAAATCGTGGTGAAATTCCTCAGAACTTTTCAAAATTGAAATCTTTGGTACCAAGATGCATCCTGTAGGTGCTCAAGTGGGTATGATGGCCCAGCCTTATGGGATGCAGTCAGTTGACCCGAGTCAAGGTGGACCGGGTACTCCTGACCAAGACGGCCGTAAACAAGACATAGGAGAAATTCTTCAACAGATCATGAACATAACCGACCAATCTTTGGACGAAGCTCAGGCCAGGTATGAATCGATGTGCTTGACTTTATTCTTGTGTTATTTTTTAATCTAAATCTTGATCTGGGCAAATCTTAAGCTTTCTAGAAGTAATATAGTTGAGATTGGTTAGAAGTAAGGTTTAACTTTTGTTCTTAAACGAGTTATATTTCATTTTTCATCAGCGGAAGGCATTGTGTGAAATCCAGACAGCTAAATGAAATGTAAATATCAATGTAGAAATGATCGTTGGAGTTTCACAACTTGCAGGTATTGATATCAATAATTAAAATTTTTCAGAAAACATACCCTCAATTGCCACAGAATGAAGCCGGCTTTATTTAGCGTCCTATGCGAAATCAAGGAAAAGACAGGTACGAAAATACTAAACTATTCTTAAAATGCATAGCAAAAATGTAGATGTGTTTGCCAATGCACAATTTCAGGGGCATGTCAAAATAAATATCTCCAAGTAGTTCAACATGAACGCGTAATTTTTTACGCTCAGACTTATAGTGGATAATAAATACCTGTCATTCGTATAATTAAACATTTAGGCAGTTACTGGTGGCATCATAGTCATTCACCTCATATGTGCTTCCTTGTTAGTATAATTATTTCAATTCATCTTGTAAGTATACTCATTTATGTTTTTAGTATAAATGTATGTTAGTAAAATTATAAATGCCATATTTTTTTATATTTCACAATGACATGGCATCCGCCTTTGCCTTAATAAAACTCAAACCTAATAAATATAATTTATGACTAACCTACATATTTTATCAAACCATGAATACTGTTTTCGCGGCAAACTAATTTTTATTTAGTACTTACTTGTGGTAATTAAAAGAAAATATTTTAAATCTCATTGAATACATTATTGGTTCAAAATGTAGTAAATGTTCTCTGAAATAAAAACCTAAGTTTACTTGTGACTATCAACAATGTGAACTCTTTTAAGTAACGAAAACAATATATAGCATATCAATTGAGCTCCTTGAAAATGTGTGGGCATGTAAATAGACATGATGTGTTTCCCCTTACAAGTCCCCTTTTCCCAGTTAATCTAGTGTAGTCGTAGTCATACTTCAGGAAAGTCGTTGGCATTTGATGAGTTGAAAAATGGAAAGATTTATTTTTAGGCTGACGAAAAAAGATTGTAGGCCCTCCTTTAACAACATTTGTTGGGTGGGTAGAATGATAGAATCAAGTACAACCCAAGGTATTTCTATATTCTGTGCTTTAACAAACTCTAGTATAGCTTCATCTGTCTCCTGTGCGGTTTAAGCTCGGCCAACCAAAGGATTATTGCTGAAGCTTTAAGAGCTAATGGCATTTATACATAGTGTTATGCACTTAATTATCTAATTAATATTTGGGATTTGCCATACATTCGTATTTTATGACTCTAGTTTTTTTAAAACATAATAATATGTAGAATGCTATATGAATTGTTTGGCGTAATTTACTATATTATGATGATGATATCGTATATTAGTATTTAGATTTAGATCAACACTTTGGTGTCATTAGTCTTCGTTGAGTTTGAAAACTGCAGGACAGTTTACAACTGTCAATCGGCTTTACGCAAACTGTATGTGTTACATTATCGGCACTCAATTTTCTGATGATGGATTCAAATCATACTTCTTCTTATTAACACACTATTAATTTTTACTAGAAAGGCAAGCAAAATTAATTTTTGTAGTCGTTAAACTGTTCTTATTTATTGCACTTTAGTTGTCGATATACTAACCTCCAAATTCCAGATATTTTGACATTACTGCAAAATATACTTTGTATGGGCTGAGGCTAAATCGACAAAACGAAAGAAATAGTATTACCAATTACCACTATTACCACAAAAGAACTAAACACTCAATACTAGACTAACTAAACTGCACTTATATGTAATCTGAAAATTATACGTGTCGAGTGTGCGAACGGCCGAATGCGGTGGATAATTATTTGCATCACCCATTTTTACCGCCTTACCGCCTTGTAGGTGTTAAGTTGCAAACCGAGTTCAATTTATTGAGCGTTGAAAATTTGTAATTACTATAATTTTTAATGAAATAATTCACGTACTCTTGGGTTTGATAGCTCACGAAGTAACAAGTGCTATGAATTCAAAGTTAAAAATAGTTGAGTGCACTGTGAAGAATGAAAAACTCAGTTTAATGTGTAATAAGTATACTGAAATCAATGTTTTGAGAAGGTAGATGTTTTAAATGTAGATGTAGGAAAAGACTATCGTAACCTTAACTTAGTACCTGTCTGAATAATATATACACGGGCATGGCTACTATGTACAGAATGGAGAATACGTACGGTCGAAAATAAAATAATAAAATGTATGGAAACGTGCGTTCAAAAGTAATACATATTATGCGCTGAATGCAGTTAGTTGAAGGAATAGTGAGAAGTAAGACAGATCGAGGAACATCAAAGCATGAAGACAAGCTCCATTAGAGAAAGCCTGAGCCGAATTTATCATTTTCTAATCTTGTGATTTTCTGTATACAGTATTCTTGTGTAGATAGGTACTTCATTCCAACTTCTCTTCTCTACCTTTTGTCCTTCGCTTTTTTTCATGGATGATGCCGCTTGAAAATTCAGCTCGTTTTCTACATCGTCTTGTCGACTACAATACACCCGAATGACTTTGTTTTCATTTGCCTTTACCCGATTCATGAATGTTGATGTGGAAAATCATGGAGTTATATCGAGTTCTCTTTAGGTCTTACCCACTGAATATTTATGACCCATACCTTCTTACTTCTTTCTTACAGCCACATACTTTCTATTTAGGTTCCTCTCCGATTTTATTGTAATCCGTAAGCTTGGTTCATGCTCAAATGTGTAGTTTATCAGCTACGTCAGGATAAGTTTGAGCGATTACTGATTTTAATGCGGAGTAACATTTAATTTGAAAGTAGTGCACTGATTTAAAGGATAATTCAAGTTTTTCTCAAGTAATTTCTAATCATGTAGTGTACAGTTTTACGGAAATCTTAGCATCTTCATATTATTCAAGCAGTAATTATAAATAGTTTGCTTCAGTTACTAATTTATGGGGCGCTTTGATTTAGATTACATCCAGTTACTAATTTTGGATGTCAATTATTCAACTTGCTAACGTGAGATAATATTTGTGTGGTTTTAATGACTATAAAAAGGAAAAATCGCTACCGTGTTGCTTCCAGGGCTCTTTTACTTTATGTAAACAGTAACTGTATGAACACTGGTTTGTAAGAAAAATTACTTTTCATGGATAGACAATAATTTTACTATGCAGGTACTTAAGTACCATAATATATCTTTGTGTACGTAACCCAGTGATACAAAGATTTGATGAAAATATCTAGGATCTACCCTCCCCGACCCCCCGCTGCTCATTGAATTATAAATTTCTTCCTTACAGATGGTAGTAGAATTGATATCAAGCTACGGTAATTGAAATCACGAAAAAATGCCCTATGTTGTAATATTACTGTATTTCTAATACTAATTACATTTCAGCTTGTATTAACAATTTATCCTCTTTCCGTATTATGATTGAGCTGGAAAACAGTGTCACTGTCTTACAATGTTTGTATAATTCAATCAATATGATTGTATTATTATTATTATTATTGATTTATTTACGACAGGCCGTAGCCCAAATGAGAGTTACAGACACAAGACAAATACATAAGCTGCTTTTACAAGCTCTACATTAGTAACTATTATTATTTTATATCAAATGTCGTGAGCACCACAAACTTTTGGTGTGATCTTTATAATAGAATGATAATTATCAAGAAATGGTATTAATCCAAGGACTGCAGATTTTTCCATTCCATCTGCAGCTTGGAATCAACATGATAGCTTGAGTTATAGATGCTTTTCAAAATTTGGTATGTATTGTATACCAGATGAATATTGCTCCATACTCCATACAATAATAAAATACATCACAGATGAGCTGGTAATACATAGCTGGACGCACACCTTGTGTTAGCGTCATTATGGACTTATTATAATTACAAGTCTGCTTTAAATCGGGTCGAAAATTACATAGCGAGATTAGTAAAGTGTATGTAGCAACATATAGATAGGCACATGTATGGTAATAATTGTGGCTTGTTCATATCTACCTCCTGTCTACACTGCATGCGTTATGCACTTATTAAATACTACGCAAATGCATTAAGGGAGTGATGGCAAATTGTTTCAGGCTATGAAAGGAGGGACTGAAGGCATATTATAGAAATATCTTATCCCAAATTTTATCATTGTTCCCACTAATCCCACTTAAAAATCCTTTAAGAGTGTCAGATAAAGACCAGTCGCGGGACAATATCTACACTAATCGCTTATCGTTTTCATTCATTCAGGTAATTTACCTTGTCTGTCTTAGTCTACTCTTTTCCTCACGAATTACTTTACAAATGCAAAGAGTTTAATCCGTCAGTTAAGTATGTTCTCGCTTGTAATACGTTCATTATTATGCTTCATAAAGAGCTTCATTGAGTCAGATACGTGAAACTGGAGTACATTTCCGCATAATATTATGTTACAGTTTCCCTCTCCATTTTACCTCAAAACTTCAAAGAATTAAGTTCTTTTAGAAATTATCATGCATTTTCGTATTTGAAGCTAGTTATTATGAAATCTAACTGAAATTAGTCCAGCTTTTTCATTTATTTTACGGTTTTCTTTTTCATATAATTTGTTGTGGTATTAATTATTACTATGTATGTATTAATTTCTGTCATCTGTGTTTTTGTTACTAGGAAATTTCTCTTCACGCTGAAGTGAGCTACTAGTTCTCATATAATAAATTTATTAAATGTATTATGGTGCGTAGAGGGATGTAAGTTAGACATTAATTATTTGTTTACTGTACATTTGACTTTACTTCATTGGTATGCATATGATTTCTGTTCGTTTCATGTGGTTGTACTCGGATATTTAGTAGACTGTGACTGTGGTTGAATGCTTGAGAAAAAATATGTTGAGATGGGGTGAAATGTAAAATGGGATTGAATGAAGCGGGATGAGAGGTTTAGATGAGAATTGAATGCGAATGTGTAATGATATGTTTTCCTGTTCGTTTTAGATTTTAGAACAATCGAGCAAGAGTTGGGGTTTTGGAGCTTACGGTTTAGATGGTTGTGTGAGAGTGAGGGAGAGAGAGAAGAAAGAGTATAGCTTGAGCTAGGGCGTAAACTTTTCGGGTGGGAAACTCCACCCGGGTGTTTGGGAGACCGGCCTTTCCGGGACGTGGGAAATTTATGTTGAGTTGAAGAAAATTTATGGGTATTACTTTGGCTCTGTGTTCTCGTTTCTATACTTTACTTTCCAAAACGTACTTTGCTCGTCGAACTCTCCATTCCTATCACATGGAGAAGCATTGCTTGGTGGAGGGAAACGTGAGGTACTGACTCCTATCTACGGAAAATAACGGGAAGGAGAGAAGTAATACAATGCATCTGAGAACTTGACTACACAAGCCTCGGTATTTCGCCTCCGCTTTTGCTTCCTTCTCACTAACGGAGCTGATTCAAGCTTAATTCACGTTTTCTCATTAGGGTGTTTTATTATCCCTGCCTCGGCGAAGAACACCACGCTCGGCGTTACATTTTATGCCACTCAAATTATGGGTCCAATCTGTTTCGCAACCCTTAAAGTTTTTTCCTGTTCCGTCGGTGTTTTGCTAACGGCTTTAATGTGAATATTGAAATTATTATTGTTACTTACATCTATCTAGTGGGTACTTACGCTAACTTTAAAACTAACAGTTTTTTAACAATTACTGCGTGTAACGGCTGAGTATCTTTAGTTTAATGGAATTAGAATCTAGTGTATTCTCACTGTCCCTTTTAAGTAATTGGAGATTAAACTAATTATATTGCGATTTTCTGCAATATAATAATAATTTATTCTATAATTTTATTGTTACTTACAATTAGTATTGATTTCAAGTTTCTGCCCAGCTTACATTGCATTGTGATTATATTTGGAGTTAATGCATACATAGACAATTAATGATAGAAGACATTGTTGTAATATTCTTTCATTCACCCTGCCTGCCCTGTGCTATCGACTACACTCGTATGCTCCCTTGAGTAGAGAAGAGAGAGATAAAAGCAATAAAGCGTGATGCCAGTACGCTAATGTTTTGCGTCAGAATGTTGTTTAAATCCTGTATATGGAATTCAACGGTAGCTCATTCCATGCACAGAATTCTGAAGTCATTATGGACAGAGCTTAATGGTTAGGTGGAAGGACGTAGTAGAGTATGTATACTGGCAACAGCATACTGTGTGTATATTAGTAATGTCGCACTGCCTAGCTGTGCTGAGGAAGGTTGGGTTCGGTGGAATATCGGTATTCCATCGCCCATCCATCGAAGGAATCGTCTAATGTTAATCTAATGTTCATCAGATTCCCCCTTTGTACTCGAGGAAGGAGTAGATCTATGCTTCTGCTTAACTAATGAGCTAACTTTACTCACTTTTCATCATTGCACGTATATGTATAACCATCGTTTAGTTACATTGTAATATAATTTAGTTTGCGTTTAGTTTAGCTGCATATATATTTTATAAGCAGCCGTATATATAGTTGGACGAAGAGAATAATAATAAGTATATAATATTATGTGCTATGTTTCAAACATCCATGTATTTTGCAAGTTTTCGAATGCTATGTGCTTCACGTCACATGTAATGTGAACATACAATAGATAAGGCACAGTTACGTGTGGGGTACATGTAAGACATATATAGTAAAATAAGAATCTTAGATAGAAAGGATAACCTCAAATTGTAGCTGTGGCTTTTTGTATAATGATCCTGTGAGATCTACATACATATATCCCACCGTATTTATGCGTGTTTTTTATATCATAAGTCTTGCGGCTCTATCTCTGCGACATGTGGAACAAAATCGTTTGACTTGAACTTAAACTAGCAAAAGTTTCTCTTCGCCATATTTTGAATTTGGTAAAATGGTGCATTTAAACCAAAATTACTTCACCCCAAAATGACAGAATCATGGAGAAACAAGTTTGTAACGTTAAGTTTGAAATTGTGATAGTAATTAAGATTTTTGCGTCTTGATGACGATTTAGCTCTATATAAGGTTCTTCTTCCTTTGATGGCACCAACATTACTATTCGTTTTGATGAGGCCATTTCAGAAGTAATTTTAGACCTATGTAATTAGTTTCTAGAAGAACAGTTACAGAATATTTTTAATTTAGGGTGAAATGTGTAATAAATGTTTTACGACAGACCTATAGTAAACGTTAGTATAATTATATATCTCTGTATTTTGCACGCTACGTATGTAGGAATGAGTATAAGTTCATTTCAGCTCATCATGCTTTGCGTTTAAGACGTATGAATGCTGCGCCCTCTGATACTCTTGCTAATCTCTTGCAGTAGTAGGATGTTGTGAGTTGTGAGCCATGGCAAGTGCAAAATAGTTTGAGTGGTTTTAATATCATCAAAGGTGAATATATTATGTGCTTTGCATACAGTCTTTATTAAATTCTGTTGTTAAAAAACGTCTATTGAAGTTATGACACCAACAAGATTCTATCAGTTTTCTGCTACCAGATTCGTTCTGCATAATAGCTTTGTTTAACCTGTGAGATAGGCAGGCACTCTTCTAGGGTGTTCTTTTCTGGAGGGGATTGGTCTATATCTGCGCTGCGATTCAAAATATTTAATTTTTTTCCCCACCAGAATGTGTCTTTACTGTGTGATCGATTAAAACTTCATTCCTAAATTTTGGTAGGGATCCCAGCTGAATTCCTTGGGGAATCGGTACTGAATACCTTAGGAGAGCATATCGTGGACGACTTTTAGGTCAGCATTTTTCCGATACCGATGTCGACTTGGAACAATTATGTCTGATGTAATGTAAAACCGGGGACGGAACGGGGTAAATTAAACATCATGAAACAGAGTATGTTGGACATTCAAAACAGGAGAAGTAAGAGACAACGTCTACTCTGTGAAGAGAGAGAGAGGTTGTGTATATCGTGTTCATGGTAGATTCAAGTGGAGGTTGAGTTTGTGTTCAAGGAAAACATGGCATTGTGATCTGTGAGATGTCCGTTGAGGAGGACCAATTTCCCATTTGATCTCAAAGTGATAGGACAAAATAGCCTTACTGATGGGGGAAGCCATTTAATTAAATGGACTGTCTGCCCGGATTATTACTCCGTATTTACAGTCAACTCGACTGAATTCCTCATTGAGATGCCTTTTATTGCTGACGATTAGTGGAGTTGGATTCAAATGTAATTGAAGAGCATTTGAAGATTATGGTGTGGCGTCTTCTGTGTTCTCTTGTCTACAGTTGTAGAAGGGAAGGTTGCGTAAAAAGCTCATTGAGTCTATAATTTTCCCATGTTTTTCGAAACTAAACTTGACTTGGCCGAGCCTTGGAAATGAATCAATTGCTCTCATCACTTTCAATTACATGAGACTGTATTGAAATACTGAGAACGATTGAAATGTTGACTTAACGTCGTGTACAAATACCGGAATGGTTCCATTAAATGCTCTGCTTTGTATTTAATTCAAAGGGAGAAGATAATAAAAGTGTAAAACCAGCTGAAAGCATGCCACCACGCGTTTACACAATTAGGTAGTTAGATAATCTCGTGATGAATGAAAACAATAAGAGAATGAGCTGAGCATGCTTGCGTGCCATTTAAAGGACGGTGTATTTTCAGTCATTTTCATAGGTAAATTTCCTGATTTGCAACTTGAACAAATGAAAAACTTAATACTTAATGGAAGGAAGAGCAAGAGATCCGTCTATTGTTCTGTCAGTGGGAAATGTCAGTGCTTTAGGTTGGATTTTTAATGTCTGTCCTGCTCTGATATGTTTGTTTGAATCAAATTTCTAAATAAAACGCACGAAACGGAAAAAAATTGCTCATGCAAGACAGAGCTACACACATGAGCATCCGCAAGCATGGTTTCCTTGTCACACGATCTCGTCCGTGTACAACTATTTTCAAAATTTGCTAGAATACAGGCACCTTTTGATCTACATCATGCTGGATTATTCTACAGATACTACTATTTGTGTAGTTTCAGAACAATACTTATTCTCAGCGTGGGCGAACATTTGGATTTTTTGTTTTCCCTCCGTCAGAAACTAGGAATTTTATTGAATTATATTTTATTTCATCACAAAGGTATTGAAGAAGTACATCTAATTTGATGGGATCACACAAGCTACTAGCATGTTCCGGTTAATTATTGTAGCATTTTATTTACTTTCAGTTGTATCCAATATTTTGGGAATTAGTTATACTTAAAAATTACGCTTGGAATTTGAATGATTTTAACTTAATTTGTAATATCTATAATATCGACTTACTAAAAATAACTAACAAACCTCACAAAATTATTTTTTAAACACATGTATTATATCAAATTTAAATATTCAAAAATTTCCACCGAAAAACGATCGCCGTTTTGAGTAGAATAAATATGACAGACAAAACCTTTGTGAAATTATATCAAGGAGAAGAATCCATGGAATCGAATGCCATTGAAATGGTGTACTATTCATCCTTTCCTACAAATAGCTTGCTAACTAATGCTTGTTTTCTTAAATTGTAACGGTAACGGACGAAATCAAACAAAAAATTTCCCTAACGCGAGCCTTAAATTTGGGAAGTTAATACATAGAAATTAGATATATGCATCCTGCGCACGAATTGAGTTTTTCAAAATGTGTATTAAAATGAGTGCTAAATCTGGACACTTTTGATGTTAAAGGCTAGTTAGTACATATTTATTTTGTGGGAGAGAAAATACTATGATGAATTCAGAATTCTGCAACAGGTTTAGAGACTGACTGACTGGTTGACATTAAGCAAACTCTTTGACTGTACGAGTGACAGGGTGAGGGATCCATCCAAAATCCAAAGGAGTTCTCGTGTGGACGGCATACGACTTTGGAGAGTAATGGAGAGTGTCTAGAACGCAGAGCAACGGCATGTATTCGTAGGCACAGTAGGTGTAGAACTGTGGAGGTACCTACTACACAGGCATGCAGCCAAAGTAAATATCTTCTTCCTTCTTTTATTTCCTTGATGCTATGGTTTATTTTACCCCATTTAGATGGTTAGATGTAAAACTTTTTAAAACATGAAAGACCCAAAGAAAGAGGACGAACGCTGAAGGATAAGATAAATGTGTGTTTCTTTTTAGTACACCAAAAGTTAAGTGGAGAGAGGTTATTACGATCCGTCTCAAGTTTTTATTGTTTACGCCGTGCGTTTGTTATGTTTTCTTGACAAGATTAAATTCTTGAAGCGTCAGTATTAAGTTTGTGAATTATTATGATGGAACATTGGAATCGATTATGATGGAGGAAAGAGCTTGATATTATTTGTAGACACTCTGCATGTTGTTTGAACCACGTCATGTACTGATGATGTAGTTACTTGTACTCAAGACTCAAGGTATAACTGTTTAGTAAAGTTACCTATCAGCTGTAGTTTCCCTGTGTCCAGTGGTAAAAAGGCACGAGAAGCTATACGAGAGCAGAGGTAGGACTTCCCTGCCAAGCTTGTAAAGGTTGGTTTGGTTAGTCTAGCCGACCTAATTAAAATTCATTGAAAAACTTGTTTTTAAGAAATAACGAGTGTCAAATGGCCCTGCCTTATCTTTTATGTTTGGTTCTGTTGCGTTATGTTATCGTTGCTCCTCTTTATGTCGAACATGGATTTTACTCCTTGCCCTCCGTACCAAGTACTCTAGTGAATTGAAATCATCGTCACCTTTTATAGGCCTACCCTGTAACTATCTTTTCTTAGCTTACGCACATACTTAAGTGTATTTCTATCCCTATATACAGCATAATTTTGGATCCTTCTTCTACGAATAAAGACACCACGCATTACGAAATTCTATTTAACTATTACGGACATTAAAATTGTCTAATATTCTGATCTATCCTCAAATTAAAAATGGACCTTCAGTGTGGAGTAACGATTTAAGGAAAAAATATCTTAACAATTTAAAAGCTGCTAGCTGTCAAAATCTATTTGTACCATGCATTTACGAAGCAAGCGTACTGCAAAAAACACGTCGTATTTCTTTTCTTCCTTTACCAGAGCTACCTCCTTTTTCCAGTAACTAGAAGGAGTGGAGGGAATAAGAGGTTGTGAATGAAAACAAAAAATTATTCATTTCCAATGTGTCAGTCATTCGTCGGATTTTCCGCTTTCGTCTACTTACCCAAGCAACAAACTTATACTCCTCTCTTGAGAATTTAGTTGTGTTTAAAATAAAATCAGCTTATAACATTCCATGTTTTCTTAACTTATCAAGCAATGTACTAATTCTGCATGTTTTTATTTTCTGAACGCTTTAGTTTTGGTTTTAGCAAACATTTGAATGTTGTACAAGTTAATACCTACTAATGAAAGTTTTTAAATTAACGGAGTCAAATGCGAATCACAGTACTACAACGCATACAGGACAAGGGCAGTATTTTTAGCATCCTAATTTGATTTTATACAATTATTACATGTATAAAAATACAAGTTAAGACAGGGAACAAAAGTCGTTGCAACTTTGTAGGTTTCGATTTTTATGTCATAAGCATTAAATGCGCAGTCCTCTCATGACGAATTTATTGAGTGGCTGTGAGGGAGCTTTTTAGGAAACCAATAGAATATTTGTGTGCAGTTGATCTGAGAATAATAATGACGGAAATGGTGTGAGGAGAAGCAGGTATAGGATATGAAAAAAGTCAAGAAAGCACAAGGGACTTGAGATGGAGTCGAGAATGAGTTGAAGATTTTTGCAGGCTGTAAAGTTAATTGGTTTGAAATCAGCTTCGGAGAGAATTACTCCAGAGAGAGAGAGACGGAGACAGAGTGAGAGACTCCAAGTGGGTTTTTTGCACAAAATTTAAGCGGGTGAAACTCAGCGGCGTGTGAAATAGAGTCTTGTATTAAGAACCTCTCTTTTATAATGTGATATGCCATCCCACTAAGCCTCTAATAGAATAACTGGAATTACATACGCCAGAGTGATCCTTATGTGTGTGTGTGTGTGTGTGTGTGTGTTGGTGTGTCTGCGTCTGCATGTTTATCTGGAAAAGAAACGCTGGAATTGTTCTCTACACTCTCCATTATTCCACACTGGAGGTAGTTGAGATTGGTAGTTACGTTCTTCTTGAGACAGAAAGCAAAACTCGTACTGCTGGGCCTGGGTTTACAGACACACAGTAGCAGAGAGCTACTGTGCTGGAGTTAATGAAAATTTTCGTTTTATTAACATTGGAGAGTATAAGAAGCGTTGGAGAACTATGCCTCCGTCTCCACATTTGTGTTAAACTGTTCAAGCTTAAGTGATGAGAATAGCTCCATTTCCATTACTCAAAGTGTTGGATTTTACGATTCAAAGTCAGGTAAATGTACTTAATAGTCTTTTTATGTACCTACCTGCTGCTTTTGTTGTTACGATTTGATTATGGAAATTTTACAGACCAATAGAGTTTATGATTACGGTTATATTTTATCGTATCATCTGTTTTAAGCCCAAGCTTTTCTTCAAGAATAAGAAGAAGAAGAGAAAAAAAATATTCTTCTAATGTATCTGTTCATATCGAACAAATGAAAATTCTACATAAAACTAAAGTTGGAAGACATTTTCTCCTCTCTGAGTTGGCAACGGTGTCTTTTGATGTCCTTTTTTGGGCGGAAAGTAATAATGGCCGTGATGTGGTGGTAGTAGTAATAGTTGTACATATCAGGGAGAGCTGTGAGAGTCGTCTTTTCCACATCGGTCTTTCGTCCAAGTCGTCTTTTAAGGAGGAAGGCCGCTTTAACTTCTCGCCAGCTCTCGTCTACGCTACTGCCAGTCAACGACGGCTACTCTCCTATACACTATTGCTGACGACTCTTTCTTGGTCGGAAGTATAGAGGTTGAGGTTCAGTTGGGATTTTCCTAGGAAAACTAAAGAGAAACTGACTTCAGCCAAAATGTGTAGATATATATATATAGCTATAGCTCTTCCTAAGGATGTATATAATGTAGAGTCTCGAGACCAAGACGGAATGAAGGGAAGAAAAGGAAAAGCGAGTGAAGGGAAGGGAAGGAAAGCCTCTGGCATATAAATCAAACTTTTAATCTCGGCTGGAAATGCCTAGCTAAGCTACTCACAAGCACACAAACGAGAAAGACCAAGAAAGACGGAGGGATACGTCTCATAATGGCAAAGAACAGAACGCCGAACCCACGATCTCAGACTCTACAGACTACACAGACACAGACTCCGTCCACATTTATAAGTAAAGTCAAGAAAGGAACGAGAAGATTCTGAAAAAGATATTCTCTCACACTGACTCACGATCCTCTTCTCGTAAAGAATAGAAAACGCAACTGGATTCTATGTGCTTCATCTTTCCAGTTTCCCATTATGTGTGTGCTCACATACTATCAGAGTTTCATTTCAGAGTTTCATTTCAGAGTCTGTTGTAGTCGGGACGGACGAGAGAAAAAAAAATGTTCCTATTTTACTTTAGTTATTATCTCGGGTTTTGTCTGGTACTGTAGGATAAAAAAAGCATTGTTGAGCAGCACTCGGAGATATGAGACTATTCCAGTCCCTCCGTTATATCTATACAAATGTGCGGATACATACATTAGGATTATTCGTCTAGAAAAAAGAAAATGAAAATATTATTTTAAAAGAAATAAGTAAAAATAGTGATTGCTGTCATGTATATGCAGCCATGGTTTAGGATTCTCTATTAAACTACTTAGGAATTAAGCTTAATGAAGTTTATTAGAGTCGTAAAATCCTTTCTCTAAAGCTGAGTGTCCATTAACTTGGACTCAGAAAATTAAGAGCAGTATTGATGAAATTCCATGAGAAACTATAGGGGAACGTCAAAAGTGAACACATCCTTCTTGATTGCTTCTTTCTTGGAGGGATTCGAATTCGAAGTCATCCCAGTTTTCTGGAACGAGTGATCAGAAAAGGAAAAAGGAAAGGAACTTTCAAGCTAATGCACACAGAGACAAAGTAAGGAAAGTAACAGTGAGCAGTCTGCTAACTACATATATATAAATATAGTGTGTGTATGTAATTATATGAAAAAAGACGAAAGGCAGGCGATGGAGGAATCTTATAATATGAGTAGAGAATGTTTTATAGTGGTCATAGAAGTATTACGAGAAGTGTGGAATAGGGATGGAGTGTGCATAGTATTAATGGGAATGGGCTTTAGAAGAGACGAAGAGAGTCGAATAGATGGACAGAGATGAGCTGAGCGCAGCAAGAATTTCCAGGAGGACATTTACCTGCCACAGTTTTTTTTTCTCGGACTTGTCAGAGAGGCTTTTCATCCAAAACTCTCTGCTCGACTAGTGTGGATTCCTGTGGTGATCTTTGCGGTCCAGCAGTTCTTTTCCTCTCTCCCTTTATCCAACCATATTCCGTTTTTCATTTCGGCATTCCCATACATTTATTACATTTCCCTCATGTAAGATTCCACGATATATATAGGTTTTTCGTTTGCCTCAACAATTGATTCTCCGAAATACATGCAATATTGGCAATTCGCTGTGGTTTGTCCGTCGTGACTGAAGTTTCATCCTTTACTATACACTCCCGGTGTCAAAGATGCAATGTTTTTATCAATTTATTTTAGTAGTTGAAATGTTCAATGACGTCTAAAAATTGCATTTTATTGTTGGAAGTACTTTCTAAAAAAAGTATCAAAGAATTTGCTGATCAATAAAAACTTAAACTCTTAATTATTTACTTATTTAGTCATTTATTTATTAGTATCTCATTTAAAACAAGTATAATATTATATAGGTACCTACCTAGGTTTTGTGAAACTTTAGGTAATAATATTTAAAATATTGTTTTCGGAATATCACTGCTTACCATGTAACCAATTAATATTTTGTTCAAGGCATTCAGCTGTCAAGCTGTATTATAGATTGAATCTTTTTAAGCGATAAAAAAGCTGACATCATTCTCTTTCTACATATTTAGATGTTGATAGTCATCGAAGAAAGAAAAAAAAATAGGGAAAAAAGACAGCCTGAGTCATTGCTGGATATTCCTTTCTACGTATGTATTATGTGTAATACTGTTGTACGTTTTCGTAAGAATATTATTATTGGAGAAAACGTGCTTATTCAACGTTAGCCATCCATTTAAGTACTTGTATGTAATGATACGTAAAATTAGTATATCTGCATGAGGAAAATAAGTTGGAATAGCTTCACGGTTTCGTGTTTAGCGCAGCTTATATTACATGGTTTCAAGAACTTAGTTGGTTGTAAAAGATTGAAATGGATGATTTGGCATGGCTTAATGATGAGATCAAGGTGCGTCGCACGCGTGTCTAATGGCAAATTGCACCTGTTCAATTTACTCGATTGGAAGGAAGTCTATTGCGTGTGTGTATACTTGCTCAACGTCTCACTCTTTCTCCGTTTTTTCCTAATTGCTAATCACACAAAAACAGTACTCCTGCACAGAAGCTATAGTTTTAATCAGAGTTGTTATTTGCTCACAATTTTGATTTCATATTCTACGCACAAGTGTTGGGGCTGGTGATATAACTGAAGTAGGTATGAGAGTTAAGTAAGGATTATGTGAACACTTGGCCCTTCCTTTGTTTTTAAAGTTTTGAATATAGTAGAGTTATGATTTGTTGACAAGCTACTTCAGGCGGACATAAAAATTGAAATTTATGACTAGGGACAAATCGGTACAAATCATTTTCTTGTCAATTGCAAGTGTATTTACCATGATACTATTATGAGTAATGTATTGCAAAATTCTTGTGTCGAAGTACCTGTAGGAAGGGGCTAGTACTTCATATTTTTCATGGATAAATTTATTTTGACCTCAGCATACGATGCTCGATGGGTGTAAATGCAGGATTTTCCTTAGTACAGTTCTTACAAAGGCACTCAATATTTTAGATTTTACTTGTCTAGGCCCAGGCAAATTATACATTAGTAACTAATACATAATTTAAACGGATATTTTCCAACTGTCTTCCTGTTGCCATTTATTTTGTACTTAATTGTGTTACTGAAATGAAATAAGTTTCAACATGCTTTTAATCATGTGGTACGAGCTGAACAATAGGTTTAAAAGTTTGGGTCTTATTTTAATGTATGGTACATATTCAAAGATATTTTAGCTGTTTTAGCAGGTTGATTACTGGGGCTTTACGGTACACGTCAAAAATCGTATAGTTCCTTGACATTACATACAATGTATGCATGCGCTACCTTTGTCTCTTCACGCCTAGCCTGTTAGACAGTTAAAAGATGAACAGCCTTCTACTTTTGTTGTCGTTAGTATGGCTATGGCTGGCCATGATTGGATGGGCTATTGGCTTCATACTCTTTTTTTAGTGTATACTCAACTTGCTATGGGATTGGAGTATTGGAGGTACCAAAGTTGAAATTGTTCGTGTCGTATGCCTATGATGCTTATGTATTGCTTTCAAGCTTAGTATGCATTTTCAAATCTTATATTATTATGCAGGTATTAGGTACCTACCTATGTTTGAGCTCTCTTAAGATTTCTTTGAATATTCCGACAGAAAGAGTCGACGAGTCAACAAAAAATAATTGTGAAGATGGAATAATGCAAATGAGATTCTCGTCTGTTAAATTCATTTTGGTCTGACTTGAGCGTGATGGGATCGTACTCATGCCATGTGCTTGGCTCTGTATTTTGTTAGTTAGTTATATTATACTGAGAATCCTACACCGTGTAGTGCAGTATGTAACTTAATCATATTACCCAAGATATGGCATTGTTGAGGTATTGAGATCATTATACGGCTTGTGTGTATTTCATCTATATGAACACCAATGCAGTCTTTCGTTTTTTATGCCTCAAGTCAGAATCAGAATCAGGTATTCAACCACTCATTGCTTTCCTCCATCTGTTCAGCAAGCTTTTAAGATTATGGTGCATATAGCATAAAATGAATATGAAATGAAATGGTAAATGAAGAAGAAAAAAAATATAAGGTTTCTATTGTGCCCTGTAACCTTTGTAGGCTCAAATTTTGCTTGAGAGACGCAATGTAAAGTATGTACATTCAAAAAATATAAATGCAATTGCAATTTATAGATATAACATCCAAAGGGATTGAATTTTGGTACCCTACTGTACTTTAAACGTTTGTGATGTAATGCTCTTTAATGAAATGGGCGGTTCTTTTATAGCAGAGGTAAATTGTAAGGATACAGGGTTGTGTAAGGGACTTTATAATAGTGTTGAATTAAATATTATGGTGTTACATGTAGAGTGTAGTTTTTGATTCACCAGCAATGTTACTCCTCATATGCATTGGGCAGGGTTTGTTTACTTTCATTGCATTTAAATAAATATTTCAAATGCTCAAAATCGTTAACCATGTTATCCTGCAACTTGTGCTTGTGCGGGTAAATATGGGGAAATGTAAAGAAATACAAAATTTTGCAGAAAGGCTGGTTTTATTAAGTTGTCAGAGGAATTTGTATCGGTCTAAACGTAATTGATGATGTATAGTTCTAATTTTAATTACAACCTCAGTGTTTCAGAGGAAAGGAAGAGAGTGCATACATGTATGTAGCAAGCGCTTGGCTTGTGTATATTTCTGTGCGCTGAGCTTGAACCCCATTCTACGACATGAAATGAGCAAAGTTTTCATTTCTTAAGTGGGTAAAAACTTTTAATGATAATCTAGCTAGGAGCGACTTAATTCATTCATTTAAACTGATGTATATAATATACGAATGAGTTTTTTCGTGTGTGGATAATGAAGAAGAGATTGCATTGTTTGTTTAGTGGAGGAAAGTTTTTTCATCGGATCCGTCAAATTAAGCATTCAGGTTCGTACCCAGAACCTGGATACCTATGTGTGTATGTACGAAGAAAAGCTCGAGCTTTCTACCACTATATAGGATTAGAATTTTGTGAAGTGTGGAAAGATTGGCTTTTTGTTATCTATATAATACATTTCCATGAAGCATGAAGTTTATTTATATGTGTTTCGTGTCAGTGGTTGTACTGGTTAATTCTGTTTCAGCCACTACTTTCTAAGTCGTACATATGGAAAACTTATTAAGGCTAGTTGCAATGGGGGGACATAAATTGTTCTTGTGTGGACAGCAATGCTCGGCTACACTAATGAAGCTTGATTCTTAAGTTGGGGCTTTGTGACGTGATTTCATATTTGATTGCTCCTATATATTCCCCACGTAGCCCCTGTGTGTCGTTGTTAAAGGTTCACGACGTGTTACGTATATCAGGATATATCTATAGGCATACCTACGGAGGATTTCGAAAGTAGATAACAATCGTGTGCCACCTTTAGCTCCACGTCGATTGCCGTCGATTATGTATTAAACTTTTTACGAAATATTGCATTTTGTAATTTGTTACATTTACATCGCTTCAGATTGATATTATGCTGGAGTAAGTCCCCGTTAGGATTGACCTGCGTAGAAGGATAAAAAGCAATTCAGAACGTCATAGTTTAGTGTTAGTGGTTAATACCATCTAAACTGCATACTTTGTTGCTGATTTGGTGTAAGACTAGAAATTGATTAGGGTTGTTGAGCAGTGCTGATTGAAATAAAAATTATTATAAAATTGGATGGACGGACATACATTCGAAATTATAAATAGTAAAGCAGAATAAATAAATAAGCAGGATGTATTAAGTACAGGTGTACGGAAGTAATAAACTTAAACGTGGTGTGAAAGCAATTATAGGACACGAAACCTCATTTCAAAAATGGGCACTCGATTAAATTGACTGCTACTACTACCACAGCTACTTGGATTACATTGGGTTGACAGCTGATGAGGAAAGAATGTACTTGAATGTTGACTTGATTACCGTAAGCTCATTGTGTAATATATTTGGAAAAATGAAGAGGAGAGACATTACTCGGCGACATTTTCATGGTAAAATTGACAAATAGGAAGGAAATAAGTAAGAATAACGGAGCAGTTTGGGCAGGTTAGTTTGAAGTCGTGATGTGAGGTTCAGCGTATGTACATTGAACATAAATGACTTGGTGGGATAAAGTTAGGCGGGTAGCGTAATGGGATAGGGAGATGGCTATTGCATTTTTACGAGGATCTTTATGCAGGCTTTATCTACTTTCATTACATGCTAAAATGTCATGATTTCCACTCCTCTGCCACAGAGCACTTCCCCCATACTCAATATTTCTTCACAACATATCATCACACCATTTGTCGAAACTTTATTTACCATTTACCGCTTTTTACGATCCAGAATTTTGCATTTGATTGTGTTAGAATTATGACGTCCAACGTGTAATAATTACAATGAGCCATGCTTGTGGGAACTTTGGGGAGAGTCGCAACTCATCACAGTGCATGTCTTTTTATTGCCGGTAAACTAAAACACTTACTTGAATTTTATTGTTTTGCTATATTACTATAGTTCTACGCAGTCAGTCAAAGCTACTAAATTATCATTGTTAGTCTACGCGAGATCTAGCAATTTTATTTATTTATGACTACGGTGTTATAAGACAGTCGTCTTCACAGTTATTTTTATAAAAGTAGATGATAAAATATGCGAATTTTTACGCAAGTTCGGGGGACGGAAATAAAATTGTTATAATGCTGTTAAAGTCTGGCGTGTAATAATAATAGTTGATACAGTAGCGGAAGAAATAAATAATGGTGGGAGATACGAGACTGCTATTAGGATAGGACTAACGATTCCCATAAAGCTAATATTTGATGTCTGATATTTCATGGATTGTGTACAGAGCTGCTCTAGTTTTCGAGAGAAATTGGGACATTATTAGTTGTTTTTATTTGTGGAGAAAGCAGTAATTTGGATTTGAGAGAGGAAAAAAAATTAGGATGGTTGAGGATGACAAGTCGCTGTCCTGCCGAATACGGCTACTCATGAAACATAGATTGGAGAAAATGCTGTAAAGGATAAAAGGAATATAGAGTATAAGTGAAGTTGAAGGAATGATACGAGTGAGTCTAAGTTTTTGTCGGTTGGACTATCCGGACGAAGGAAAACAAAGTGTAATAGTCGTTTGAGGGGGCTATAAAACGAGGGTTTTATAGCACCATTGCTTGTTCATTGGAAGAGTCCGGTATTGTTCTTCATCCATGGCTCAGTCATATTGCTCGTTCCTCCTTCTTATAAATGCACTTTTACACACTTCTTACGAACATCTGATGGCCACTTGGGTCACCCTGAATCGCCTTCCAAATTACTCCTTTGATTACGTTCCGGGATTTTTACACTCGGCACTTCACAAATATCAACCAATTTGATTTGATTCTCGGCATCCTCGAACTTAAGTGAGGAGTGTCTACGTTATTCAAACCTGGCTCGAAATAAGCTCATATAAAACTTTCCTCCCTTATTTTATGTTTCCTTCGTGCAAATGAAAATATTCGAAGTTTTGTAAGTGCACGCAGTTCTTATTGTTGTTCATTACTAGAAGCAAATATTAGTGTAGGTATGTAAGTCGTCTGTTTGAGCGTGTGACTAACTAGAAAGTAGATCTGTGCAAAATTATCTTTTACATATCTCAGCTTGCAACTTATTGTCTGATTTTTATGAACAGAACTGCTAGAAGGTTTTCCCGGTTTTCCCTTTCATTTTATCCACCAACGCTCATCAAATCCCTCATTGGTGTAGGGAATTATAGCGCTCGCCCTGTCAAGGGCTATGTTTGATTTCAAACTTGTAGCGCAGCAAACTTTCTTACAGCAATGGGGGACTTTGTGGGCGTGGGCAAAAATGTAAGGGAAAACCCCTCTCGTGGCCCTTTTCATAAAAATCAGGCAATGCATTGTCTACTCCGAGCATAATATATAGTAACCCTTGAAATAGAACACCCAATCTAGACACATCAGGGTATACATATTTACACTCAAATTATGTTGAACTGGGACTCGGAAGGGTTTTCCTATCTATTTCATGTCCCCTCCCTCCCAACGCAGCTTATTTGCTCTTTTGAGTAAGCACATTTTTAAATAGTCGTTACAATTGCCTGAGATCGTGGAGTCGTTTTGAGTTTACATGTTTTGCTTTTTATAGTTAGCTTTTGGGCGGACACAGTATATGAAAAAGATAATACTAACGGCTGTGCTACTACAGATTTAGAATTTGCCATTGCCATTATTTGTGCTGTTACCTTTCCTTTGAGCTACTTCACAAAAATTGTATAAGTTGAATTTAAAAAAATACACTAACTTAAATAGAATCATTTTAATTCGGAAGGACTCACGTTAGAGCGTGGAATTTAAGTCTCGTCGCATGATGCATGAGTTTTTATATCAGCATTCAAGGTTCTGAATTTCTGAGTGCATTCGAAGGGATACACGTTCAAGTATGTTTGTGTTATGTACAGTATGTAATAATTATATATAGGATGAATAAAAGCGAATGAGAAGAAACAGAAATTGTAAAGAGGTAGCGGACGCGTTCCCTTTATTGATTGAATAGATTTTTTTTGTGGGAAATGAATCCTGGGGATTCGGTTGGATCCAGGAATGCGCATTATGAGACAAGACCAGACCAGACTAACGTCACTCACATGTCCGGGTATCACCCATACTTGTACATAGTTTGAATATAAAAGAGTGCATTCGTAGTTTGTACATTCACTATAGTTACATACAGCAAACTGTTGTCTTCTCACATTATATTTTAGAAGATACAGCAGTGTCAGCCAAACTGATTTTTAACTGGCGCAAAGGATTGCACGCAGAGTGGCATGCATACAAATAAATGTAGTATATGATGTTAAATGCAATTTTGTGACATGCTGCTTCATTTTCAATTAAATTTCGTATCATACGCAACAAACTATTATTATTCGATTATAATATATTTAAATTATATGCATCTTGGTCCTGATAATGCAAATAGTAATGCTACAGTTAAAAATAAAAATATTTCAATCACTAGAATAAATTTTTAGAATGATCTGTGCTTTTAACTGTAGAGTAGTCAGTTTATTGAAAATAATAAACTAAATTATTAAGATATAATATTAATTTATTAATAATTAGTTCTCTTTAATTTAATTATAACTTATGATCGTTTCACTTTTTAATAAATCAGAATTCGAATTTTTACCCATTTTCAATGCAAACGGATTTACTTTTTAAGAGTGTGAAATTCGCCCTAAAGTGTTTGTAGCTGTGTTGGATGTATATTCATATACTGCGTGGCAGACTATGTAAGTATGCCAACACTAAGAATTATAACGTGTGAGTTTTAAGTAGAATAATGCGATGCATGAATGGGAATGTGAATTCTTTGTGTATGTTGTGAGTGTGTGTGTACACTCTGTGTATAAATTTCTTAGTATGTATGTGGTATTGATTTTTGTTTTCAGCTCTCTTTTCGCTTCTCCTGTGTGCGCTCTGCTCTCATCTCTACTTTTTTAATCAGGCAAATGGCAATAAAATCGAGCTGAGCTGTATTAGAACCTGTCTGTGGTTATACACATATATACATGGAATGATATGTATCCCCGCCAATAGGACCGACCATTGAGATGTGCAAGTATAGATCCATCGTTTTTGCCAGAGCTTTCGTTTCGTTCCTTTTCGGTCTCAACTCTCGGGCTTACTTCTCTTTTCAATCCATTTCCCTCGATTCCCCTCTGAATGGATTCCCCCAGTTTCTGACTTCCCTACCAATGCAATGCGTGCGGGAGTACGTATATATTTACTATATGTGCCTTTTAAAGAAAATATATCTATAGATTACGTACATACTATATGGAGTTTCGAAACCGTGTGTACATGGGATAGGGAGTAACTCTCAACACTAGTACATCTGTTCTCCAAAATTCGGTCTTACTTTTTACCTCTCAACTCTCTTTTTCATTACGATTGAAGCTGTAGGTACCTTTTCAAAGCAGGATTGACTGATCGCCAGCTCCTGGCTCGCATGCACTCATATATGTACGTACCCTTGCACTCAGCAAAGGTGATGGATCTAATTCAGTGACTAGTGACTACACCAGATCATTTTCATTGGACGGGCGTCTGAGAAAAGGTCGAGTTGTGCTATTCAATATCATCAAAGCCATATCATTCAGGCTGTGCCCTTTTATCGTGCACTTGAGTATCTGAGGGGGGGGGCAGGGCGGCGAGGTCGCGGGATTACTTATTTAAGATTACTCTGGAATTTAAATAATAAAGTTAACAAAATTTTAAATAATAGATACATTTATATCATGATTTAAGAATTCAAGACGTAGGTTGTAGCACAACTTTCGTTCAATAATTCTATTAAAATCAGGATTCTTAGATGTAAAACAATCAAAGGGTAATAAGAAATATCTGCGAAGGATTTTATAGAACTCATAAAGTTTCAGAGGATAGAAATTTGGTTCACAAAAATCCGAAAAAATTGCTGCTCGCAGTAAGCATGTCAGCTCACGGTTTACTCTGACTCGGGTTGGAGTGTACTATAAAACTTCCATGGCATTGTTGAGCTCATTTTCAAGATGACAATGTAATTGTATCGAATGTGTCATAAAAGTTGTGTGAAGATGAGCTTTATAGCCAGTAGTACCCTGGTTTTACTGCACGGTTGGGTGCGAAAAAATTTGCGATGTGAATATTAAGCAGGAGACACAAAACATCTATCTCTATAATGGCTTTTCAGATTGAGTGGGACTCCCCGTGCCGCGTGAGTCTATCTTTAATGTCAGAATTCTCATATGAGATGCGTATGCTCATGTAAAGTTGTGAGTTGTAACACAGACTAGGAGCGTTCAGAAAACAGGAGAAGAGTTTTCGTTTTCTCTAATACTGTGTAAAGAGTAAATATGAGGAATGTGATGACGTGTTGCGCTTTGGTTTAAGCTAGAAATTTGAAAAGCAAAGTTCAGAAAGTGGAAAATGTTGTTTATATAATAAACATCTATAAACATACTTGAAGCCATGCCGTGAAAGGCTGAAACAAATTGGTTCCAGTCAACAAAATCCAACCAGAGTGCGAATAAGGCTGAATAAGAAACTGAAGTGTTCTTGAGATAATGGGCTCGCGCACTCTAAATGAAAATCGAGCTAAAACTGAGGACCCTTCATATATTGGATCACTGTCGTCTTGAAATTATGTGATGACGCGATTGAAGACTCTCGTAATCTCGACTTTGTCATGTAGTAGTGCTAATTCAATTTGTTTGCCGATCGCTGTACAGTTTCCTTAATTAATACCGTTTTTGTTACGCAACTAACTGCACTCCTCTTATGCCCTTTCATTACAGACAAAAATAAGAGCTTCAAATAATAATAGCACTTTAAATAATGATAGCGTAATACTAAATGGGTATGGTATCCATATAGATTTTCATTAGTATTCATTTTTTACGGCGTAAAACTTAAAACTTAAAATAATTTTGAATTGTCTTACTGTATAAACATTCTACCTTTTGAAAGACTACTGGTTGGTTCCTGCATGCTACCTAATTTTCACTGCTACGTACTGAGTAAAGTTCACCAAGTAGCAAATCTTCCTATGTGATGAGTTTGCAAATATTGGTACCCAAAAATTTAGGTGCGTGAATTGTTTTATATTCATATAAGACTGCACGTATGGCTGAATCGCTGTGTTCGAATAAAGCGGTGAGGTTTATTTGATTAGAAATGACGGGAATAACCAACTGGAAGTCAGCATTTCGTATGAGTCATTAGAGATGTAGACCCCCTACAGAATCCAAGAGAAGCTCTGTATATATTTGGTTAGCATAGTATCTCTGACGCGCAGTTCTTACTGTATGAATTCTCAGAAGATCAAGTGGAGTTCAAAATAGGTGTCATTATCAGTTTGGATTTTGATTAGGTTTTCATCTCTCTTTTCTAGAGTACGTGTGGAGTAGGGAATGAGGTTGATGAGAGAAAATTAGCAAAAAGTATGGGGTATATTATGCAGAGAGAGCATATTAAGTATAGCATTTGTTGATGGGAGTATTGTACTATTGAGACAAGGACATGGTCGCGGCTGTAGGAATATACAAATGATAGTGGAAAAGTTGTTAAGCACCGTTTAGCCTAAGCTTTGAAGTGGATGAGATTCTAAGTGAGCTGGTGATGATGATGGAATGTATTGTTTCTAAATTTTAGTACTCAGTCTGAGAAATACACAAGATGAGGAACCACCTGATCCACAGTTGATGCGACTGGATAATATGCTAATAGCTGAAGGAGTGGCTGGACCTGAGAAGGGAGGTGGAGCGGGAGCTGCCGCCAATGCGTCCGCTGCAGCCTCAAGTGGACCTGGAGGAGACAATGCCATCGAACATTCAGACTATCGCGCCAAATTGACTCAAATAAGACAGATTTACCATCAAGAACTGGAGAAATATGAGCAGGTAAATAATGTTTTTAATGTGAATCAATGTTATTCGTTTTTCATACCTTTTAAAATTGTGCTCCGACGATCTTTACCTTTCCAAATTACAACATAGGCAGTTCATAACATGCTCGATACTGCGAGTTAGGGTTGAAGGAACGGGCAAACTCCTTTAACCCAACGCATGCATGTTTCTCCAAAATAAGAGCGAATATTATGTTGTTTGGTTGGTCCACTGCTAGTATATTACATCATAGCTGATAGCGTGCAACCAGAACGGCGGAAGAGACAAATCAACGAAGCGTTGCAACACAGCTACTAAAAATGAAAAAGAACAGAGTAGAAAACAAGGAAATGCTTATTATTGTATTCTGCGTGCCGTGCCTTGCATTATCGTACATACCTAATCACATTATTATGTATGATACCAACACCTAGAATAGAATAACAATATATTTCAAATTTGTAATTTTTTAGGCACGTAGGAACTACTTGTGTTGGTCTGCTTTCTCGTACAGGTTCCCCACTAGTAGAAGTTTTCGTCCGTTCTGTTTTACAGTACAAACTGCAAGTAATAAGTTAAGGAGCAAAGAATTTTTAAATTGCATGTTTAAAAACAGTATATTTTAGATTTGCTGAGATTTTATGTACTGTGCCTTTGGCGCGTACACCCTCAGCATAATAATATTTTCGCGGTTTACCTTTATTGTTCATTCATTGCAAGAAGTTGAAAAATCTACAATTAGGAATTCTTATGTACATGCAATAGCCAAAGGCTCCTGTAGATATAGTTATACCACCAGCTCGATCTTAAATTTCGTACTATTTAAAAATGGACTAATTTGTAATGAACTAGTGAAATGTTTGCTTGTTTGATTTTTGTTTTTAAATTTTTTGACACGCATGGGAAAGGAACGAGGGAAGTGGGCACACAATTTTAACATCCGTAAAGTTATTGATGCTGTTAAGACCCTTACTATAGTACTGGGTGAAGGAAATTTGAATTGAGGATCTTCACTTGTATATATCTGAAACCATACTGTAGATTTAAATTACATTACTGAAAAATGTATTACAATCAGTGGTAGTGTGTCTGTGGTTGGTAGGGTTATCGGCTTCAAACTCATACATTTACTCCATAGTAAATCATATTTTGTGCTCTCATTTAAAATTGTACTGGCCAGTTCATGGCTTGGGTTCTGAGTGCTAACTAAAAGTAGACAGAACCAAGTAATTTCTTGTATTTTTTCATCACGATTAATACTTTTCTCATTAATCTTCGCATGTCATGACAGCTTTCGGAAGTTGCCTTACTCTTGTGTAATTAGACTTTTTCTCATTTAGCCAACCCTCTGCTTCACCGGTTTCAAGTTATGTCAGATAGCATCACTACGAAACATTAAGCTCACTCGGTCGGAATGCATTATATACGGGATTTGGTGCCGCTATGAATGCATACCTATACGTATATAGTATTTTTTCAGAACCTAAATAAATATGATTGTCAGATCAATGATGTGTGCTTGCATTAATTACGTATCTACACTGCCTACCTAGATATTAAATTTTTGCATGTTTGCGTGATTCATTTTAAAATATTAGAAATAATTATATGGGCGCTAACTCTTTATCGTTAAACTTATTAAAGCAGTATACGTTCAGAAATTGTGAATTGCACCACGCTTTTGATTTCACTGTATTCTGTGATCTATTTTCGATAGTTCGTATTTTACAACTAGTCTTCTCAGTACGCGTAAGTAGTGTTATTTGATTGTTAGGCTCACTGACTATGAATACGTATCATTCGTTCCGAATACGAGACGAGGAGAGAGGTATGTAGTGTTGTGAGATACCGAATGATACAAAAGTCGTCCTCATGAATTCCCATATGTATGTTTAAGGTTTGGTTCTTTTAGATGAAACCAGTCCAAATGGATTAGTTGATAGAAGAGTGTAGAAGCGGAGAGATGGAATGAGACGAAGCGTATCGTCAGGCGTTAGCGTTGTAGTATCGAGCTAGCCAGCTAGCTTGGCATGGAGCGTAGGAAGCAGGAAAGTGTGTGGGGGAAATGAAAATGCTCGACATGTTAAAATATTCAAAATCTACCCTTTTTATGGGAATATCGCATATGAAATCTGATGTAATATTTATACATATGTAGTAGGCAACATTACATTACCTATCCCATCTTGTCTCCACGACTCAGTCTCTCTAGCATTCACAATTCTTTCCGTTGTCCTTATTTCAAAGCTACGTTGCCAGGTGAGTCCTCAGCTATAGTTGACAAACCGTGAGGAATGTGAATTGTGTAGTATGTTAGGAATAGACATGCATTGTATGTAAGAGAACACAATTTCAAATTTTAAAAAATAGGATGTAAATCAGAAAGTTTAGCTGTATATAATTCAATGGGATCATCTTCCGCTATCACGTTACACGTCGTAAAGGCTGAGGGATAGATTTTTGGAAGCTGTAAAATTATATATCTGTAACAATAATGTACAGTTGTGTGCGTATTGATGCATTGCGCTTGAAATCGGTGGATCATAGACATTGTAACACTTGTTTCATGTTGCATGTGTAGTACGGAAAAGTGAGAGGGGATGAGAATAGTGATCTGGTAGTAGGTAGGCTTGCTAACGCAATGTAATATTCCATCTGTAACGTCTGCCTGCCGGAGAGAATTTTGTGGTTGGCAACCAGGTTTTTGCATATTTTAGTAAGATGTCATAGAATATGATATTTTTATGAAAGTGAAGCGAAGCTTTGGTTAAGTAAAATTGTTGAATAGGAAGTATTTTTAGTGTGGTTGTATTAAACCTTTTTAATAAATAATCGAGCTCTTTGAGCGAGTGCACGTTTCTTGCCTTTGCACTTATCTTTGTGCGCTACTCAACATCCTTGCCATAGTAAGTTGGTAAAATATTAGTATGTCCCTAACTTTAATCAAATCGTCATTGACTGTCAGAAGTCTATCTTTTTCGTTGCGGTATGAAGTTTTGAAATTGGTAGTGCCGGTTTTTTTTACCTGCAACGTCGGAATGGATGCAATGGAAGTAATTCTCCCTTTAAGTGCCTAAGCGCGTTTGGGAAGAGAGTTAACCGTGTGAAGATACGGAGTTTCATCCCATTCATTTTAGTTTCATGACATGATATTATGCTGACAGCTCTTCACAGCGCAAATACGATCCGATACAACGGACAGCTACATTTTTTTAATTCTTTTTAACTCTTCTTGTCTTCTACCAAGGAGTGAATTAAATTTTATGCATGATGATAGTGCTCAGCTGGTATTATATGCGCAGTCACTGTGAACAATGTTTACATACTAAAACATTCCGTAAAAAAAAATAACAATAGCTTGACCTTGTATAATTTTGCCACCCACATTCAAATACTGACAAAAATAAGGATTACTGGTTTAATTGATCGAAGTATAAAATGATATAATAATTATAAGTACTATTTTACTTATTCTGTCTTTTTGTATGACGCCATTGAGTTTCTTGATTTTCCAAGATAAACAAATACTTTCTGTTTCTCCCAAATTATGAAATATTTGATTAGCTCAGTTTTCGGGACTGAGGCTAAAAAAGCGTTCATATTGGGAGGAAAATGAAGTTCAGGTGCATCGATGACAACTGGTGTATGATATCTAATTTATAGATTCCGCAATAATAATTATTACAGTTTGAATTTTGAAGCTGGAAACGCCCCGCGTGTTATTAAAGAGCTCTTGAGTTTGGTGTTTTGGGGTTACTTTAACATGATTGTACAGAGTTGGCTGTTGAACGCTGACTTCTTAGAAATAGGAGTGAATCCCTCGCGTGAATGTGAATAAAGAACTTTTTCTGTGCTTAGCAATGGAAGTCACGTTCTGAATTTTCACACTTCAATTACACCTATTATTTATCTGGTCCTCTCAGATTTTCCTCTCCTATTATCTTCATTGCTCCGCAAACTTCGCACGTAACTCTGCACACTTGAGCTGACTTACATTTACACTGGGTTTACACACTCGCTCTTTGATTTCAGTTCGGTTCGGATTTCCATTTGGTGGCTTTTGGCTGAGATACTTTTTACTATGTATGTCTTTCTGAGTGTACTGTTTTACTCAGTCGACTCACGTGAAAAGTAGAAGAGAGAAAAAACAGCTTCAAACGCAAAAGCGAGAAAGTTACTCATTTTAGCTTTTTGTATGGTAGACATGTTGGCTATTCATTAGAACACGAATGAATTGTGTATTTCATCGTGCGGGTCTGCCCGGTCTGCAACTCTGATTTGTATGAATGGCGTGTGACTAACAAAAAGTCTTTACTTTACGGGATGGTGAATATTTCGTTTTGCTGTTTTGTTTGAGTCCATGCGTCTCATGAAGTGTCGCTACAGTATAGTCTCTAGTAAAAGAAACAACTATCTGTTCTTTAAAAATTGCGTGATCTATGAAACCAGTCATGCAGCTAGCTAGGTAAGCTTGCCGTGGTATGGTTGTTACAAGCGTTGTCTAGTAAATTTTAAATGCAGAAGCCATTTTGCTCTGCGCTGTACTAATGCTTTTGCAAAATGTGAGAATACAAGCAGGGATGAACAGGTATTTCCAAAGCTTTCAGTAAAGCATCTTGTTGATATAAAAAATCCAAGAAGTCCTTTTTCGTCGAAAAATATTGTCAAGCTATAACAATTAATAACGGCACGTGATGTGCTAACCTGGTAGGCCGTCTTTACGTACTGGTTTTGAATTCATATGGTTAATGGTTGAAGAAATCTGACAGTCGTGGTTGGCAGGAAATAAATGAGCTATTATAAATATTCCCGTGTAGAAATGTATGGTTTTTAACACTTTCGACCGGCCAGTCTAGAGTGTCTAATGTCTATATTCTATATATACTGTAGTAGTTTCACAGATACAGTTTGTCGTAGCGTAATGAAGGAAGGAAGTGTGCATAGGGATTGTCGATGGCCTGCATCTACATGCCGTAATACTTGATATGCTGTCTGTTGGTAACTTGGAAGAAACGGTGTGTAACGCTCAAGTACCTATTGTACGTTAGCATATTAAAAACATTCACGAGTTCCATGTTCATTATCCACGGTAAAAGTACTGGTCGCCAAGCTATCTCGGTGGGTCTTACGTGACACGTTAATAACTTATCCGTTGGACGTATCATCGGAGCACGGGATTAATTTTATTAGTAGTGCAATGCATGAATATGTTTTTATAAAGACTATACAATTATAATCTGTGTAATCTGATAATTACAGGCGTGTAACGAGTTCACGACGCACGTAATGAATCTTCTAAGAGAGCAGTCCAGGACGCGACCTATCACTCCCAAGGAAATTGAGCGGATGGTTCAAATCATTCATCGGAAATTCTCCTCCATTCAAATGCAATTGAAGCAGAGCACCTGTGAAGCTGTAATGATCCTCCGATCACGATTCCTTGATGCCAGGTACGATCATTTTATAGTATTTTCATACGTAAAAGTAAAAGGTTTTAAAAATTGGAAGGTAGGTTTTGAGGATTTTATTAATCTTTAAACTGCGGAGAGTATCTTTTTAATTTAATTCGACTGTCGATACGATTGAAACCGGGCGGCGTGTATTTGCAAGGTAGTGTTATTCAGGAAAAAGGATAAAGTATCATTGTTAGCGCTGTTAGCCATATTTTACTACAATATACAGAAGTAAAGCCAGGCATAAATATGATATATATTATTCCTACACGGAGCGTGTGTGGTGTGTTCGAGCAAATTCAGACTTTGTGTGCTTGATAATCTCAGCACTATAGAACAATAGAACTACCCTTCTTTCAAAAGATGTTACTCGTTTTTGGACCCACGGTTATAGTTCAGCCTGTCTTATACATAGTCCGTTCAACCAATTTTCTATAGGAAAATTATCTGAACTGAAGTTGCGTTTCTTTAGTTTCCAAAGGGTATACGGACAGATTCCCCCTGGACATTTTCCCCCCGGACCTATTCCCCCTGGACATTTTCCCCCCGGACCTTTTCCCCCCGGACATTTTCCCCCCAAGCAGCAACCCCGGACATTTTCCCCCCAAACCTTTATTTAAGATACTGATATATAATATTACGCGGTCGTGTAAAAGCTTTTTATTTACCATAAAATAGTGATGGGGGCCGTTATTTAATTATTTATAGAGTTAAATTTTTGAATACGAAGTTAATTTTTCAAATTAGTAGTGTCAAATAAGTATAGGTACTAGGTACTTACCCGATTCAAGGGGAAAACAGTTTTACTTTCGTTTTCTTACCGATCTAGTAAGCATGGGTTTTAAGTAATGCCAGCATACATAACTGATCTACATTGTTTTTAGTTTTGGAAAAAATAGTATAGTACGTGTTTCTGGAGTAAGTTTACTACTTACTAATATGTTTAAGAATTTTATTATGATTAAAACTAGTTATAAACCTATTTTGCCTTAATTTTATGTTAAAATTGATTTTTCCATGTATTTCTACGCAAACCGCGCTCAGGGTTTAATAAAGTATAATTTTGATTTGTATTTATGATATATTACATTATTAACAAACATTTCGAAATTCATAACTTTATAGAATGAGCATTTCAGTTTTCAGTGCCTTAAATAAGGGTTTGGGGGGAAAATGTCCGGGGTTACTGTTCGGGGGGAAAATGTCCGAGGGGAAAAGGTCCGGGGGGATAATGTCCAGGGGGAATCTGTCCTACAACCTTTCCAAAGATGTTGCTACATGTGCTTAAGTAATTTTTAATGAAAAAAAATCACATCATTACACTAACATTGTACTTACGTAGGTTCTTTTGAATTAAAGCCGATCAGAATGCTTCAAAAGTTAGGATGTAAGATGTAACGCGTGTTATCAGGTGATTAAGTCAATTGTTGTCAATTTTAGGTGAAATGTTTGAGTCACGCTAGCTTAAAAGTAACAAAAATGTGTCTCTAATATAAAGTATGTTTTAACTTGGAACTTTCGCTCTTCAGATACCATACGCTATGAAGCCCAAATCAAAAACTAGACATGCTTTTACACGAGTAGAAATATTTTTGAATTGAAGGTATTTCGCACAGACGATTTGCAGTGTCGTGTAACTGGAAAATCAGCGGGAGTCGGACTTTTCTGAAGGCACCATGCTGCGTCTTCTCTTGCTCATTTTCAACTCGATATCCGTATTTTCTCGTAGGTAGTTTGTTGTGTGAACTGTGAGCTGTTGATATGTATTCTCATTTCTTGAAATGTCTGTCTATATTTCAAACTGCAGCAGCAATGTCCACATACCTGCTTCGACGTCTCCAGAAACATACATTTTGCTCTTATCTTTTACATTTTGACTGTAATACTTAATTGTGAGTAGACGGATCGTTTACTCATATCCTACTACCTACAGTTGCTATAATATCGTCTGTAAAGATTCAAAATGAGCCATATCCATTTTTAACTAAAAACTTTAATGCACTACCTACAAAAATAGTAAAATATCATGCTCCTAAAAGCATTTAAATAGAACATTTTGTACTTTTCAAAAAACAAGTAAATAGAACATTTTGTACTTTTCAAAAGCATGTAAATAAAACTGTTTACACTTTTGAATTTCTAAGAGCTCATTGTTGATATTTTACGCATCTATCTCATCTATTTATTTTTTGAAATAGCAAATTTTAATTCTAGCTTCAATTGGAAATGCGTCATTTTGGTTCTTTATAAACAATATCTAGGATGTATATTTCAGGATAATTTTCATTATTGTTTGTTTTAGTGATGCCGATTCTGCCGTATTTTTTTAAATGTGCCAGGCCGATAAAATTCCTATTTCTTCTAACAATGAGTATTTATTTTAGTTCGATTCATTAATATGTATTAAAATCAAAAAGTGATTTTGGGTATTATAAACGCTCAGTGGCTAGTCCATAATTCGTGGAAATGCTTCTTTGTTTCATGCTTCCCTATTTCATTTTTGTTTTTAAGATGAAGAAAGCAAACTCTGAAAAACAGACATGGTTCTTTTAAAACGCCTATGCTATTGTTTGTTGCTGAAGGTTAAATAAATCTGAAAGAGTGAAAATAGTTTGGAGCATACAAGCGAAATAAAGTGAGCTGATGTGGTATGAAAGATGATGAATTTAAAAGTGTTTAAGACTTGACACATAGAGGTACGTTTAGGAGAATTTGAATAGGTCATGTCAGGAAGATTTTCTGCACGACTAGGTTTTCAATAAAGTTGTGCTGAAGCCTTAAAGCTGGTAGCTTACATTTTATATAGATAAGCTACGTTCTCTATGTATTTAAAAATTGTGATTCTCTTTTCCGAAATTTAAGTGCGTTTTTTATGGAGGAATATATCTAGAGAATACAAAATTTTCACCTTTTTTAGATTATTAAAGGTGGGTATGTTTTTTTATGTATGTGAGATAGCGATGGTACAGTTCAGACTAATTTCTATAGAGAAAAAGGAAAATTATTTTTTGTATTAAAGTAGGTAACTTGCATCTCTGCGAAAGGTATAAGATATAGGGGCACATAATAGTTTTGCTTAGTTAGTTTCTATACGTGTATAGGTACCTACATCGTTTACGGAGAAAATAGGGTGTAAATGCTCAAGTCAGAACTTCGTCTGCATTCTCTGAATCCATCGAGAAATAATGAGAGAATGCTGAAGATGATTTTAGCATCTCGAGGTAATTAATGAGAAGTGATGTTAATCAAATTATAAGAAAAAACATGACGTCTGTAGGGGAAAAGTATGAGTGACATGGGCTGCTCATTAAAATTTTATTTTGACGCTTTGTCATGGTATAAGTTTAGCGCAAAAGTTGAAGACGAGTTTTAGTTCCGGAAAGGATGGAAAAGTTGATGGTGACGGTGACATGAAGTTCATGTGTTTTTGTAGTCATTTTGATTTTTGTTTGAAGACAGAGGGAGGAAGATGCTTTTCTCGATTTAGGCTGTAGTTATATAGAGGTAGAAAGGAAGGTAACGTCTTTGGGAGGCAGGGTATGTGGAGAAGAGCAGACATGTACATGGCGAAGAGGAGGCACGACACTAACAGTCTAGGAATTAATGTTTAGCCCTGAGGATGCTAGTGAACTGAAGTTCTTGGGCTTTTCCTTTCCTGACAAAAATGAAACAAGGCAAACACGATTAAAAACTTATATGTGACTTGATTCAATTATGAGCGTGTCGGAGAAGTTTGAGTTCCCTTCATAAAAGATTGTCTTCGCCTGCTTTGCTGTGCACAGAGACAGAGACAGCAACGTGATTACTCTCATGGTTTAAAATTAATGGTATAAAGTGGCTTATAGCAGTGCACAATTTAATTTTTAAGGATCAAATCATTACGGTTTCTATTTAAACTTTGCGTTTCTACTAAGCAATCATTATTTTACTATAGTTGTATGTTGTTCTTCGAAATGTTACTCTGATTCTAAAATCGATGAAGCTGTGCAGAGATAATTTAAGAGTGGAAAAAATGAATACAAGAGAGTCGAAGAAACGGAAGATGGGATGTTTGGTATGGGAATGGATCTAGAAACAATTTCAAATAGCATTGATCATTTCGTTTTCGAGATGTGTAATGTTCGTGTTTGGAAGATAGGAAAAGAAATCGGTTGCGTTTGAGCGTATTGTAGTTGGAGTAATGTGGACTTGAATTTAGATGGAAGACGAAGAAAAAGTGTATGGGAGTCGTGGAAGCTCTGATAGTAGCAGCAGGAGCCGGGATAGTCGCTTTCGCGTGTAGTTGTGTATATATGCATAGGTATAATTATATACATATATATTTCTTATTCCATTCCAATGGTAGTAACTGTTCTCTATGTATGTACCTATTTTTGGATCGATAATTCTCATTTTGACTGTACTTCGTTTTTGTCTCGTCTCTTCACTCCTCGTTCCTTTTCCCATTCTACTGAAAATATTCTCGTCTTTGTCCATGTCGATTTCTTGTTGTGTCTTTCTTGTGGCATCTGCATGAATCCGGAACCATGTGAAAGCTGCTCTGTGACGGCGCGGAGACTATAGGGACGCACACGAAACATTGAGGAAGTGTTATGTTTTCCCCGGTCTTCACCAAAGAAGTTCCCTATGACCACGCTAATAACTATTGACTTCGTACATGCTTTCATTTGTCCAACAAATTATATAGTCATGAAATGAAATTCTTGAATCATTTATGAATCTTGAAAAGCTTTGGTGTAAAAGCAGAGTCCGTGCATTATGCTCTCAAGCAAAAGCAATACCTTCGGGATGAAAACTGGATAAAAGTAATGTAGTAAAAGTAAAGAAAAGATTCAGGTGGCCGCGTAAGTTACGTTAAGAACACCTGAACCTTTGATATAGCTTAGATTTATTTCCATGTTTTTGCACATGCCGTGAAGTTAAGGACAAAGTGGGAAGGTATTGTTTTGTTGATAAGTGGACGCATACCTGATTACTTAGCGTTGTTTTCATAGGCGATCTTTGTCTTTATTGTATGATGTTGATGCTGTGCCTAAAGATGCATTTGGAGATCTGTATACATAATATATGCGTTACTAGTGTACTGTAAAATTGTTGGAGGAAAAGTTTCTTTGCGCTACAAACAATCCGCCCTGCGCATAACTAAGTTTGCGAACATATTACTCCTAGAGCATGAGTATGGTCGGTTCTAATTGTAGTATATATCGGGTGTTATCTCTCATTATTATAAGGACAAAGATGCCTTGCTTAAATATGGGAGTAAGTCATGAGACCAGGTGCGTGCGAAACACGTAAATAATTGTTTGAATTCATATAGGCAACTTATCGAATTTTGACGAGAATTTGAATAGGTTTAATTAACTTCCTATTGGAGTAGAAAAATATCCGAAAATCCTTTGTTTTAGAGTTGAATTTTATGGGGCAGTTGTCGCTTAGTTCAACATTGTAGCACGATCTTAACGCTGATTAGTTAATATTCATTATATATGTGACTATAGATGTTTATTATAATGTGTCTATACTTATATACTTGTATTCGATAGTATTCATCTACTGCTCGAATTTTGAAGTATATTATTAGTTCATTTGATTAGGTTCAAAAGTGGAGGGCTGGAAGGGGAAAAGGAAAGAATCCACGACGCAAGAAGCTCTGAGCCTATAGTGGCAGGTTAGACGAGTTAGTTAGATGTGAAATGAGAATGAGTTGCAATAAAGACATTCCATGATGTTAATAATGGACCATAATGCCGCCATGACGGGACATTTTCTTAATCCGTTGTGGTTATTGCCAAATATTTGCGGCAGTCTTCTTAGAGGCAGTACAATTGTCCAAATACGTACGAACACTATTCCTATTTACATTCATGTAGAGCGTTGAGAATTTATTCGCATTGGAGTTATTTTTTATTTTAGCACAAGATACGATTACGTAATATTACTTTCACAGTCTAGTTTACGCTAAAACCCATTGAGTTCACTAGCAAATTGGGAACTATGTAGGTACAGACAGACCTACCTATCTAGCTCACAAATTCACTTTATTGTGCACATGTACATACGTGCCTAAATAGTCTAAGGTATTTTATTATTCCTAAATACTACAATTATTGGTGTTGATTGATTTATTCTTTATTCGGTTGATTACACAGGAGAAAGCGGCGTAATTTCAGCAAACAAGCATCCGAAATTCTTAATGAGTATTTCTACTCACACCTGAGCAATCCTTACCCATCCGAAGAAGCCAAAGAAGAACTGGCCAGGAAGTGCGGCATTACTGTCTCACAAGTAAGATTATTTATTGTATTATGCTTAGTGTTATGCAGTCAAAATAGAAGTCTTTTTAAGTGGAAGAATTTCAATTTTCGATGACACAGCCAGCCATACGCTGCAGCGTTTGTTTGCTTTCTAAACTGGGGTATACTTATACATATTTGAAAATACTTTAGCTTTGTAATAAATGTATGTATGCTTTGTAGCTTAGAAGGATTACAGGTTGCGGTTACAAGTCAGAAAATTCGTAACATCTTGATAGACAATTTAGATGTTATTTATGCGGAGTTAAATTTAAAGGACGAAAAAGAGACTCTGAACAGAATTTGTAAATCTTGCATGCTTAGCGGACATTTTGTTCATCATTTATTAGATGAACCTATTGAACTCGGTTAACTGTTGGTCGGTTGGGTAAACCGAATCCTAGCTAATCTAATGAATAAAGTAAATTGAGTGAGTGACCGAATTCGGTTTACGGACGAGCAGTAGACAAAACTATAGAATACAGAATGAATCTCTTTGTACATATTTAATCTAATTGCTTGCATTTGTTTCTGGCGTTCTCTTTCCAGGTATCCAATTGGTTTGGCAATAAGAGAATTAGGTACAAGAAAAATATCGGGAAGGCTCAAGAAGAAGCCAACCTATATGCGGCTAAGAAAGCTGCCGGTGAGTAAACTTTTTCGTAGCATTCAAAGAGAGACGCTTTAGTAGAATAATTAATACCATATATTTATAACATTGCTTAAGAATTTTCTCCCTTCAAAAGTCCTATTGAATAGATTGATCTTGTTTATTACCTTTGAGAAACTCAATTAACCACCAGATTCATCTATTTTGTATTTGAATAGAATTTTGAGCATGCCTTCTTTTCAAATTATTCTGTTCTTATAAATAGTTATTTTGAAACTAGTTATTATTTTTTAGCGTGTATGATAAATGTATTTCTGAAGATGAGGGAATTTTTGCTTCCAGCTATTCTAATATGTTTTGATTCACTTTAAAATCCTAAATGCTGCCCCAAGAGTTGTTTATATATTGCTGTATCATATTTATTAGTAATATTAGAGCGGAATGGGCTAATTTAGGGGGTAAAGTTCGATGACATGATGATGATGGCACCCGAGGCCTTTGGCCTAGTACTATTTCCTTGACTTTGACAGTGCTCTCAGTACTCAGTGCTTATTACAGTGGTGCAGTGTATTATTATTACTCATGTTCATAAAGGCAGTCACTGTTCCTTTTTCCTTTGGTCATATTTGTCTATCACGTGGACTGCTTGCTTTAATGAAACCAGCCGTTCCTCTACTATTAACCATGATGCATTGCAAGTTCAAAAGTATGTTCAAGAATGAAATCATGAAAATAGGAATTGGTATCGAACCATGTTAAAACAGTGGAAATTTCAAGCGGCATACCAGAAAAGTGAGCTCAAGGAAAAAGTCACATGCCCGTAGATACATACTGTGTAGGTCTCTACACTCACTAGTCAGCTAGGAATATGTTCCCTTATGTATATGTAGCAGTATATGTATATACCGATACGTATGATGGTATGATTACTTCTTATGGAGGGTACAAGGGAGTAGGGAGTACATATAAAGTACAGTCTGTGTAGTGGCAGGAAAGCATGTGAAGCCCCTAGGAGAAAAAGAGATAATTTGTAGAGATGGTTGGTAGAGTGAGTCTAGAGCCCCCTCGATTTTCTCGGGTTCTTTCCAGTGAGTTTTGGAGGCCCGCAAGACCCATTCACTCTGTCATAGACAACGTTAGAGCCTCGTGATATATTAACTCTATTCCGAGGATACATCTCCCTCCCCATCTCCTCACACCCAAACCAGCCAAAATTTCTTTTCTTTCTGCTCCAGCCCTTCGCCGTCATCGTCCTCTCCTATCTAAATCGTAAGTACACAAGCATAGGCATCCCAGGCCTAGCCTGGCTTTACTCAACACTAGTAGATATAATATATGGTTCCACATAGAATGAATGTATACGGAACTCTGGTCGTACCAACTAAGCTTGTCTCCTACGTCTTCCCGTTGCACTTTTCTCAAAAACTCTGAGGCTCGCAAAAACTCCGAGTGAAGAGAGAGAGAGAGAGAGAGAGGTGTATGCACTTGTATGAAGACTACAAACAGTATATCTTATGTACGTCTACGTAGAACGTACCTATCACGAGAGAAAGAGAGGGATACAAATACAAGTTAGGTACTTTTAACTCAAGAACTGGAGAAGTCGTACTCATAGTTCGGTAGCTACGAAATGTGTTCCGCACTTCACAGTATTTCTTCTTCTCCTTCAACTGGATCTTTTCCCAATGTCTGTATTCTTTCACTTTCAACATGACGGAATAGAAATGAAAGTTTTTTGCAGTCTTAGCAAGAACATGGGCAGTGGTCCCATGAGCTACCCCAGAAGGTAGTTGCTTTATTTAAAATGTTATAAATTTTAAGAAGACAGATAAAAAGAACTACAAGGCTTTTTTCAAATTTTTACTTGCTTTCAGACTTTAGAATTTCTTCATAATATGTAAAACCTACAGAATTTTTCTTATTGTAGAATTTTATGCAGCATTGTTTATTGCACTTCATTATACTATACGACAGCATTAAAAATTTCATGAGTTGTACCACAACTGCCATTCCTATCAACGTAATGTGATTTTTAAACAGAAATAATTCATACGCAGCAATTTTATTATTTTATGAAATCAATTATTTAGAATTGTATGAATCTTGAAATCACCATTAGTTATAATGGAAGGATGTGCATAATGCTCTTCAAATTTTACAAAGTGTTACTTGGAGGCAGTTGGAATAAGTAGTTAATATATGTACGGAATAATCAAATCAAGCTCAGTTCTTATATAGCGGCTGACATACGAAAGAGAATTTACCAGCAACAACTAGATACAAAGTCTGAACACGTGCTGAAGGTGTAAATTTTTTTTGAATCTGAATTGAACACTTCAACATTACATATTCTAAGTTTGACAATAAAAAAACATGCATAGCCTACAGTATACGTTGAAAGCTTGAGCAAAGTGAAACATGTTGCATTAGTTAGCTGTTAGGCTTGCATTAAACACGATTATCTATCCGTATACGTAAGGGGTTTCATGATCATTTACTGTAGGATGCGCTGATAATATGAAGCCCGGTTTGTTCGACTAGCCTGCTTGTCTCCGTTCACTGACTGGCCCATTACTTACTCTGCTGATGCCTTTCCTTCTTGCATATCGGACAGAGTTTTTTACCTTATTTAGGATCCAGGTTAGCATCAGCATTAGCATTTGTTAGGACTTGTCTTAAGGCTATACGTTCCGTCTATCTTCCATAATAATCTGAAGAGGAATTCCAAACCGGGGTACCTGGCATTCCTCTTTTCTTTTCGTCTTTAATCACATCTGGTGAACTTCTTAAAACATTCATTCGTGGCCATTTCGAAGATATGCATGTAGTTTCATTTAATGTGTGGGTAGATAATATATGTTATAACTTTGTTACTTTTAGTTCAGAAGCGGAGTAGGTTCTAGAGAATGGTAAAGTTTTAAAGTTTTTACTTTATCGAAGAAATTTCATTTGAAATATTTTTGAATTGCAATACAGCGTTCTCAAGTCATGTAACATTAGCAGTGCTGTATTTCTTTCTTCCTATTAAAAGTTACGCACTCAAATTATATTTTATACTTAGAGATCATTTTTTAAACTTAATACTCGCGGGACATACGCGTGTGGCGCACTGACTTGAGGCTGGCGCACTGAGAAGAGCTGCTATATTTAAATTGAAATAAGACTTTCTAAAATTGTTTCAAAAGGAATTTTAACGTAGTTACCTTCCTATTTTCCAATGTGAATTGACTAGACATTATTTAAACAGAAATAATATTACAGAATATTGAAATTCTAAACAGTGAATTAGGGAAAACTGAGTTAGTGATGATATAAAACATAGATTGCCTTATGATTATATTTGCGTGCTCTGTTTGTATTTGTACCAACAGGAGGGAAATTCCGTACAAGAGTTCCGAAGATCGGTATTCATGGAGGTATATAAACTCATTCTTAATTCATTGACAGTCTTAGAAACTAAAATCTTTTTTACTGAAAACAAGTACTCTTTCATATTTGTATTTACGTCGGAACTGTTCTGTAGTATAGGTGTTATTTTAAACGGATTACTTGTTGTCTCGTGTAGGATTTAGGTTGAAGTGACCATTTCATGTGCAGTGTTCGAAGTGTGTATTTCACAGTAGCATTAATGAGTTCTCAATTCAAGTGTGTACAATTTTGAGTCAAAGCTCCATTCACAATCCCTGTCGTCCCTACTCTCATTCCTTGTACATTGTACATATGTAAGTTTAAACTCTGCTACTCGGAGTTTTAGATTGGAAAGGAATAATGTGTTCCACTGACCGTTTTAATATTGTCGCCCCAAGATAAGTGCAAGTAATAATGGGTAGGTAGGGTGCCTATTTAAAATAACAATAACGTTTGAGACCATCCTTATTGATACAGTCTGTAAACCTGGGACGAGTGGAGGTTAATTGACCCTTAAAATATAAAGTACGGAGATTGTTACATTTTGGTGTGAAGGGAAGAGGGGTAGAAGTGAGTGGAAGAGGCTTGAAGTGGGGTGCAAAGTAGAGCAGAAGCAGCAGCACGTTAGTTTAAAGGATTTTTAACGAGAGTTTCGGGATGAGGATTATGGAAGACGGCATTGTGGGCCACCCAAGCAAAAGGCAAATAATACTCCGTATGTACGTACGCTACTACTAGTTATTCCTCTCTTTTTTGGTCTTCCATAGTTTACTTCTCGAGTACCCACAAAACCAGTAAAATGGTTGCTCCCTTCACTACTTGTAAAGACACTGTATTAGTCGTATGTTACTGAGTGAGTGTACTTTTCTTCTATGCATAATATATTACACTACAGGCAAGCCTCGGAATCAGACTTATTATTATAATGGTATGGTGGGGAATAGGAGCTGTCAATCAAGTAGGGGTATTTGAGAAGTTAGAGTCCTATAGGGTCTTTGGGTGCCAATCATTCTAAGAAAATAGAAGTACATAAACTCGGAAATAGTCATAGAAGGGTGGCCATTAACTGCTCTAGTCGACACTTACTTTTACTTTTTTGTGTATTGACGGTAGCTTCAAAAGTAGTTTGTTCTTCTTCATACGTGTTATTCACTTTACATATACATACCTGAACCCGTGTACACTATAGTCATCTTTGTTAGTTCAATATGACATTTATTTGCTGGTACCATCATCAAACGATAACGGCTATGGAGACGAATAATACTATCTAAAATTCCTTCCTTTGGAGATAATAATCCTAAATTCATTTTACAGGTGCCTCGCCTTATAATATGGTTGGAGGTGCGGGCACTCCTGGTCCCATGATGTCCCCTGCGCCCAACCAAGACTCCATGGGCTACAACATGACCATCAATGGCAGTGACTACTCCTCGAACCAGGTAATTTAACTTTATCTTACTGTGTGTAGCTGTAGCTAGCTCGGAGCCCCTTAGATTAATGAGTGGATTTGGTACGCATGGGTGTATTCGTTTACTTAGTGCCTGATAGTAACTTAACCAAAGATTTTTGTTTGAGAATGATAATTAAATATAACTAATTTAGGGGGGAGGGGCGCAGTAGTATGACTGAATATTGAATGAAAATGTTCGAAATTCAGATTTGTATTTCAAAATCTCCTGTTTTGCATTACATGAAAAGATATTCAAAATTAATTGTAATTATATTAAATGTCTAGATTGTTATTTCGATTCAGAAATGTCGACTGTGAAGGAAAAACAAAGATTTTTGATACGGAAATTTGAGAAGCTTATAGTACCGAGGTAGCTCAAGTAGTTACCTGTGTAATTATATGTATTATATGAATCAAAATAGAGTTAAAAAATGTAGTTAATCTGGATGATCTTTCGGTAGTGTATTAGGAGATAAAATGGGGTAGTCGATCAGCTTAGGATGTTGTGCCTATGTAATGTACATATTGCTTGTGGTTTCAAATGAATGGATGAGTATAATGGGATGAATGTTGGTGATGAGTGAGAGTGACGTGAGTTGTCACCTCTGATCAAATGTAACCGAGTTTCTTATGTGGTGTGTTTTGACAGGCGGGCTACGGTGACAGTTCTATGGGATATGACAGCGGTATGCACCCGGTGAGCGTAAGTACTATATACATGTTATTATAACCTTTGTAAATGACAATATTTTTTGAGTACGCGAGTTTGTTTACGCTGTGTTTAATACTGAAGGGTAATAATTACTCCTAACTTTTTATGTACTCAGTCGCTCGTTCCCTATACCACAAGCAGCTGCATATTAGGTACTTCAGCTTAACAGGCAAAAATGACATTATGGAATGAAGCGGATGAATATTATCCATTCTAATCCTATAGTTAAAGTGATAACGAGTTAATGCAATGGGCTCAGTTGTATTTCCCAAATCTTTTTTTTTCATTTCATTTAAAACGTGAAAAGAAAAGGCTGAGATGCTTGGTAGTTGTTGTGGCATACTAAAGCAGACATTCCGCGTAGAACAACACGCAAATTTTTAGCAAGTTTTATATTTTAGGTCCCCAACTCCAACTCGTAAAATAAATCCTATTTAAAGTAAATATTATTCTGTACTCACAGGGGTAAAATCTCAACGCCTGGAAGTGTGTGACACCTCTACAGTCGAAATTTATCTTCAAAGTGTCGCTGCATAAATACACACACACACATAAGACTGTGATCACATTATTTTCTTGGCGTTAGCGTAGTTTAATGTTTATTATAGCTATTGCATTGTTTAAGTTATTTTTGTACCGATTCCCTTAAATTCAACTGCTTTAAAGCGTGTTACATCGCAGTTATAATTTAAATCCAAGGTGGATGGAAATATCCTTACCCAAACGCCTCGATTTAAATCTCCGTCCATTCATTATTTTGTTTGGAGTCAGAGTCAATGCCTGCCATTTATAGGGGTTTGCATTGCACTTATTGTGTTGACTTAGCATATTGAACAAACTCAGGTACTGATAGCGCTTACGTGGACATGGACCCTTGTCCCCGTACCATGCATCTGAAGGCAATATCAAACAGAGAGTTAAGAGTGTGTAACCACGGATATATTGGAGAATATTGGACAAGTTTGTATTCATATGTACATGTGTGTGTGTGCATATTCTGTTCGATTGTCGGAAGTTGTGGACGGTCATGGCTAAAGTGAAGCTGTCAAGTTTCGCGATGTTCACTCATGCTTATAATCTGAGATATCTACTGGAATGATTGTATTTCAAGGAAATTTGACTTTTGAAATTACGAGTGTCAGCTAAACTACTTGTCCAGGGATTAAGGACTCAAAGTGCCTTTACCTCTCTATTCTTTGTCAGTGTTTACTTTTGAGTGTTCGGGTGTTCGGCTCCTTTGGCACTTGGTGGTTCATACGGTAAGGTTGGTGTGCTCCTGGTGCTGTGTAATGGTAGGAAAGCGTCTCCAGTGGAGTGGAGTATTTTAGAATGAAGATAGTAAGAGAGGGTCGTTTTTGGGAAAGTGCCTATTAACTCGATGATTATTACTGTTTTCTTTTCTGTAAGGAGCTTTTAAACTATAACTAACACGATACCAAAGTTCAACTTGAAGTTTTCTTCCTTCGTACTTGAGAAGGTATAGTTACAGGATGGGGAAACCGCAGCTTATAGTTACATTGTATGGAAGTCACTCTGCTATTTGAAGATATTTGCTTAGAAAATGTTTAGAATTTAGCTTACAGGAATTACCGATTACATATTGATGTAATCGACGTATTGTTCCTCCGTTTGAAATGATTGACTACCTTTGTAGTACCTACTTACTACAAGCTCTACAATTCTTAAGTTTCCATTCAGACATGAAGACGTCAGAGTTTCAAATCGAGAAACTGCAGGAATAATTATTGGCTGGATCGAATGACATCGAATTTTACAGCTTACAGCTTAGTTAGTTTTTCATATGTATTTGGTATATCAAACTATAAATTCGAAATCATCTCAAGCATATAGCAACCGTTTAGAATCAGGGAAAATAGGAGGTAGCTACATACGTATTTATGTGTTTTCTAAATCTTGATGACCGAAGTTTACGAAGCGTTTCAATATTGGCATTTCGAATTGCAAGACGCTGAATATATCAGATCTTCTAGTCCAATTGTAAGGGTACATGTAACTCGTATAAGTATGCACGTATACAGTTTCTTCTACAATTTTTTAAAAATATTATTATACATTGAGATTCCAAGTCAGCTCGTATTTTTAATGTGTAAGGATTCTTAAGTTATGTTGATATCAGTCAGTGTATGTGCATAGATCAGGATACTTGATAAGAATGTGAACTACGAAATACGACGAGATGAGCATGAAGTTTCATATATTACATATTTACTTAGAAGAAACGAAAATACGATCATAATGCATAAAGGCGGGCCCCTTCTCTATCCCTCTCTCCATGTCTCTCTCTCTGTCTGTCTGACCGGTTAGATAGATGTGAGAATACAGATGATATGTAGGGAAGCATGGGGGTACATACCCATGTCTGTATCTATGTGGATGTAGTCTTGGAAGACAAGCGAGCACAGGAGACTCGAGCTCGAAGAGTTGAAATGTATTGCGTAGACAGAATGGAAACAGGAGTTGTAGGAATTTTTTTCCCGACTGCTCTAAGTTCTCTTTTGGAAATTTTTTTGGCCATTTTCCCACTTGAACTCGGCAGGGGTTTGGCGTCTGTCTTTCTTTTGCTTTCGTCGTATCTTCCCTCTGAAGACTGTTGGATGCAGTACGTACTGTGTAGTGTGTAGTATGGTTAAGCCAGGGTCTCTCTGTACTTATTGACACTATGTTCACTACACCCTTACAGTCAGCCTCCTGTGTTCGTGTTTTTCCTTGGGTTAGTATCTATCTACATGTCTACTATAATGTATGTTGTAGTCTGTGAAAAGCAAAATACTCATATTTGATGCGTGTATTATACATATCCCAAGTTGGTTTGCAGACGTTTCCAAGAATTATTTACATTACATGGTTTTAAAAATTATTTCAGCTTCTTGCTTCTGCCCTATTCTCGATGCAATTTTCACCTTGAGAGCAATAACAGTTTTGTTCATGAACAATGGTAGTTTTTCTCAATTGTCACCCAAAGGGTGTTTGAGAATCGTAAATCAGGTGAACCCTTTTTCGTGACATCCTTGAAATGTGATGTGTGACTCGTAGTGAAAGTCTTTCTAGTCAATTCATAAGGGAATTGACTTCTACTATGGATTAATGCTATAGTCATTCCCTGCTAGTACTTCGAGTAGTCTGTATTTAATGAGTGAAATGAGTGTGATTCCACTTGCTTGTCTTCAATTTTCGATTTCACTTATTCTTCAGATTAAGGAGATGGAACGGAAAAAACCCGAGTTCATTGCCATCCCTTAGATAGTTAATGTTTTTAATCGAATTCTTGACTCGATCAAAATCAAAATATGAACCAAAAATCATTGATGGGATTCAGGGTGCAAAGTCAAAGTGTTCTTCATCCTCGGGAAGTTCACGCCCGACCTCTAGTTCCTGGCACCCGCCGCGTGAGCAAATCCCTGATTTTCCACCTGTTCAACCACCTCGTGAGGATGATGACGAGGATGACGATGATGATGATGATTATGATAGTGACTACTCCGAAACCGATGACATGGACCATCAGCGTCGAACAAAACGGAGGAAATTGTAGAGAGCCATGCAACTATTCTTGAGTATCAGTATTTTCTTCGGAAAAACGTTCCAACCCCAAATACTATTCTACTTCTTGAAAATGACTCGCCTGCCGCCATCTATTGCTTTATCCTTTGGTTCGATTTCGTTTCAGTTCGGTACTATTCTTTTCGACTTGTTGTTTGTTTTCTTATTTCATTTGACTATTTACCATCGTGTGTGAATTAATTCTTTTTTAATGGGTTTCCTACAGTTATTTTATTCTTTGGAAATAGATAAGATTAAATTTACCTTCAAAGTAATTAATGCCCCCTCACCCCTATTAACTTCTCTTAACCGTTTTATTAATTAACCATTTTAAAATTATTTACCCATTGTTGCTGTGTGTTTACAATGTTATTGCTCATCAAGGGTTCATTCCTATCGCATGCGGTTTGTAGCGTTTCTTTTTCGGTTGAATTAAAATGGCTCGACTACCTGCTTTCAACAATCGTTCAATACTAAAAAAAGTATTCCTGTCTGCTGCACCCACGCCCTTTAATTATTTTCCCTGGTTTAGTTTCCTCAAGAGTTAGTGTTAAATTGGGATGTACCTACCTTAAGTAACGACTTTACGTTTGATTGAGGTATTGCCCGATCCGACGCACCAGTGTCTAACAAGAGGTTAATATCACAAGTAACATGTCAGAATTTATTAGCTTGTTGAACAATAACTACTGACCGCTTCATTCTTGCGTGCTCGTCATTACGTCGGCAGAATAATCTTACTATAAATTTAGTTATGCACCTAACTAGAACTAAATGGAGATACAAGGATATTTTGATAGTGGATGGAGTGGATTGATTTAATGCATCTTTAGCTAACTTAGCGTCAACCTGCACATACACAGCGGAGTATGTATTAGATAGTAAGCATTCATTAGCGTATGATGATGATTGATAGTTAAGGCTGACTCTGAAACTAATCACTGGAATTGCCATTTGCAATGGTTTTTGTACCCGTTGTATTGTTTATTTGCGTACCAGACCATTACATTGTATATAGCTATTATTCATATTTGGATGCAGAACTTAATGTAATGCTCTTATTTTTGTTCGTTTTGCAGGATGATGAATTTTCGGATGAATGTTGAAGGATAAGTGAGCTGTAAAAAGTAAGAATTAAATTTCCCTATGTAAGATTAGCAAGGTGAAGTGAACTACGCTATAAGAACTCGGAGAAGCCTCTAGGCTTGTAATGTGAACAACCAAATGAAGAAATACTAATACCAACTATAGACGTCCGAAAAGAGTGAATTTGGCAAGATAAGACTCAAAAATTAAAATCAAGAAGTTGCCAAAATATGAGGAAAAAAAGAATTGGGAAAATATCGAAAGTGACACCACAAACAACCACAACTTGTGAAAATATTTGCAAAACTATTCAAAGCTCAACTATATGTTAATTTATTGCGACTGACGATACGCGTAACTTTTACTAGGAGTTAATATTCTTGTATTCTTCTTGTTCTTCTCCCCAATTGATTATTGAATGGATAACAAAAAAAAGTGTGTACTAGAATGTAGTATGCATATTAACTCGACTTTCATGTTTATATTTGTATTAGCTTGTTGTATGATTACAAATCTGTACACCATATTTAATTGGGTGGCATTCTTTTTTGTGGTGTGGATAGTATGAAATACTTTTCCTTGCTTAAGCACGTCAAAATGTTTTGTTTTTATTTTATCAGTTTAACAGTTTTTAAATTGGACAATTTTATTTTAGTGTAACGGAAAGTAACTGCAGATATGAAATGGGTTTACGATCAGGTTTACATAAGCGAAAAATTTACGATGCATGTTTTGTACAAGGAGGCCGGTATATCTGTGATCTAACATGTTTTCATTGTGTTTAACACATTACATGTATTTAGTAACTAACTACAAAAAGGGAACTGTCGAACTGTACAATTCATGGAAAGCATACTTTCCCACAAGTATCCTATCCTGTATACATCATACACTTTTAATGAGTTTAGAAATTACAGCTTTTACTATGATAATAAAGAAAGAAAGCTCTTTTTATTTTAACTGTTATCCAAATCGAATCGGTTGATCGGTAAATAAAACGGATTTGTTCAGGAATTATATTAAGGGATTGGTTTCACCCCTGAAATAAGAATCGAGAATAGTAGTAGCAAAATGATGACAAATTACGTGGAAGCTAGAAGTAATAAGGAATTATGACAGATGCAGTGACTCAATGCTGCACAGAGCTAAATTAAAGGACACATAAAACTACACGCTTTATGTACTGTAGAAGTACAAAGTGTCATTAATTTGCCTGTCAGCATTGTCTTGTGAGGAACAAAAAGATGACTCTATACTACAATAGGAGATAATACATACTACAAATGACTACGAATTTTCAGTACTAAAAATGACTACTATAATCTATGATATGAAAATGTAACTCTATACATATAATTAAATTAGGTAAGGTAACCACTTTGCAATTGCAATGTGACTTGATTGCAATCAATCACCTTCCAGTGTAAACGAAGTATACGATTGAAAACACATCCATTTTAGAGAATTAACCGAACTAACTATTTAACTATTAAATTACGCTATACTATTTAATTATTATAATATTCTATAATGTTAATCTATATGCATAAATAATAATTCCATATAAATACATATTATTATTATTATTGTATTGTGAGAAATATAATCATTAAAGTAATTATTGCATAAACTAATCATGAAGTAACTAATAACTAAAATTAGTACTACTAAGATAAAGTAATTAATCTTTACTATACTCTATGCTACAAAACTCTGCAATTGTTGCAGCAATATATTAAAAAAAAAGTAAACACAATGTTTAGTATTGTACAATTATGCTAAACATACACAGTATGATGCTAAAATGTCTTATAATATGATCAAGATGATTTATCTTATATTAGTACAGTGACATAACCACTAGTTATGCATACACAAATGCAATATTATGATACTAATACTATACTAATACTAAAATGTACTCTTGTCTGTATCACCTTTTAACCAAATTGTATGTCTATTTCCAGTTTAACTGTAGAGTTATAAGATAATGGAATGGTTGTAATTTCGAGGATTAAATTCCTAATTTATGAAAGATTCATTTTTGAAGTGTGACTGAAAATAGGCAGGAAGCAAGACTACGTATAATTATTTTAAAACACTCTTATTAAGGCATCTCTCTCTCCAGCAAAGTTTGTAAAAATTAATTTTCAAATGACTTATTTGTATTTGTAAGGAGTCTCGTAGTCTCGTCTTTTAAAGCGTTGCAAAGGAAGCCTTGAATTTAAATCTGAGAGAATTTTAGTTGCATTACTACGATATATTTTCCAAGTTTTTCATGACACACTGTGGTGCAATTTTTGAGGTTTATGACGGCATGTATAAATTGTTTATTATTTTGAGCGGATTGCACTTTTTGCTATTTGTTGGCTTTCAATGGATTGTCAAAATTTGCATAGTAACTACATCTAGCAAGGGACAACGAAATTGTTGTATGAGACTTCTTGAGTTCGTTAATTTAGCGTTTTGTTTTGTAAATGACGACACATTATAAATTTTAGTTGAGAAATTGTGTGTGGCTGTGTGTTTTCAAATTGAAAAAGGAAGTAATCGTAATGACAAGTGTAGCGAGTAGGATTAAAATTTTGCAATCCAAAAATATATAATTAATCATAATAGTATGAGTGGATTATATCAGTGAGGAGTTGTACTTACATTATTTACATGTACATGAATTTTTCATACGTAGCTGTACAGCTGGGTGACGAGTGTATATGTAAGGAAGAAGAAAAAACTTTGAAAATCAAAAGAAAAAACGGGAACAGCGCTTCCTTTCTTTTTTTTTGCTTCTGTTTTTGGAAAACACAAACAATATATGAGTTGCAAAATGAGTGATTGGTAAAAATGAAAAATTCAGTGTAGCTCATCGGTTAAGAACATGACACATAGATTTTAAGTTTTAACTTTAGGAACAATAAGTGCTTTTGAATTTGATCAATTTTTTGAATTTTCTAGCTTGGTTAAAGTTATTAGGTATTTTTAAAGGAAATAAAGCATCATTTTTATTGTAATTAAATGTACTTAAGATGGTCAGGTTAGATTTATTTCATTAATTATTATTATATTGTGAAGAAAAGTTGTACAATTCATTTGCGATTATAAACTTATGATTGTTAGTTTGTAAGTAGTCGGTTGAGTCAAGGTCGTAACGTAACATAATATAATTTCAAACTCATCTAATTTACAGTGCAAGTTAAGTTTGCTAGTTTATTAACCCGTTTATATAATTACACATTTTTATTCTTGATGAACATTCATCGTGAATATTATAATCTTTATTACGTATTAAATTGAAACTAAAACAACTTTGATTACAATAAAAGAATAAAAAAACGCTAATAATTTTACAGACGGTAGTTTTCGAATCTGTAAATCCAATGTAAATTATTGTACAAAATTCAATAAACATTTAGTACACGTTACAATACCATACGCATTTTACTGATAAACTATGACACAATATAATAAAATTAAAGCCGTAAATTGAGAATGGGAAGGTTATCTAAATATTTTTATTTGCACACTCCTGAAGTCAGCATAAAATGTAATCATGCATCCAGTAGAATCTGCATTTGTAGGCACAATATTTTGTTAGGGACAGTACCCGAAATGAAAAGGATATTGTAATGCATTTTTTTTATGTACATGTTGTACACTTTCCTTAAGCCCGAAGGCCTTCCTTAACAATTAGCTGTGGATACAAGAAGCCAGCACTGTTATCAGTGTACCGTATATAATGGGAGAGAGGGCAAAAAGTCCGAAAGAGGGCAAAAAGTCCGAAAGAGGGCAAAAAGTCCGAAAGAGGGCAAAAAGTCCGTCAAAAGAGTGCAAAAAGTCCGCCAAAAGAGGGCAAAGAGGGACTTTCTGCCCTTATCGGACTTTATGCCCTCTTTGGACTTTTTGCCCTCTTTTGGCGGACTTTTTGCCCTGTGCGGACTTTTTTCTCTCTCTCCCATTACATTTTTTGGAGTTACAACCAAAATTATTTAGTATTTTAAAGTGTATGGTCAAAGAATGAAATTCATGCAAAATGAATGCAATATGAATTCATACAAAATTATGCCTAATACCGCAGTTCGTGTTATTTTTTTTTTTTGACAAAATAATGTGAATGTGTATAAAAAACTGATTCATTAAGTCGATTTAGCCGAAGCTCATTCAAACAGACTCGTTCACTGTATTTCAGAAGATAGGCGGATGGAAATCTAGGGAACCATCACTACTTCACCGTGGAACCTATTTTTTTAATACCTGCAAAGTAAGGTTCATATGTGGTTCTCATGTAAGTACCGTATGTATATCTTCTACTATAACACGGGTCTCTAATACAATGCGGGTGATAGCAGCGATGATTTGCATTCTGATGATTTGTCACGAAATATTTTTGAATGCTATTCAATTTTTGTATTTTACGTTTCTACTTCCTGTACCTAATTTAGTGTTGTTAGGCCACTGCGTATTAAAATAAAAACGACATTATTGTTAAATAATTTGACCAAACCAATGCAAAATTATTGAAACAACGCGGGTCTCAAATAGCAATATCTCTCGACTAAAGGAATAAAAAGTTACGAAACTTACGATTAGTATTCGCACACTCACGATCAGATATATTGCTCATAACTGGAATTATTCACTTTGTTCATCGGGTGAATCAGGTCACTCTGTAGCACTGGTAGCATTGGAGAAGATGGGACAACCTCATACCAACATATTTAAGCGTTGAGTTAAATTGGAAACCACGACTTGCTTGCTTCAATTCTCATGTATGTATGTACAAACAGGGACAGGATGTGAACCGGTTCTGTCCATTGTCACAGGTGCTATATTGTAACTCTGATCAAAGCGAATGTTTCCAGTCATAAGTAATTTATCTAACTAGTGTAGTAAGAGTGGACACGACAAAATTTTGAATGTTTTTATCTATTGAGTCAAAAATTATTTGAGAAAACGACCAATTGAGTCTATTTCAATGAAACACTCTTTTTTCGGTTTTTGTTTAATTGTGTAATAACAACTTGACCCAAGGGGGTCATTCAAAGTTTAAACATAGCAACTAGTTGGTTGTCAACAAAAAATAATTTTCTCGTTGAATTATTCATACGTGGCGGGAAGTTACCCCAAAACCCTATTGAGTTTACATATTTCAATGAAACAAACTGTATATACATATATCTGAGCGTACGCGTACCAAGTTCCGTGACGTTTCATTCGTTTAGTCGGGAGATATTGCCAATTGAATTTAGGAAAACGTAAAGTGAGTTTAATGTTTTCGGTTTTTAATTATTTACGTGAGACCCACGTGATCTCTGGGGGTCGAGCGTACTAAAAATTGGTTGTCATCTAAAATTAAATATCTCGTTGAAAATTTCTTTATTTTTTATTTATAATTGTTGATTACAGACACAAAATTTAGGTCCATTATTACTTAATTATTGTATTACTTAAAGAAATGTCCTATTCTAATAAGGTATTATTTATTTGTACTGTTAACAGATACTGTAGAGTCCTTCATCGGAACCCCTATCCTTCTAATGGTTTTATCAATTCCTGCTCATTCTTATTTAGTAGTAACATCAGGCCTTAAACGATTAGCAGTGACCAAGGATCAACGCCAGGTCTGAGACTGCAAATTTCGTTGCAGTCTGCAGTCCTAAACGCTCACCCCAGCACACCTGCCTAATCAATCATATATGATCCATTGTGGACCTCCGAGTGGTAGATGTTATGGATAATCCTATTTTCTGTGTTATCCATTCTTCTGTAGAGAGATATTTTTGCTTCTGATCTTATTGCTTCAAGATTTCGCATCGCGTTGTCTTCAAACATTTTCGTGGCACTATCACGCCTGGAGTAGCCACAAACTATTCTGAAAGCATCATTGTATGCCACATTTATCTTCTTCCATTCGCATTTTTTCAACCACCACAGACTCGAGCAGTATATTGTAGATAGGTACGTGCTAAATAGGTATGCCTTAATAGACTTGGAGCAAGTGCCAAATTTCACCTTCAGCATGTTAGCTCTTTTGTACAAGACCCCAACTTTGTGACAGATTTCCTTTTCATCACTAAGGACATCCGATCCGTACAATCTTCGTTTCTGTATTTCGTAGCCTAAATATCGCACTGTATTTTCAATGCTCAGTTTTTCCCCTTTGAACACAATTCTAATGTTTAGCTCCAGACAGTTCATCCAGCGAGGTAGGAAAATCTGCACATGAGTCTTAGTGACATTGAACTCCAGGTTATGTTGAATGGCAAACAGTTCACATATTTTTAAAAGCTTGTTTAGCGACGAGACACTAGTGGCCATAACACAAATATCATCCGCATAAATCAAGTGGTTAACATTGACATCTCCCACTCGGCACCCGATCTTCGTTTCATTCAACCTTACGCACAAATCGTCACAATATAGCGAGAATAGATAGGGCGACAGTATTCCCCCCTGCCTTACGCCCCTTCTGACAGGGAATTCCCGACTGACTACAGTATTCCACTTTACCACGAAGTACTGATTATTAAACCAAAATTCCAATAATTTTACAATACATGTAGGTACTTTTTTAGCTAGTAACTTATTTAATAGCTTCGTGTGATGTACATTATCAAATGCTTTTGATGCATCCAAATAACACAGATATAATGGAGTTTTCTTCCTCCCATAGTAATGTATAATTTGCCTTAGGGTATATATACAGAGTTCACATCCCATTTTTCTTTTAAATCCATATTGATTGTTACTCGTTACAAATTTACTGTAATATTTCGCTAGCAGTACTTTCTCAAGTATTTTAGAGAAAGTTGTCGCCAGGGCCACAGGTCTATAGTTGCTTGTCAATTTTGGGTTCAGCCCTCTTTTTTTTAGTATAGGTACAATCATTACAGACATTAACTTCTTTGGTACATACGTGTGAGAGATCATGTGACTAAACATTGTTGCTACCACTTCAATAAGCTCAGTGTGCGCATATTTGATGTGCTCAGATTTAATTTTATCATGTCCTACCGATTTTCCATTTTTTAGAGATTTCACTGCTTCTGCCACCAAATCACTACTTATCCACTCTACTTTATCACTAAGGCTTTGGTAATCTAGAGTTACACTGGTTTCTGGATCTTGTCGCTGAAACTGCTGTTTATATTGCTCTCTCCAAAACTCAGCAATATTTTCCTCGCCTGTTACCGAATCCAGCACATTTGTAAAATTATTCGTTCCGTCTTTGGAATTAGATCGGATTTCCTGCCAGAACTTGACGAAGTCTTTTTGCTCATGTGCTACTGCCATTTTTTCAAGCTTTATTTCCGTCTGCCTTCTTTTGCATTTCCGTAACTTGTATTTAAAATTTTTTTTCATTTTCAAGACATTTGAATAAAATTCATCCCCTTTCCTTCCATTTTGCACCCACATATTACGTGCTAGTGTGTACTCCTGAAACGCCAGCTTAACGTTGTCATTCCATCCAGCAACCTTAGCTAGCCTACTCTTTCGTTGCATTTCTCCCAGTTCCATGTCAATTTGATTGATGCTGTTACACAGATATAGGTATACTTTATCAATGATTACTACATGTTCAGCATTATCACATTCCTTGGCATAGTTAGTTTGACATTTTATACTCTGGAGCATATTCCAGCAGTTAGCAGCTACCCGCTCCGTTGCATTCCGATACTGCGTCTTTATTTCACTAGTCGCCTTGGCCCAGTTGATATATTTTGGCATTCTTTCCCTTATTCTATTCACATTAGTATTTTTAGGTATGTTTAGATCACAGCTAACGACTATAAATAATGGAAGATGATCCCCTGGGGCAGGTTCTACAACCCCGCATGTCACTCCCTCCCTTAATTCTTCAGTAATTATTATATGATCTAACCATCTTCTAGAGTTGTTTATTTCACTAATATATGTATATGTATTAACCGGTAACTTTTCACTGTCAATTATGCACATTCCACAGTCTTCGACAGCGTATTTTAATCCTAAAAAACCTGATGTATTCACATGCATATTGAAATCACCGCATATTATTACATTTTTACTGTTGCTATTTTCCACAAATGCCAATGTTTTTCCTATATATAGATCTTGTTCCTCTCTTTGATCACTTGTCGGAAAATAGCAGTTAATTATTGTAATTTCACTGCTTCCAGACTTGAAATCAATTGCACACATCCTATGGTCGTTCATAGGTATTACTTTAATAGCATCATTTAAGTACTTTTTCCAGAGAATAGCAACCCCTCCATAAGGCCTTCCCACCAACTTACATTCAGCATTCATAGCCGACACTCCGCAATAATTAAATTTATCACTACCAAGTAGACAATTTTCAAATTCGTGCAACCATGTCTCTTGCAAACATATAATGTCACAATCATCCATCTGACTAAAAATCCAATCTGAATGTGTCTTAAACGACTTACAGTTAAAAGTAGCAATCTTAATATCACTCATAATATTGTTTTTTCCCCCTCCTCTTCCTCCATCTCTCCATTGTCAATTTCATGAGATATGATTCTTGCCTGCTGTTTTTGGTTTTCGAGTTTTTCTGCCTCACCATTATTTTCATGTGCTATCTTACTTATTTTTTTCTTGTACATCCACCTTCGGAAATTGATGCCACATGGCCAGAAACTTGGCTCATAATAGATCCAAACTGGTTCACTGCTTTGAAATCGTATGTGAAAAGCTGAATGGGTTTGAGCTGAATACACTTTATCCAGCTTTCGAATCATTACATTTTTAACATTTTGTTTTCCCGCCATGAAAGACTGTATTTTTGATTCTTCTATATTCTCTGCAAATCCGGCTACATAAAAGTCAAGTACTTTTTCTTGCCTTTTCGGCCTCAGATCCTCCGCCTCGAAAATAGTGTTACCACTCTGCACTGGGTCCGTACCAACAATAAGTCGTCGTTCCCGCCTCCTTCTGCTCACCACTTGCTTCCATTGACTTTGACTATGGGGCTGTTCATCCATCTCAGTCACGGACGTTGACTCATTGATGCGCTCCCCCACCCCTGGTGCAATCTCTCTGTTGCTTCTCACTACTTCAGCATAATTGCTAGCTCTTGGACTGTTCTGCCTATTCAGGCTGCCAACGTCACGCTCCCCCACATGCTTGTGAAACTTTTGTAGCTCACCCTCAATGTTTTTGAATGCAAGATCAATGTTAATTGTGGTATTCAACACAGTTTCAATGTCTTTAACTCTCTTATTAAGTAGCAACACGTCAACACAACCCCCATCAGCAGGAGGAACTTGGTTAATGTCCAATGAAACAAATGACACTTCCGGAAAGGATCCATCAATAGCAAATAACGCCTCCAGAATCTGAGTTAGATCTTTTCTTTCACGGTTCGCTGTTTTTTCTGTGAACTTCGTCAGCTTCATTTTCAAGCCCTGCAGTTCATGCCTAAAGTTGTCCCGTAGAACTTCCCTAGCACCACTAATATCTTCATAATTAGTGTAAAAGGCCTCACAAATATCAATTATATTGTCTTTCAACAGACCACTCCTAATCTTATTTTGCATATAATATAGCAATTCACACACAATTAGCTTTTTTTCCGCTTGAGAAGCTGAATTATTTGGCACAGCCTCGCCGTCTGCCTTGTCGCCGTTCGCCATGTTGACGCGGGAAATCTTTATGGAGGGAAGTAATAAGCCCCTTAAGCCATAGTGAGCTTAACGTTTTGAGACATGCTGTATATTAGAAATTACTTTTGACCAAAATCCTACTATCATTAAGGTATTTTAAATCTGTTATGTAATAATTCTTCCAGCATGCGTAGGGGTCATTTACAACCCGGCGCTTATTAAATGTTTTGGACTGTGGCCCGACTGGCAGGCAGGCGTTTATTTGAGCCCCAGCTATCTTATTCGATCATTTACGGCGTGTGCTATGCAGAGAGTTCGATTGTAGTCGTGCAATAAATATTTTAATTCATAAGGTTTACACATTATTTAGGTTACTAATTTTCTTTAATATTTTAGCTTCTTATTTATTACGGTGTGGATTTTTGACATTATAAAGCATTTTGTTTTAAAATGATGTATATAAGTAATATGGTTGCATGTAATGGCATATCTTTCTCTTGTTCAACAGGAGGTTCTCCTAAAAATAACAAAACACTGCACTCCTAGGAGAGAATTCACTAATCTTCCGTTGTTCGTATCTGCATGTACTATTATTGCTTGTTTTTGAGATCAATGAATACGAACGGTTTGCCAATACTTATAATATTACAATGATTTTTAACTTTTACAACACAAGTTTGTTTGATGTGTAAAACAAAATGTTATTGAAAATGAAGAAACAGACATGTTTTAAATAATTCGCCTGATTTGCCATGCAATAACTCATCATCAGACTTAAAATCAGTGATGATTAAGCAAATATCTTCATTCAAAAATATGTATTTCTGTAGCATCGACAATTCCTACCAAGATGGCGTGTTTGAGTATTTTTGACATCAACCATATCCCTCCAAAATATGTCTATATCGTTCGTATCAATATTGCCTGACAGTTATTAAATTTGCGTTTATATGATCCCGAGAAAATTAAAATTATGATTTAACTATATAGGTACTAGAAGTAAGGCCCCACTGCCTACAGCAGGGTCATGATAGGCGCAGACAATAATACGTGAAAGAAAGAACGGCTTTGAAAAGGTAGCAGACGTACGGCGGCGGTACGATCCGTATGAGTGTTAGCGAAAGCCAAAACCGTCTCAAGGCCTTGAGAAAATTTAGCGCAATGCAGATTCCGTTTGCCTCGAGGCAACTGCCGCGGGGTAACTGCCTTGTGGAAACCGCCTGTGCAACTGTCCTGCGTCAAAGGCATCGTAGCAACTGGTTTAAGGTATGATGGGAACTGCCCAGAGGCAACCACCTCACGGGCAAGCCTCGTGGAAACTGCCTTCTATCAACTGCCTCGCGGGCAGCCGGCTGAAAGCAACTGCAGTGCGAAACCTGTATCATTGGCAACGGCCTTGTGGCAACTGTCTAATAGCTAGCTGGTCAGGACAACCGCCTTTTGGAAAACCGTCCAGCGGCAAATGTCTTGCTATATGAGTCCCGTGACAACCGCGTTTTGGCAACTGCCTTGTGTCAACTGTCCAGTGGAAACCCAGTTGTTGTAACTGAAATTAGGACAACTGTCCCAAGAAAAACGCCTTTGTGATAACAGTATCTTACGCAACTGCCCTGCGTAAAACATCTTAGAGCAACAGCCTCGTAAAAAAGTTTTCGCAGATCGTGTCTTGTAGTGCAGATGCCTCGAGGCAAACACATCGTACCAACTACCTGATTGATTGATTCTTTATTGTGCCTGAAGGCATTGCACCCATCACACAAAGTTAACATAAGATTTACATTGATTAAATATTTCTTATAAAATAAGGTAATATAAATGTCATTCGTCTATTATAAACATTCTAATTTTTAATGCAGATTGAATGAAGTTATATATATCGTTGATCTTGTCTAAAGATTGCATTTTGCACAGCAATTTAAAATTTTCATTATCTAAGGTTTGAATTTTATATTTATCGAGGAATTGTTTCCTGGCCGAGCTGTAGAGTGGGCAGAAAAGGAGGAAGTGTTCCATGGTTTCTGGTTTCTGTAGGTTACATAAACTGCAGTTCAGATTTTCGTGCCCTCCAAGACTATAGTTTTTTCCTCTAGATCTGAAAGCGAATTTGTTGGTACTCATTAGTTTGATTTGGCTGATTATCCGGATCTTGTCTATTGGAGTTCTGAATTTTAGATATTCTTCTGTGTTAATGTTATTTTTAATGATTTTATACAGGGAAATTTTTTGACGCCATCATTTTACGAATATCCTCGGCCCATAACAGTGAATTGTATTTATCGAACATTTTTACCATGGATTTACTTAGCAGCTCTTCGCTCTGGGCTACCCACACATTTTCATACCCTAATTTTATTACAATACTTTTTAACTGAGTAGCCCAATTAATTTTAAAACTATTGTTTTTATATTTGTCTATAGTGATTAGCTTATTTAATACGATCTTTGGTACTCTCGAGTTGTCCATTTTTAAAAGTTTATGCCAATATTTGACGGCTGCTTTAAACACATTGAAACTTAAGTGGACTCTGCCAATTTCCAATCGAAGTACATGATGGGCAGTGTTTCGTGGGAGAGCGAGCAGTCTTTTGAAGAAGTATGTTTGAACGAATTCTATATCGTTGGAATCCCATGAATCACTTTTTGCTTTCTCGAGGATGTTCCAGACTGTTCCGATTGCTCCGATCGTACCAACTACCTTTCAGCCAAACTGCATTGTAAAACATGCATTGTGACAGGTTTTTTGTGGCGAGAGACTTGTGTAAACTGCCGCGGGGCAAATGATTTATGACCAAGAAGTCATCCATGACCAAGAAGTCATCCATGACCAAGAAGTCATCCATGACCAAGAAGTCATCCATGACCAAGAAGTCATCCATGACCAAGAAGTCATCCATGACCAAGAAGTCATCCATGACCAAGAAGTCATCCATGACCAAGAAGTCATCCATGACCAAGAAGTCATCCATGACCAAGAAGTCATTATTGTTGCTTTGCTTTCACTGTGTATTGGCAAGGGCCTTGTGGAAATTGTAATTGACTAACTGCCTGGCGGCTGTTGCGTTGCAGCAGCTGCCTTGCCTTGTGGCGACTTTCTGGTTAATGCAGGTTTGTAAGAAACAACATTGGGCCAGATTCACTACATGCTCGTGCATGGGGGCATGTGGGATCTGCCTTGCGGTAACCGCCATTGCGGACACCTGCCCTGGAGCAGCTGGAAAGAGGTTTCTGGTCTGCCGATTTTTCGTCGGAGGCAACTTACTTGTTGCAACTTCCACCCGGCAACTGCCTTGTGGCAACAGTCTCGTGAGTGTACCGCTCTGAAAGCACTTGCATCGTTGCAGCTGCAACTTGTGCAACGGCAATTGCATTGTGGCAACTACCTTGACGCAACCAGTGCTTGAGAAGCCGCCTTGTGTCAACTGCCTTGTTGCCCCTGCCTGGTGGCAGTTGCTGTTTGGGAACTGTCTGCTGGATTTTGCCTTATGGCAACTGCCTTAAAGCGCTCGCCAAATTTGCTTTGATTCCTGGCCTTACAACTTACTTGTGACCCTGCGGCAACTACATTGTTGCAACTGAACAAATGAACGCATCTGCATTGTTGACAGTTGCTATGTATGCAACTGCCTTTTGTTCACACCAGCCTTATCACAATTTTTGTTGACATTTCCTTGCTGGCAACTTTCTTGTGACTTCCAGTAGTTCCAGTTTGCTCCCAGTACCTTGTGAAAACTGCTGTGCTGTAGCTGCCTTGGAGCAACACGCTAGTGGCACTGGTAGTGGTGCAACAGTCTCGTGGATACTGCCTCAGGGCTACTACCTCTGTTCCTGAATCCAACAGGAAGCTTAAAGTGGTTTTCAAGTAAGCATTTGCCAACAGGTTGCTGGCAACATGCAGTTGCCGACAGGCTGGATCTTCTTTTGCTACTTTTATTTAAAGTACCGGAAAGCTTATTTTAGGCCACTGGTCTGTACTAAGCGACTGCTCAGTTGGAAGTGATTGGTGGTCACTGCATAATGGAAATTGCATAGCTGCAACTGCCATGAGACGCCTGTCTAGTAGAAACTGCCTGGTGGCATTTTCCTGGGGACAACTGCATGAAGACGATTTCATGCTGCTGGTTGCCTAGAGGCAACTGCGAGCTTAAAAATGTCTGCTGGTAGGAACTGCGTGGTGAAGAATGGGGACAATAACTGCGTGACGTCTGAGTGGTGGCAACTGCCTAACACGAACTACGCTGCATGGTGTCATCTGTCTGGTGGCAACTGCCTGCAGGAAACTCAATGGTGATCTCAGTAATTATAGTGTCCTCCGCATGGTGAAGGCTGCTTGGTTGCTTCTGTTAAATGGTAGCTGCCCAACGGCAACGACTGCCTGGCGAATGCCTAGTGGCAACTTCCTGGCTCTGGTTGCCTGGCATTTACTGCCTGATAGCAGGTTGAAAATTGGATTTTTATTCGTCTAGGTTGCCAGTTTTAAATGTTTCCATGGCTTGTTTTCGCTTCCTTTGTTTACGACACCGCAAGTGGCAGTCTCCGTGCCGTTCGTATGGCTAAAAGCTTTTTCATATAAACATTCCTTTCTTCATTCCGTTCCGCGTAAACTCCTTCTGTACCTCCGTCGCCGTTTTCTCTTTGCTGGTGTTTCGGCCAGTTCTGTGAAGGCATGTGAGGTGTCAAAATGACCGTATTTGAATTTTGTTTCTTCTGCTGTCGCATTTTATGCTAGTTTCCGCGTGCGTGTTAGTGTTTTTTCACTGTTTTTCCGACTGTTTGTTTTCCTTAAATTGTGTTCGATGGAGTCCGAACTCTATTGCTTTCATGATCAATTTCTTTCAGTTTCTCTCCTTATTTCTTATCCTTGGTTAATTGTGATCATTTTTATATCTTGCAGCCGTTCCTGCATTATGTTATTCAAAAGTTGTTTATCTTCCTGATACACTTGTTTTTTTTCTGGTTTTCCACTTTTGGGTTTTGGGGCCCTCTTTTTTGGGGTACGTGTTTTACATTTTTCTAAATGTTGTCATTTACGTGTATTCAGTTTGTCATTCTGCATCTTTTGATACCAATTGCATTTGTGTGCGTTGCGTGGTTTACGAGTTATAGCCGTTTCCGAACGGCGTACGCTCTAATATACTATAGATTAGTTATTTCATTATTTCGTAATAAAATTGCAAAAACTGACACTGTGATTAGTTAGAAACCTCATGGGAACAAAACAGCAGCACCTGCAACTTAACATTTTCAATTTCATATCTATGAGTACTATACAACTTATTCCTTATAACTACAGCTTATTTGGCCTCCACACGAAAGTGTACACCGCAATGAAAGACATTTTACAAGTAGGTAGGTGAATTGTTTTACTTCATTTTACGATTCATTTATTTAAGTACTTCAAAATGTTTACAAATTATTATGTACTGTCTGCATTGCTACTCACTTAGAACTTAATATTTAGTTGATACTTAATTAATTCCCAACATACGTACCAATATTTTACTTAAAACTTTCTTGATGTTTACATTACGCAAGTACTCATATTTCATAATATCATAATGATATAGATACACACACAAAGGCACAAGAATTATAGCATCACGGAAGGATTTTGAATGATTCATGGTTATTCAAACCGACAATAGTGCATGCAATTTTGTATATGCTATAGCTTGGACAGTAATAATTCCATGGACGATATCTTTATGTATTCCTATTATTAGAATTAGAGAAAGTAAATCGTAAATGTATGTTTGAGATAACATAATAATTATATGGAAGATCATTTTGTGATTGCAGAAACGGATATGTTCAGTTTAGGGATTTTGACTGCGTACTAAATTACGGGTCATGTCCAAACCCTGTGATCCAATCACGGTCGTAAACCGGCATCGGCATGGCCACAGGCATCGTCATTCCCATTTGACTGTGGTTGTGATGACTGTGAGGGTAGCTGTAGTTGGGATACTGATGATGACTCGGTTGGTAATTAGCAGCTGCATTTCGGTACAAAGTATAGAAAGTATTTACTGCCGAATTATTACTACCATTATGATGACTGTGACTATGAGTCGGAAAGTTTTGCTGATTTGGTGGAAACACTGAAGTTTGAACAACGACATTTGGTGGGGCAAATTGAGAAATGGCAATCGGCGAATTGGATGGAGTTCCAGTCAGAACTGCTTTCCCCCCACGACAAGATCCTGTGGACGACGGGGATGGACTGCGGACACTTCCTATTGTCACAACGGTTACTGGACTCCGAGATCTCCTTGGCCGATTATTATAAACCAAGTCGGGTGATGACGTTGAGCAGTGATGAGTACGTTCATTACGACGAAACTTTGCACGGCGATTTTGAAACCAAACCTATTCAGAAAATAAAAATTACCCTCATCAAATACATATTGGCATGATAATTTTGGGTAATAGTTATATGAGTACTAAAACAAGAGGTAGGTACCTAGGTATACACTGGAATTAGTATGTGACATGCAAATTTTAAGACGTCTTTGTCCTTCGTATTATTTTATATGTATTTCTAAATAATAATTATTGTTTTTAAATTATTTTATTTATAGACAACTTTGAAACTATAAAGATTATGTGACCCATTAAAATGTATCAACTGCCATGAATCAGCACAAGTATTAAGGGATTGCAATACAAGAATTGAAAGCATGAAGCTGGCAAAGCACTGTATAACCTACCGTAAATGTTCGAATAAGCGCCGGGGCAAATATTCAATTTTAAATCTCTGCACCACTGTCCGTCTTTTGGACCTGGCGCTTATTTGATCCCAGCATTCAAGTTTTTCAAGTTTTCGTAGGAGGCAAATAAGCGCCAGGTCTCAAATAGACGCCGTGCTGCAGAGATTTAGTTAAATAATTGCCCGGCGCGGGTTCGAACATTTGCGGTAGTTAATTTTCTGAAGTCCAATTTAATCGGTCATAAATAAAACAAGAAGCAAAAATCAATTGAGTTATGAAGATAGGAGTTATTGTGACGCCAAATACAAAACTTTTTCTCTCTAAAATTTTAGTCTATGAAGTTCGCTTAAATTATTATACATTACCGATAATTTTCAAGCAATGTATTTGAACGAAATTACGGCCATTCGATTTCAGAGAGTTTCTGCAATTTCTCACAAAGTGCCTTAATGCACACATGACATTCACACCGTGCACGGTTGCTAGGGCAGGGGAAGTATCGTTGAGCTTGCATATGAGCCGAATTCCGGTTCGATACCTTATGCAAAGCATTTTTTTAAACGGGACAACGACAACCCTTTGAGGTGACAAAAAATGTTTGGGGACCCGGGAGTCCAGGCGGCGCAGGGCCCCGCCCTCTCCAGTGAAAAAGTTTAGAAAATGTAACATTTTCGTGTAAATCGTATTAAAAGTAAATTAGGCCTGCGGATGTTTGTGATTTTTAGTGTCGCATTGCTCTGAACGAAAACTTTGAGAATTTTGTGACTCATTTCCGTATTACCCTTTTGCAATAATAAAATCAACTGAGCTACAAGGCAGACCAAAAGGGTTTTTTCATAAGCCATCACGGTGTATTTCCTTTTGTTACAAGCACAACTTAGATTTAACGAAAGAATGAATCGTATACTGAGTCCAGTCCTTATAGAACTATTCCCAAAGGAAAGCAATTTCATGTTTTTTTAAGTACGGTGTATCTTTCATCTCTTTGAAATTTCTTAGTAACGTTGATTATGTCGTGTAAGCTTCTTCTCCAATATAAAAATATTGAAATAGAAGATATATAACTCATTGTCAGAGTTCATGCTATGGATAGGTAAATTAGCGGCACTCAATGTGACTAAACCTTATTATTTGCCGGTCAACGAGATTTTTGAAACACCTTATTCCGAATACTCCGAATAATCTAGTTTCGGGAAGTAGGTATACCGTTATATTTGGTGATATTTCGGGTATAATAAGTCTAAGTGTTAACGATTTGATGTGTGATAATGAGTGAGAGACCAACGCCGAAGTTAGATAACAAGTAACGAATTCACAATTTATTGGTTCACTGATTAGAGCTTACAAAGTACAACTTACAAGTTTGGAAGTGTGTAGAGAAGTGACTTTCGATTATTTTCTTTCTCTCAAATTACAACTTTTGTTTTACTTAAAAATACGTTTCGAATTGTAAAACAAGGACCACGTCCTTCGACACATCCGCTGATGAATGGTTCTAAAATTCATGTCAGCTTAGTCATTCACAATAATCCGCTGAGCCATGACATTCATCCCAAACTTCATCCCTGAACTCATTCTACATTTTGAAGTATCAAAACTAACTACATGCCTGTGCTTCGCACATTACAACAATACATTGTTTGAGTATTGAGTTGTTAATTGGGCAGTGGTCAAGTTAATCAATTTTAATTCAACAAATACTAAAAAACGAATGTCGTAATGCTGGGACCTGTATTACGTTGCCCCCTGCAAATGATGCTCAAAACTTAGGACTGCAGTGTAATGCACTTAATAGCTTGTTGGAAGATGATTATAATATTACTGAAAATTTCTTGCTTTCACTATTTTAAAATTCGATATAGAAAAAGTAAAATTATGCGCAGAAAATCACTTTCGTTAAAAGCTAGATATTTCTTTAATTTTTTGAGTAAGCAAAGTTTGTTCCGATTTTGCATAAAATTGATTTCTCCTTTCTATAGTGTGTGATAATGCTTTGAATTTGTTTGGAATCACTTTTTCTAAGCAAAAACGTACTAGATTGTTTTTACCATAAATGTTTGGAGCATATTTCCTGCGAAATGCAGCTATTTAAGAATTATACTTATTTTTTAAAATATCGTTTGAACGAATATAAAAAGTTTTTAAATTTTTTAAATTGTATATTATGACAAGTTCAAATAGTAGAGACAAATATACTGGAATAGTTGGTGACTGATCCAACCAGGCCCACCTCATATCACTCTTAATAGCTTGATTGGATTTAAATAGAATACAGCCAATGTTCAATAATTCAGTACTACCTGACCTTGTTGAATATTTAGTATTTCAAAACTGCCGTTCGAGCTTCTAAATAGCTCCCAACTTGCAGGTCTACTATCGTCCCAGCAGTCCTAAGAGGAAATTTTGTGGATAGTTTTGGATTACTACGTCATTATATTAGCATTAACCCGGGAATGGTAATGGTACTGCCCCGTATCAAGTATCCCTCATATGCATAGAGTATCAGTGCACAGAATGAAATGAATAAAAATGTATTGAGGACGCGTATGGGGAATTGACGCTACTCCTAAACCCAAGTTATCAGTATAGAAGCCATGTAGGTAATTACGATCGTATTACTCAAAACAATAATTTATGAAAAATGAAAACATTATGACAACAAATCAGCATCGCATTGAAAATCTTACAAAACGACTTTCTCAACGCATGTAGAGGCAAACTATAGGTACCTACCTACCTATCTACCTACCCACGCTATACACTATATGCACAAAGCATGCTCAAGAAAATATAACACACTTGTCAACTTATTTTTTCCCCGTCTAACGATGAGACAAGACGACTTGAGTGCTCAGGGAGCAATAATAATCCAGAAACTAAACTCTGTGTAAATTCATCGTTATGAGCATATGATGCTGACTGTAACTACTAACGATTAATTTGATGGCAAACTTGGTTCCTTCTCCTCATATGTCTCACCCAGAGCCCAGAGGAAGTTCCTATATAGAAAGCACAAGAGCTTGACTTTCTTCATTTTTCAAGCCCTTGTAACCAGCTCAATTTAGGTGGAGATGATGTGCCTCCACAATCTGTTCACGTTAATCAAATGCTCAATTATACGTTCCATGATAGATAAGTAGGAAACGGATGAGATGGAAATGAACCTGTTGCAAAACTTACTTTGAAAATTTAATGCTGGATTATTTTTTTTTGCCCCCCATCTCTCTCAGTATCCCCCACATATAATGTTCCCGTGGAATGTTTGATACGGAGAGAAACTCTGAGGAAAAAGGGTAAATGTAGGAGAGAGCGAGAGAGAGTCAAGTGAACAGATGTTGTTGGTGAAGAATTCACGCAACGTCAACTGTCTCTCGCCACGAATGACGAGATGGAATTCTAAACCAAACGTCTCACTTCATTCCTTCAAGTTCAGTCTATTTAAATATATTATCTTCATTCAACCATAAGCTCAAGAACTCAAGATCTCTTCAGTTTTAACTACACTTTGAATCAGGATCAGAATTGTGGATTTCACGTAGGAGGCTATATAGCTGTCCTACACTATTCAAACACATCTATATAGTTTTTACTCATATAAATTTCAATACGGGGATTACACACACATAAAAATGGTAGTGTACAATTTAGACTTTCGACTCGTAAGATCTCTAATTTTTCGATTAATTTCAAAACAATCAGAAATGCCAAACTAAATATATTCACGATCCTACAAATGAAATGTAAAATAAACATTCAGTTGCTCCAAATTTATGATGCAACATTACAAAATTATGTGTGTAGTATTTTTTTCTTACTGCCTCAAAATTGACAGTTTGTACATATTTCAAAGGATGATGATTTTAAGTTAAAAATGTAGAAGTAGAAATAAGTATAACTTGTATTGTAAATACCACCTAACCACCTAAGCACAGTAATAAACTGTAGCACCTACCCCCTTCCTCACAGTGCACAATATGCATAATTGCTTCTGTAAAAGTCACATAAAGGACTATACACAGCCCTACCAATAAGTACGGTGTAATACGGTCACACGATGAGCTCAGTCGGTATTCGGTAAGTACGGGAAAACTTCATCGGTATCACTTGGGTATGCATCCAACATACTTATAAGTTATAGGTATGTAATAATAATTACACATCGCTTACACACGTTTTCATTGAGGACATCTCACTAGTCGAAGTCGAAAGACTAATAATCTTAAGACTGGGGGTTTCAACTTCGACTGCTAACTTAGCTTCGTCGTCGTCTTCAGCTTCGTCTCTTCAGCTTCGGCATCGGCATGACGAGCATGTGTGACTCTGTGCTGACGAACATACAGGGAGAGAGACGGCTTGTAAAAGGGACATCTACACAAAAACTGTGTATTTGCGCGTTGAAAACTGTGACCCTGTCTGATGGGTCACGTCATTCTAAAGTAAGCAGGACAAGACAAGTCTTCTGTTTGTCACAATATGCATGTAATGACAAGTTCTCTACAACTTTTGGAAATTTGATCTCGACACATTTTTACGTCAAATGTCTACTTCGACTTCCACTTCTTCAACCCGCAGCCAAGCCAAGACAACAACGCAGCAAGACCAACTTTTTAATTTTGACTATATGTACCTCGAGCTCAACCTTTTCAATTCGGAAAATTTAAACCTATTATCGACGTTTAAAATGTAGAGAGGTTCGTTCCTAAAATAGATTGTGGGATACAATGCTCAAGTTGAATTGAGTATTGTGTTTGTATTTGTCTACTTTTATGTGCTTACAATCTGCTGTGGATTCATTATCCTTGTACGTAACAAAATGCCTTCCCACTGATACTCATATTTTTCAATATCGAAACATATTGTATGTTAAAACTGCCCCGAGAATTATTTGTAATTAAAATAATGCCATGTGTATATGTAGAAATATTGCTGCCTTATTTATAACTATATCAGATTGCTATCCCTCCACAATCAAAGGTAAAATACAAGAAACTACTGATAAAGAGGGATGTGTAATAAAGGGCATTGGAGGAAGGAAAGTCTATATAGTTTGCAGTATATAGTATAGACCAACCTGAACTCTAACTTCTGTAAGATTGACTTTCCTCGCCAGCTCCTCACGGGCGAAAGCATCAGGGTAATGTGTTCGCTCGAAGACACGTTCTAGAGCCGCGAGCTGATTGGGTGTGAACTGTGTCCGGTTCCGTCTTCCTCTCTTCGAGTCTGAACTTGAAGAGATGTAATTTTGATTGAGGCGGCAGTCAGACTCAATCAATTTGCACACCTTATTCTCATCCTCACAGTCTGAAATATTCAAAAAATTCAAAAATGTAAATTAAAATAAATTATTCCCAATGTTGGTTCTCATATTGTTCTCGTCTTCATAGTCTAATTTTCAAGAAAAAGAATTTCTGTCACTGCTATATATTTTTTTCTCTCAAAAAAGTTAGTTTTTTCTTTAAATGTTTGCTCCGTAAAAATAAAGTAGGAAAGGGAAAGTAATTTAAAGCATCTCAATCTGATTCTCCTCAAAGCTATGAAAGCTATGAACACAATAATAAAGATCCTGTCCATACTCTCTGCACTCTTACGTGTAATAAATCATACAGAGAAAGAAGTGTCTTCATCCATCATGGGAGAATGATTTAAAATTAGAAATAAAAATTGTAAAAATGGGTGTGATAAAAAAATAAATGGGAAATTCTATGTACCTACATAGTATTATGGAGGAGGTTAATAGGACGTAACTTAATGGTTGACGTTTGATCTCTTCTAGATATACTTATGACCTATGAAGAAAATGAAAAAAAATAAACTCGTTACACAAGTATAATATGGAGACGTTGATTGAACCAACCTTCACCGATGTTATTTCCAACGATCTTATCACAGCTATGATTAGTACTGTTGACACTATTATGACTGCTAAGGGGGTTACTATTACCTTGGACTTCGGAAAAGTCCAGAATCGAATTAACACTGAAACGTGTGTAGGGTGTTTTTTCTGATGTTGCCGAGACAAAACTAGAATTCGGATATAAATCACACTCCATCATTTTCTCCCTCCGATCTCTCGACTGTTTCTATTTACGCTGAACTATATGTCTGTTCCGTGTTGCTACTGCTATGAGAAGTAAATTAGTCCCTATATGAATTTTTGAACGAAATGATTCGAGAATCTTTTGAATCTTGAGATGATATTGATTGCTAAATTTTAAATTTCAATACTTTTTGAGTTTTTGACGCACTTGATGAGGCTAATAATAATTAGCAAATTATTTTGTGATTGTTTTTATTTCTGTACACCGCGCTTTTCTTCAACTCTCGTAAAAATAACATCAACTTTAATCAATTACTAATGCAAATCACGATGATATTGGGCAATTAACGCTTTTTGGGGGCACGCTTATGAGTTTCATATAATTTTTATAATAAATTATTTTGCTAGGAATTTAATATACTTTTAATATCTGATTGCTTCTTCTTAAGCTGTAATAATAATTAGAGATGGAAAGGAGAAGCGGAAACTTTTGGTTCTGAGGAGTGGGTGCGTATATACCGGGGCCGGGTGAAGAAACGTTTTTGAACAAGGATAATGCTGAAGCGTTGAAGAGTTACTGTGACTAAAGTTGGTTGACAAGTCGTAGGCTAGGCCAAGATGTGAATGTGGGCCGTGTGGTTCCTCCCTAATTATATTTGTATCTTTGGGACTTTGGGTTTTCGCGTCTTGTTTCGAGTCCCATCCAATATACTTGTCGCCGTGTCCATACAGTTTTGTTTCAGTTTCAAGCTAGTATTTAATGTACACTCTATCCACCAAAGCTTATATACTCACCGTCATTGGAAAGTCATTTACTTTGGCCATACAATGAGTGTAAGTTGCCTTATAGATACACTCAAAGAGCGATAGATGTATGAGAGAGAAGTTGGGGGATGCTTCATGTATGTACTTCATTAGCTTGTTTTCTTATTTATGTATTAATTTCAAATACTAAACAAGGTCCACAAGGTGACTGTCCCAGACCCATAGTCCGAGTCAAATGCTCCCCATGTGCATGTTTAACTTTTAAAATCAGATCTACTTTAGAACGAGAGCCTTTTAGTACCTATATAATTTGACCTGCCATTTGTCCGGTCAAAATTCAAAATTGTAAAACTTATCGATAAGTTTTACAAAAGATGGGCAGACCTATCATGTCCAATAAGCCGTCACTTATCACAAGGAAAATCATTTATCTTTCCCTTTTTTCCCCTTTATACCATAATATGCGTTTAATTCCGCGCAATACAATGTTAAAAAAGGAACAATTCATATTTGTTACAATTAATTCAACCTCGTATTTAACCCATAGCAATTTTCATACCTGGAAATCTGGACATTTTGTCAAGTTCGTTCTATTCCAACTTCCTGTAAGGACAAATATACACCGTCGTACTTTTACTTATTCATTGAGCAAAACTAGCCTTGGAAATCTAAGACTCCATGAATGAAATTAAATATACTGATATGATTTGAAAGTCTGTATATAAATGATAATTATTATAAGATTTATAAGGTGTTGAGTTTTACACACGCTATGTCGTTTGGATGTGTTCTCAGATTACAAGCGAGATTATAAATTTTTACAAGAGCTCCATAGGGCCGTGCAGGGCCCAGCTATAGAGGGAAGTAAAAACAGTAGTCAAGATGGATTTTGAATGAACAGTCTCGTCTTTGTCCCTTTTGCTGTGTGGAAGGATGTTGTTGTGGGTACTGTGTGGCTGTGGACAAGCCCAGAGGTAATAAACATTCGGTTAATAATGTGGGAACACTTGTCCCAACTTAGGTCGTCATAAATTTTGAGGAAAATTGACACGAGCTCAGCCCAAATCTAATCGTCTACATTATAAAGGAAATGACCCGTGCCGTCGCGTAACTGACCACATTTTATTCATTCACAATCCGCAGCCATAGGGACTCTCGCCTTTTCACAGTATATTATTACGTCTTCTTCGTTTCTACCACATTCTAACAACTAACAAAGTCACGAGCTCATGAGACTGTATAGATTTATTGCCTTACTTATACAAAGACAAACTACAAGCGACATAGATGCACGACACATAGTGCCTTTATTAGTGTGGATGAGATGAGGCTGGAATGAAACAATAAAATATAACTTACTGGTGTCTTATAATATAACCAGCATTTAATATATCTTGGAGGACTATATACCGTATAGGCTATATAGGCAAGAGATAAATACTTAATTATATGGACGATTCATAACATTTAAGGCATTTTAAGGCAATAATTTTTAATACGGATTTCAAAATTTCAAATTTTAAGTAACATCATGAGTTTCGAGACTTAACCAAAAATCCCTTAGAATGGAAGCAAAATGAAGGAAACTTATTAACAACACATAGCCAGGTATATAGTTTTAGTCCGGTAAATTTAACTTACTGTAAATTCAGTTACATGTACATATTATGCCGTACCAGTAGATTGCAGTAGAAAACAGAGGGAATCTGGAATGACTATAAACCAGAGAGAAGAAGTCTCACAGAGCTAACTATATGAGCTTGAGAAGTCTGCTGAAAACTTGGCGACATTTATGGAGCAATTAAGTGATTAGAGGGTTGTAGAGATCCATGACCGGGACAAAAAGTTGGCCCTCGCTTTTAGAAGAGGAAAAGGATTCCGGAAATGCTCGTTACTCCAAATTTTCTTTCACATCATTTTGGAAACATGACTGGTCGCCTCTCGTGGAAGTCACCCTGCTCAGAGTACCAATCAACCATGAAGCCCACCAATGACCATGAGTCCTCCGTAGCTCAACATTTTTTTGTCATTTTTCCTGTCTCACTCAAAAACTCCTAATTTCACAACTATTTTACGGCGATCATACAAAAGTACTTCCTCCTCATCCCCGATTCCCGATACAATGTAGCAGTGTGCACAAGTCTGCAAGTACAGTAAGTCTCCAGTTGGTTGTACTGCCGTCAGTTTTTATATCGCATGGCATGTACATATAGTACAATACAAATTCAAGGTAAACAGTTCTTGTAAATAAATCACAACTGTCCGATTTAAATCGATATAACGCTGTATTATAACCTAAAGTGAAAAATAGTGAAAATAGATGAAAATAAAGTAAGTTTATTCACAAATTCACAACACATTAAGGATATTTTTCTGCGCCCCATAAGAATCTATATGCATGCTAAGAAAAGTATCATCTCCAGCAGACTCACATTTTTCAAGCGTATTCAGCATGTTCCTGGATTTTATGGAGAGCAGCAATTATTAATATGGATTGAATATGCAAAGTTTTCCATTCCCATTAGTGAAAGCATAGTGGAAGGCTTGTGCAGATAAAAGCCCATTGCTTTTACTTGATAAAAATTTTACATTATTTTTGTATTATTTTCATCAAGAGTAATGCCGCTGGGATCAGTACTTGGTATAAATATCAAACACTTTTTGAGATTTATATTATTTTGAAACCACAATAAAGTTACTTACCAGTTCATTCAAGTAAAGCGGGTCCTATTGTTTATATGCACGTTTTTGTATGTAGAAGTGACCTGGGCTTAGTAGCCTCAGCGTGTTAGCATTGATCAAATTACTGATAATTCTTGAAGTCATTTAGCAAGGACTTGATGTTATAGTTTGCGTATTATGAAATACCCATTGAAGCTATTTACTAATTTAAAAGAAAATTTGAAATATTAGACACGGAAATCACCGAGACAAAAAAAATCATACTGTTTCTACGAAGACGTAAAAAAATTTTGAAAATACAATGTGTAAGCTTACGTAACATGGGCATAATAATACACATTATATACGGAATACCCAATATAATTATACCTACATAGTATGTATAAGAAACTTTATGGAAGAAGTGGGGGTTTTCTCAGAGGTAATTAAATGGAAATGGATCCACGCAGAGATTGTTATGAGAGCGTCAGCCGAAAGTAGATGAGAATGGAGAAAACGTGGTGACAGGCGGCCACCCTTTGGATGACGAATGTGGGTCCAACTTGTTACCAAATGAGGCGCAAAGTCGCCAACGGAGATTCTCCACCACCCATCCGTGCATCATTAACATAAGCACCGACCCTACCCAATGTTCTCACAACACTCATTCATTTTCATCTTCGTTTTCCTAACCAAATCGATCTTCACTGTGACTTGTCGAACCACAATTCTCTTCATTCGACATTTAAATCATTGTATGATATTTGCTCAGCTCATATCTGTAGTGTGGTGACTGTACTGACTCATGTATAATTTGTATAAGAATAAAACTGTAATTAAGAAATGTATGATACAAAGGAAGGAGAAGGGGGTTGTTTTACATCTACAAAAAAAAATCTATTTTTTAGGATGGAGATATGCCTATGTATGAAATAGTGACAGTAACATAGTAACGTTAATGTTAATGTAGTGTATGTGTATGGCCCAGTGTGGACATGGTATATTATGGTATGACACGTTGTTAGTGATATTCTAGCCCCCCAAGTTTGAAAACTCAAGTTCAATATGTCTATACATAATATATTATTGTAAAGTTTAGAAATGCTCCCCAAGTGCGACTAAACCATTAGTTCATTAGTTACTCTTAAAATTTTATTATTTTAAAGGATGAAAGTACGTAAAGTAGAATTTGATCCCATTTAAAAGCACCTGCAGGAGCATGTGAAAGGATTTTTAAAGAATTTATTTTTACGACGTGACCATCTCTATACACGTACTTACTACGAGAACCAAAACTAGAAGCAGAACCAGGATGAGAGCAGAACCGGGACCGGGACCGAGACTTGGACTAGCCAACGCCGGTAACGGTATAGATGATACGTTATTTATAGGAAAATGAAATCATTGATTTTAAATGAGGGTGCAGTTTATGTGACGGGGGAAAAGTTTTGAAGAAGAAAAAAGTATTTAAAAAAACCAATGGATTGGACCATTCCACTTAACGTACCTACTATAGAGGTACCTATACGTTTTATGTACATTTACTGTGTAAGAGAGGGAAAGAGCAGCCAGCAGAGAAGTCATGATGAAGACATTGAGGATAGAAACTTTTTCAAGATTATTTAGTTGTTAGTATTTGGGGTGGAGTGTGGTGAGGATGCGTTGGTGTTGGTGTACATTTGGACTCGTAAGTATTTGAGAGGAAATTTTATTGGTCCTTAGGGAATGGGCCAAATTGCATCGTACCGTGTGGCTCCTTCAGAGTGAAAATCACGAGCGCAGATGTGACTCCACATTTGCTAACTTTAGACTTATTTTGAAGAACATCGACTTCCACATACAAAACAACTTCATCTCAATACTATCAACTAAAAACCAAAAAATTATCACTACATTCATCCATCCGTCGATCAGTTCCGTTCAGGATCTTATGTATATTTTTTATTTCAATTCCACTGCACCCTCCACGTATATACTCCATATCCCAAAATCCCAATTATACTTCCCAATGATTTTTTCCCCTCAATGTTTAACTACAATGAAGCATAAATATGAACATCTTTTGAGCAAGTTCATCTCTGAGGTAGGTACATATTCTGTGGTAAAGCTAGACCAAACGACTCAACACCCAACATAGGCAGATGATCACGACGACGACGACGACTACGCGACGACGACGACCAAGGAATATTTAAATGATAGGATTCTAAATCGAACTTTAAGTTTTTACAGCAGAACGTTATTCTTAGTCCTTCAACACGTTTTCTCTACACTTTTAATTCTAAACATTTCCCCGATCACTCCCAATTGGTGAAAATATCCCTCAATGATGAATAAAGCACATTTTAGTGGAAGCTCTTATTCAATTCCGACGCAATGATCGCATGACAACTAAAATTAAAAGTCAACACATTTTACGCAGGCTAACGCAAATTCTCGGCAATGACATGGTGTATAACCTTCAAACTTGTACGTGCACAATATGCATGTGCTAATATCAATATAATTATGTAGTATTCAACAGTACTTGCATGCGATTATGTTACTTAAGGCACTTTGGATAAGAAAAATAAATACTGAGTAGTAGGTATTTTTTTTTGCTCCCAAGAATCCGGAGTCCGTATCGGTCTGGAAGGTTTCAAGATGAATCAATTAGACTTTTTAAAAGCTTAGGAAAAATTTAATCCTGTAATTAGATTTAGATTTAAAAAAACAACAACAGAAGCGGAAGGCTTTGAGGCGTGAAATTAAATTCCAGCTGAGTTCTTCATCACATCCGAGTAAAATATTTGGTGTGAAATACTATTCGTTAAAATTGTTCGCTGGATGCAGCTAGTTTCCTAATGCGAGTCTCTGAAATCTGCAGCCTTCTGTTTTCCCTCAACTCGGAGAGTATAGAGATAGTATAGAGTATAGAGATGCCATATAGTGTCACCGTCTGTACAACACAGTCTCGAATATATTGGTTGATCTTATTTTGTGACTATATGCTTTTCGTAATGAAAAGTGTTTCAAAATCCTCAAATTTAGTTTTAAAAGGAATAGGAATGAAAACATTAGAGTGGAATTCAAAACAATTTTCTTGAGTAAACTTGTAAAAGTTCACTTCTTCTCTGGTCTCTGGTGAGTGTGTGTGTGTGGAAAGGATGAGAAAAGGAATATTTTTGAGGATGGAACAGAATTATGGAGTAAAATGTTCAAAGGGAAGGGAATTCTAGGTTAAACAATGTAACTAATTGAGACACTACATTGCATCAAATTTCTGCATGTGTCCCTCCTTCCTTTACCAAATAAAAAAAATGAGGGAAGCTCTTTGAAGACGTGCCTTTTGAATTCACTATCCTTATAGTTCTCACTCACTTAGTCAGTCCTATGTAGTACACCATGCCGCTTGTTGAATTTACATTTTTCGTCAGTTCTTTCTCTGTATGATTCTCCCTTCACCCACATTATTGTACAAAAATTCAAATTTCAAATACGAAGGAAAATTCTCAAATGTGACCCTCACGCCCATGAAGATACCTCAAGAAAGTGAAAATAAATTTTTTTACTCGTGGTCTGCATGCTGAATTGCTGAGTACCTTTTATCTATATGGAGTTGGCCCTACTACTGGATACTGGATATATAGTGCGCAACCTTACTTCTACTTCTGAATATACAGATACACAAGTAGGTACATATTATGTGGAGCCTGTACTTGGTTTCATGGTTTGTGGTTCCTTCAAAAAATATAGTGTGTGAGTTACTGGAGAAAAAAAATGAATCCGGGCTGTTTTTTATATAGGTCGGTTGAGTCTCGGTCTCCGTCTTGGTAGGATAAAGCCTACACAAAAAAAATTTCTTTTAGCCTCGGTTTCCTCTATGAGACAAATTTTGACGTGGTATCATAAGTACAGTTGTAAATATAGGAAAGAAATAATCTTGCTGAGGAAGGAGTCTACAAGACTCATTTATAGTGTTGGCTGACACTTGCTATTTTATATGTGGAGGGTATCTGGAAAAAGATGTCTTATTTGACAATACTAATACAATACCATACCATCCCATACCATAACATAGGAGTTTACCCGAATTATATAGTAATGGCTCAACTTCGCGCTATGGTTACTCGGTGTTGGGAGTTGGATTCGGATTTTGTGTACTCCAGGAATGGTAATTAAAAATAAACACGGGAAGCAAGTGGAGGAGAAAGTGTAGACATTTGAAGAAATCAACTTGTCTCCATTGCGTGAACGCTCTAGTAAATCATCCTGTGATTTGTGTTTCCGTCCGTTTCCCCACATCCTTCTAATGAAAAATACCTCTTCCTAATTAATGCTACTCCCAAGTTGTTCCCATATAGAAATAAGATGCATACTTATATATTGCTACACATACATAAATGTTACTGAGAAGTACGCAAGATACAATACGATGAGATAATGTTTACTTTTCTATAAGACGAAGTCTTTTAGTAAGTTGCAGGAAAGTTGTCTAATAACAGCAAAGGCTGGGAGTAGATATAAAAATACAGTAATGTTTAGGAATTCAGAACCTGGATTTTATGGTGTTGAGAGAAGAAATTTAATTTCATGGAAAATGAAATGCACCATTTTTTAATGTATAGTTTGCTTTAATCAGAAATATTTACAAGACATGAAATATCCAGACATTTCATGTTTCTACTTTTTTTTGCAAAAGAATAAATTCTACATCACACACCATAGGCACATTTGTCTCCTATTAGTAATCCGCTATGTCTCTATGTAGATACGGAGTGTGGAGCGCACTGGTGAGACCAATCATCCGGCATGCATTTTACACAGTGAACTATCAAGATAGGACTTGAGCTGAATTAAGTCGGGGAAGACAACGGGAGGATTTGAATTGAGTATATGAGAGGGGATGTTCTTTTGTTCGTGTGGTGACACGACAAGAATAGCATTCCATCCTGAATTGACAGCTCCTACAAAGTCCAAATTATACGAGTCACCAATATGAAGGGCCTCGCCGGGTTGTATGGGGAGTTCACGTCGGAGTGTAGTAGTTGTAGTAGTAGTAGTAGTCGAGTCAGAGTGATTCTTGGTGGCAGCTAAGAGAGCAGCATTGAATATACCTTGATGAGGCTTGCTTACTTGACATTCATGTGAGGTAAGGAAAAAGTTGAAGAAATTGTAAAGTTGGGTGGCACGTAGGATTTGTTCAAGTCGTGGATCGAAATTTGACACGACGCCAATTTGAATAGGAGCCTCCTGAACACTCAAAGTTCTCGAGATACCACTAAGCTCCATGTTTCCCCCATTCTTACCACCACTTCCATCATACTGGGTTTGGGTTCTCGCTCTGGATTCCGATGAATCGAGATGTTTTACTGCCAACAGTAATTCCATTGCCCCTTCCTTCACTTCCCAACACTCCGCCGTTGTAAAATGTTCTATCAACTCCGAAGCGATCGTACGAAGCGTGTCTTCACTCGTGTCACTTTCTGGTTTCGAGTTCTGCAAACAAACAAATATATACCTACTGCTTACTTACTACTCATAAGCATAATAACTAGGCTGCTCCCTGAGCCTTTGTTTTGAATGCATGTCAACATAATTTAGTTGGCTGCCAAATGAGCTAACATGTAAGACTTCACCACTTGAACTTAACTGTCATTTGAATCTAAATTACTCCGCTTTCTCATTTCAAATGTAATTTGAGTTGAAATGACATATTAAAAACCACAATTATAGTGCTGACAATAGAGTGAAAGGAAAAAAAATCAGCTGAAACTGCTAAAGGTGATCGTACAGATCCAGGCTACAAGAACCTCTTCTACTAGTACAGGGACATGCCTTAATGGTGTCACATACAAAAGAACTGTAGTACCTTTGTTCATGCATTATCACGATTTGCCATTATTAGTTGACTTTTTTTGTAATATCCAGTTACTGTAAGAATTTTCAGCTGTCAAAAAAGACGGAAGACGAATATTTACCAGTACTTTCTCGGTTCTGTGATTTTAGGCATATATCTATAGCAAACCAGACACATTTCATGTTAATGTGCTGCTTCGATCATGACTTTTACTGTTATATTAGTAGTATACAGATGCATGATGCAGTTCTCTATATAATTGCCCTAGAACAATGGACTTTGAAAGGATTCGATTCTGAAGCCCAAAAATGTATAGTTTGCTACACAACTACAGTAAATTAATAATAAATTGTAACTTACTTGAAACGACTTAATAACAAACTGAGTCCACCATGACCTCCAGCACAAGCCGTAGTTGGGCATCAACTCATTAAGTTCTGTCCACTGCTGTTTGAATGCTTTTTTCATATTTTCCTCACTAACTATTACATTGTGTTTTGCACCAAACTCAATATACTGTTGCACTGGTGGCTTTCGAAATTTAAGTAACGTATTAGTAACGTCAAACGTTATTAATCTTAGATTTTGCATTGCGAGCACGTGTTAGTCTACAAATAAAGATCACTACATTCATTCAAACAATATAGAATGTCCAAACGGAAACTTGACAAAGTCATAGTTTAGAAGAAAATTTATTTCGCCAGGACTATCGCATTACTTTTTATAGAGCAGGGGAGCAGCCTAGAATGAGTGAGCTCCGCAAGGTGATTTCTGCAAAAAAGTTAAACGGTATTTGAATAAAATTTGCAATTCGTTAAAATATTGCGTAAAAGAAAAATTAAGACACAAATAAACGCAGAGAATATGTTAGTAGAAATTGTAGCTGAAGTCTAAGTAATCCTGATATTTCGCACAATGACTTGAAAGACAGGATATAATTTTTGATTTTTTTTCTTTCGAGAAGCGCATAGCCGTTTGCATTAGTTGTAGTGCTTGTGCCAGTAACGTATGGGATAAATGACTCACAAAGATTTTTTTGAAAGTTCACATTAGTGTACTATGGAAGTAGCTCATGTAAAGACGAGTAATGCTCATTCGTAAATAACCACATGGTGTCAAAACATTTTCGCACCAATTTATTGCATGTATGATGTGTAGTTTTTTCTTTCACAAAAAATTCAGTGCACTGGATTGATTTTTCTGTCAAAGACTTTTCGTACATACTATATTATACTAACAATAAGTATTTGATTACACATATATTACGTATATGTGCACTGAAAATAAATCATAACAAAGATAAGAGTATTAAGCAAGTACTACATATACATATAATGTGTAATACACAATCAGAAATGAGATTCCCCAGCTAAAAACATATTTGGATATTTGGAATTAATTATATAGAGTATAAATACACAGTAAGTTTGAATTATGTTAAGGGGTTACAAAAATGAGAATGCAGTTCAATTTTTTTTTACTTTCAATATTAGATCAATCAGAATCCTTACAAGTAGCAATTACAGATGATTTGATACGCGTACAGATCAGATTTCCACTTATTTATATACTGTAACATTGGCGTGCTGATAGTATGCCTGTGGCTTTTTGTGGTTATGAAGAATTACTTTGTAACCAAGTAGTTTATAAAATGTTTTTTTTAATAATTAGATTTATTATAGATTTATTTTTAGCGTAACTTTTACTTCTAATCTCCAATATTATCATATTATTGTTTTAGTTGTTATTTTTTAATATTTTTAATCGATATTTTTACGTACTTATTAAAATGTTAACGCGTTAGTAAGATTACACGATAATTTAACGATACTTACATTTAATAATGCTTATAAAGCTTTAAGTACTAACTACAATGTATTTATTCCCTTTCACTTGAGTGTCATGTAAATTTTGTTTCCGGATTCGATACAATAAGAGCTAGTAAAATTCACACCAAGGAAATAATTTCTCTGAAATAATATTTCCGAGGCTCAGACCATTCCTATTAGTTTTTAATCTAATAACTGAAAACGCACTGTTTCAAATGTTTAACGAACTACACAATAAAAGTACAAATAATTTCAAAATTGTGGGCAAAACCAAATATAACCAACATACATTTTTTTAAATTACGGTACTAAATATTCTAATACATATTGGCCTTATTACGACTAATAAAATATCTCTTAGTGTCTTAAATGTTATGATAACCAGCAAGTGCTAAAATACAATACATAATTTTATAATGTTCTCAAAGCTGAAGCTAAATCTCATTTAAGTGAAAAAATGTTAAAAGAAGGCATTCATTTCAATTTATGCATTCTTCAATGCCCTCTACAAAATATAAAATTGACTTTGAAGCAACCCATCTCTTAAATATTTTGGGATAAACAATGTATGAATGTAAGATTTAAATGACCGTATACAAAACAATAAGTATAACAACTGAACACCAAAAATATCTTGAAGAACTAACAAAAAGAAGAATTTCAGACCTTCGGAGTGGAAAGGACTTGTTATATAGATAAAGAGCTTTCAGCTATGGTACCTATCAAATACACATTCAACGACGAATTTTACTAAATTTAAAAATCTATAAGTTTGCAACATGCTTTAAGTATTTTAAAAGTTTAACTTGAAATAAGAAAGACCCATGTGCTGACTATTATAAAAATTACTTCAAGGAATCTTTTGAAAATTGAGCGTCATTATTAAGAGCTTAAAACATGCATTCGCTATAAAAATCAGCTAAAGGACAATATGATTACAATTAATTACGACACATTAAATGAGTATGTAAATTATATAATTACATGATTTAAAGTCTACAAACTATTATATATTATCTATGTATAGACGTTGTTCGTTATTATATTCGTAGGAAAATCTGGTAGTGCGCGCAGCGCAGCGCAGAGTAATGTTGTTGTACTTACCATTAAAATTAACTTTCTTCACAAAAATGTTTCATCGTGCATTTAACCATTCAATTCAACTGGCCCTTTGTAAAATCACTTTACCTGATAGGCAGAAGAATAGAACTAGATCTAACACTACGGAGAAAACAAAAAGATGACATAATACGTCATCTTTATTTTACGTCACCACCCAACGTGTGTATAAATATAATTAATACATTTACATTGACTTGAGTCCCGAGATATTAACTCTTTGCTTATAGCCACGGCAAAGTTAGAGACTGAATAACTTGCAAAATGCATCAGTGCATAATTTAAGAATACAATTTTGACTTGATCAAAAATGATAATCAATACAAATTTAAAAATCTTGTTACCAAAAACCAATTATTATTAGTGTACAGGACACAGGTTTTCAGTTTTCAATGGTCAGTTTAAATATTCTCCATTAGCCATGTTATAGTTCCAACCCTCTACCTAAAATGCAAGAGTAAAGCAATTCTACACAAGACCAATTGATTCATTTTCCTTACATTCATTAATTCTATTTAGTTGCTTATAAATGTATGTAATATAGTATCACTAGGTTGTAAACTTTCTATATCTCGTATTCCTAAGTAGTTATAATTGCTTTGATTTCCTAGAATAACAACAATTTCATTTTGTATAAACACAACCTAAATAGGTATAACACTCTTTTGAAACTGGGCTTTTTTAAATATGACTTTAATAATTCACAAATGTATATAAACTGATTACATTATGTATTTACATATTTACCGCAAACATTCAAAAAGTTGAAAGTTCATCAAAAGTTTCAAAATACTGACGATGAGTTTATAAATCAATTATAACATATTGTTTAAAATATTTATCACTTCAATTTAATAAAACCAAACGCAGAAAATGACACAGAACAGCCGACAGCCATCCAATGAAAGAATTGTTTGATTCGTACTATTTACCTACCGTTCACACTGCTGAGCAGTCAGTTTTTTGAAACAGAAAATCTACGAGTCTGACAACTTCCGTTGAATTTTAAGTCGTTTAAATTCATCGTGAAACAGATTTTACGATTAAGAAGTTTAATTTGATGAAACCAAAACACATCTTGAAATGACTGACTAGTGACAGTAGTGACTGAAGTAAAATTTTAAGGTAAGAAAAAAAACAAAGATTTATCCTTTGAATTCATCCAGTTTTACACTTTTTGGAGATGACCATAGTGGAGGAGGTTCCTTCCGTTGTATTGTGTCGGTATTTCGGTATTATCGATCGGCAATGGAAATTTTGCATTCAGATGTTGCCTCTCTTTCTCCCTCTGACGACAAGAATCGATGATGCTAGTGTTAGGCCTGTAGTACGACACCAGTCCCGGTTTTCTATGCCTTGAATGAACATGTAATAAGCCTTTCCTCATGTTCCATATCTCACCCTACAAGAACTTCGGAGATTTCTTGGTTCCTTTATACTTTATAATAACATTATTGTATTATTATGTATTATATTGTGTATCATGTTGAACCTCATTTCCGAATCCAGTTTTATCCCACGTCGAAATCAACGGGCCGGATGGTTTATATACAGAAAGCTAAAATATGTTTAGCACTCTAATGTTAAGTATATGGTAACAAAAATTGCGTTAAAAGTGTTTAATTATTTCCATTGTTATCAGTACTTTTTTCACCAACCAAATAATTAATTTAAAGTAAAGCTATAATATACGGTCCAGTAACATTGAGCACCTGCAGTCAACAACTTTTAAGTAATGTATATATATATAATTATCTACACAATATATACACTGTCGAAGAATATCGAGTAATACGAGCGTTGTTTTTCGTTCATGCTATAGGAATAATTATAATATTATTATATAGATAGATTAGATTAGATGATAGATCAACTTTAACAATTTTGACAGTTTTTCAGTTTTTTTTTGGGAGTTTCTTATATATATATCTAAAGGATACGATGAGTAGAAAACGAAACTTATTTATATATAGTGGAATTTTATGATAATTTTCATAGTTTAATATACTTAAATATATTTCCTATAGCTAAACAGCAAATCTTAAATAGACAGGTTTACAGAGTAAAAGTTTAAGTGGTTGGTCAAAAATTCCCATTCCCACGTAGCCCAGAAAGTTTTCCACTCACAGAACAAGCTATACTTTTACTTTTAAGTATTATTATTTTATGTTATATGTAACGACACAAGCTACTTTACAATCACCACGGAATTTAAGTAAAACACTTTTATACAATAACTTGTTTTTTTACAGTAGTGCACCTTCATCTTGTAGTTGCTATTATGTACTTACCATCTACGTTAACTACCTATATAGAGCTGACAATTTGTAAATATATTTTTTTAGTCCTGGTAGTTCAAATACTTTTCAGTTAATTTTGTCTGCTGTTACTTAGTTGGTTTGGTTTATATATGAAGCTGTGTAATTTGGTGAAACAATGGAGGGGATGTACGACGTTCGTTCGGTCGAATTTATTTTAATCTTGTCCCGTGACTATACTTTAACCGAATCCGTCTCAATAACCGTATGAAGAAGTTTATATCACTTGACGGAGTTTAGTATATTTAGTTAGTCATAAATTATTAGCTTTTGTGTATGTCCCTGTCACTGCTGAGTATATATTTTATGTTCACCCAATTTCACTTTTTTTACCACCCAGTTGAACACTCATTCACTCGGAGACCGGAAAGTATATGAGCAGTGACGGAACGTTAACTTGATCTGCTGGTGGTACTTCTCTGGACACAACGAATAAAGTCTTGTCCGGAGACTCTACAAGTAAGTAGTACGCTATACGCTTTCGTTTTTTTGCATATACACACGTTTACACGTACCTACATACATAATATGGAACACTTGTAGTTGAATCCAGCGTTGGTGTAGTAGTTATTTTCTAAGATTAATGTATAGAATCGTATTAAGTTATAATGACTATTACTAATATTGGTAACGTACAAAGTATTCGTAGTAGCAATTATTATTCCTATTATTTTCATTGTATATATATATATAACTTAAGAATATTAGGCGCTGTATGAGCTTTCGATTCCTTTTGTTTTGAGGAATTGTAATGTCTGTAATTGTGTAATAAGTTGTGAAGCCTTATTCCTTCATGATTGGAAATAAACGCTGCCGAGGTCACACACATCACACATGATGACTTGAATAATTTCCCTATAGAAACGATGGCAGTGCTGCAGCTTACATAGAATTATATGAAAAGGTACAAGTACGATTGTTCTTTTTTGAAGGAATTTTGTTCCTTGGTACGATCAGGATCTGTGCATATAGTGATAATCATGGAGAGTAGTTTATAGAAGGGATACTGTAATCTTTAATGGAATAAAATTTGAATTGATTAGTGTAGTCCTAGAGCGAGGGTTGAATTGGTGGGGTCGATTGATTACGGTTAAGTAGGGTCCATTGTCAGACAGCATTATCGTCGAGGAATCGAGCCGGATAAGGCGGTATTGCGAACGGTACTGGTGGTGGGGGTACGTTTCCAGGGGGGCTCATCTCACCTCTTGATGACCTTCCTGAAGCTGGAGACATCAAAAAGATCAATATCTGTCATTATTTGAGTATGAATGGTGCATGCATTTTTGGTCGTGTACATTATCTTTTACGTGGATGGGAAAAAAAGCGCATCAACAGTGGAGTTTCCAAAAGGTAACCAGTTTAGGCAGAAGTCATTCCCATGCAATAGCAGTAATATAGCACATGCTGAATCAGCTGATAAAAATATGAAACTGCTTTGAAATACAATTGATGCAAATAGTTATATTTCAAATTTTAATAAAAACGAATATCAAACCAAAAATTGAGACTTGCTCTTGTTCTTACCAGGAAGCCTTAAGAAACCAATCAAGAGGTCATCGAAGAAGCCATATAGCCATGCAGACGCTATTTGAACTTTAAATTCAAAATGACCACTGCAAACTGCTTCAACAATTACAATAAATCTAACTAATACTTTGTTAGACGGTAATAATTCAAGAGCCATATATACATACATTGTTATGTTTATGTATGCTGTAAATGCTTCACAGCACATTTTTTTTAAACCAAAAGAACTACAAGTACAAAACTAAGTAGGCTCACCAACTTTACAGATGTAATGTATAATGTTTGAGCCATACATTTATTTCAAATAGCAGATCATCAAGATCGACCCTAAGTATTATGATGGGTATATGCATAAAGTTAAATTTTTAATGTATAACATTCTTCTTGACAAAATCACTTAGAGCACTACGCAGGGCACAGTAGCCATGATGGTTCTGACAGCATTAAGTAGAAATCAAAATTAGGAATAAAAATTACATAATATAAAGAACAATAATAGAAAACCCACTATGTAATTTAGATTTGGTAAATTAATGCAATTTAAAGTATTTTTTAAAGCATAATGTTATAATGTATCATGCTTTGTCGCACATTGCAATTTTTTAAATTCCACGGGCGTTTCAATGGACACATAAGCTGATCTAGCTACAAATGAATCCGTTGGAGGCATACTAGTTTGTAGTAAAAACTAATTATAAATGGAGACAGTATATATCGTCAAAGTCAAACCATGCAAGACAATAATAATAATAATGAATTCAAAAACTTTTGTACACTTAATTCATCATACGTAATTCTAGCACCATACAAAAATGACACGGAACATTCAGAATTAGAATGAGTAACTTGAGGGGGGAGAGGGTGGCTAACAAATTATTGGATGGAGAACATGTAAAAGGGATTCCATGAAGCAAAATGGAAGTTAAATTATAAATTGTTGTAGTCATATTCCTCCTCACATGATTCTATAGGTGGTTTCTCCTCAATCAATGCTGAACTTTCAGGTGCGGGTGGCTGACTCACATTGTTCACGCAATTCAGCATACTACTTCACCAGAAACAAACAAAAAAGCACAAAATTAAAGACCATATTTATATTTCGCATCATGGGAATATACATCATTGAAATATCCGAAAAGATGTCGTCAATCTTGTGAAGATACCATCACCCAAACTGATAAAAAATACAAAGCCATAAAAAATAATGGGAATAAAAACAATAAATATGTACATGACAGCACACTTACACTCACGAAAATAACTCATATCTGTGCACAGGAAGTTATAATGATGTCTTATCTATTTCAACATTATCTCTCTGGTTCGTCGAGCTATATCCAGGTTGTTCTCTACATACAACATAACACGAAATACAGCAAAAAAAAATAAGAAAAGCAAAACAAGTGACACAATATAGTATAAATAAATCTGTTCTACTCCATATCCCAGAAAACATGTATTTATGTGTTGTCAATATGCAATATGTACAATATGTGACAAAAGTGCTAATTTTTATAGGTTTCTATTAGCTTACTTTCTAAAATCCGGCTTGGATAATTTGTTTTTCATGGGTAACTTAAAAAATTTTAAATGAAGGTATAAAGTAAAAAAAAATTGTACTGATCCTTCCAAGCATTGGAAGGTGTACAGTAAATGTACAAGGTCTGGGTGCAATAAATAAAGTTTTGGCTGGGAAACCATGTGCATTTATGGGTTCATGCAATCCAGTGGAGAATGTCAAAATATAACAGTTAAAAATCTTAAAAATGTAGCATGCACGCAAATGATGTCATAAATTGAAGCTTGTCCTTGACAATAACAGCTCACAAAATAGTTTCAGTAAAGAACAAAGACTCGTAGATATATACACTCCTACTCGAAAGAGTCATATGAATATTTTTGTTGGGCCTTAACGACAAGTCAAGAACGGCCGGAAACTATAATTTCATTTCTTTATAGGAGAAAATATTGAAAACTTGTAATAATATATGGTAGTCTGAAGAAATAAAGTAGTACTTATGCTTGTCTTACCCGTAAATATGACCCTCATCTGACGGCGCTCTATTCAATGGATCAGAATGAATAGAAAATAACATTCAATGTTACATATGGAACTTTGTCAATATATTCTACTTCTACCATTCCATTTGCAGTTCTAAGATAACTTGTGATCGTAACGTACCGATTGATTTTCCTTTTGAAAAGCGCAGCGATTTCTTCAAAAGTTTTATTCTTTGTTTCCGGAACTCTTTTATACGTGAATATCCAGAATATCGCCAGGAGGACGCTGAACGGAAGGAATACGTAACTATTTAGAAGATTCTGTAAAAGGGGGAAATCGTCATATGAATATTATTCTCATTCGTTTACAAACTTTATCAATTCCTTACATGCTGATCCAACAATTTAGCCCTAACGATGTTTATCTTCCCGAATAGAACAGTTTAAAAATTTTGTCTCATTACCCTTTACTTCAAAAGTCTACTTCACTAGAGGCGAGACACAATGACTGCCGTTGGCCCTTGAGTAGATTGAATTGTTGATACAAAAAAAAAGAATGAAAGAAAAGAAAAGAAACTTACTCTCATGCGAGGGAAGAAGTTTCCGACGAGCCAATTGGCGAACCAATTTGTCAGTACAGCTATGGACATGGCCGCAGGTCGAGGTCCTTGAGAAAAGAGCTCAGCAGTGATAAGCCAAGGAATAGATCCAGGTCCCACCGCAAAAAACACCACAAAGCTCAGTGTAAAAATCACCGCCAGGTAAGAGATCCAGTCCAAAATTTCCTTGAACAAAGAAAAGAATTCCTTTTGCGCAAAACTTGACTGTGAAAAATCCCTTACTTACACACCAGTTGCTAAGAAGCCTTGGTACATGCACATGCGAGCCAACAAAATAAAATAAGGATTGCCCTTAAAATTAACCCATACACAATATTTGTATTATATATACGATCTAGGATATTATTGGGCATGGGTACCATCACCATATCGAGGTTACAGGGAAAGGAAACGTCGATACGAAACACACGATTTTAGCCTATGATCAAACTATCAACATATTTTATTTTTGATGGCAAGAAATTAACAATAACTGAAATAATTTAATTAAAAAGAAAGAAAAACTTTTTCTCGTCCCATGACCCGGACAAGTCCTGTGTCTACTTCCCATTTCCTAGGTTGACAAAAAACGTGTTTCTGACATATATCTTTATGTTAAGTCGTTCAATGATTTCTCAGTAGTGCTACAAATCAATAGTTGCGAGGGAAAGGCAAGAAGTTGAAACTCTCAAGAACTCCACCTCTCTTTTCAAAGTGACAGGAGACAAATGTCTCCCCATTTACTTGCATACATCTTCAGCTTCTTAAACGGAAAAAATAGAGTAAAAACGTTGGAAAATCTATCTTTCTCTTTGCTTTTTTCCCTCTCTCTCTCTCTCTCTCTCTCCATGGAAACTCAATGCTCCTGATGCTCCACAAGAGTTGTACAAGATGTTCAGCAAAGCTAGAAGGTACTCAGGGAATCAAAACTTACAAGATAGTTCCTCTATTCTCAAGTCTAAAACCCGAAGATGCATTGTGAAGCTAGCTAACATCTCTTCTTACAGCATTTGCATTTGCTTTCCACATTCAGATGCTCAAATAAGTGCAAATTTATCTTCCATTGTATGGTGAATGATTTTACAACTTTTCATGATTACTCACATTACTATTTTTGAGGAAAGGAAAAAAAAATGATATACCTTCTTAAATTATTAAAATATGCACTACACTAAAATTGCTACATATTTCTTTTTCTAACTCATTTTTTACTTTATAGCAAATCTACGAATATTGATCTAGTCTAGGAAAATAAAATGAAAGCCATGCAGGAATTAAGCATTGAGTCTTTTGAGAATGAGTTCATGAATCTTTCCAAATGATGAAATCATTTACGATCGAAATACACGGGTAGACTTATGACTAGTGACAGGAAATAGATAACATGTGAGTCGTTAGAGCTCGAAATAATAGAATGGAATCGACGAATTACAAGCAGTCGTTGACATTTCTGTTTCACTTGGACTCCACAGGAATCGAGTCACAAAATGGGGATGAGATTCATTGCTCGAATTTTTTGTGTGTTACTTATTTGAACACCATGCATGTATGTAGATGATTCAAGAGTGGAATTCGAAAGCGATGAAACAGTGAAATGATGTGTATTTCCGAGTAAATGACTTGATCGTAGTAGTGTAAGACTCGTAAATCGTATGGCTATAATAAAGAGCAAGGAAAGTTGGTCACCTTGATGAGCAAAGAGATGGTGATGAAGATGGAGAAGATGAACATTCCGCCGACGCCGTACAGATGGAGAGTTCGTCGTCCAGCCCGATCCATGAGCATAATCGAGACGAGTGTCATTCCAACCATAATGGCTCCCACCCCTATAGTGGCAAACTTTGCATGGGAATCTTTCAATCCCGCTGAGATGAACAGGCCCGTCGAATAATAAAATACCTATGAGAGCACCAAAGTCATCAATCACACCACCTTAAACACTAAAACTATTTATTCTCCCATCTTCCACCGTCTTTAGCCATATCCAATCAAATCAGTCGCCAAAAATCAATCTTTTCCTTCCATTTACCAAATACAATACCAGTCTGTCTTCCTTCCCTTCTACGTCTACACGCTCTGTCTCTCACTCTTCTCGTCCCTCATACATCTTAACTCACCGGAAAAATGAGTCAACGCCTACATATATGATCACCCAAGATTAGTCAACAAAAACCCTTTAAGTTTGACTTCATTAATAAACTTTTAAAGAAGTAGTATTTCCTATTCAGTCGTCACATTGCTCAACCCTATAAAAAGTTATTTTCATTTCCTAAACATTATATGTGCAATATCTGTCTACAGCTGTCAAAGTATATCTAAAAGAAATAAAAGGCCTTCCACCAAAGTTTTAGGCTTAGGTTTAGAATACATTAATAGCATGGAGCAAAATCATGCACATTAAGAATAAGAATATACAAAAGTCTTGGCTGTCACGAAGAGGTGGGCAAAGCATATAGTAGATTTTAAATTCTCATATAAAATCAAGAAAGCTATTTCAGCTCCCTATTTTGCTCAAAATTCCTTGAGTAGATTTCTATTTTTGCTTTTAGTGAAAATTGTAATCATTTTGCTTTGCCTCGGCCTTGACGATACTACACAAAGCTATACGTTCATTGTTCCACAGGAGTGATTCACACCAGGAGACAAGGGACACAAAATTCAATAATACGCTAATAATAATAACCTTTGCTGTTGCTTTCATATAGTTACCCCACTGTTTCACTTCTTGTGATAGAAAGTGATAATTTGAGAGCTGAAGTAACAAGATTTGCACAAGTTATCAAACTCAACTTTGGCTTCCTTTCGTATGAATACATAAACAAAAGGCTGTAAACGCCAAAGATGTAAATACGATCGCTTATAAGCTTTAAGAATCACTTGAGATGGAGGAACATGGTAGAGTCAGTGTGAAATACAAATATTGACAGAGTCCTGATTCCATTTCAAAATATCCCTGCCTATGTTTACTATCTATAAAATACATTTAGGCTCCTCTCTAAGCTCCAGTTTCAGCTCTATATAAACCTCTCCTTTTTAGTTTTGAGTAATATATATATATATCGTCTTTTTCCTCGGGTTCTGTCCCATATCTCAGTCCACCATACACCACTGAGATTACAATATGTACGGTGGTTCTTGTCTTTCACCCAGCTAACATTTCTGTACATTAGACACTGATAGCCGGGAACATCCGAGTAGGTAAACCACGAAGCATCTCTCCCATATATGAGCATCCATTTAAGCGGAAAAGTAAGTTTGAGGAAACTACCCACTGCAAACACATCATTCATCCTCACGTCACTTTCTATCTGCTCAAATCATTGTTGAAGGTAATAAGTTGGGCTGGCGTGTGCATATGGCCAGAGTCGGAGCTAAAATATTCACTGAGGCAAAGTTGAATCCCTACCCACTGCACACTCTCCATGTTGATGGTGCATAAAGTGACACTGACATTTTCACCAAAAGACGAGACCACCTAGGAAGGAGACGGAGATGTGCTGGGAAATGTTATTTCTGCCAAACTTTTGTTTAACATCCTTTAATCGATATAATGCCTATCAGATTGATTGAATGTTTTCACATTACGCTAAGCCTAAGGTGTCTCAAAAACTCAACTTGTAAAATGTCTAGCCTCATATATATATATAGGATAATCCGCCGTTTTTATATCAAGTTATTTCTAGAGAGTTTAAAAAGTGACTTTTTAGCACACAAGTATCCAAAAATAAAAAATGTGAAATCAAAATCAATTAAATGTATTTTCCATGACTATAAATATCTCGGAGGAAACGGTGGGGATGGAAACTGATAAGGAGTGGAGACTGGAAACTCACCGCATTAATTCCTGAGAGTTGTTGGGATAACTGCATCACAACCGCTATACATAGGGGCATCCGAAGGCTAGATGACTTAAGAAGCTGGAGCATTGAGATTGTGGCTTCGGCTTGTTGCGCTAGTTGTTCCGCTCGCATTTCCTCAATATCCTCCTCGACATGATTTGAAGCTCGAAACTTCCTCAGAGCTGAAATCGTGGACAAGGCAGATAAGCGATGAATAGATGAGAGAGCGTCACAACACACAGCCCGAGTAAATGAAGATGCATCGGGAGCACCGAGGGAACAAGAACAAGAAATAATTAATATGGGACCAACTGTGGTTTACGCTGAAATATCCTAGAAACTGGATGTAATGCTCCTCACCTCGTCGAGCTTCATCCTCCCTTTGTTTTGTGAAGAACAAATATCGTGGAGACTCAGGGCACATCGGTAATAACAACATTTGGAGTAGGGCTGGAACCACTGCCAAACCTACACAGAATTAAATTTACTCATTATTATGGTCGTCCAGGGATTACTTCATCCACTGCACTCCCTCCCCCGTGCATTCTAAATCCTATTTGCACAACCATAAAAATATTTCAACATTATTTTATTCTTTCCAAAACTTTCTTCGAATGATAATCAATATGAAATTCCCGCAGCTTTCGTTTTCTTTTCCGCTTATAACATAGGTATATGTAGTTGTAAATTTGTAAATGTATATATATATCAACAAAGTAGGTACAGGATGTTTGACTAAACATAAGATACCAAAAGGGCCGCTAAATGCCAGATTCCGGAGGAGTGTGATGAAGCTGGGAATAAGTTACACAGTCGTGCGGTCGTCGACACGACCAAACTAAATGTGAATGGAAAAAAGAAAAGGAAAAAGAAACGTTCTGCGCTTTATTGAAACGAAAATGTCATCTAGCTTCGCGTCGTCTCCTATAATATAATGTCTCCATATCTCCATTTACTTTTTTTTCCTGTCCCACTCCATAATATAACAACGAGGGAGAGAGAAAACTTTGATGAGATGAGACATACAACTGTCTCTTGTGACTACGCGGAGAAGGACGAGAGTCCTCAAAGAAATAATGCATTTTGTAAGGAATTCTCTGTTGATGGGAAAAGTTGAGCGATTCTGTCGCATTACGCTCAACGTCGGTTTCATAATACAGCATTGTTGGTATTAATAACATTAGTAGAGAGAATATTTCTGCTTACCGAGAAGTACCGGCCAGCCGTCACTAGTTCCAAGAAGTTGTTCGATGCCCAAAACTTGGGAAACTAAAAGTCCTATCGTCACAGCTAATTGATTCACAGTTCCTAGAGCACCTCGAAGATTTAGTGGAGCAATTTCTGACACATACATCGGCACCAGGGATGTATTTAGGCCTGTAGTCATTAAATTTAATAATTTAAATAAAGTTGAACAACTCCGATTAAATACAAGTATAACTCACAAGTTGATTTTGATTTTATCATTATCTTTTTACTACATTTACATCATTAACTGTCAAGACACACTGCCGTCGTCGTCGTCGTCGTCGTCGACTCATGTTTGTCATCCTATACATGGCCCTCAAAAGCCTTTCTTTTGAATGTCTCCAACATTATACATATATTACTATTATGTATGGTATATATGAGTGAATGCAAGGCAAATACATTTTAATATAATGTGGCGGGGTCGCTTCGGCACTGCAACTGTTTAACATAGTATGAGAAAATCAATCCACACTCCTTCCACATTTTCGGTTTCTAAAATATATTATATGCATTTACTGTAAGTTGTAAGTTAGGTTCATTCGTTACCTCCAACATCTAACAAGTGAAAAAAAGGAGCGACATCCGAGAAAATAAAATGATTTGCATACACTATCAACTATAATACATACTTCGGTAGACTAATTAAAGTCAGTGGATTCTTGGAAACTCAAAACTCGATCAAATTCAATTTCCAACTTGTTTAATTTAATGACATCACAAACATTTTACTGACGTATATTTTTGAATCCTGGAACCACGGAATAAGTTGTCGTCTTAAACCTTTTTTGACCTTTTTATTTTTTTCATAGTCAACCCCGTAACAGTGAGCGTAGTTTGTGTCAATCAGTAATGTTTGATTTCAGGATTATGAAACATGTGTTTGTACTTTGTACTGTCTGTAAAAGTCCGTCCACGTCCACAGTCATCACAATTTTAATAATTTTCTTCTTCACAGTAGATAATTAGTTTGTTTGCACCGAACCCCATCTCCAGGACCCTGATCCGACTCACTACTATATGAACTGTGTGCTATTTTTTCGTACATGTCTTGCTCATAAATATTTTAGTCTCAAATTTAATAATTAGCATTAGCATAAAATAATGCACAAATGGAAACTAAAATAAGAGCGCCTACATTTTTTTAATACTGAGGGAAATGAGGAGAGTGGAATAATAAAATCAACATGTGCATTTACCCTATCAAGGTTCTAATTTTTAGGTGCAGTTGTAGTCACTGAGAAGTCGGACGTCAGACTCATAGTGCGCGGCAACGGTTAATGTACACACCATAATATTATTATATATAATAAAAAAGTACGAAAACTGTTAAATGCCGCCCCCGCTCAGTACCAGCGTCCAGCACAGCAGCTCTGTCCTCAACATTGCTCACAGATCTTTCAATCTTTATCCTTATACACGTAGAAAGGAAGCCAATGTGCGAGAGACACTTCTCAGGGACAGAATAAAAGTAGAGTGACAAGTCTAAAGAAAGTGAAAAGATAAAACCCGTAACAAGTTTCTACCGTGTGCTCCTGTATAATAGCAGCTATCCCCCTTTGATAATACGTGAAGAACGTCAGTTGGTGATAAAGTTCAATATATAAAACTTGTCGGAAAAACGTGGTGAAAAGAAGTACCTTCATCCTACGTGTGTTGAACGATATAATATTATAGTTGAACGCTATTTATGGGTGGTATATATATAGTATATAGTGTGTTTTAGTTATACAATTCTTATAGGCAATTTGTACTCAAATTTAAATTTGGATGCAAACCATAAAAGGCAAAGGGAGCGGAACTATGCATTTTTATTACGTTACTCAATACCCTCTATAAAAGTATCTAAAAGTTCAGTATATTTTCATTAGCGTTATCGCTATCACTATCATGTAACCACCAGAAAATGGTTCTGTTTTTTCTAATTTATTATGTGTGCCAATGATAATTTACTGATACATCCAAAAAAAGTCACATTTTTAAAAGAAATCAAACCGGAAACAACGTCATAGAATGTAGATAACAGTTACAAATAGAGCTGACTCAAAATGTTGAGTAAAATTATAGGCATGACCAAAAGCTAGCAAATTTTGAAAAAACGTAAATGTATATATAATTATAGCTAACGGAAAAGGAAGCAGGCGGGAAGATTGGGAAATTAGGTGGATGGTATATTATGGTGTGAGAAAGAGTTTTTAGTGCATAAAATTTCAGTCGCACTGCTAATTAAGCAATCAAAATGCATAATGACAGGGAAATAATAGTCCCATCCTTAGGTTACCGTCTAATTGGAATGAATGTTACTGGGAAAGAAACCGAGGGGGAGTCTATTATATGTAGATGATGCCTTCGCTCCGTTGAAATGTGCTTTTGTCGTAGTAGTCAAGTACCTACATACTAGGCATTCCGTAGTCTGTAAGGTGTGCAGAGCTGTGTGTTTGAGTGCAAATATAGGAGATATAAAAGATAATTATTTCAGTCAGCGTACCGCAATTAACTCCGATGATGAACCGCCCCAGAATTAATAGTTCATACGATTGTGTAGACTTAGCAATTCCCATAAGACATCCACCACCTATGCCGATTAAATTGTTGAGCAACAACCCGCCCTTCCTATTTTGAACAAAAAGAAAACACACGGTGACTTTTCAACCACGTACAAAAATCTCTGTTATGTATAATAATAATGCGTACTCTCTTGGGGTTACCTTGATAAGTCGTGCCCAGGCCGTTAAGTCCTGCCCAACTTTTTTTCTAACATAACCATATAATGAAGCGTTCATATTGGGCATGATTTACCAGCCTGTGCATGGCTTATGAAAGAACAGCTCCCCCTCCCAAAAGTAATTTCAACAAATAATTTAATATTGAAGCAATTTGTTTTTATAAAATTGTTCAAAAATGTTGAATAATTATAATTTTCAGCTGCAAGATTCGGAGAATATAGAGAATTTGCACATTATGAAAATTGAGGGGGGCCACACATAATTATTCATTCTACATCGGAAACAACGTAATTTTTTTAAAAAGATTTTTAAAATGATTCTATGCCATTATTTTTTCTAAATATTCTGAATCATGTTTCGTACTGATTGTGAGCTGAAATCTCTACAAGTATTTGTAAGTATGTAGCGTTTATTTGAGGAAAGATAGAGTCAAGTCTATTAGTGCTTGAGAGACTACATGAAAACGTACCGTCCAAATCGATTAGCAATAATGCCTCCACTGAAACCTCCCAGCATCCCTCCGATGGCAAAAATCGAGACGACTATCGAGTGCACGAACTCCACCTTACTCAGGGTAGCATCTTCTTCGCCTTCTCCTCGCTCAGAGTAGACACTAGCAATGAACTCTTGAATTTCCTGTAGTCAGAGTTGGCCCATTAGTCAGATACAGAGAGAACGCACTGCATGTTATACTAACATAATAATATATAGATGGACCGTAATTTCCTAGATAGGTATATGCATATAACGTCCACTTGGACTTGGATACTATATATAGTAGATTACTTTGCAAAGGAAAGGGAAATAGGAAAGAGATGCACAAACTAAAAGCGAAAAAAAGGAGACAAGTTCTAAAGGATGAAACGTAATAAAATTCCCACTTTCTTTGTCAAACTGAACTTGTCAAAGACGAGAATCCTCACTCATGTTTTATTCACTCCCCGTCTAAAAGTCACACATGAAATTAATCCATGAAAGGGTCAATCTGTATTTCGCTCACAATCATTACTCCCGTAAAAGGAGTTAGAATCACTTAAATAGCACTGCTATCAAGTACCTTGTAAGTTTCCAATTCCTTTGTTCAGTTCGACTACAGGAATAAAATGACACTATCGTAACCTTGCAGTATCAATTTGGAGGAAACATGGACCGTGACCAGTCAACAAGTCAGCCATAGGGTTCCATTTTCAAATTGGTATAATATATAGAAATCCATATAGTTCAAGCTCATAATTCAAACACTCTGTGCATTATTAATGTCTCCACATATATTTATATGGATGAGGGAATAGATCTAGCTGATAGACAATGTAGTATAGATACATTTATTTTCAGTCTATATAGTTCAATAAGGGATTTATTCATGTATTTATTTTCCTTCTGGGTCTATGGCGGCTTGCAAAAATATTCAAATCGATTTAACTTTTGATCGATTCAATAAAAGTTGCGCACACTTGGTTTTCCTTTCCTTGAGATCACACACTGACATCAAAATTTGCGATAAAAACTAACGGACGAATTCGATTCAATGTCACATCAACACTGTTAATCATATTGATCCTCATTGATTGTGCGTATGAAGGAGACGTATGCTGAATGCTGTGTATATGTATATACATGGAGCAGAACTGACTGTTGTTGAGGAAATAGTAATCTTCGATCAGAAGCAAATAGCTGGAATGGTGATTTATATTTCAATTAGTGACACATAGGATGATAAGGTTGACTGGGTTCAATAGGAAGCGTGATGATTTTATAGGGGAGCAGATGCTCCGTAGTTGTAGTTAGGACCGCACCGTCCCCGACCGACCGAGTTCCAGTCTCCGATAGGCAGAGAGCAAAATTTAATGGTATACGAAAAGAGAAAGGAAATTTTGACAAATCAGAGCAGAATTGTGACTCGATGCAATGAATAAAAATGAGCTATACATTGGCCATAACTGAAACTCTCAGAATGAGAGAGAGAGAGAGATTTTGTGTGTACTGTAGGACTGGCTGCTACTGCTAGCTTAAGAAATTTAAGAAAGCTGTCCTTGTCTTTTACTTTTTTGTCTTTTCACCAACTTTCTTTACTCCCACATAGGATTTTGTTGGGCAGTCAAGGGGCAGAGTTACCTCCAGCCTACAGATTCGTACAGTCAGAGTTACTTTTCTATCTAGCAACGACTACTCTGAGTTTGACATTCTCTCTCTCGCTCTCTCTCTCTCTCTCACTTTCTCAAGATCCGATTCTCTTTTCATAAACCATCAAGAAGAGAGTCTTGTGTGACTGAGGAAGAAAACCGTACAATATACAAATTTCAACGATTCACCATTCAGCCAGATACCCAGTGTGAACGTGACATCCATAAAAAGGACGAGAGCTCAAAGTTTGTCTCTCGTGGAAAGCTTTTGGCTTTACAGACAGAAGCCCACGAGTCAGAACCGGGGACCTACAGGGAACATCCGGGTAGAGATATAGTTATATGTAAGATATGAAGATACGCTCCTATAGTCCTTCTACTGGTACTGGTACTGGTACTGGTCCTGGACCCAGTTGTGCGATTGTTGAAAACCCCTTTCAATGCTACACCAATGCAACCAGATTACTTATCACCAAACAGATGCAGACAAATTTATGGCTGTCCTCATATATTATTAATACCACTCAACACTCATGTGCAGTTCCAATCTACTTGAGCTCATGAAATATTAGATTTTTTTCTTTTAACAACTAAATGTGATTTCTAATCTGTACAAATTCTATAGGAGGTACGATAAAAGAAATCTTTTTATAATGTTTCTCTCATCGTATAGTAATATATTATGTAGTAGTAAAATCACCTTGGTTCATACTCCCCTCATACTTGATTTTAGAGCATTTATTCTGTCTATACTTCCCCCCTGAGATAAACTCAACGAGACTCAAAGCACTTTAATCATTCAAAAACCTAGTGACAGTAGTGATAGTAATAAGTAATTGGTAGCCAGAGTTACATTTTGGTCTATATAGATAAAACCACCCTTGGCTCCATGTTTTAGACCCACTTCCTTTTCATCCACATTTCACCATTCACCTAACGAGCGCTATTTCCCTCTCATTCCGAATTCAGGATTTCCATCCAACTCTCTCTCTCCGACATGTATATACTATGTACTATATGTATATGCTGGGACCATATCCGTACATCATCCCCACTCCCTATATATTTAATACGGTTTTTCCTGTACTCACATACATAGCTTTCGCAAATCCGGCATCGCTGGACAATGTTTTTAAACGATCTACTTCTCTCCAACAGATACAGTCATTACATTTAGTTCCATTGAAACAAATGCTAGGTTCAAAAGTTTTTGAATTTTGACATGGAGCCCTTAAATCACTAAAGAATTTATGTGTGGATTTTCTGAGACAGTAATGGTAATTGTGTATAGCCCCTCTCTCTCTCTCTGTTATGACTTACCAAGTGATGAAAGTTATTGTTTTGAAACGCCCACCACAGTTTATCATATTTTATATTTCGGAATAGAAATCCTTATAATTATATATCTCACTTTTAGCTACATTGGGCTGCGTTGAAAATCTATGCTTGGAGTTATAATAATTATTATGTTTGATAATTTAATATCCATCGTAAAATATGATTCCAGCCGACTATGCACCAGTTCCTATATAATTATTACTCCTATAGCTTAATAGAGTTGTTTCTATTTACTATATATCTTTCATGCTCATATTACATACACTTGAGCTTGAATAATCTGTGTATTAAATTAAATGAGCTCCATGCGGCTTATTATGCTTGACCTCATCTCCTATTTTATATAAATGTTTTCATATATATGAATTGAACGATTTAATTTAAATGACTATGTTTCATATATATTCGTTTCTCTCATATATAATTACAGTAAAATATGTACTGTATCCGAATACAATGTTTATTTATATTTATAATCTCTTCTCTTGTTGCAACATTTCCGCCTGCCCCTTCCCTTCCCTTTACTTTAAATCAGACGGTAGTGGGAATGCGTGACATTTCGTGGTGCCTGCTTTTTACGCGTCACGGCCTAGCTGAAATACTGTCACAAGTATCAATTTCCTAATATGAATTTCCAATTCACATTTAGTAACTGAATTTTTCCATTTCTTCAAAAGACATTCCAATTCCAATAGAATTGAAGTGGAAATGGAGGCTATGTAGAGCTTCGGTAGACATCCAATAATGTGGTTTGAATGAGAGGCGTAAGAAAGACATTGTCACTGACTGCGAGAGCTAAAATGAACAAAGGAAAATCGGCTTGGGATTCTAAACTCATTCACAACTGCGGCTACACTGACGGTGACACTAATGGCGGCGTTAATAACACTTGAGCATTTTCCCTATGCTCCGTCTTATCCAGGCTCCAGGTTAACCAGTACCATAGTCTATTTGAGAAAGGACATTAAATACTATATATAGTGGTTCATAGTAGTTACATCATGTTCCTGGTCAGATTTACGGAAGATTTTTCCCCGTGCAAAATTATAAGGATGATAGCGTCATTAAATCCCCCCAAAACACGCTTAATGTAAGTCACCTAATTGTTTGTGTGTGTGTTTGGGCTGGAACTGGAACTGGAACTGGAACTGGAAATCATCCATGTTTTCAAAAATCGGATTCCCCTACTATACTTATTATACATCTATAAAATATTGTTATATTAGAAGCCTAAAAAGAATCAAAAAATATATCTTTCCTGAAATTTAACTAGTTCCTTTTTTGGCTAACAATAAGATTGGGATTTATAGTCAAAATTCGTAAGCTTCCCAGAGAAAGCTTTTTACTTGCCAAAGTCCTTTCAAATCGATTTGTAATTATCTTTCCGCAACAGTAAACTCCTTCATAATCCAAACTTTCATCTAAATCCTGAATTCTACAACCGACAACGACAACGAGAGATGTTTCCATGCTTTGTGAGTATAGCTTCAACGAATTTTCTTTTAATGTAATAAAATAATATTTTTAAAGATTTCTTTTGCTCAATGGTAAGACGAAAATTGTGTCATGACAAATATTAATCTATTCATTTATTGAAAAATAAATGAAAAAACTTTTATTACACTAATTTTATATTATGGAGCACACGTGCACACACAAGCACTATAATCATGTTTTATACAATACAGATAAACATAAAAGAAGTGAAAATAAATTACTAATTTGGATGTAGATATTATTATGGGCAGGAAAAAAAGGATGCAAATACTAATCGTAACCGTAACAAAAGATCCTGATACGATCCAACTATGACTTTAAAATATACATTAAAGACACGCTATATAGCGAAACGTATTCATATAAAAAGAGAGTTGTGCTTTTTGGGATGAAATACTTTTGAAAAGTTAAATAAAATAGGTAAGGTAGTTAGTTGTATATGTAAGTTTTTACCTTAGTTGGAGCATTAATTACACCCGTATTATAGCCGAATTGCAGCATTCCTAAGACGGCAGCAAAGATGGAGAATGATAGAAACAGCGTAAGACCCTGCGTAAGAAAATAAACATCATTGTAAAACTTTGTCAATTTTGACAACAAAACAAAAATATCAAATGTCCTCTCATTTACCTTTCCATGCTCATCACACAACTTTATAATATTCTCATGCTTTCTACATTGGTAAAAGTCCAACTTTCTACGGTGCCACAATCTACGTAGCAATCTTTCCCGTCTCTCTCTCTCTCTTTTCTCTCGTCAATTTACTTTAAGAAAGAAGAGGAGAGAGGACGCTCAAATTACTCTATGCAATTATATATGTATGTCTATACATATAGACACAACACAAGCTGCTGAACTATATAATTATTATAAATATATAGTATAATGCATAATAATAATACACATGCTGTCGTCATACAATTGAATCTGTCACTTTTCAAGCTTCAAAACATGCCCACCACAAAAGCGCATAATATACAGACACAGAGAAAATGTCAAGGATATAATTACAAAGGTAGGTAGGTACACATATAGTTTTAGTAGTTTGAGTTTGAATGGAGACAAAAAGACACACATTATATAAGCTAAGGTGCACACACTGCACTATGAATATCACTCCTTCACTTTTGGCTTCACACGCTTTTGATACCAAAAACCAAAACCAAGTAGAGAATTAGAATTTTAGAATTGGAACAGGAAGCTTGAGATTCTATGGCATTGTCGACCACGCAAATATGATACGGCCTCCTCATCCTTAAAAGCTAGAGAGTATAAAACCGAACGGAAATTTGCATAGTTGTTTAGTGTAATTGTGAGCAGATGTTACTTCCCGACATTCTCCTCCTCTAAACCCTTTTCCCAGTGTAATTTACATAGCTTTAAGTGGCTAACTCCAGTTTCACAAACGTTACCGCTTTAACTTACAAATTCAATTATACCATTGGAAGAGAAGAGAGAGACACACGAAAATTAAATATCATGATGATTTGACTCATCACACCTTTATAGACTTTGCATGTCTATAGGCGTTCACGCTGTAACATATTGTGTTTTCAGGTGAATTTATTACTTCACCTGGGTAGTACGTACCTTCTCAAGACTTGATCACGATTAGTCGACACAATGTTAAATTTTCCTTTGCCCGCTTTAGTAGTACATGTAGATTATATTATTTTGGATGTTTGATTTAAATAGCTTTATAATATAGGTAGGTACTCATTAATTTATTTTTGAATTAATTATAAACACTTTTGCCTCGTCTTGTAGATGATACAACACGGGAATAGTAAACCCACACAAATAACAGCGCATAGCATCTCTTAAATTTCCATTGGTTAAAAATAAACCATTTCAACAACAAACTATATACAAGGAATATCCGTATAAATACTGGCACATGAAAGAGATAGGAAAAAGAGAAGCGTTCCAGAAAGCGTAACAGTATACATAGCTTTTTCATATCTCCGTCTCTTGTTTCCGTCTTGTATTTGAATAAGCTTGAAGCATTTTTTTAAAAAACTCGCCATTCATGCAGAGTAAAACATTGTACGGATGATGAAGCCCTTTGAGCTTAAATGAGGAGTGAGCACAAATACCTAAGACCGAATTTCCGAAGGACTTTATGGCGTAAACTGTTAACCATGTAGAATTTGTAGAACGTCAAAAGTTAAAACAGGCGAAAACTACAACACACAGCTACTCCTTCTCTTCATTAAAAATGAGCTCAGCTTCTCCATTTCCGAGATTATTAGTCTGCGGGAATATATTATGTATATATGGGTTTGGTTGGGGATGGTGGTGGTGGTGATGGTGGTGGTGGTGGTGCATACCAGTATAGAACGTGGGGGCTCATACATACCTACTCAGGCAGATATTAGTATGCATGTAAGGTGGTACTCCTCATAATATGCCTAATGAAAAGGACTGACAGAGCAGAACTTTCTTCCTATCCTGGCCCTCTGTCCTCCTCCTCCTTCTTCCTACAGCAAAGCAAAAGCGAAAGCGAAGACGAGAAAAACTCAACAAAGCACAGTTCATCGTCATCGTCATCGCCATCGTCATCCTCAATGCCAACGCTCATCGCCCTCCTTCTGGAAAAGCGCTCTGGAAATGTGTTTATATGACAAAAGACTATTTTAACTCTATATCCCTAAAATCCACTACGATGATTAATTACGCATGTATTTTATAAAGTTTCCCCCAGATTTTCTGACGAGTCGTCTCCATGTTGACATATTGACTACTGAGAAAGAGAGATGCCATCCTTAAATTAAATGTCAAAATATATAAAGAAGAAAACTTGTACAAAAAAGTTTTACTTTGAATTTTATGCAGTGCACACACTCACTCACTCACTGGCACTGGCACTGGCACACACACACACATTCAAAAGCTAAATTTACAGTGTATGAAGTAACATTTTTGTAGCCATGCTTTATATGAATTCAAAATTGTGCGACTGTAATACAAAGCAAGAGAGTGAAGTATAAAGGTAGGTACTCATCATGATTAAAAAAAACACTATAAGCACCAAAGGAAAAAAAAATGTGCTCATGATTATTACACTTCATTTTAGTGAATAATTTTTCACAGCTTGATGAATTTGCAGGATTTAGTTTTTAGTAGAAGAAGACATTAAAAATATCCGCCCTTCTCCTTAGGCAAGTAAGCGCATTGTAATAAACGGTGTTAAAATTTGAGAGTTTATCAAAACATTCACTTGGTTTAATGAATCCCTGAGCTTCTCTCTGTCTCAATGACGATTTGATGGAAGTATGTATGTAGAGCATATTTTAATTAGAAATGGATTTTAATGTATGACCTAAGGCTGGGAGAAAGAATAGGGAGAGGAGGAAGTAGTAGAGTAGTGAATAGTGTAGTTTGTATTTGTAGTTTAGTATGAGAGAGAGAGATAGAGAGATGAATTTTCTCCTCCCAGTTTTGGTAGTTGTGGGGCTTGACTTATATTTTTGAAACACGATCAAAGCAAACCATTAACTTTGATAGAGAAATACCACAAACCACAATGTTGTCAGAAGTTGAATGTAATCCTTTTAAGAAAATAAGACGTCTCATTTCCATTCAGTCTCAAATGTTCCACATTCAAATTCGTAGCAATTTCAAATAAATGAGAGGATATATAGTACAAAAATATATAGACATAGAGCCCATTCAGATATATATAGCTTTCTCTAGTTATCTTAGACTTAAGGTGTGTGTATACTCATCTCTGATCATTACAGAGTCTTAGGATCTCATGAGCGACAGTGAGAGTGAAAGGATTCTTTAAATAGTAATAGATGCAAGTTGGCTATATATCTGACGTGAGTACAGAAGGTATTGTTCCACTTTCTTCCCATGTAGCTCGCTCAGAATTTGATGTGTGTAGAGAGCATTGTTCTGCCTCGTCTATGTCCGTAGAAAATGAAGACATGGCGTACTACTCCCTGCCAACTTAGGGAAAGGTATTATCAAAGACAGTCTCATATATATATATAAGCTTGATGCGGATATCCTAGAGACAATTCTATGTGAGTAAAATGTCTCCTTTTGGCATCTCACTGTCAACTTCCCGTCAGTCAAAGACACATTTTTAGAAGCCAAGTTTACTCTGCGAGGAAACTTTTACTTTCCTATATACTTTCAGTAGTGTATTTAACTTTGGGGGGATGTCAATTAAATCCTGATGTTCTACTCTCCTCTAATTCTAATCAAATGTCAACAGGAACTCGTTCTAAGGGAAGTATATAAAATGTGATGTCAGATGATATACAATTAAAAAACAAACACAAATAAGGTTATAGCTTCATGATAAGGTAGTAGGTAGGTTATTGTTATTTGTTATTATAGCTCTTGTTAATACCTTATTGTCATTCTAATTTAACGGCTTAACACATATGGCGGTATCTACAAATAGTAGGGGATCATAAAAGTTAAAACTTTGTACCGAGCGAACGCGTTAGTATTTCACCTTCTCGAACTATTGGTATAGTAACCACTGAAAAAATGAAAACAGAATTTTAGTACCTACACTACGTGAAAATTTCGCTACAAAATTACCACTGCAAAATAAAATTTTGAATTAAAATTATGTTCCATCTATTTCCAAATTCACACGAGCTAAAGTACCTAGGTACCTACCTACCTACATAGTTGTATACGACAACCCCTTTCGTTCGCCCTTTCTTTCCAATTTAATAACGAGCTTTATCCATAGATCGTCCTGGAAAAGTAGAAACTATTGAAACTGTCTATTTGCTTGTTATCTCGTCCGCATCAACATTTCCATTCCCTGGTCTTGCATGTACAAAGGCAGTCTTTCCAAGCTATAGATTTATAACCACCAAAACCAAACACAACGCCCATCTCTATAAATTTTGAGAGAGTATTATACGCGGCCTTCCCTTTCGAAGGCAACAAATTTTCAAAAACACAATCGTACATAAGGATTCGAAGATTTTAATCTTGGAAAGGCTAAGGTAATATATTTTTCGCAACATATTCGATTAACTCCTATCTCGTAACATGTTATTTTCAAATTACAAAAAATATAGTTTTTCCACCAATTTATTAGGATTGATACATAATTTTTTAATTGCCGCTAACTAATGCCTACACCTAACCTATGTAAAAATAATTACATAAGAGTATCTCAGCTACAAGCGAGGAAACATTCGAAAATGTGACTGATGGGTAATATAGTAATATCCGACGTGGTGCGGTTTCATTTCATGGAAATGGTGTCCGGACTCAACGTAGCGTATCGAAATTGAGACCGCCTTTTATCTAACCGCCTCGTTACTTCCTCAATGAAAGTGAAACCTCACAATCAGACCCATTAAAAATTTCCACCTTCCCCAAACTCCAAACGAAGGGTCATTAAAAGAGACGCCAAGTTTGTTTTATGTCCATCGAACACTATATTACATGGGGGGGGGGATATCTTTACTATGAACACTCGATTAGATTTCCAGGGAATGAATTTAATGAGATTTTCAAAATCCTGAATGAGCATAGAGCACACACATCACACAGGATGTTCAATCAAGACTCTTTGTGCTCACGGTTTTATGAACCTGATTAACAAATTATTCCTTGATTTCCAACCACACACACACACACAGACACACACTCAAACACACCAACTTCTAGCTTGCTTCATCTTACGAGCACAAAAACAATTAAGAGATTTCACCCTCCGGGAACTGAAACTGAAACGTGGTAGAGTCGTCGCGGAGTCGGCATCCGCACTCTGACGTTAGAGAAGACCATCTTGGTCACGGTACGGTACATGAAAGAAAATACTGCATGTATGTACGGCAACGACAACGGCAACGGAAGGTCAGGGAATATTCGTGCAAGTAAGTTACTCCCACACAGAAGCATATATAGCAAGAAGTAAAAGCAAGTTTTTCCAAAATGTGGTCTCTCTATATGTGGAATGACAAAGCTGTGCCGACAAAAACTGGAAAATCCGAATTATTTAAGTAGGTAGTACAAATTCAGACATGAAAATAGTATTCATAATAATAATAATAATTATATATTTATAAGTCTATACCCTGCAGTCAGGATTCTATGGTCTCCAGTAGTGTACACAGCATTCTAATATGCTGTATAGAAAATTGACTGGCAGTTGTTATTATATAAAGTTAAAATAAATAGAAAATCATAATATAGCGTGAGCATAATATAGATATACAGACGCATTCTGTATTTATAAGATATATCTCAAAGTAAGTCAAGAATAAGAAGGTCATCCGATCCAAAGCACACAAAATGAACATATAAAAGGAAAACCTTTGATGCTAGCAAAGATTAGAAAATATACTCGGCATTCTCGGGAAGCCTCTCCTATATACTCCGCTGCGCACTTTTCCTTTGTAGACTTTTTACACTCATTCCTCGAGAATGTCTCCGGACAGAGTCAAAGGATTTATCGATCATTTAAGTCTGACTGACTAAACTAATATCTCTAAGTGGATTATTAAGCCACAGATTTGGCTGGCTCTCAAAATATATGCAAAAACTTTTTTCTTTTACACTGAATGTGCATTTATTTGAGATCAATGTAAATCCACTTTATGGTTTTGCACAATCCTTCCATCGATCTCTCCCCGTGTATAGTTGTATAATTATAGCTTCCCGCTCTTGCACCGTGAGTCCTCTTGACAAATACAAACGCGTAATCTGACCATTTTTCTTTTTCCACATTTTACACAGCATTGGTCTGTCCATGTAAGCTCAAAACACCTCAACCAACGTCATATTCATGTAAAGTTTTTTTGATTTTTTTTCCATATAGTAAAATAATTCTTATTTTGCTCATTTTCAAAATAACCCAACTAGACTTCTCAGTGTAGCATTCCTCTCAAATTAAAGACTGTCTTTTATGAAGGATGTTTTTGTTTTAACTGACGTTAATTTACCGAAACCAATAATACTACACACGTGTAATTTACTAAATTACTTTTGATAGACAAAAAAGTCAAGGAAACTGATGTTCCGTCGTGTCGGTGACAGGGCTGACAGCTCTTGCTTTGGCCTTCCTTTTTGTTTTGTACCTTGTAATGAAAATCAACAAAGTTAAGTACAAACAACTTTTTTTTTACTGGAAGCCGAAGCCGAAACTATACTGACTACTGAATATGCTCACACTCACACTGCACTGGACCTGGACTGGGAAACATACAGGTAGGTAGGTTGGTAGGTCTACGTAGATTTGTTTTAGTACATACGTCTCTCTCCAGTGCAGTGCAGTGCGTGGGGGAAAAAATCAATATAGTTGATATGATAAAAAAGAAAAGCTTTATGCACGAACGACAAGGAGTTGTGTGTGTGTGTGTGTGGAAAGCACTTGACTTGTAGGACTTGTACATGCATACATTTAATCAACAAACAAAGGCCTCCATCATACCATATATACATATGTCCTCGTCCAAGTGTGTGTGTACTACTCTAAAAACTTTACTCAGAGAGAAGAGAACGAGCAAATTCATCGTAAAAAAAACTTGAGTGGAAATGTTAGTGTACATATAGAGCCTGTCATGTTAGCAGAACATCATTACACTCTTTTGAGTCTTGGTCTTGACTCTTGAGCATTGCTCATTCACATATATGTAAGTTTATAGCCAGACACATTCTGTCTGACAGTTTTCAATATTGCAGGAGACGCGAGTAGATAAATTCATTCAATTTGTGTCCACAATACAGTAGACATAGTGTAGACATCCACATTTTTCATATATTAACTATTTTATATTTACATAATTATTTATACGTTGTCCACATTTTTTTTGTCTGGCCTACGATACGATGAGAGTCAAACACACGTCATGAGTCGGACGACTCTGGATCTGTATTATTTGAACTCTATGACAAACTGTACACAAGTATACAAACTATGGAGACAAATAATAACACATAATATTTTCTCGACAGTTTTCATATTATATAATAGCAAAACTACCTTACATAATCAGACATGTATTATGTAGTCGGCGTGAGTTTTATTTTGATTGTCTCTTGCTTTTATATTTATATTTCTATCATGCAACATATTATGTAATTCAAAATTTAGCGCTAATCAAATATGACAGAGCAGATATGAATAATAATTACATACACAAATTAAACTGATGGCAAAACGTTATGCATTAGAACGCTGCGAACGGATGCGAAGTCCGTCCGCAAAAAGAAGGACATGATGCAAAATGAAAAATAAATCAAATTCAAACTTAAAAAAAATACAATTTATTTCAGTTTGAACTAAATTAATCATAAAGACAAGCAGACGTTTTTTCAAAAAAAAATTTAAAAAAGCAACACTCAAAAGCATTATTATTACATCAAGTCAAACAAAAAACAAACTGGAAAGGAAATTGAGTGGACCTGTTCCAGCAATCGGGATTTCCGCCTACGGGATTGCTCATCAATTCGATCCACACATTCTCTCAAGTCCTCAATCTCCTCCTTGACATGATGAACTATGTCCAGTTCATTTCTCATCGTTAACATGTCACGCTTCACTTCAGTCACCTTCAGGTACACACACACACGAGCAATATAATTTTTAATATTCGCAAATTCATTATGTAAATGTAGTGTTCAAAATATTTTTATTTTTAGAAATTTTATAATATGATATTATTAGAAGCACATCTACGATTAATTAAGTTACTTTTTTGTAAAATTAATCAGAATAAATGGAAATAATTTTGTATCAATTAATAAACGTCAAATTATAGTATTAACAATTTGATTTTTGAATTGTAATTTTTTTTAAACTATACTATTTTGAAAAGTAACATTAATTAATGAAAAACTTAAAAATAATTAGGTGTTAAGAAAATTAACAAAATTATCCCACACATAATATACTATCTTATATTAATAAAATAAAACCATTACAATAAATTCTCAGCTACAATAGTTTTATATATTATGCATACTGTATATAGGTAAGAGAGGATATAAGGTTAGCTTACATCTGCCCAGATTTTGACGAACCTTACCTGAAAGAAACAACTCAACACATTAATCTTTCATCCGACATTTTTTAGAATAGAATTTTTGCTATTAAATTTGGGACAAATATTCTCTTTCATTCCACTTGAGAACTCTTAAACACCTCCAAAGTACGATATGCAAAAGCATCATGATGTCAATCAACACACGCTCTTATTTTGTAAAAAATTATTTTATATACATATAGTTAACATGTAAGTAAATTATTACCAACAGGAAAAGTTCAAAATTATATGTCATCTTCGATCCATTTCCACATGGAATTCTCGTTATGGATTTTAGTATTCATGAAGATGATACTGATGATACACGAAACGCTGTACATTAACATAATATTCTCCTCATATAGAACTCACAGTATGTATATGGTAAAGGTATTGAGTCTTGTTGAGAGTAATGCCCCCAGAATGGTTTCATGTTGAGAGCTGGAATTCTTAAATTTAAGCATAGACCCCATAATCACTCACATTCCTATACACTTTTGCTCTTGTGTTAGACTTTCAACAGCTGGTTTGAAAAAAAAACTTGAATTTCAGATGCTAAGCCAGGTCTGTCAAGTTGGGTGGAAATACAATAGAAGTAAGGCAGAGGCCATGATACAAGAGAAGAAGTGCCCAGAATGAAAATACCTACCAAGGTACCTACTTACATGTACACTGGCTGACTTCGTACGTACGGTCGAAAATTGAACGGGGTGGGGGGTGGGGGAGGGGGCTGTCGTCTGTGAAGGTGTTGGGACACCGTAAGGAAACCATGGACTTGAAAGAGAGAGAGAGGGAGAGACAGAGTCAAACAATGGTGGGCGAAGAACCGTGAAAAATGATCACACGGAAATGACAGAAAAGGTGACAGTTGGAAACTTTCACCATGAAATGAAATGAAGCGACAAAATTATAGCAGACATGAATTTCTCAGCTCAGTTTACCTCCATGAGGACGAGTACAAGTCGCAGGACCAGTACCAGGACCAGTACCTGAACCAGTACCGCAGTACCAGTTTAGGTCTATCTCTCCGTCCTCGTCCCCGTCCCCGTCCCCGTCCCGGTACCGGTGCCCCATCCGCTTCCCTCTCTTTACCTTCATTTGTGTCTCCAATTTCTATTTATTTTCTCTCTTCTTCCTCCTTCCTGTCTGCCACCCAGAAGAGAAAGTGAAAAGAACAGAGGAGAACATGTGGTGGTGTATGGTATATCCTCAATTTAATATTTGTATTATCATCCAACATCTCTCTCTCTCTCTCTCTCTCCATCTCTGTATACATTTACCTTGGAATTTAACCTTAGACATATTATATAGCCCTCTGTAAAGTCATCCTTTGAATGGTTATAGACTTATACAAGTGCACTACAAAAAATAATAGGGTTCTCCCTACTTCTACCTATGCACCCGGTACATCTATATCCTACATCAAAAGTACCTTCTATATAGCAGCACTGTCACCAGTCACCACACCACGACAAAGAATATGACTGAGAGAGAGAGAGAGACAAAGTAAAAAAAAATATGAAAGTTCAACGAGAAGAAAACTGTCTTTGAGTCCCAGCCCCATCACATTTCAAGTCTCCTGACTGTATCGGAGTAGAAGATAAAAGTCTGCTCACACAACAACAGTCACACACACACACACACACACACACATGCCCAACAACACAAGCGCCCAAGCCTCCAGTTCTACAAGTAAACTATTATATTGAATTTTTGTGAAATGAAAGCAATCTTATATAGCTTTCTGGGAGACATCTCAAGAGATTCTAACTGCACTTCCACGACTGGCACTGGCACTGGCAACGAACGTCAACGGCCAAAACCAGCCTATTTACACTCTGAAGATGAGAGAAGGACACATTCCATCATGTACTATAGGCTCCATACCTGTGCTGTGTTCCTCAGTCTCTGACACTGTGAGGGTAGGTGCGGTGGAGGGGAAAAGCTTAAGGATATTTAGCCTGATATTTGCCAATACTACTCACGAGACACTTGAGTCGGGCGGCAGTTAATGTGAGAGTATACCCTTTACTCATGATCCATTAACATTACTCCTCAGTAGTAGTAGTCGCCGTCGCCCCATCAGCGGCTCAAGGAAAAAAAGTTGAACTTTGCACGAATGTATGGAGAATGGAAGTAGTAAAGAGGATCTACCTATACACACCAACAACACATCCCAAGCTTCCCACCACATCTACCACACACACATTATATTTTATGAATAATAATGATTGTACGTTTAAGGTGAGAATATCATGTGATGATACTTCATCTTAACGGTCCCATAAAAATGAGTTGTTATTTTACATTAAAACGATGACTCGGGCAAGCGGCAGCAGTCAGGATGGAGTTGGAGTGCACTCTGTGTCTCTGTGTGTCTATGACACCAAAAGCATACATGTAGGTGTAAGGAAGGAAACATACCATATAATAAAAGCAACTTAAACGCATTTTTTTCTCTCTCTCCCGGACTTTTCTTTCATGCTTTATAAATATCTGTACAGGAATCTGGAGGCCGCGTTTAGTTTTTTTTCCCGCTTCATATTCTTATTAATGTACCTACCTATAAGCCTACTGATATGCAGACTACATAGAAACTGATAGGAGATAGGAGGGGGGAATAGGGCAATAATGGAATGTGGGAGAGAAAAGAAACAAAACCAACAAAAGGAGCCGAGAGAAGAAGAAGAATAAGAAAAAAAGGGAGAAGACCAATGAAACGACAGGATTTTGTGGGAGGATTAGGCTAAGCTTTCTTTCGACTTGTCAGGAAGCCGTCATATTTTCATCGAGCCACCACGTCCCGAGTCTATTATTATTACTATGAGCATACATCTCAATGCAATAGAATACAGAAGAGGCAAATGTTTTAGCACACACACTCCCAATCATTTCGTATTCCTACTCATCCATAATATTCTTGTATGCAAAATGCATTCATCTTTTATTTCCCATTCCATCCTATAAAATATACTTTTTTCCGTCCATCACATAGTACACTGTATATTTTATTTTAGTCTTATTACTATCCTAAAGAAGGTACTGAGATTTCATCTGGCTCCCTTTTACTATACTGTTGTCATATCATTGTCCATTGTCACTTCTCATTTAGCATTCCCTCTGACTTACTAATAACAATCATAATATGCATTTGAAATATTTTTTATTGCATGCCTTTGATCCCTTTCTAAGTCCCCGCCCCTTCCACTGCCAGCTGTAAACTACCAACTATCAATATAGTATGAAGTGTGGATAGTAAAAGTAACCTTATTGGTTCAAAAATCACCATTCACACGATCCATATATCACTAGGCCTACTAATATAAGTTCATCTTTTATCCTTCTGTATATCTTACAAAATTAGAATAAAATACAAATTTTCCACGACGACGGCGACGACCACACCCAATATAACGCCAAGGATAATTTAGCTATGCATTTAATATGCATTATCTCTGTATTTTCTCCTTATTCTTAATTCAGCAAATCAAATCTTATAATCTCTCTGCTAAATTCCAAGAATATTAATCTTGACCATTCAGAATGAAATGCTCTCCCATTCAAATTCAAACAATATCAATAGGACCCCATTATTCTCACACGGGCCGCCCTTTATGACTTCTATATACGAGGGATAATCCGTTCACATTCAACTCGATGAAATGATCCTAGTTTTATGCAAAGCAGTTATCGAATCGATTATTCTCAAATCTCCAAAAGTGGTTGATTCCAATCTTGAACATCTAGGTAGGTAATAATGTTTGGCATACACCAGTATGGAGTATGGAGTGGAGAGGAGGAATGATGGGGGATCGATTAGCTCTCGCAGCATAGCTACACACCCACCCTCTCTCTCTCTCTCTCTCTCCCCACTATTTTTTGACTAAACCATTAAACAAATTTAAATCGACACTTTTAAAATGCAGTATGCAACCCCCCGAACAATTCTCCATTCCATGTAATACGACGGAGAGACTCATGCAGAAAATAGGATGTGACTTTTGTGAAGGGAAACCATGTTCTATCTACAAAAGGCACTCAGGAGTCATGGCCGACATCATCGGACGATTGGAGGAGAGCATATGCATGTCTACCACCTCGCATGCTTCTCTGTACTACACAGTATAGGGCCTATCCTATAGATATAGAGTCCTAGACAAACATCCATATCCATGTAGTACACAATAACCCCGGACTTATACCCGTGTCATGCAAAGACGGAGAGAGAGAGTAAAGGATCCGTAACGCAAAAGCATGGTAAGTTAACGGGAGGGATGTCTTAACGGGAGGGCCATTCTATAAAATGAGACATAAAAGCAATGTATGAAAATGAAAAGACGTGGAGGCAGAGAAATATATTCTGACAAAAGATTCTCTCTCTCTCTCTCTCTCTCTCTCTCTCCAACTCTCCATGCAGAGAGACTCGACTGGATTGAACGGGAGCAGGAGACAAGGAACGGGAGCAGGCGAGACATGGAGAGTGGGAGAAGTCTCGCACAGTTCCTTTCCTCGCCTTTCTCAGCTCCTCAGAGATGAATACGGAGAGATGAGAAAAGAAGAAGACGACGAAGAAGAAGACGAAGGAGGCGGAGGACTAACCGCGACTCTCAAGTCTGAAGGGAAGAGATGGAAAAAAGAAAAGGAAGAGCCAGGATCGCAGTTCGTCGAGTTCTTTAGGGCTAACGGGAGCGGGTAGAGAATGGGAAGTGAGTGCGTCCAGAGAGAACGACTTGAGTAGGACCAGATAAATCTATGATCCATGCAATGCCACACGCCATACTCATACACAGAAGAATGCAACTCAACCAAAAACAAACTTGAGATCCCTCGCTCAAGAATTGTGGCTCTTCCAAATGCCATGTATCCCCATCCACATCCACCTTCCTTCCTTCCTCTCTCTCTCGCTTTCTCTTATTCTTACTGCTCCAAGCTGACGTTCGCACTGGAGAGTTCCCATAATGCAAGGAGCACAGAGCATGTAGCCTACCGTACACTCTACTCAACTATGGACTGCTATACTTCACCACTGATATACTACTAGTAGACAAGCATCGCCCTGGAAGAGCAATAAAATTTTACACTACTCTCTGTACTAAACAGATACCACATTTATTTTTGGATCCTTTCACTCGTCTTCCGTGCGGCTCTCATCTCGTCTCCTCCACAGCACAGCACAGCACAGAGGTGGTTCGTGGGAGAGCTGTCGGGAGAAAGCAGAAGTAGGTACCTACTGTGCTACTGTGTAGACGGGAGGCTGGAGACTGTGGGAGGAAGCTTCCCAGCACAGGACGCCGCTCTCCACCTCCACTACTCACACATATACCCAAACCCAAGTGGAGAAAGCAGAGCAGCATATAGAGACGGGAGAAAGTTAAGTTAAACCCAAATGAAAACAGTGGGAGAGGAGAGAGACTGCCGACTACAGAATACAGACTACAGACCCGTATGCAAGAACATAAAGTTTTCTTAAGAAGCGGATGTGTGTATAATATCAATATAGATAAGTACAGGAGACCCTGTATGTACATATATAATGAACTACATCACCGGCACCGGTACCGGCACCGGAATAGACTCCTATTGTACGAGTCGTAGTGTTGTGGCACTGGAGCTATACCCCGTCGTCCTTCATTCCAGTATTGTTGAGCTGTAAACATTTAGCATGCTTGAGACCAAAAGGAAAATGTAACATATTACCGAGAGGAAGAGAGACCGACAAAAGGAGAATTCAAGACATGCATTACGAGCAACACTCAACGACTCAACTCCCGACGAATGACTTGACGAGTCCCCGTGCCTCTTCCTCCATTGATTATATACGCACTCTGCCTAAATACTTAATTCGCCTAACTACTACTACTCCGCAGAAGTGAGGAAGACCCGGTCTGAACTCCCCGACACAATAAGCCATCCCTCACCACCACCGCCCAACAATTACATTATTTTTCAATGGAGCAGTCATTGTCAAGGAGCGGATGGATGGGGAGAGCGTCTCTTATTCTCTTCGTCTCACAGCAGTGGAGATACTAATAATATTGTGAACCTCCCTGCTACATAAGCACAAGCATACGTACAATTTTACAATAGTTTGTTCAAAAAATTAGTATAATATGCGTCATTTACATAATATTCTGTCTACTAGTTCTACTACATAAGGGCCTCTTTGGGTCTCATAATAAAGTGGTACGTACTCCACCAGCAGCCTCACGAAATATTTACTTTCCTCCAAAATATACAACGGAATATACTTTTCCCACTTTGCATAGATCCCTCATTGGGATTGGGAGTAGAAGATAGAAGAGTAGATAGACGAGGGGGGGGGGAGCTCATAGAAAATATTGATAGCGGACAAGAGGAGGGAGAAAGCACAAAAAAAACAGAGGAAGACTCACAGTGGATGTTGTAAAACAAGGAAATGGCTCTTCAATTTAGACGTGAAAAATAATGGAAGTACTTAATCTTATTTACTTGGAGAGTGGTGACGGAGCAGTACCAATTTGATGATTAGATAAATGTACGATTAAAGGGGCGGAGATGGAAGGATACACTTGTGTGCTCTATGGTCAGAAAAGTAAGTCAAGATGAAAAGATTTTTAGAGCTTTTGTCGGGTGACGAAAAGTGCTAAAAACGACTTTATTCTTAGGTTAAATTAGAGCGAGGACAAAGGTAACATTACATAAAATAAAACTGCAGATTTTATGACCCCACCGTTATCCCCCAAGTACACATCTATATGCTCCTCTTGTCTACGTGCTCTATACTCACTCAGTCAGTCTCTCTCTCTCTTTCTCTCACTGAGGTAGATGGATCGGACTCACTTGTCACATGATGGCACATGGCACAGAGTGCACTCCGCACGTACCTACCTACATATTATTATGTACACCTCCTCTAAAATCTAAAACAGTAGCCATAGACTTCAGAACTCTATAGCTCCAGACTTACGCAGATGAAAAACTTGCGTCAGAGCCACACATAGAGACTTTCCCCTTTAAGCTCTATTCACTCTTTAGTTTCCTTTCCTACCCAAATTTGAGTTCAAGTCATAAAAAGAATTTCAAAATCCGGAACAATCTGGAATACTCAGCAAATCCTGTAAAATATTGTTTTCCATTTTTTTATGTGAGTTCCTAATTACATATGACTAAATTGATAATATACATTTTTTGCGTTTACATAGTTGTTGGAGGACTAAGATATATTTACAATTTTAGACGAGGCAATAACTGCAATTTCAAAATTACTGTGTGTCTACAGTATTGCTTCTCCAGCATTACTAACATAATGCTTGCCATTGCCATTGCTTATGCCCTCATTCTCGATTAAAATGTTTCTACAAAAAAAAACTGTCTAACTTTTAAAATCCTACAGCCCACGCAGGACGCATAGTTCTTGTACATGTTCCGATAGTAGTTTATATTTATAAGAATGAATGAGATGCAATTGAAAATTAAATGAATATAAAAGTAATAAATTAGTACATACATTCACGCTCGTCGTCTATATAGTCTCTGTTTTCCTCATGCTGTTTCAGTTCCAGCCTGTAACTCACAGATAATTTAACGTGAGGCAGACAGAGTTTTTTTTCTTCTCTCAAACATACAGCAAGGCATGGGTAAGTAATAATAATATGGAAGTATGAAAGTATGGAACTACGGAGCCACTGACTTCTGGCTTCACGTCTCCGTAGACATGGAAAAGTACAATCGATCCCAATGAGTCATATGACAAATGCTACCATAAATACACAACATTCGCATTCATGCTGAAAATCATATAGTTTCTTTAATCTTTCCCCGAGAAATGTCTAGACGGGAGTTCTACGGGAGAGAGAGAGAGAGAGTAGTACGTTTACTTTTCCGTCAATTGAGTTTGAGTTCTACTTTCTCCAAGCAAGGCGTAACTAAAACGACTTCCCAAAAGTCAAAGCCAAAGTCTACAAGAGTCATATAGAGTGAGTGAGGGAGGACGACGGGACCCGGACCCGGACCCGGAGCAGGACTGGCTCCGGCTCCGGTCCCGGTACTGCTACCGGTACCAGTACCGGCACCAGCACCGGCCCAGGCACGAGGGAGCTTTCCTGAGTCAGCGGAAAAGGCACCTGACAGCTAGAAATTAATTAGTAATCGGAAGTCAATCGTATTACTCTTGTTCTATTCCTCCAAATCCATTCCGAGGACGTCTACAATATACATGTACGACTTATCAACATAATAGATTGATATAAAGATTACTTTTCTTACAAAATCACGAAAGCTCCCCAGCGGAATTCATACATGATGTTCAGGGAGTCACTTTACATGTAGAACATGCACGTACAAGAGTTTTTTTTGTGTGCTTCTTAAAAAAAATAATAATAATAAAAAGTTTTCTGTTTTTAGTGTTATTAGTTTTGACATGTTACTCCATAGCCCATTTCTCATACAGTAAGACGTGTAGTGTGTGCAGAGGAGAGAGAGGAAAAAAAATTTGTTAATTAGAATTTAAGCAGCATAAATGTGTAGGTATAATATATGTACTTAATAGAGATAAATAGCCCTCCTCTCGCTCCTATTTCCTATTGGATATATCAGTATGTGTCGAAGATACATTTCATAGATGGATTCCAAAGTTCCATCTTCCACGCATTAGACACCAAAACTCTCCTCAAAGGCGGGTTATAAATGTATAGATAATTACAAAATGTAGCTATGGAGTATGGAGCATCATATAGGGTCAGATAGGAGGATTACGTCTTCCCCCTTTTCTAATGGGTTTTTGAAAGGTTTTCCTATTTATTTTTTGCCATGCCGAAGCGTACTCGTACCTAATTATAGTTTTAAACGCACATCAGTAGTATGGAGTAAAAAATACAAACGCAGAGAGCTTATGTTATATGAGATGGTCCAGGGAGATGTAACTTAATTGTTTTAACACGAAACATAAGGCTGAAGCCGTCAATATAATAATCTTAGAATAATAATTATTGTGCTTGGCAAAATCCTGCAAATTATTTTTTCCACTCTGCTTTTTTTGCCGTTACTATATGTAATATAGACTGATGATTTTTGTCCGCGCATTTTACTTCTAATCCCCTTCCCCGGAATTTACTGATGAACATGGAGAGGAAGGAGGATAAAATATCTGTAGAGTACAAATAATGTAGATACTCTTGTGTATATAGACTCTTGAATTCGGATTGCTCTAAATAATTAATAGGGAGGGCAAATTGTTAAGATGATAACAAATGATGTAATTACATGATTTATTTAGAGAGAACACTCGATACTCTCAACTCGACAGTCAGTGAGGATTACGAGTGAGCAGACAGACATAGTTTCGTTCATATTTCATGATGCTCAAGTTTGTTCTGTTCTACTTGTTTAAAATACTAAAGGATTTTCTCCAAATTCGAAACAGTATGGGACTGAGCCTGGTACCGGTACCGGCACTGGGACTATAGGAAAAGGACGAAGACGAGAAGACTCGTGGGATGACAAGGGGAAGGAAAGGATATAATACTAAAATATACTGTGTGAGTATAAAGGGAGGAATGGATGTAGAAAAGTGCAAACAACAAAAATACATTCATTAGTAAGGGTAGAAAACACTTGGAGAGAGTGACGGGAATTCCGGAGAAAATTATTAATTAGTCCTGAGTTTTGGGTGCGCGGCACGTGGAACGTGGACGGGGGGCCGTGCTCTTTTTCACTACGTATTTGTCGACGTCGACGCTTCTCTAATCCGTATCTATCTATATACGGGGTTTACGCACAACTTAGCCCTCACCATATAGGATTTCCAGTTTATATAGTAGTACACTCTCCTCTTCACATCTTTACCTATCGACTCCTACACAAACACACATTTAGGCCCGTGTACAAAAGTAAAAACATTTCGAGACAAGGGTCTCCGTATTCTCGCTTATGGATGCTGGACTGAAATATCATCATCATCATCATCATTGAGCATCTTTTTTTCCCCCAGCATTCGTCCGGTTACCCGGACTGTAATTCTATACTTGTATCCGCCTCAGCTTGAAGCTCGGATCCATTTCATATTTTCCGTATTATTTTGTGTTTTTTTTAAAAAATCTATGAGACGCAAAGCTCGGAGCGGATCCTAAAACTCTATGAAACTAAGACTATTTTTATTCAGAACGAAAGTATTTGTTCATAAATACTGAAATACCAATTAATTTTCTGAATGCCTTTTTTCATATCTTTTAAATTTAAAATTACCCACGCTCCATTTGTTAAAATTTAATCTACTTAATAAAACACTGCTCAGCATCTACTTCTTCCAGTGGAAAAGAACGAATAATCAGAGACACATTTTAGACTGAACATAGTGCAAGGACTAACAAGGTATTATTTGCACTTTGCGTAATCCTAGAAGTTAAATTCATCGATCCGGGTGGACGTGGACAGAGACGTACAGTGCAGTAGTGCAGAGGAGGAAACCCTTGGAAAATAGTGGGTAATAATAATTATATAGAACAAGCGTCAGTTTATTTGCACGCTTTTTTGCCTTTCTTATATTTCCTTATTGCATGAAATACTTTTCTTATAGCTATATACTTTTTTCGTTTTAGAAATAGAATTAATTTAAAAGAGATATTATTCATAATTCCAGCAGCAGGTTATAATATGCCATAGCATATATTAGAAATCAAATCAACTTATATTTTTCCATATGACTCTGTTTCTACTATGGGTGTTCGCATTATCGTATACTATAAGATGGAAAGACCAACACTCACTCGAGCTTAGCAGAGTCACAGTTGTCGATATCAATTTTAAGGACAGGCGTGAAGTAGACACAAGTATCCATCATAGAGTCAACAAGGCTTAAGTAATGTTGAGAACTGACTTGTAATCAATGAAAACAAAGGAGAAAAGTTTAGCAACCAAAGAGTCTTCCCCGTGATGAATGAATTAATGGCCAAGATATAGACATTGAGACGGATCATATTATGAATACTTGACTGACTATACTGTCTCTATCTCGACCGGTATATGTGTAGGAGGAGTATAATAAGGTAAGTTATAAAGTTGTTACTTTTGCTTATTAAGAAGTTGTTAAACCGTGGAGAGCGAGACGAGAGAATCAAAACCACCAAAAGATAAGCCCTGAAAGACATTTATTAGTCGACGACAAGTTTCTGCGAGGAAAGGATGCGGAAAGGACAAAGAATTTTACCACCAGAAGCCATAATTTCTATTCCAAAAACTCCTTCACGTAGTAGTAGTAGTAGTCTCGCGGATCTCTCGGACGCATATACTGATACACTGTGAGTGAGAGAATGAACACATATACATAGTATTTAGGTAGGTACTTATATATATAATAAAGTCTGACTGAGCGCGGCGTGTGGACTGCCACGCTTTGCTTACTTAGCGAGAGTAACATGATCTAACTTTTCTCCGTTTGTTTGTATGCTCCTTTTGTTCTATTATATATTTTTTTCTATCTCTCTTTTTCTTCTTCTTCTTTTTCCTACGTAAGAGACACGTAAGGATGATGATGCTTTTGCTCTCTCGTACGTCGTATTTTTTTTCCTGTTTTTTTTATCTTGTGGACGGAGAAAGTTTAAGAGTTCTCTCAAATGAAATCTGGGCAGAGGTAAGGTAACTTATCATAGTGGATAATGTTGTCACCTCGGTCTGACAGGACTCAACAGATTTGGTCAGTTCTTGAAGCTGAGTTCGAATTTCGGATAGTGCCATGGCAGTGTCCAATTTCTCCTCTGTCGCCTGCATCTCCTCCATTCTGCCACTCATGCTCATCGTCATTACGGCTAACTGCTGTTGATATCTTTAACCACACATAGAAAACCACACACAGACACATGTAGACACAATGCCGCAATACCGGCTCAAAAACAAGTTAGTCGAGCTTATTTCCTTATACATGTATAATATAGGATAGGATTAATACATATAGGTCATAGTCACAAAAGCATTGAGTGTATATAGCTATATGTAAATACAATGAAAGTTTCCTATGGCTAAAAAGATTAATTTAGGTTTTAACCCGCGCGAGGAACATAAAATAAAAAAGTATTTTTGTAAAAGTTTATATATGTTGTATTATTTATTAAATATATATCTAGGGTGTGGCCCTTGAAGAGTGTCCAATTTCATTTAATTTTAATACCTACCATGTATACTTGACCTAGGTACTTTATTTATTATTCAATTTCAAGGAGATATTTTGTCAACTATAAACTAAAGTTTTAAAAAGTTTTATTTCTATCTCCATCTATATATCTGCCTACGTAAGCATACAGTATAATGTTACTACCTAATTCGAGCAGGATATGTGATACATCATTTTAAAGCTCTTAAAAAGTAAAGAAAAAAATCTGAATTTCTTTCAATTCATTATTTTGTTTAATTCAATGTCTGTTTTTTAAGGGGAGTTTTGCAAAGAACATTTCTTTTTTAAATATTTCGACAACTTTTACGTCTACTATCTACAGCCTAACATTTTATAAATTTAGATGCTATTCACTAATTAAAGTTTGAATAATGTATAACTTGTAAACACGTTGAGTAAGTTTCCGGTAAAAATTTGAAGTTGTAGGTTGGGCGGGAAATTCAAGTTAAAATGTTAAAAATTGGCATCATAGAAAATGCAACAAGCCTACTCAGATTTTCCTTTATAAATACACAAGCACGTATCCTTACAATTGATTAAAATCCGTCTTATTTACTGTATATGAAATTGAACCCTTTTAATATGGACTTTATACCCTGTATATATCCAATTCAAATATGTTAGGACCGCTAAGCATTAAAGAAAACTTGTGAATAAACGCACAGTATTAAATCCTAACATATAAGCATACGGATTAGTGATGTAATCGCGGTTTCAAAAATGTGAAAAGAGAGAAGCTTTGATTTCTAAATTGATTCCGATTTGTTAAAATATCTGATACTGCCACACATTTAACCACACACACATATCCACACGAAAAAAAGAGAAGAAACTTATCGTAGCGCTGTATTTTGTGTGTACTGAAATATATGTATATAGGACATAGGAGTTCAAATGAAAAGATACACAGAGTGCATGTTGAGAGTTTATTGCCTTGCTGTTTGTAAAAAAAAACTAGACATATATAAATTACAAACTTGGACATACCCTTGCTCTGGAGAGGGTGAATCTCGAGGCCAAGACCTAAAAAAAAGGAAACTATCTCATACTTCCGGTAAACGGATCGATTTTATCTGAAATCGTGAAGCATGAGGAGGATCAACCTCCTCCTCCTCCTCCTACTCCCGCACAAAGTTTTCCAATAAAGTATAAACTTTCAAAACAAATTGGAGACAGGAGCAGCGGCAGCGGCAGGAGCAGTAAGAAAATTTCCACGGCGCGGGAGGAGGAAATGGCGATAAAATAAAAGTGTGCTAAGTTGACTAAGTAAATGCCTACAAGGGGAAGGCATGAGAATGAACATGAAAAAGATAAGAGAACAATACAGTGTAGTAGTAGTAGTACAGCTTTTTCAAGTTGCTACTACTAAACCCACACAATGTAAGATATTAATTCCAACTACTCCAACTTCCCCCAAAAACATTATAAAATACAAATGTATCCTTCATTAACAACTTTTACTTTTTACTATAATAAACTCTCCTACACCTACACCCCAACCACCACGCACACTGCCAAATGTAGTCAATATAAATAGTGGCAGCGCGCCTGTGATGAGGCCCTCCAAACTTTGCAACGCTGTGCATGAGAAAAACTTACCCATAATCTATACATCTCCCACTGAATCCCAGTAGTAGTAGTAGTAGTAGTAGTAGTAGCAGCAGCAGCAGCAGCATGGATTCAAGAAACGAACAACAATAATTAGATTTCCCCTCTTTACATTCACAAAGTATAAGCACACATTTTTTTTGTAAAGCAATTTCATTAAGCGTCCAAATGAAACTTAAAAAAAACAGAGAGTTGAAATTAAAAAAATAATGACAAGATGTTATGTAAACAAGAATATGAACATGTAAGAGTCGACTCCTCCCAGACATAAAATCTACATCACAGAGAGTTAAGTTATTATTACAAAAGTCACAAGCACAAGAAGACTCTGGAGCAAATAAGTAATTATATTACAATTACGCTGTCAAATTATGAATTAAGGAACATGTAATTAGACAGAATGTCGTGCACTTCTCCGTCTCTCCCAGTATTCTTCTTTTGCTGAGCTGAGAAATCAAGTCAAGGAGAAAGTCTGAAAGTAGAACTTAATACTGTGAGTTGTAGACAATTTTAAGATGAAACATTACGAAACTACATTATAATTAGATTCCTCCTCTATGTATATGGTATGACAAGAGGGACGGTTCATATATATCCACACGGCCCTTCTGTCTACGACTTTCCCAAATACCACATCTATAGGTACATGCAACACGCCACATAGTAATGCCGGTCCCGGTACCAGCACCACTGAAACTCTGGTGGAACTTGACAACTTCTCCTTTCACGAAAAATATAACATTACTGTAACTGTAACCGTAACCGTAAGTCGACCATGTATTTTATTCATTTTATACACAGAGGAAACTTGTAAAATAGAAAGCATAGAATTATAGCGGGATAAACCACCTCTCCAATTCACCCTCGTGTATATACAAATATAAATTCTGTAATCGAAAGTAGCTGGAATAAAAAGAGTGATATCTATGTAAGGGTCTATGGGAAATACACACAATGTTACTTGAGGGGGGGACGCAGACGCAGAGTGAGAGAGAGAGAGAGAGAGAAAGTGAATTGAATGTGGATGAATACGGGTTGCTAGCTATTTGATTAAAGTTCGCTCGACTGAATAGGTAGACAGATGATGAGGTTCCCTCTCTCAGCATTCCGCTATCTTTAATTGAATAAGTCCGTGTTCATTTAAGAGAAAATTTGATTTGTGGTTTCTGCGGAAAATGATGCATCTTCTACTCCGTCGCTTGTCTCCCACTTCCCGTACAAAGTACATATATATCCACAAGGACCATATATATATATAGTAGAACGACTCCGTCTATATATTGAACACACTACATGTGGTCTCTACAAATTCCATGATCATAATCATAATCCTGATCACATTATACAAAATACACTCGGTATAGAATCTATAGTATCTACATATACTTATAACAGTATTTATTTGCTTTTACTTAGAATTTTTTTTGTACTCGAAAATTTGTAATATGCTCGTTTTCAATTTAAAACGTCCGCAAAATAAAATGACCTCGCGGTCTTAAAAAAGAACCTGGTCAATCTCAACAAAATATGGTCGAGAGTTCCAATTTTCTCTCCTTATTTTATCTATATAGCCACCATCTATACCCAATACATAGCTGAGCTATCCTTGAAATCCATGTTTTTTTCTGAACGGACGTTAATTTTTGATGGACGTGCTACACTGCAAACGACTGGGGCAATTGCAACTTTGGGATAAGTATAAAAGTCCCGACTCGTGTATAATTATTTACTAGACTGACTGAACCCATGAACTGTTACTCACTGCTATAGACACAATACTTTCAGCTCGTACTTTTTCAATTATGGTGTCACATATGGCATAGTACTCCTGGGTTCCCCACACACTGAGCAATTTCTATTTCGAAACTCTGGGCTCGTGTACAATGTACAATCATACAATAAAAGTAATTGGAATTATTGAGAAGCTACTCTGATTACCCATCCACTTCCTTCCACTCCCTCCAATATCCCCAAAATGTAAAAAACGGAAAAACCCCCACAAAAAAATAAAGAAAGGTGTCATAAATACAGTTACTCTGACTCTGACATGGCTACATTATGTGCACACGAAGGAGCTATTGAAATCAAAATACAAAATATACAGTCTATCGTACTCTCTACTCTGTATACTTTCCAAATTAAACTAGGTATATATCTTCTCTACCTTTTGATTGTGTGTGCAATCCTCAATCTACGACTACGACGCTATACGGGCTGAAAAAAATCAAAACTCTCAACTAGTATGAAATAAACACATTAAACTATAGTGGTAGTGGTGGTAGTGGTGGTGGTGGTGGTGGTGATGGTGGTGGTGGTGGTGGTGTCTACAATCGAGGAAGCAAAGTAAAAACTTTATACGCTTCTGAAATAATACGAGTAACTTTTTCATGTCCTCTCTCAGTCAGCCAGCTTCCCCACCAACTCCTATTTCGTAGAAGCTATTGTCGGAAAATTAGTCCCAGGTCTAGAAGGGCGGCTGAATGAAATAGAGTCGTCCTTAGTTTTCAATACACTGACATACTCATAAAACGCAAACACTTCCTACCTCTCTCTCTCTCTCGCCCATTCTTCCCATCTTATTTAAGAACAAGAGAAAAGTTTCCTTGTTACAGTTTTCATCTTCCCCTATTCTCTCCTTCCACTAGGTGAAATGTTCAGAGTTTGTGGTGTGAGAGAGTCGAGCCTAAGAATGTCGAGAGTGGATCAGGATATAGAGAAAGTCCAGAGAAAGTCCACCCACCACCAAACAGAGGAGAATAATTGTGTGTATACACTCCGAAAAACTTTAGTGAGTGGAGAGCCGGAGCGTCTGTAGGTATGTGAGGAGAGAGACAGAGAGAGAGAGAGAGAGAGAGATTGGGTGGGGGATGAGATGTATTTAGCGGCCAAAGTGGATTCCTATACATTCATCCACACACACAGTCTCAATCCAGAGACACTGATGGCAATGGGAATGGGAATGAGAACGGTAACGGTACCGGCGACCGGCGGAGAGAGGAGAGAGAGATAGAAAGAGATACATATTGACTCGGCCCCGTCCACGTTCAACATTCTAAGGATAACATTGTTTCAAGTTTGTTTAGGATAATAGTAAGGACGAGAGGGTATACTGCGGGCAAGAATAACTCAAGTGGAAGGCGAACAAGTCCATCGGCCATCCATCCGTGCAGTGAGTCGTTCGCTAAAGCAACCATTCCAACCACCCAGCCACCTAAACATGACTACGACTACGACTACGAAGTACGAGTCCGTCCAAGGCGAGTACAAACTCCCAAACAGCCAAACGGGGAACGTGTACAACAGCCTCGATTTCTACTACCATCAGCTTTCACTTTCTTTCTCTCCTTACACATTTTCCTAGACTCCTAAAAACCAACGGGAGAAAGTATAAAAAAACGAGGGGAGAAACGTGTGTGTAGCTACAAAATGAGAGAGAGAGAGAGAGACACGCAGAGTAAGTACTAGAAATACAACAGAAATTGAACTTCTATATGGCCGGTATATTTCCCCGTTATAATGTAAATATCACTCTTAAGGTCCTCACAACCTATTCAACTTTCACTTCCACTTTCTATTACCATAAACTCCACTTGGCAAATCGCTTGCCAATCGAAATAAATATTTCTGAGTGAACGTCCAGATGTGTAGTATAGGGCTCCTGATCTCTCTCTCTCTCTCTCTCTCTCTCTCTTCCTCTGTACTCCTTCCCTCCACACAAACCGCCTACCTCTCCTGCGGGCTCCCATTCATATAATATATATGTATAGGTATATAGAAAAACACTTGAGTCTCGTCCCAAAATAAAGGAGGAAGCGAGTCGAAAATTCTTTATCCTTATCCTGCACTTGATTTTTCATGGTCTCCACAACTTATATTTGGCAACTTTAGTCATTTATTCTGGTGATTTCAGAGCTCCGGGAAATTCATGGAAACGATATTTTTTTGCGCCCAAAAAGAAAGTATAAAGTGAAATATATACAGACGTCATATTTTCTGTTGTGCTGACCATCCTCTACGTAACGTAGTGGAAATTATGAGGGCTCTTCAAAAATATTCTTAGATTGTGCGTGATTTCTCTCCTATGTATTATTTTACATGGAGGGCAGTGGAGAGAAAAGGAGCTGTCAGGAGGGGGAATATCAGTAGTCTACATATAGTGGAGCTATTTGCTTTAGGATTATGAGTGGTGTGTCTCTTGGTCTTGGTCTTGTTTGGATATACTTTTGTACATAATGTAAACTTTCCCCCGTTTAATTTCAACGCCCGCGTCCTCCCATCGATCCTGGCACATGGCACATAATATGGATAAGAGGAGGGAGGTGGTGGGGTCTATGTGGAACATATAGTCTATGTATAAGAGGAGCAAGAGAGAGAGAGAGAAAGCTCACAGGCAGATTCTCATGTGAGTAAATTAGGAGTAAAATTAGAGATTAAGAGTAAAAGCTTTTTTATTATCATTACGTCATCCAGAGGGATTTGCTCCTACTGTGAGGACTATCACCCTTCCCTCGTGTCTAAACCAACATTTTTTTTTCTTTCTCTCTCTCTTGGAAAAAAGAAGCTTGAAGGAGTCTAAAGTAAAAGTACAAATAATGCACTCAAAGCAGCAAGACAAGTTGAGACAACGAAGCGCAAAGCTCTCCTTCTCCTTCTTCTTCTTCTCAAGTCTTGTCGACTTGGATTTGTTTTTCGAAATACTTGCGTAATAATTAAATCGCTCAAATATACTCATGGGCTCACCCTGTTACATAAGTGGGAGGACGTCGTCGTTCTCTCGTCCTCATCCTCTGAACAGAGAAGATTCTAAATAGCGTCGTCTTGAAAAGCTGCTAAAAGCTTTCTTCAAGTGATTCCCTGTTTCATTTTAGAGCATAGATTTTTCCAGTCCCGAAATTCTCTCTCTCTTGCTTTCTTTTCTCCTTCAACTCGACAACTACCAACTACTACTAACTACTAACTACTCCACAGTCCACACATATTTCTCTCCCTCCTCTCGTCTGAATACATATATACGTGCGTAATTTGTGAATTACAAACTTACATCATATGTTGGCATGCCCACTAGAAATACGCCCGAAGGAAAAATGAGAGGAAAACTTGGCAAAATAAAGAATTCTTTCTTCCAATCTCGAGTCTAGCCAGTTCCAATTTTCCCCATACTATATACTAAGGATATACATATATTTTCGCAGTATAAAGCGAGTGAGGGAGTGAAGAAAGAAATACAACTACAGGGAATTTGAGCATTTGTATTTTGTATGCACGTACACTCTCCTCCTCCTCCTTCTCCTCCTGCATCAAGATATCTCCTCTTTATTCCTGAGAGGAACGAAAACACAGCGTACATAATACCGTTACCGTGTAGAACACAAGTACCTACGTATCCTCTATGTTCAAAGTTCACTGCACAAAGATTGAGAATGAAATAAGAAAAACAGAGCCGAGATATGATCTATCGATTTATGTTAGCGGTTGGTTTAGTTCATATACGTGGAGATTGTGTACATACTCCTGATACGATTACATCCTAACGATAAGTATATTTATGAAGCTTACGCTCCCTGAATGCACGAAACATGAGCGTGTCTTTCAAAAACTACGCAAGGAAGAAGAAGAAGACGAAGGCGAAGACCAAGAAGAAGAAGGAGCCCTCCCATCCGCATCCACACTCACTTTCTCCTTTCCCCTCCAATACTCTAGTAGATACGTAGATAGGTAGGAACTTCTAACCATCCCATCATATTTTACTTTCCCTACTTTAAGGGAAATTTTAAACAATATTAGTCCGGGCAGAAGTGCCTACGTGTATCTGTATAAACAATTATCGTCGATAAATAAATCAAATGGGAGTTTTTGCCTTTGGGAAGTTTATTATAAATTATAATGATGCAGTCTCTTCACTGACTATACTCCGAACTCCGGATCCGAGTCTCAACACTTTCACACATTCTCAGATCTATGTAAAAACTAACGGCCCCTTCCCTATTTGCGGAAATTATATGAATGCTTGGATTTGATATTTGGGAAAGGACTTTCTCTATAACAATAAGCCTATGCTGTACTAATTAGTAGAAATACATGGCTGTGTCCCTATGCGTTCAACCATATGCACTATTACTATTACCGTTTTTAACCATAATATAGGTAAGCTGAAATCCAGATGTAGATTGCCAACAATAAATTCTGTACAATTTATAATGGATGATGCTAAACGCTTTGGGTAATCATGGGCTAAATGAGGAGGAGGAGGACGAGGGGAAGGAGATGGAAATAAATATAAAGTGTACAGTTTGGACGAGGAAGGAGTCCGATTCCAGAAATATAAAACCTTTGGCATGTATGAATGATGATATGGAGGGGAGAGAAATCTGTACAGATGCTATATGAGGCTATGGTGGTTTAGAACTAAGCGTGGATGACGGAAGACAGAAGATAAGTAGGTATGTCATATGAGGAGACATAAACACAATGATGTGTAGCGGTGTGGTGTGTTGTGGTGTGGTGCGGTGGGAAGATGTGGACGGGGACGGGGACGGGGAAAGCGAGAGGACGGGAGAGAAAGTGTTGTGTGATGAGAGTTGGCAGTCGACAGAGGCGACAGGAGGGAGAGAAATAATAGAAATAGAAATCCAGGGTTAGTTGAAGAAAATGGATGGGAGGCTGTACAGAAGGGCATGACAGTGGACATAATTCATCTCATTTCAAGAAAGGAAACGAACGGCTAAATCTGATTACCTGGGACCAACTGACAAATCGAAATCACCGCTTTTCCATGCTTTCCATTATCTCCACCAATCCTACTTGAAATACTTTCGTCTAAATGACACTTTATGTCCCATGATAAACCAGTAATCAAACACATTTTTAAACCTCAATATCGCTCTCGCTCCGTCTCTATTTTTATACTTAAGTATACAGATACGTGTTCTCAATCACGTAATACACTTTTTCCAGCCTGTAAAACCAAGTTCGTGAAAGTGCACAATACAGATAATGCATTTTTTTATGTTAGGTTTAGGTAGCGTGCGTATTATTTAATATTATAGCTTCTCGAATAAATTTAATTATGGATTTTACTACATATATATGTATGCACTCTATGAGCGCTCCAGTCTGAAGCTGTAAACCTTTTAAGTAAAGTAGATTATCACACACTAAATGCTTAAATTTTCTTTATACTCTTCTATAAATATATATATAAGAGAAACAACAACTCTCTCGAAGAAAGCATGTCTGGTTAGAGTCGACGCCAACGTTAACAAAAAGGATAATTAAATTATAAAATACACAGACACAAAATTACATATGGAACAGAGAATAAATCCAAACACAAGACACATTGGAGAAAAAATAAAAAGCAACGCTTAAAAATATTTATTATTATCACTTTTTCCTTTGGTTTGCTCAAAACAAAAAATCACCTAGCGATCAAATGACGTAAGTGAGGGTCGTCATCATCGTCAATGTTCACATCTTCTTCAGGCAAGGAGTAGTCCTCGGTTTTGAGTCTTCGGGGTGGAGGTCTTGGAGGTCGTTTCCGTTTGGTCAGCTTACTGGTTCTCGGAAGACTTCCAGTTTCAGGCGAAGAACATGCATCCGAAGTACCCAAAAATGAGGACTCATCAAAGCGCAGCGGCCCGCTTCCTGATTGTCCCGTAGGACTGTAGATCCCATGGAATCCTATGGGTCCAATATTTTCATTGCACACCATGTCCTCATCAATAAATACTACCGCTCCATGACTAGTCATTTATCTTACTGTACCAACTTTTCCATCTCTCTCTCACTACATTCATCATCAGCTCCCACGTAATAAATGTATCTCCTCCCTCATCAACTCATATCATTTCCCCCCGAAAGCAAACTCCCACAGATTCTATATCTTTCTCTCTCGCCTTTCACTTTTTATATACAGATACTCTTATCATATATTCTTCACAGGAAAACTAACGATAACTTCAGAGGGAATGATAAGATTTGTTTTCGCGTTATTAAAAAAAAAATCTATAAAGTTTTCAATTCTTACCGTTACTTTTTATTCACCGAAAATATTATTCGAAAACATTTTTACACGTACGTACATGCACATGCCTGTTGGGTAGTCAAATTAATTCTGAATGTTCTTGAGCAAAAAAGTTTTTATATAATAAATACAGTTTTTTTTTCAGACATAAAGCTGTAGAATGAGTTGGAAATTTTTATTAGAAATGAAACAAAAATAATTAACTCTCATACTCTAAATATAGATACAACGTTAGATATACTCACTCGTAAAGGGGAAAAATCATACAATTTTTTAAAAACGTTTTGAATGCAAACAAAAATATTCTGTTTGTTTGAGAGAATAAGGTAAACGTGCTGTCAAAGCCTCTTTAATGTTTACTTGAGAGAAAAAATAGATTGAAAAAATATTTTAGTAAATTGAAAATAGATCCAAATGCGAATTTATTCGTCTGGCTCAAAGGAAAGTGATGGGAGAGAATAAGGGAGGAATCGAAAAGTTTAAATTGAGGAGAGAGAGAGAGAGAAATGTACGTAGGGGTACCTCAATCTTCTCACATATTTGTTTTTATCAGGAAAGAGAAAGTAAAAAGAAAAATCTGGTTGGTAAATATGCAAAGACCATTTCAATCATAGACTCACACTTAACCTTTCTCTCGGATAGATAAAGGAGGTGACCATTCTTCAAGTGGAGTACGTACATATCTGTATATCTCTCTATCTACCTACCTATCTATCTATGGGACTGTGGGACTTGAGCATTTGCTTTGAAAGGAAGACCGAGGGTCCATAAAGAATAGGATATGTGTCTGGGTACATGGAGGTACATGGATGGAAGGAGAGAAAGTAAAGCCACGAGGCGAGCCTAAAAATAAAAATGTAGCCAACGACGTGCGTCCATTCGTAGGTCGCTCAAGTAAGAATTCAGAAAATAACAGCATCCGTGCACACAAAAGAAAGAATGACTTGAATCCCAGAGAGTTTCCATTTCACATTTTTTGGGTATTTCCTTTTCCCTTTACGATTACGGCAGAGAGACTTTGATACAGAGACACACAACATTCACAAAGAACTTTTTAGGACCAGCTCCCCTGTCTCTCTCTCGCTCTCTGTACATACGCATGCACACAATAAAAATGCAGTAGAAACTTGTGTGCGCAACCAAAAGCTCTGGTCTGGATACCCTTTCTGCCTCGTCAACTGCCTTATACATTACATATACAGTAGGAGCGGATGAAAGTAGTGGTAGTGAAAAAGACGTTTTTTTTCTATATATCTACATATACATATTTTTTTTTGCTGCCATAACGGCACTCAAAGTTGAAGCACACCTGGAGGATTGGTAGCATTGTTCGGAGGAACAGTGGCATTTCCATTGTTGTAGCACGGAAGGAGTGGAGTTAGATGATGTGGGGAAGGGGGTCTTCCAACCCCCGGAACGGGAGGCGGACCAATGATGGAAGACGTGGGCGAGGAAATGGCATCCGAATCTGAGGTCAGGTCAAAGTCGTCGTGCACCCGGCCTATGTAAGGAGGACGATGGTGAACAATGGGACGAAAGTAGTGCTGAGATGCCGGCTGGCGGAGGAGCGTCCCACTTCCGCTCAGAAGAAGGCTCCCCCCCGTCCCCACTGCCGTACTCTGTGGCAGTGGCGGCAGTGGTGGCAGAGGCACCTGTGTCCCGTTGTTCGTCGTCGAAGGCAACTGTGATCCGGGTGACGGGGGGACGTTGTTGTTCATCGGTTCTTTTCTTGGTTCAAAGTCCGCATCGCCCATCGTTTACACACATTTGGAAGAGGAGAGGCGGGTGTCCACCCAGGAGTCAGTAAAGAAGAAGAAGAAGAAGCTGAAGATGAAGAACAAGATGAAGAATTTGAAGTTGAAGAAGAAAAAGTCTCGTGGTTGAGTCCCAGCCATTCACAGTCATTACGATCCACTTTCAAGCCATTTTCATTTTCGTCTCGTCTTCCTCGTCTTACCTGTACGTCATCACAATGTACTTTCCACGAATATGCAAAAACATCATTACACGAGGAGGCTCATTTACACTCTAACACCAACACCCATATGGAAGGCACTACTCGCGTCTTTTTTTTTCGCCCTCAACTCCCACATGCATCTCACTATATAGTCAGAGCCCTTATCGTATCATATCATGGCAGAGCTCCTATGGTTCTCTGGTTCGGCCGCAGCCATGTAAATGTGTCTAACCACCAATTTTATAGCATTTATGATAAATGATACGCTCAAACTTACACGCTCTACAAGCTTGCGTGCTCTCATTTGTAACCAACAATAATGCATTACGGATGACGTAAATGGAAACAATTTCCAGCGACGCGCCACAATATCCATGTAAGGTACGCAAATTTTTCACCAACAACTCAACTCTGAACCTGAACTCACTGGCAAGCAAATGGTCAAACTACTCACATAAAATTGAAACATCCTCCTTTCTCCCACAAGGTATATAGTACCTAGAAGTAGGTAACTTTGACTCACACTCTCTCCACACTCTACTACTTTCTAATCTTTTACTCGTATTTCTGCATAAATATGTCTCTCGTATAGTTTATAGTCTACGCTTCCTCCGCGCTCCAACAACGACGACAACGACAGCGACACAACTTTCCTTCCGTTCAAAAAATGAATGCTGCACGGAGTTTTCTTTACAGAATTTTGTGGAGAAAAAGGACATTCTATATATTTTGTCCTGAATAATCTCTCTGCATTCTCCCTTACAGAGAAAGCTTAGCTTTTTTTCCCCTTCGAAATAAGTTGAACCCATTGCCACGCGGGCTCACCACCGCACCGCTGAAAAATAATATTTCAACAAGATGTCGGTTTAAACTGCTCGCAACTGAGTGAGGTCACTTTTATCTCGAAATAAATTATTCCTCTCCGTCTTGAAATGACTCCTCGAGTTCTGTCTGGAGCAATACTTTAGGGACGGAGCAACAACTGACAAAGTCAATCAGCATTATTCAGATCCAGAGCGTGTTCTCTTTTCGAGAATGTAAGGCAAGGCTCCCTCGTCCCTGTCTCGCTCTCTCTCTCTCTCTCTTGAACATCAACTTTGAAAGTTTGAATGAAGAAAAATTGGCGCAATTTCAACATGGAGTTGGCATAAGTAATGCAAGAGGAAATAGAAACTAAATCCCACCTGGCATTCGTTAACAATTGAGTAACGACAAACTCGAGTAGGAAAAGATCTACAAATTGGTCATTTGAATCTCATAGATCAGTCCATTCAATGATTCATGACGAGACTTTTTGTGTGTGTGTGTACTTTTGTTATTTTTTCCCCTTCCCTTTCCTTCAGCCTTCAAGTCAGTGAGGAGAGGAAAGGGAAGGTAGGCGGGCTCGAGATTTCATTGGGTCCCATTTATTTACTAAAGTAGAATTCTTAAAATCACTAGAGTCTACAGTCTACAGTCTCCTGTTGTAACCATTTCTTTGTCAAATTGAGTCACTGTATCTTCCCAAAAGTTACCAAAGGTACTTTATTTATACGGCCATCTATTACAGGAACCGCCTTTGCATATATATTTCCCCCCTCCTACAATCTCCGATACCTTATGCAACTACTACCATGTATGTGTCCCTGACCTAGGTAATACACTGCCGGTGCGGGTGCGGGTACGCGGTACGGGTACGGGTGTCACTAGGTCCGTAAGCCGCCGCACCCGTGATAAACCACCGGATAATTGTATTTTTCATTCAAATCCTAAGCTTTTGGGAATAATATTATTGACAATATCTATGGGAAAATATGTGTAGTCTGTTGAGAGCTCAAAACTCCCAATCCCAATACTCAATACATGTCCCTCTATACTCTGCTAATAAACGACAGGAATGTAAAGTGAGGGAGAAAACCCCAAAGAAGATTTAAAAATCAGGACACTTGTGAAGGAGCAGACTTTCGGGTGGCTTTAGAAATCAAGCCAGATTTGGAAGTTGGAAGAAATGTAGCAGAGAGTCACGTGTAAAAGTGCTTAGTACTTTCCACAAGGCAGACCCAGCGACTACGACTACGACTACGGCTACTACTACTCCTACTACTCCCACTTTTACTCCACTCCGACTCCACATACACACACACAATCATATAGGGCTTCTCCTCCTTAGGCTCTCTCATGTCTCATATCAAGTGGAGAGGTTGTACAGCTATGGTGAGCATTATTACACTCCCACACATAACTACAGCCCAAGAACTGTCTCTTCCATGTTGAGGGACGAGGAGGAGAAAATAGTACGCGAGGTTTACAAGAGGAGAACGAGGACTTGAATACTTGTTCAGTTTTGATATTCAAAGCACGAGTTGAGGACGAGGTCTGCCTTTGAAAGTCGATCTACGGTCTCTCCAGTCCCCGTGTAGCCTCTTTCACACAGAGTCAGAGTAGAGACATTGGCCAGAGTTGCTCCGTGGCTCGGTGCCGGTGTCGGTGTCGGCGTCGGACTGTGTCTGTCTCTGTGAGTCTCTCTACTTTAAAGGCAATTCTAGGGTCTACCTCGAAACTCTGTATTTTTTTTATATTCGTGAGAACTACAATTTCCACCAAGGAAAATATCAGTAGGATGAGCTTCACTACCTCCTTCTCCTTACACGTCCGGACTCGTTCCGACTCTACAATGCCAGTCCACACAGACACACACACGGTTCTAGACTGTCCGAGAGGATTGGCGTTGGGAGGTTGAAGGAGTGATTGGGACCGGCTTCTTCTTGGCATTCAAAGGGAATACCGAGAGAAGGCCGCCGCCGCTCCGGTTCTCTCTCCTCCGATCAAGTACAGAGTTAATGGTGAACTCTTGAGATTAGTATGGGGCGGCTATTCAAAGTATTGTTCGACTCTTCAAATCTTCCTCCTCCTCCTCCACCTCCACCTCCACCCAAGCACCACTAACCGAGAGTTAAGAAAGTTTAATACTTTAATCTTCTCTCTCCTTCTGGCATTATCACGTAGTCATCGGAAGAATCAACTTCAAATCAGCTCCCCATTCTTCTGTATGTGTGTGTGTGTGTCCCTCAATGAGAAATTTCTCATTCTCCGTAATTTGAAATTAATTGAAGTTTAAATACGTATTTTTAATATCATTAAATTCCGCTGTGTACTTCCTTCCTTCCTTCCTTTCTTCAATAACCTTTTAAAACCCTTCCACTTTCATTTAGCAAAGCCAAGCGCAGACTATAAAACCGAGAGAGAAGGACGATCCAGAGTCTGCGTCTAACCAGACTATATAGCTCCCTATTCCACTTTTAATTTTTTTTTATATCTTTTTACTTGGGTACTTACCCATATTATGTATAGTATATGGATGTGAACTTTCCTATACTACTACTTCCAGATCCAGAAGCTTGTTTCATTTTTTTTTCTACATTAACTCAATCAATTTCACTATTGCTTTCTAGGTACTTTCACATTTCCCATGTTGTTCCCATGTTCTTTCACATGGTATTATGTATTTCTATGGGGGAGCCTATAGGTAGACACATAATATCTACTTTTGTATTTAAGCCCGAATGAATTTAAAATAAATGAACATTAGCGGTCATTCCCATAGTTTGCGTACATCCAGGAGGCAGATGAATATCTTTCCATAAATTATTTTTATGGCCGAGCAACATTAATGAGTTGGAGTAGAAGAGACAATGAAGCACAGGCGCTACAGGCTATACACACACAGTCATATTTACCACGCTAATCACCAACATTTTCTTTATCTTGTATTGGCTATACTATATCCTTTCACACACTAAACATGAGCATGAAAATACAATTACGGCCATGTGCACACACTCACCGCTGCTGGCGGACCCATTACTTCTTGATCATCTAAATTATTATGAAGTTCTACATTACTATCAATGACCAACTTTGAATGTTTCCTACGTGGATTTTATATGGAGACAAACGGACAACTTCAAAAACTGCTCTCACTGTATACTATGAATAATACACTTTCTCCCTTGTCCTTTGTTTCTATTTGGATATTCTTTTTCAACTTTAATTCTCCTGTCTTACTCAAAAATTATTCAAAAATTGTGTACACATCATTGACGATTCCATCATGATCAAAAATTGAATTTCCATTGTAAGTTGCAATAAGATAAGCAATAAAAAAAATCTCACATGCGAGATGTAAGTTAGAAGAAAACTTTAAATGTGTGTGATTTTGCATATAGCATTCTTTTACATAAACATATACAAAAACCGTAGATGACCAAATTCTGACTGTGTTGACAGAAGGTATTTAATGATACTTATTAAACCATTGTATTCCATCAAAAAGCTTTGATATTAAAAAATGGGGTGAGTGTGATCAGAAGAAGTGATAGAATCTAATAATAATATCAGTAAAAAGAAAAAGATGGAAAAGAAGGAAAAAAAGAGAGGGCTCCGACTCTGCATTTAAATATGTAAATTAATTCTGGTTGCAGTTTCGGAACTCTCTCAAGTATTCTTAAAACCTGATTTTGTTATGAAAAATATAATTTTGTCGCAGCGTACATATAGCGTGTGAATGAGGGTGTCAAAAGTAAAAGCATTATTTGCATTAGTATTAGTAGGTAGGTACATATAAAGTAGGTTACGCATCAAAAAAGTGGTGATATAGTAATATTCTTATATACTTTGTAAGTAGTATAGACTCTCCAAAGTGTATGGAGATGGAAGGGAGGACATAAGTAATCCCACAAGAACACTTGAAGTCTCCTTTCGATAGTTTAGATTTAGATTCAGACACTATATCTCTGTGTGTATATATAATTAGGTATATATACTGTACAAGTGCTGTGTGTGTTGTGCATGACTCGCATTTAGACCAAAAACACGACCACACTCTCGATTCCAATTTGACTACAATAATACACAGCAAGTACATATTTCCCATTTTGAGAGTGATCATAATATAGTGAAATTATTATTTGAGTACAAAAGCTGTAATAATTAGTACGCTACCACTGCAACTACAACTACATATAGCGCTACTTTGTGTCTCGTTTTAATTTTGATTTACTCCTCTCAAGCTGTCCGCCATATATATACTCATGTACCGGTATAGGTATATACCGGCTTTTATTATTATTACTATTACTCATATTAATCTCTATATATATAAACGCCATACGAGTGCAAAATCAAAATTTACATGTACACGTGTGTTTTGAGAGTGAGAGCTTGTAATGATTATTATTATTATTATTGTTATGATCATCCGACATTCCGTGTTGGAGAATCTCCATTCTATTAATTTTAATAATAACTACATGAACATTACGATTAGAAATATATATAGAGTAGTACATAGAAGTTTAGAGAAAGAAAGATAAATTCGAATAAAGCTTACTTTAACGTCAAGTGTACCCATGATGATGATATCTGCTCAAGTTATTAAACCTAAAAATTTCAGTCGTTGAGTCCAAATGTGAAACGTCAGTCTTGTCAGTGGTATTAAGCTTTCTCTGCTATATATAGAACAATAACAATAGCAACGGCCGAACGGCCTTGGATCCGCCAATACTCCTCGATGAAAATCTGTACACACAAAAAAAAAGAGAATACAATTTGGATTATTTAACAATTTGTTTTTTTTTTACATTTTTCCTTTCACAATCTTATTTGCATAGGGACTCTATATTTTGCCTATATTCTTCTTCTATACTATGAACATTACGAATATTATTATCTGTACAGCGGATTCTTTGCATGTGTGTGTGTGTGTGTGTGTGTCTAGGCTGGTCTTATGCATGATACTTTTTGTAAAATGAAATTAAAAATTTGACAGATAGAGTATTATTTCCATGTTTATTTCCTTGAAATACGACAAGAAACAAATTTGAGTAATATTTCTCGTGATGTGAAAGTTGTGCTCAATACTGCTTTTAAATTAAACTCGCGATGACTATCTCGGTAAAATATGAGTATGTCTGCCGGCAAAGATTCACATAAGTGGAGCAGGCAGAGAGGGAGAGAGAGAGAGAGAGAGAGCTGCTTAAATTCTACGGCTACGGTCTATGGGACTGGGCGCAATGTTGAAGCTAAAGGGAAAGCTGACACTATAACGGGAGCGCTAGTTCCCGGCAAGGATGAATTTAAGCTGGTGCTGAGGAAAATAGGTATCCTTTCATCCATATGAAGTGAGCATAGAGCTTCATAGCCATCATATCTATCGAGATAATATCCATACAAATCCATTATGACTATCTCGGCTAGAGTGCAGGAGAGTCTTATGTTCACTGTATCATCCAGCCACGTCATGGAGGTAGCCTGAGCAGTACCATATAGTGGCAGTAGGCAGTAGGAAATTTGGAAGGCGAAAAAGGAGTCAGTCCAAGCTGAACATCAACTGCTACTACTACTACTACTACTACCAGTCCTACCGCTACTACAATCCAAGTCCAAGTCGAAACTAGATGTGAGCCAAGAAGAAGAAAAAAACGTACATTCTACATGGCTATATAGTATATTGGAGTCTACTATAGTCAGAGTCGCGGAGGACGGTGGAGGGTGCGGTATATAGTAGGACTCAGGAATGATGGGGAAAAGCCAGGCGACAAGAGTAGGGAGCATAGTGTACATAAAGGATTAGGACAAAGCTGCTGTCATATAATCTGGCGAAGACCTAAATAAACCCGGAACAATAAAAGGTCTAGCCCCGTCGCTGATAAACGAGGAGCTCGGCTGAGTCCCGAACGCAGTGCACGTTCTCGACCTGGGATCTCTCTTCATAATCGTTTCGGATTAAACCCAAAACTTCCCTGTCCTTCTCCTTTCTTCCTTTTCATTTCCTATCCCTTATAATGATCTCCTTCAACTTTCCACGATCATTTCCCTTCCTTTCCCTTTCCCTTTCTCTGTGGGTCTCTCTCTCTCTCTCTCTCTCTCATCTTCACTCATTCATAAATTTACAAGAAATTCTTTTCATTAGATCCCTCATAAACGAATCATCGTAGCATCCATCCAAAGCTTCACACAGCAACAACTTTGTATTCATCTCTCTCTACGGCTCTCAGACTTGAACTTTTCTCTCTCCGTCTTTTTTTCCTCAACCCCCTCCTTTCGCCTCAACCAAACAAGAGACAAGGGAAACTCTGCTCAAACGCAAACCAAACGAATCATCATCATCATCATCATCATCGTCATCATCACAAACCTTACTTGTTATTTTTTAAAGTTAAAGTCTATTTCTCTGGCTCTCTCTCTCTCTCTGTTTTACTTTAGCCAAATAGTAAGTGAGAAGGGAGACAAACATGTAGTTTTACATAATCATGTCTTCTATGCTGCTCCCATTTTCTTTAGACAGCCGCACGAGCGAAATTAAAGTTCCACTCCGTCTTGCTTACAAATAAAAAGTTTCTATCTTACACAACTCTCTTTCTCTCACTCTCTCCGTCTCCCGGTCTCCGTCTCCCTCAACTTGCCCTTTTCTACTATTTTAAAACGTGCTTAGCTTTTGACATTTTCTCCTCTATTTTTTTTCTTCATCATGTAACAACTTCTTGTTTGCCGGAAATGTTCGGTTTGCTATATTTTGGGTGTGTGGGCTATATACTGTAACTAGGCAGACAGAGAAGGACTGGGACTGGAGAAGAGTTGAAGTTGAGCTCACATTCCCTCAACCTCATCGTCACAGCCTACTTTCTCAAAATTGGCTTTTGGAAGTAGCTATTATTTGTTTTACATTCAGTGGTAGATTACATGGTATGGTATGGTATAGTGCGAGGTTGAACATGCCTAGTCTAATATGAAACATGTAGAGGATCGCGACCATAGGACCAGGACCAGGACCCGAGACCAGACCATGACGATGAGGAAGATGAGGATCAATGTTTTTCCCCCCTTCACTTCAAAAGTGTAGTAATTGAGTACTGTATAAACTCTCTAAAGGACAAAAATGCGGAATAATCCAAGGCTGTGTAGGAATAAAATATTGAGAGACGTATATAATTAGATATATAGATATTATTATTATGAGGTAGGTCCATGAAGGAACTCGACTACACTCCCCACACAGTTCCCTTGTCTAACACTGTACTTTTTTTTAATGAAGCTTATCTTTATGGGACTCTGAGTTTTTTTTTCATGAACTGACAGACCATTGAGCCTGAATTACAACCAAGCATTGTGTAATAAGAAGTATGAAGTTTTTTGTGTGTAGTAGTAGTAGTTAGCGTAGACAGACCGTAGTTCATACACTGCTTGACGGCACACGTCATGAGGCTTGGAGCTTGGGAGTAGCTCAGCCCCAGTCTCAGTCTCAGTGAGAAAGAAAGAGAGAGAAATGGAAGTGGCCGTCGCGGCCTGATCAGCTAAATTAACAAAAGCTACACGACATAGCTCTTTCACTTTCCTCCAAAAAGGTTTCGAGGTAAAAGTTGAGTCTTTGTAAAAAAAACTTTTAATTCCTTCCTTTTCCCTATCTATCTCTCTCTCTCTCCCTTTGACTCTCTGCACCACTACCACTACTGTGCAGTTCCTAACCACAAAAAAGATGCTCTGCTTACTTTGACTACTCCGCACAACTATACACAAACGAAGGGAAAAGGGAAAATCAACTTTCTTTTTTATCATCATACTCACAGACTCCCATCTCACATTCCGTTTAATTTACATAACAGACTCCAAATCCTGACATTTTCATGCATCAAGATTCCAAATTGATTCCAAACTCATTTTATTGCTCATCCAAAAAAAAAGTTTTGAAAATTCTACATTTTTCCAACTAAACTGCCCCAGGAATTTTTATAAATTAGCAAAATTTATGGTTTGAACTAACACAAAAAAAAGTAAGTAAGTAACCAAAAGTAAATGTGAATTTCATCAGATTTCTAGTTTTGACTATGGAATCTCTCTGCCTGGTTGGAAAAGAAAACAGGGACAATTCTCTGTATGATTACAAGTAACCTACCGAACCTATAACCTAAATAGCTCTACCATTACAATTCCCTTACCATACCATACCATACCATGCAGACAGACTAGGGAGTATTTTTTCTTCTTTCTCAGCACTAAAGCCCTACTATATTATAGCTTAACTCCCACTTTCCCTCCCCATAAACCCTTGACAATAACTTATTTTATGAAAGAAAGAAAAAGAGAAAGTTTAAGTTGAAAAGCAATACAAACTACCATATTGGCAAATCCTTCTAATGAAACACGCGGTTTTCTCATTACGCACTTTCATTTTACCCAACACGCTCATAATAATGTGTCCGTCAGAAAAAGAAGAGAGGGGAGAGGGGGGGGGGGTGAAAAAGAGTGAGAGAGAAAAAACTTTTTAAACTGAAAAAAAAGTTGACGTAAAGCACTGTGTAAATGTGGGCGTAGTTTGAAAACCTCCCAATCCCAATCCCAAACCGAATGACTCAAACTAATACCAATACCAATACCACTGCCAATACCAATACATTTCATAAAAAATTGTAATTGTTTACTGTAGTCAATGTGTGAGAGGACGTGGATAAAAAGAGAGATTTTGATTCTTTTTTTTTTGAGAGAGAGAGAGAGACTCTACTATAGGAGCTTATCGTCTGGTCTTGAGCTTGACCGGGACGAATTTGGTGTGCGGAACGTCCATGCAGTGCAGCACACCATGAACCATTGAAAATCCAGTGATCACATTTAATCGATGAAAAGTAAGCTGGAGGAAGAAAAAAGAGGCTGGAGAGGGAAAGAGTGAGAGAGCGAGTGAGCAAAGCGTGTACTCGGCACTCAATAACATTCAAGACAGCCAAGTCGACTCCAGCAAAGACTAGTTTACGTCCTTAGCTAGACTCGGACAGTATTAGTACGAGTACGAGAGCACACACACACACACACACATAGATAGCCACAATGAACGGTGTACGTCAGAGTGAAGCTACCTACTACCCATGACATTATATATTGTAGGAATGAGCCCTCTCTAACCTGCCTGAAACCCTCCTCCTGCTCCAACCCAACTAACTTCAACGTTCATATCGGTTAATTTGATGTTATGTCGCTCGCCGCCTTCTTTTCTCTCTCTCTCTCTCTCACTTTCTCTGCTTTCTTTCAAACTAGTGAACTGTCTTAGCCATAAGATACAACGTTCGAGAGCATGGGGCTCCGTGGTATAGGTATACATATAGCTCCTATGTAGGCCATCCACGTCTATATACGTCCTAGCTCATTCCTCAGTAGCTCTCTCTCTCCATCTCTCTCTCGAATGAGCCCACAAACAAAATACTCCATGAACTCAACTTTGACTCGGTTGTTTTTTTTCCTTTTCCTCTCGTTCCTCGTTTCTCATCATGGCATGGCATGGCATGGCATGGGATGGGAGCAGGGCAGGGGAAGGCATGGCTCTTATCCACGACCACGCTCTCAATTCTATTGACAAGAAAACATCGCTGGACTCTCTCCATGTCTTGGCTCACTCCTTGGTCATGCCAACAAAAAAAACGTATTACCATATGTATACTCGGGGTGTGATGGCAATTCGGACATGATGAAAACCACGCCTTATTGTAGTCATTCTGTGGAATATGCTGAAATGGAAAAATTACACCAAGCCCTCAATATTATTCCACGATCAATCTGCTCGGATTCAACATCTTGTTTCAGCAGAAAAATCCTCATCTCCCCTCTCATCCTCTCCCTCCCCACCACATCTATCTCCACTACTCTCCACAGACGGAGGACGCGGTATGGACGTTATCCATAAATTTCTATGATGTGAGTCAACTTTTTAACTATAGAGCCATTTCTGGTCCTGGTCCTGGTCTGGGTTCGAGAGCTCCAAGATTAAACAATGATTGGCTTCTCTCGATCTCCTCTTCTAGTAGTAGTAGTAGTAGTAGGAAAATCAAATAAATTGATTGCGAGGGTAGGGCATATTTATAGTGTGTAGAGTGTAGACTTAATAGATTACAAATTCAAGTTCAATATCCCACAGTAAATACTACTGCCACTTCTAGGAGTAGGACTGGGAGCATCTATATAATTATACCACTATATCACCATCTTCCTTCCTTCTCCTCCTCCTCCTCCACCTCCACCACTATTTGTGGTCTTTCTCCCAGCCGCACGAATGAATGCGGGAAGAATTTGAAAGTTTTAGGGGGAGGGAGGGGGGAGGGGAAATAGTGAATTAATGACTGCATTGTCAAAGAATATATGTGTACGCGGACGGAGCGAGAGGAGGAAGTGGGAAGGTACGTAAATACAATGCAGGAAATTTGAATGTCTTGAGAGAGAGAGAGGCTATGGGAGCATTATAATAACTCACTGTATAGACAGATAGTAGTGGTGTCTCCACCTCAACTCTGACTCTCGCTCTCAGATATGAAGGAATATAACTGAAGCTATGGAGAGAGCAATCTATGTAAATGGAGTATTAGTTTGAACGACAAACATGAAGAGAGAGAGAAACAAGGCTGGAGATGCGATAAAAAAATAATGTGCATATATATACAAGCTCTGTGCTATGAGGTCTGCGTATCCTGCCATTTCCCAACACACTCCTCTCGCCTCCACCAGTTCCACCACTTTCTCTCCCCCTTTCTCCCAATGTGATTCTCATATAAAGCAATAAGCTCACTGACGTCATTGAATCCATCCATCTCTAATCTTTCTCCTTCTCCTGGCATCTTCTTCGCTCCCTGAATCCGAATCGAGAATCATCTACCGTGCCAGGAGTTTTCCTCATTGGCTCCTTTCACTGAGTATGAAAAGCCTTTTAGGTATACAAAAGCTGGAAAGATTTGGTAGTGCTACGTCTCTCTGACTCTCGACTCTCTCTCGCTCTCGCTCTCGCTCTCTTTCGTGCTGCTCTGTGAGTGTTGCGTGCGTCTGATGCATACATCCCTACTTATGCTCACCTACTTACATTTTTACTACAGACAAAATTCTTTTACGCTTCCCTTCCCTGCAAAATATCTTCATGTGGAAATTTTACAACTTTCAAATTCCGACTGACTTCCATATATGTATTATGTAGCATGAAGCAAGAGGAGCTATATAGGGATGGGGCTGTAGACTTTCTTTTAGACATATAAATGTACGAACAAATCGTTCTCATTGCAGGGCATTGGTAAAAAGTCAGAATTCTCAGTTTACCATCTTTCTTCAACACACAGACAGACTTCCCTGAAAGATCAGACAGAGTAGAGATAATTCAAATCAAATACTCTAATAGGTATATGACATGAGAGAGATTACATATGTATGTGCGGCGGGACGTTCCTATGACTGAAGACATGCTAGGAGCGAAACTAACGGCCAGACGAATTGAGTTCCTCACTTCATCAATTTCTCCAGTTGACTTGTACGGGGAAGAAGGGAATTATTACATCAATATCAAACACCAGTCACACTGTGTGCATACTCATTTTTCCTCAATTTCCATTTTCCCATATTCCCATCTCCCAGCCGCCCAGCCCCAAACCCTACGCATGTACCTACCTATGTAGGTGTCTACAGATGTAGGGATCCACTCACTCACTGCATCTGTAACTGGTGGAAACCATCCTTTCATATATATTATATTCAATATATCCATATACTTTCTCTTTACACACGTGTGAATCTCATATACTACTACACAATTTCATGTATCCATTCAAAAAATGCTTTGCTTGACTATATAGAAGTAAGCTACCTATACATAAAGTTGTTAGATTCAGATTGATTTTTAAATTACAGTGTAAAAGACTACATTTTTCAAGGCTTGGAGCTGAATAGAAAATCCCATATGTAAACGTATACATTCAAATCATTCAGCATTGTTTTCCTCTGCGTAGCTCTTTAAATGCGTATATGTGTATCAGTTCTGTGTATGAGCAACAACTATGGAAACTACGGTGGGAGAATGAGGAGGAGGGTGAGAACTGGAAACTTATTAAGCTACTCCTGCCACTCTGAGCTGTGCTCCATATATTATACATAATGATATGACAGACAGACAGACAGGGAGAAAGAGAGAAAGAGAGAAAGAAGTCTAGTCTAACTAAAAGACCCAATCATGGTCATGGTCATGGGTATGAGCACCTGTGCATACACAGTAAACACTACAGGGTTTATTTTGCAAACGTCAAGTAAAATTGAAAAAGCAATTTTCTTATCCTGATTCTTACGAGCAGTCCGGAAATAAGAGGAAAAGGATTTACGAGACCTTGCATTTTAAGGAAACCTATCAAAGTCTTCACTTGTACAGATATACGTATCTATAAGCGTGGGTAGATGTAGGAAATCCAAATATAGGCGCAAAGACTATATAGTATAGAAGCATGTAGTAGGTATAGTACACAGAATATCAAGACGAACAAGTATTTTCCCCTCTCAATCGTTTATTCTTTGGGTCGTCTTCCCATAAAATTTTATTCTACTTCTTTTTACCAAACAATCGAAAAAGACTCAACTTGAACCCATACACTCTCCTTGAAATTCTGTAGTAGTGTGTGTGTGTGTGTGTGCACTTGATGGAACTTTCCCTCTAAGTGTGTAAGCAAAATATTCAAACATTTGCACTTTCTTCAACGAAAAAAAACAACTACACAAATAATTGAGGCAATTAGAGTTAAACTGGAATAAAATACAAATTTCGCAATTTGTATTTGCATTTCCATTTCCATCCAAGTTTGATTTCAATTTAGCGAGTCAACATTTCAATTGTATTTTTAGGAGAAATCAGCAGACATTTTTTTTTCTCGATGGTAAAGTGGAGAAAATACACGTACACTTTCACTACATCTGACTTGTTCGCTCGCGGAAGAAAGTAAATAATTTATATCTATCCAAAAGCTATATACATATATGATACGATCCAACTCTAAATTCGACTTGACTTTGACATTATACGTATAGCTATATCATTAGTTCCTGTACAAACTCGGTATCATCACAACGGTCTTTTCTACGCCTTCTACAAGTACAATCTGACGAGGCCAATAATTGAAGAAAAAAATACACTGATAAAATAAATTGGGAAAATAAAATAGCTAAATCCAGTGAAATCAATATTGATTTTTTGATTTAGTTCCACTTTATAGTAATCTTTACTTAATTTAACCGCACCGTTAACACTTGACGCAACCCCTTGCAGGGAGGCAATTAAGTAGGGTAAATTAGTCTTAACAAGAAATCACTTAGGGATCGTCCACAAATGACGTCATAGGAAAGGATCCAATGACCCCTGATGGTAACCTTTTGCAAATAATATTCTATAGTAGGTATATCTTATCTTTGATATCAGTAATATGAATTAATATTTAAATTAGCTAATATTGAAACATTTTAATTTAATTCTGACATTCATTTAAATACACACAATTTGCATACTGAATGTGTTCCAATTCCAATCTCTTTGTATACTTTGGTTATACAAGAAGAGAAAGAATGAATTTTAAAATTGTAAAAAATATATATCTGTAATAATTACAAAAAGCAGTGTTAGTATTTCTTTTTCTTTCTTCTGTGTGTCCGTCTGTGTCGGGACTATGCATGTAGCTTTTATAGGAGCATATACAGGAGTATAAACTAAAATTTGAATTGGTAGAAAGGGAACTTGAGGGCGCAGAAGTAATCAGTTAAAGTCAACAGAAAATGTGAATGTGAATAGTTTGAGAATGTGTATAGTTTCAAGGAACTACAGTCGTAACCAGAACTGACTGAGAAATATGAATTAATATTGAATATGAATTTTTTTCATCCTTTTTCTCCTCAAAGTGTGTCTTTCAGTGCTTTACTCCTTCTCCTTCTTTTCTCTTATTCTCTGAGATACATTCTTTCGAATGGCTAAAACCTAAGCCCACCGCCAATTGACTGTACTATGTATATGACATTACGCGAAAAGAAAGCAGGCAAGAAAAAAAGCTTGAAGCGCAGTCATGAAAACTGATATAGAACACACACACATATACAGAGCACACACACAAGAACTGTCTGATTCAACCACCAAAACCATCATGAATAAAATAAGTTTAAAACACTGACTGAGTTCATGGCCCATGGAGGAGTCTGTGGACTGAAATACGAAACGGAAAAAATATCATCGAGTAATGCAATAGAATAACAATCGCAATATGGCGCATTGTCAGTATTTTTTATAAGACTACATGCTCCATGGGAATTATGTACTATCGTTTATTTAAACACTACAAACAATGTTATTACATATCTTACACATTGTAAATGATTCAGTTTGTATTCCGGTTGTGTAGGCATGGGCAAATAATAGCCACCTCATATAACCCACCCATCCGCACACAACACATAGAAGCTTAATAGGTGGCCCGAACTTGTCCAACTCAATGGATGCTATGAACCACACTGAACGCACAGGTGTGGAAAAAAAGAGCTAAAGAAATAATATAACTACAGAATTACGTACTGAGAATGAATTTAAGGATTAAAATCATAACAAAAGGCAAAACTTCAAATCTCGCTGAATACTGGTACTGGTACAAACAAAATTCAAAAATATATTTTATGTTTAGAAAAAATCTTATAATTTTTACAGCGTAAGTTTAAAAAATTAATTGTACAAAATAAATAAAATTCACTACACATGCTTACAGCCATGGTGTAATCGATTTTTAAGGTTGATTGTTCGAACGCGTGTGTGACCCATTTTGTAAAAATGTATATACTATACTGTGTAAAGAATTATTTTTGATTGGATTAATAAGATCTGTCAATGAAATGATTAAACCGTTGGGATAAAAAAAAAAGCGATAAAATAAATCAAGAAGCTCTCTCAACACAACAGAATTTTCATTCCAATTCCAATTTCCTTTTCGTTAATTTTATGCACACACCAAAAAAAAATATTTAAGAGCGTACAGGGACAAGTGCTCCTCCTGCACTCACTCACAGTTCTCTCTACCTGACTGGAATAGGGGGCTATAAACAATTTTACGACTTTCAAAAGTGAATCGTATCTTTAAAATTTATGCATCTTAGTGCAATGTATCGTAAAATGAAATCCCCCCAAAAACTAAACTAATAATTTCTTTTTCTATTCTTACTTGTACGTCTGCCCATTTGCCTTCATCGTATTTCATAGCATAAATTTCCATTATCCAATGCGACTACGCATACGCTCTCAAATCCCTAACTCTCCTCGTATTGAAAATACATGCAAATTTTTTGTACTTGAAGAAGGCTTCAAATGTGAAGAAATCATGCAGGAATATCTGTACTCTATATACTGTGAACACGGCTCTTTTTCATGAATTTCGACTGTCTCTCTCCTTTTTTTATGCTCTATACGTTTCTTCTCTCTCTCGGAGACATACGAAAGTCTCCTAACACAAACCGACAGGCCGACATTATCCAGTTGACTGTGTGTAGACTGTCGTATATAGACGACATAAGTAGACGTCTACGGACTCCCAGACTTGTAACATTCTACTCCCTTCCACCACTGTCTGTCGGGATGTCGGGAAGCTGTGTGTTTGGATTTGTGGATGTATATATGGTAAGGTTTACTTAAGAGACAAAATTCAAGATAAAAATGAAAAATCAGCAAGTACACAAATATTATTTTCTTTTTTAGCTCCACTCAAGTATGCAATGCAGCTTCGACTCCGAGTCTCGGTCAAAGTAAAACAGCGCCGAGATCGAAACCCGTCACAACTTTTCCCTTCAATAGTATTTTCTATTCTGACTCTGTGAGGCAAGTATGTTACATATACATAATATTATGTGGATATGGCTTAGTCTCCCTATATCTGAACCCTACCAAATCTTAAATTCGAGTTTAGCATATAATATTCTATCCTTGTCTGTATATGCCTTGAATCTTTTAGAATAATATCAAGCGTTGAGAAAGAAAAATGGGTAGCTGAAAAGCCTGGATAAGGGAAAAGACCATATTATTTCCATCGGGATACTTTTGATAAAAATTCATAGACCGGGAGGTTAAATTCCAAACCAAAACAAACCTGTGCTCTCTGTTTACAGAAGATACCACAGGAGGACAAACAGAGAGAGAGAGAGGAAACGTTTCTTACATATAGATAGTATATGGAAAAAGGCTCGTATCAAACGGGAGATCGAAAAGGCTGCATTCAATAAAAATCTCCATTACTTTCTATGAAAACAATTTAAAAATGGCTCAAGGAACCAAGTTGTGATTATTTTACACCAACGATAACGATTCACTTTATATATGTAATGCGCCTTCCCCATCCCCCATACTCCCTATCAGTGTGTGTATAGGTATGTAGCGGCGAGTGCTTCTCAGAATTTAAAACAGATTCCTCCAAATCAGAAGATACTTTCAGGTTGATGTTGAGCAAATTAGAAATTGGTACACGGAGGAGCGGGGAACCAAGGTACACTTTAATTGCAACACAAGTGACACTTAATTTAATTTTGCCTATGTACACACGTTTTCCATTAAAATAAAATTCTAGACCAATATTAGTTTTATCTTATGGCGCAGCGGATGTATATACATATATGGCTGTGTGGGACTTAAGTGTCATTTTCAAGTAAAGCAGTTTAGCCGAATGTTTTCCAATCCAAGTTTCCTTCTCCTTCAAAACAAAATGTTGTGATCTTGTTTTTTTGTAAATTTTGAAGGTTTCGTACAATTAATGTTACAGCATGATAATAATACAGCATACGGCATAGAAATAAATTAAATATGCAACACAGTATTCACCAAAAATAGGTGTCAAACTTAGTTTTTCTGGTTTACCAGGATTAAACCGCATCACTTGAAAATGGCAAAGGAGTTTTTCATTTAAAAAATAATATATCACCATTTTTTAATACGTACGATACGATACGACGGTACGTAAGGTACGTTTGCGTTCCAAGAGGTCTTAAACTTTTTCTTTTCAAAAATTAAATTGGTAAAAAAAAAGATGGAGTTTGTGTGGAGTAAATCAAATATTTCATATACAAACTATACCAACAAAATCAATTATTTTTTTAATGTATATGTGGAAGAGCGGGGGAAATTATAAATACTGTGAGCACCTCATCCATAAAGGGATTTGAAAGGGAAACTATATAAACCAATTAAAATATCTCGACTCTTATAAAGTCGTCCCCGCAATCATAGTCCCTGTACTTAAAGCTCAAAGATGAAAAGTTTTAGTTTGAATTGAGATTGACTGTATCGATACGTAGCAAAAGTTGAATGAAATCTAAACCAGGAGCATGGGAATTGTGTAGAGAGGAAAATATATTGGAGGCAAAAGGGATGAGGCTGTTATACAGGATGACGGACGGGAGGAAGAAAGAGTAGAGAGCTTATCAGTATTATACCGATACCGATACCGATACCGGGACCAGCCGACTACCTATACCCAAACGAAATAACACACAAGGAACGTACACAAAACAAACTTAACATCCCCCCACTTGGTACCTCTTTGAACTAAATGCCAATTTATTTCAAGGAGCTTTTCAACCGGAAAATTGTTTCTGCCCTGTTTTGATTGATTAATTACTCATGGTATACCGAGCTTCCATAAGACGAACTTTGGTCAGAAGACTCCATGTAAACTCAAAATAAATGTGAAGACTACACACATCTTGATAGATAGACCAAAGAGGGCTAACGAGAGAGAAGATAAAATGTTCAACCACTCGATTTTTTTCTCGATTTTCAAACTTGATTCAATACTGGATCCACACACACACACACACACACACACACACACACACACACACACACACACACACACACACACACACACACAACTATTTCAACTCCTCTCAAATTCCGAGAAGCTCAACAGTGTGTGCGTAAGACCAAGTATAAAACCTGGACGCTAGCTATGAGCTTTAAACAATCAATACGAACCATTCACATACAAGAAAAATATCGAACCAGTTCCTACATATAATCTTTAACCAGGAGCTATTTTTATCCTTAACCTGACTCAGTAGTAATAATTATAGGTATGCTTCAACTAACCAACAACCAACAAGAGGATAACAGCAGAAGAAATTGTGTTCCTTTCAGTTCACTGAAGCTCCTTACAATGAATGAACCTGGCGGTTCAACTTTCAGCAATATAATGACATATGTGGAGTTTCTTTGAAATTTTCTCAATTAAAAACAGTTTTCCACTGAAAATCCGAGAATGTGCCATTTATCCCTTAATTGTCCAAGCAGGGCAGATAATAAAAATATTTAGTCACTCCAGTTCCTCATGCTATTTGCTTTGACAGCTGTCTTACAGATATTCCAATAGGAGTATATCTATGAATCAGCAACGAATTGAAACTACTTACTATAAATGAATGAAAAATGTCACAAATAAATATGTCTGTATAATTCACATGATACCACCATTCAGCTTTGAGACTTAATTCATAAAATTTTACCTTGATAGAAATATTCCGCCCAACTCCCACAGTATCCTAAAACACAGCTTAAAGGCTATGAATCCTATGCGAATGCAAAGACGCAGACACTCAACAGCACTTAGCACATGCACACACAGCAACTTAAAAACTACAACTGTACGGTGGTGGAATGTGGTTCTTAGTAGAAGTTTATAGCATCAACACCAGAAAAAAATGTTGTAAGGTCGATGGTTGTCTGTTGCTGGTCTGGTATAGTACTGGGAACTGGAACTGTGACAAACATTTGCACACACACAAAAGAATTAACGCAGTTTTTGCGGGATAACATTAATGTATTTGTGGAATTAGAATCAGAATGAATGCGAAACTGCTAAAAATAATGAAACATACTCACAATAATATTCTTATCAGTTTAACTGTTACTTCCTCAAACAAGCTCGAATTTAGCTGACAAGACAACGCTCACGTCATCACTCTTTCAACTATCTGACTCTCTTCCATATGAATGTAATTAAAATCACTCCTTATTGTGCAAATGATATAAACTCCTCTTTAAAATAATTCTCTCCCTCGTCTTTATATAATGCAATGTGGATACAAATATTATGCGATTGAAACTCACTAGTCAGTAGTCAGTCAGCAGAAACACTCAGCACTTGATTCTCACAAATCATATAATCGCTATCGTAATTTATATTGATGTTATTCAATTCCACATTTCCACAACGACGACGACGACGACTTAAGAATTAATTCAAAAATTGACTGTTCTTCAAGACACGGCACGATTTTAATCAAGTTGGCGGCACCACGTCTACTTCACTACAAAGTCAAAAAAGTCAGCTGATTTACTTCAATTTTTCACTATGCGGTACATAGAATTCAAATCCTCATCGGTCGCACGTCGCACTGCTTCCGAACCTTCACGACGACTACGGCCAGCGACGAGTCAATTGAAGTAAAAAAACCCAAAAATAAACCAAGCTCTATCTAGTATTACAGTTGACAGTATAAGCAACTGACATCCATAGAGTATGATGCTCTAGTTCTACGTAGGTACTTGTAACTAGTATGTAGTATTATGCTCTCCACTCCGCCCCATTTAAATCTAGACAGTATTAAATCCAAATTCTCACTAGTCAGTCAGTTCGTACAGTTCTTTCCTAGGAAAAGGTAGATGCACAGAGGAGGCCTATACTTGTGTACAGGAGATGAGAAACTGCAGGCATGCACTAAACAATAATCTCTCCTGTCTATCTGTCAATTGTGCCCTGGGCTGGGGCTCTCATAATGTGTATTCCCTTTGAGATTCCAAGCTTTTCAATCCAATAACAATAACACCTTACGCCTTATTACGTTGCAGATGCACGTTTATACATATTCATACATGTCAGGAAAATCGAAAGTTGTATGCATATACAGTACCTACCTATACCTATACTTCTGGTCCGACGGCCGAACTTCGAACAGTTCGAACAATGATCTTGTACAAGTTGTTTTGTTATGCAGTTGTAGTTGTAGCTGTATACATTGAGTCGTAATGACAGGCGAGCTTTATCCTTTGGCTTTTGAAAGCTGTATATAATTATATGGCCATTACACTGACACTGGTACTGGTACTGGTGGTGCTTCTAATGTTTAGCAAGTGAAGAGCAGTGCAATGGGATGTGTATGTGTGTACGCTGACATGGACTCTGGATATATCAGTATAATATAAAGTGAATGATTAATGAATATTTCATAGGCTGAGCTATATACATGCCACACTAGTCTGTAGTCTATTAGGTAGAGAAAAAAAAACATCATGTAAAAGCACCTTCGTCTTGAGCTGTAACAGGAGCTGGATAAGTTGTACCCAGCTGCAAGTGCACCCAATACATATGTGCTACGATTAGGATGATTTGAGATGGAAATTAGAAACCTATGAGAAATGTTCGAAATGTTCGCTAATAATAAATTTAATTGTTTACTCTGTCCACATCGCATTACAATTAACAATAATATTTATAATATTATCTTGTAATATGACAAAGACTAATATAATAATAGTGTACACATACACATAGCCAGCGCCATGAGACGTTTGCGGCGAATAAGGAGGATCCGAAGCCGAACGGACTAATTAGTAAGATGAACGAACCATCGAATCCACATCGACATCGACTAATAATATTGTGGCGTAAGTTGAACTCGAACCAAATCCTTTGTCTATGTGGTATATCTTCGTAGTATATCCTGACACATAGAAATAGACTCCGTGCTTCCATATATCTACATAAGTATGGTTGGCTATAGCTCTTATGTAACTAGCTCCTATAGTAGTAGCAGTGGTAGTAGTAGTAGGTACTCATTTGGTTGAAATTGGAAATCAGGCAGAAGAGGAATTCAAGCCTCATGTTAACTCAGATCTTTTGGGAAACAAGAGAAACATAATGAATCGTTTTCGTTCGAATCCAAAATCCAAACGTGTACGTGTTTTCCTTCAATTTCGTGCCTGCGTCTTCTCCCTCTGCCTCTGCCTGTCTGTGTGTATGCTCAAGAAGTGATGGGAGTCTGTGAGACCTGAGAGAGCAGTCCAACTTGTGAGGCTATATAGGAAGCTGATGATGAAGCTGACGTTGCGTTGTAGTGTTGAGTGTTGAGACTTGAGACAGTGACCTTATTTTCTTGAGTATCAAAATTCGATCGATCATCTCAAGATAATTTTGTCATTAGTGCTACTAGTGTCACCAGTCACGTTGGGTCTTCAAAGTTACTAAACTGATTGCGGCACTAATTGGAACTATTATTTGGGAGGTCTAATTGACACTACGATGAAAACTATTTCCCACTTTCGCTTACTCCGTGTAACTTAGGAGCTATATATGGCTCAGGCTCTGGCTCTGGCTCTGGCAATGACTCTGGCACTGGTTCTGGCTCTGGCTCTGGCTCTGTTCCTACACGGGGAACAACTTTATCAATCTTTAATTGGTAATTTATTGAACAAAGCAAAGGTTTCAGCTTTTCCAACAATTTTCCTTGTATTATAGTCATACATATAGGTACATAGTATGTGGCTTCCTCGACCTCGTTATATCTACAGTGTATCCATATACCTACACGTGATTATGCACTATCCACAAACATGAAATACTCATAGGTATATATACAGGGTAGTAGTTGTGGTGGGCAATAAAACAATAATATGAGCTGTAATAAATTGACGATTGGATGTTACTCGAGCACATTTATAACTACGAGTCCTCCCCACTACCATATTTCTTTAGGCGTCAGATTAAAAGCTTTGCCGTTGCCATTTTTTTTCCTCGTCCTCTTCTCTCCAGAACTGATGTAGTGTACGTGCTTTGAAATGATTTTAAAAGTTACTCTTTGTATAATATATATATATCTGTGTGGAATGACTGCGTGTAGCACAGGAAGTTCTTGGAGGGATAATATAGTTGATAAAAAAAATATAACAAAATAATAAAACGCATTATTGGAAGCATGACACTTCAAACGAAATTTTCTTTGGTGAGGTGTAGAATTCTGTGTTGACAATTATTCTATCGTTATGTCTCAAGTAGCGTGTCATGTATTAATTCATCATTGCACACCAGTCCCAGTCCAAGTCCAAGTCAGCTATAGTAGCTACATAGTTACCTACTACTATGTACCTACTATTATAGGTGCTTTTGAGCTGAGGAGGGGGGGAATATGCCTCCCCACTTTTGCACACGTCACTTCCATGCTTTAGTTTTCCATTTTCCATTCCATTGTTCAAAATGGCTGTGCGGAGCTATTTATATGTATAGTACTGTATATATATATAGACTGTAGAACTAATAGGAACTGCTCTACTGTGCTGTGCTGTGTATTATATGAAAGTTCGTACGTAATGTACTGTACTGTGTAGATTGTAGATATGGCGAAAAGAATCGATTTCATCGAATTACATCAAAAGGATTTTCTGTTTCTTTAGCTTTGGTTCTGGTCTCTTTTTTCCCATATCCGCCCGCACAGTCGGTATTTAATACAATAATGCTGTTCTTTTATGTTCAAAATCTAGTAGTAGTAGTAGTAGTAGTAGTAGTAGTAGTAGTAGTAGTAGTAGGAGTAAAGGCAAGAGTAGATAGCATGCTATTCATGTGTCGTATAATTACATGTTGCCTGGATTTTCCGTATATCTCAGATCTCGCATATTATATACAATGTTATTTTGTGAACGATGGAAATGAATGAATTAAATGCAAATTTCCCTCGCTCCTTATCACTGATTGTATCAATGTGGTATTTCTAGGCTTAACCCTAAAGTTAAAAAAAAGGAAAAGAAAAAGAAGAAAGAAAAAAAAGAAAAAAAGCTCTCCATTTTAATTTGTGAAAGCGTTCATCGGCATCGCATCGGTCCATCAGTCCAACGCCATATCGCCCATGAAAAAAACAGTTCAACGAACGATTTTGTGGTTATGGTTATGCGGTTACGCTATATAGCTCAAGTATAACGTGTGTCTAATCGTATAATTGCGGCACGGATTTGTATTTAAACGCTTGCAAATAACAACACACAAAAGAAAAACGATGGAGCTTTTATTCTATTAACTAATTATTTATAATAAGAATTTAACAATTATTGCATTCCAGCCATATAGGAATGCCTAATATTTACTTATCAATGGGAGTATACGGATATGTGAAAAGGATGTAGGTACTTTGACCTATTTATTTACTATGATGATGAAGACACTATACTATATGAGCTCGCAGAGCCCAGAGCTAATGTATAATGGCTATGCAATTTATCCAGACATAATAATGCCAGGACGAAAATGACACAATTTATGAATTTTGTTGTCTACGGAGCTGGAATCTACAAGAAGTGCAAGCTCCTCGTCCTCGTGTGCCTCATCGACAGTAATTATGATGACAAAGCAAAAGGAGTAGACTCCTCGCAACTTGTTTAGTAGGCGATAAAGCAGAGTGTAAATTTGAACTTCCTCTTACGTATGTACACCTCCTCACAATTTTGCTGCTATTTGAAAGTTGTTGTTGTTAAACGCTTTTCTTATCATCTTCTCAATGTTATTTCCATAATGCTCCTGTGCTGTGTGGTTACTCGGTTACTTAAACTATATATAGGTAGGTACATACACTTTCTTCCAAAATTTTTTTTATCAGTGCGCGCGACTTGATATTTGCATCGAAATGTGTTTGTGTACATAATATACTGAGTGTTCTGCACCCAAAAAAGTATGAGGGTAAGGTACCTACCTGCCTATAGATACTTGTCGGCTCAGACCGCTCTCTGAACTTGCATATTTGTAAGATGTAAAAGTCAACATTTTGTATTTACAAGCTGGCGAGAGAGCATCATACAAAAGCAAGTTATTCCCCCACTTGAGTCTTTATAGGCTTAGTTGTTCCCCTTTGCACTCGCATTGTTTGGAGTAGTAAAGAGTGTGTCCCCCTTTAGGAGTGGTTATTTGTTATTGCATATTCATTTAGTAGGGCAGGACAATGGGAAACAACGTGTATATTCGAGCAAATAGGATATACCTATTTTCAATTTCTATACTTATATGGCCATATAGCCCCACTCACTCAGTCATTCATGGTCCATACAGTTATGAATATGAATGCGAAAAGGATAATATGTGGAACAGTTGAAGTTGATTGTCGTTGTCGTCGTCGTCGTTGGTCTCCCCGTCATACATTACTCACGGCTGAACAAAATTGTACATTTTTTTGACTTGTCCTACCATAGCAGCTACACAGGACTTTTTGACAAAGAAATTAAAATCACGAAAATTTGTTTTTAAAAAAATATCCCAACAAAAAAAATAATATTTTCTACTGTGTATATAGCTACCTACCTACTTTCACTAAACATTCATTCCACCACCGGTCTAATGACAAAAACATGAAGGCTAAATGGATATTTAAAGTAGACATGGAGTTGAAGCATATTGATCTGAAGGGGTAAAAAAAATACATGTCTGTCCTTTTTTCACTGCTTTCTCTATAGAAAAAAAAATCCGGGAAAACATTATATTTTGTCTGAAAAAATGAATGCAAATATTGTAGTGTAAACTTGTAAACCGGAAAACATCAACCTGCTTGCTTGCATAAGCATCAGCAAATAATGGCTAGTACTTGGAGAAACTTCAAAAGGGAGACGAAGAAGAAGAAGAAAAAAGATATAGGAGAAAGGAAGAGAGAGAGAGAGAGAGGATGGGAAAAGAAGAACATGTTGCCACCAAGAGGACATTTTGTCCAGTTCAGTGAGTGTCGTGTCAAAATAATGCTGGGTAAAGCAAAGCCGAAACCGATTGAGACTCCAGCGAACCGAGAAGATGACTCAATCCACTTCCTTAGCATGTAAAACGTGAGACTAGGAGAAAAGAGAGAGAGAGAAGGAGGAAAAAAAGAGCCGTGAACTCATGGAAACCATACTGTTTGCCGATGTGAAAGTTGACATGAGGGGGAGGGGAGGAGGAGCGAGGGGGGGGGAGAGAAAGAAAAAAATTATCCGGAGGTCCATGGAGCCATCTCCTGACATGGCAAAAATATATGCAAAATTTCTCTCTGTATTTTCTATTTTCCCTTCTTCTCTCTCCACTTTCCCCTCAATTTCCATTGTACTTTGCATAGGTTATACTCTACACATTGCCCTCTAACTGTAAACTGCACTATTCAACAACGTCGATGGACCATTTAGATCTCGACTTTTTGGGAAACTCACACAGTCAGACGGAGAGATGCTAAAAGTCTGTAAGCTAAAATTCACCCCATTGCAATACAGCTCCACATTTTACTACATCTAACATGACATTACTCGGGATTGTATTGTCTTTCACATTTTCATTTTATCCGTCCACATTTCCCTCCTCCGCACAACACTGGGAGTCGGTCCTCCTCCTCATACCAGTTCCCTCAACTATAGAACCCACCATTACGTCACATTACATGGACCCATAGTACTACACATATTTACATAGAATTCGAATTTGAAGCTCCTTCTCTCATTCCCCGAGTATTGTTTTTCATGAAGGCTATCTCTCGCAGCTCTGATTTCATTTTCTTCCTGCTCCCTTCCTCCCTTCATTAGGTCTTTGTTTCTATATCCACACACACACATGGAAGTCATTCCCGTAAAGTTTTAGAATAATTTATGACATTAAAAATGTTTATTATTATGTAATATCAAGGCTATAGGCCAAATAAACGTTTATGTACACTCTCTCTCTCTATCTCTCCCTCTTTAGTTTTTGGATGGGGATGATGTGACGATGGGAAACGTACGGATGTCGGATTCGGATTCGGATTCGGATATTTTCATGAGTATATAGGATTTGAATGATTCAATCCGGCTTACAGAATAATGGAAAGGCACCTCACTAGTCAGTCAGAACAGAATGCTCCCAAACAGTCAAATAAGTATAGACTCATGCACAACACATGTATTTTCCTACCAACTGATTCCCACATTTATATATTCAATCATGCAAATGAGTTTTAGGCTATGATATGGTCTGTATGGATGTAGGTACAAAGTATATAGATGATACGATATATTATAATTACATTTATATGTATATATCCTACACAGGCACTAAGTTTAATCTTCGACGCCTTTTCTCCAACTGTGAAAATGGGAGAAGCTTTAAGAGTCTCTAAAAACTAAAAACCACGCATAGAAACTTTTCAGTATAATATGCAAGTACAATGCTTACACATGCCTTTGCCGTTGTAGTATGTACCTACCTATTTAAGTAGGTAGGTAGTTGGCTCATAGCTATATCTGTATATAGTTATTGCTACTGCTACTACTACTGCAACCTTCTCATTTTATTTCTGTTGACTTCCCATATTTGGATTTGGAATTTGAAGCGTACGTAGTGCATAGTAAATTTTATAGTTTGCAGTATGCATGGAAACAATAAGTTATATGGGAGGGCATTTAAACTAGTAGGTGGTACCTACTATGTAGTACGGATACTATTAAAGCCCTGAAGAATGTACAAAGGGAGTATGTATATGTGCCAACAGTATTTCCTGATAGTTTTTTTAACCAAAACGATAAAAATTTCAAAATAAAGGCTTTGGTGCTGTAATATTTATTAAAGCTTTTAGACGTAAGATTTGAATAGTGGATGAAGATGTTGCTTTCACCATGGCCATAAATGATCTGTGTAGTGTGTAGACCCTTACCATTACCGTTCATCTCCTACACAACCACAGACACACATAAAAAGAAATAAAGAAAGATGCTGGTTCTGGTTCATACTCCATACTATGCATACCCTTGTAAACTACATTATAAAAATAGTAGCAAAAATAAACTAGAACTACCTACCTACCAACCCACCTACCTACGTAACCAAATTTGTTGTAGGGCGTACCGGGACCGGTACGCGTAAAAGAACTGACCCTTACAAATTAACTTGTAAAAATACACAAAACCAACCACCACGTCGACGTCGACGTCGACGTGGAAATATATACGGAATATAGTAAAACGGAATGTGAAGAATATTGCACGGTGCTCATGCTCATAATATGCCAATGCAATGCAATACTGTAGACTGTATAGTACTGTGTAGCAAGTAAAAAGTAGAAAGATACTCTCCAAAGAGACTCAAAGAAAAAGTGTAACGACTCCCTTTCATAATCTGAGTCTAAATATTTTATTTAATCCTTTCCTCGGGAAACTCATGAAAGGAGTCTCTGTTATTCTCTATCCATTATGCATATGCGGACTGAAGGAGCAGAAACTGTACACCCCACGAGAATAGAAATATATGCTTAGGCTATTGATTCCCATATTTCTCCTTCTAATTTCCTTATACACATTTTTTGTTTTTTAAGAGGTCCCCCCTCCCCCCATCACTGTGTGTGTACAAGACTACCGAAAATGATGGTGGTAGCTACACTCATTTCATCATTTCATGCAAATATTTACATGGGTTTAAATCACGTGCAATTAGTTTTACTTGGATGAACCACGCTTTCTTTCAACAGTCCAACTATATATGTATTTTTCTGAAAGATGTATACAGGAGGTCCACTTAAATTTCACCACTCCTTTCCTCTCCTTGTATTTATTATGCTGTATTAATTTGTATTTTTTTAAGTACAAAATTGTAAGTGCTAATTTACTAATTTGTGATGTGCTCTCGTATTTTATTAGTTTACAAAAGGGAACTCATTTGTAATGTTTTTGTATGTACTTGATGAAAATAGTTGAGAACGATTAGCTTGATACCTCATTGTGAGTATATGATATCTGTGTTTTATTTGGGATCTACTTGAACCGAGCCGAGAACCGCAGCAAAAATTCGTCTGGCTGGCTGAAGGAATTGTATCAACTCTCATAGGTCCTCTCATCTCTTCACATACATTAATTATGAGCAAATGTATTTAGGGGAGCCGAGCCCGGAGAGCGGAGTGAGAGGAAAGTTATTTAGATATTAATTTTTGGGTGCAGTAAATTACATGAATACGCATATGGTGAAGAAAATGCATTTATGTTTGGGAGGGAGCAGCTATGCGGCTGTAATGAAACAACTGTCGGGTTTTTGACAGCTCGTCACAACTCTTCGTTTATGATGAGGAGCGGCAGGTACCACGGAATTTCATACACAAGATGATGTACACACAAGACTTTATGATTTACCATGGTTATGAGAATATGGAGAGAGAGAGGGCAAGGCGAACAAATACAGGATCTGCTGGCTGAGTTTTTGAAAAGATGTAGATTGTAGATTGTAGTAGTAGTAGTAGATGTAGCATATTTGTGGCTTGGCCATCAGTTGCGCCTGACATCAATTATGTAATAGCTCCACTTCATCCATCGTTCACTTCCCTGAATTCTCTCGACAGCAATAAAATGAAATATACTTCCTCCTCTTACCAAAATTTCCAGTCCCAATAGCTCTTTGTAATTTCCTTCTTTCAGTCCCTACATATTTATTCCATGACTCACATACATACATTCATCTTTCCTCCGAAACTCAGGCTGGAGCTGGAAGCCGCATACTCGGGGCTCCAACACAGTCAGTCATAGTCCACATAGATTTTTCTTCCATGAGATAGAGATAGGGCCAGAGAGAAAGGGAGACAGAGAGACAGGGATGAGATTAAAACGTGTAAGTTAAACTTAAATGGAAGAGAGCGAGTCATGGTGAGAAGCAGCTTCATCTCCTCCTACCTCTCCACTCTCCCCACTCTCCCCACTCTCTCCACTCTCTCCACTTTCCCCAGTCAGTAGCTATACCTAAGCCACACTTTAACTTCAAACAAGGCAGGATATACAGTAGTAGAAATAGAAATGCTCAAATAGAGAAATAAAAGATTTCCATACAGATACCGGAATGCAGAGAAGAGTTCATAAAATGAACGATACTGACACACACACACACACACATGTTATACGTAGGTAACTCTTTCTCTTTTGGGGTGTAGTTTGAGGTCACTCTGTACATAGGAATGTCACATTGACAATGGTCTCTACCAAACTATCAACTGTACTGTATGGGAATCCTCTCCTCACTTTTGACTTTTTAATAGGACACAGCAGGACAGGGCTCTGTCATCCTCTCTGAGTTTACTTTTGACCGAATGGAAACAAGTTGTGAGTGCAACGGCTTCATCTAGCGGAAATCAGAAATTTGGCAACGAAATCAGTCAAGTCCATGGTCTAACATTATGGCATAGCCATGCTTCTTTTTTCACCACTACTCTCTCCTTTGTCGAGCATATCATAATAAGACTGGGAGAGTCTGAAGTGCTCTCTCTCTCTATCTATATACGTTCATTTGCCCGGTCTCTACAGTTCTACAGTCATACAATGATCATGTCATGTAATAATCCATCTGTAGTGGAGGTGTACCGGGACCGACCCAGTGCCTAGACATATATATGAGTGTATGTCCTATACATGGCCACGTACGGAGCAGGAGATGCTCTCGTACCAAATGGACATCAGCAGACTTGGCAAATGTGAATAGAAGCGCAAAGAAGAAGCCCCCCCAAGGGAGTGGCTCATTCAGTTCGCCCCGCGATTTTCCTCATTCATGAATCAATTCCTATTTCATATATATTACTCCACTAAACTCTTAGTATTCTCATCTGCAATCGACTCAATCCTAAATCCTCTGTGGCGAAAGCCACTGTAACTTGTGCATGAGCGTCTCTACTTTTCTTTTGTAATTTGCATTCTATCTAGTGACTCATCCTTATACTTGGTATATATGTAGTCTGAGTCTGGATCAACGATACGAGGGACTCCAATCCTTAAATACCTATCTCCGTAAGCTTCTTTAAATGCAGGTGATGTCAAGGTATATATAATATGGGTATCGCTATCTACCTACATAGCTTCTCAACCTCATCCTCCATCTCCTTGTCCTCATCTTCCTCCTATATAGCTATATATAGAGAGGGACTATACAGGTATATATCTATACGAATCTGGCTGAAGTGAAGCAGACGGTTGTTGGACTTTAACCAGTCCAACTCGCTTTATTTTTGCAATACAGATATATACGTGTGTAATTGTTCTATCAGCTTTGTGGTTTCGAATTAAGCTCACTCTCGAGTTCACAATAATTCCATTATCAACTCTCTCCACTACACCACCACCACCGTCACCACTACCACTCATAGTAGAATGGAATGAATAGGAGCTCATCATCATCATCATCATCTTCATCTGAGAGTCTGGGACACAGTTCAAAATTAGGAAGGGAAACGCTTCCCTTAATTGAAGTAGGTAGCTCAATTACGAACCTCTCCGCCTCCTCCCGAGCACAAAATAACGTAGAGTAAAACTAATAAATTAAAAAACTTTAATTCATTTATGAATCTCTCCACTTTCTCCAATGCCTAGCTCTCTCGTGATAAATAGGGATAAATTGGTAAAAAGTGATAAAATGGAAGCAGCCCTGAACGGAAGCACTTGAAAACTTACAGATTTTGCAATCTGTAAGTTTTAAAAAGTTCTTTTCCAGCTCAATTCATGGATTTGAATTAGTCACTATACTGTGAGTAGCCGTCGGAGAAAGTAGATTACACACCCTTTTCCAAGAAAGATGTTGTAATGGATTTCCCAACTTGTCACAATGCAATATAATGTACTGATTCAATACAGGGCTAAAGACCTACCCATCTCACTACGGCTACGGTAAGGCTACATATACATGTACGATGGTAGGTAGGTAGGTAGGTAGGAATGTTTCATGTACTTTTGCCGGTCTAGATACCAGAGAGTCTACACTCTTTTTCTACATCTCATCCATAAGCGTCAACGTCCGTCCGTCCCGCACGAGACGGAAGAAAAGGGAAGGAAAGGAATAAGGGCATCCGAGATAAACATTGAACAAGTGTTAGATTTGCCAATTTCATAATATTTTCTCAAATAAGACTAAAAGGATTCGTCTCGAGATGAATTTTCTCCGGATTTTAGTTCACTGCATTGGATATTGCACTGACTGAGGTGGTGTGGGTGTGGGACGGTGTGTGTTATGACTTATGATATGATATGCTATATAATGCTATGGTATGGATTTAAGTATGGAATCGGCCACGTATAGTACAACTACATGCAGTACATGCGACGAGCAAAGTAAGTCGGCAGAGGTAGAGGCACGGGCAGAGGCACAGGTACAGCACAATCCCAGGTAGGTAGGTACATTATTATGGGGCTGCTACTATACTCCAACTGAAATTCGTCTTGGTTTCGTTCTGGGTTTTGGCAGAGCTATGTAGGTACATACAGTACAGAAGTGAAGACTATAGAGCCAGAGAATCCGAGTAAAGTCGAGCATGAGATTGTATTACCTTTCGTTATCGTGTGTGCTGAATTTCCACTTTCTTGTGAACATTTAAGAATAAATTGATTTATTGATTGATCAATAGAGAAACTCACCTTTTTCGTTTATACTACAATAGCATCTTGTACTCGCCGACAAAGCAGTTGCAGAGCAATATCACCTCACACAGTACAGTATGAGAGGGAGGGGGGAGGGGGTGGGTGGGTAGGTAGGTAGGTGAAGTACAGTGGAGCTGCTACTGCTGGTGGTGGTGGTGGTGGTAGTGGTGTTGGTCGAGGTAGAAATAAAACTTATTTTTTTTGGCGGCGTATGTATACGTGAACTTAGGAGACGAGTATGTACGTCGATCTCGTACGTAGTGTGTGTATAGACTATACTGTGTGTAGTCTGTAGTAGTTTCAATCATTCATCCAAATCCAACCTATCACGTTCACATGGGTGTAAGTCCAGGACCAGACCCTCACACACACACATTCACGTACGGCTCGAGTTATTTAAAAAAGCCATAAGTCTCACAAGGAGCCGGAGAGCAGATCCGAGCCTTTCTTTCACTTTTACTTTTTCCTAAAATATATCTTGCTCTCTCCCTTTTCCTATACTGTGTGTGTAGTTACTGATTACTTGGAGTTGAAGTTGGAAGAAGGAAGATGCTGCCTCAAAGTTTTTGCCTCCTTTCCCCTCTCTTTCGCTCACTACTCTTCCTCTCTTTCACCCATCCACATTACTTTGGGGAAATGTGTGCTGGGTATTGTAGACTGGTCTGGTGCTGTTTCAATAATGTAGAAAGTAGAACGAACGACGGTGCAGAGAAAAAGGGAGCTGGGCCGCCCGGCTCTCGAGTCCAGAGTCTGACTTTGTTGTGTTGGGGATTGTACTGTACTTGTGTATATGTGAAGACTAACTGACGGAGACGAGGACGAGGAAGTGAAAATGTTGTTTGGGAATGGGTCACTTGAAAAGGGAACAATACATTGTACTTGTCCTTTCAATATGATATTTTTATCAGTTATTTTATTCTCTTACCACAGAATCCACTCCACAATAGTTCAACTCACTATATATTCCACTATATGAGATCACTTCTCCATTCCTCAGCACACACACACTCACTTTCTCTCTCTCTCGTCCAAGAGTCCACACAGAAAAGCTTTCGCACACAGAACGTCCTTCACTTACAATCTCTCACTCTTGTTCTTGTTCTTCTCCTTCGTCTTCTTTCTCTTTCGCCGTCTCTCGCTCGCTTTCTCTCTCCCCTTTGCAACAACTTATTCCAATGATGCTCCTTATCTTTCAAGTTAGTTATAAAAAGGCTATTGCAGAGATCTCCAGCCAAGATTCCTCAAGCCCAGAAGCCGAAATGCTACAGAGATATACAGGAGTTCTCAAAGCTGGTTTAAGTTGAAATTTACATTTTTGTTGAATGTTCATGTGTTCCAAGTAAAAGATAGATTTGTGTCATGTGCATTAGTACGCCTTCAATGGTACTTTAGTGGGCTCGCGAGCTCAAGTATTTCCCCCTCTTTGGTATATACATATAGTCCAAGAGTTCGAGAGTTCCACGGAAATTTACACACACATCAGATGAAAGTAGAAAGTAGAGAAAGTAGAAAGTAGTAGTCGAAGATGAAGAAATTCAATGGTAATGGTAACAATACAACAACGACGTTCTTTTTTTTCTCTCTCTCTCCCTGGCCTGGCCTGACTTTCACTTTGCTTTCTACAGTTTCTATTTTTCTATACTCCCTCCAGTACAATGCTTCCCTTGTCTATGGACTCTATACGTATGTGTATATTTATGTATATATTTATTTATATATATATATACTGCTTGAGGAATAAGGGACTTTTGTGACCTTATCTTTAGAGTTTCTTTGGGTTGTTAGGAAAAGGGAAAATGAGAAGTCTATATATATTGGGAGGGAGAGACGAAAGAATGGCTACTCAAAATTACTATCCTAAAATATAATACTATTCAACGAGATTTCTCCCTTGTTAATTTGACTTGAACACGCAACTCCGTCAATGCTCTGTGGTTATGTAGGTATTGTCAAAATCGCGCCTCAGTATTACTTCTCAAATGATGTTAATATATGAATAATATTTTCAAGTACTATTTGTTCACCCTTTTTTTTTTGTTAGCTCGAAATTATTATCGGGAACACAACATTTCAACCAGGAGGTCAACAAATATATGGTGAATAGTTCTCGTTCTCACTCAAAATCCCAGTCCAGTAGTCCAGTAGTTGTCGTAGTTTTATTTTTTTTTCACATCGGGATCTCTTAACTTTTTTAATGAGGGCCGAAAAAGAAATAAAAAAACTTGCAATCTTATAACGAAACCTTAAACAATTTAAGGCGGTATATTGTTTGCGGTAAAAAAATACAAATGAATGGATTGAAGAATTGTTTTTTTTAATGTAATAATAATAATAAAAATAATTTGAATATTTAAAAAATAAAACAATTGTTTTCAATATAAGTGAGTCACTCGTTGAGCACTTTAAATTACAGCACCTGGGTAGAGAGAATAATATGCTGCGTGAGACAGTCAGTTTATTGTGTGAGGATAAATTCTTCTTCCGACCCTCGTCACGACTCCCACCAATTTATTTGGGTTAAGTCTCTCTGATGGAAGTTGAGCCGGAATGTCTGTCTGTCCCAGGAATATGAGTCCTGTGACGAGTCTCTCTCTCACTATATGGATGGTCAGATGTTTCCAGCGGAATTGTTTATGACGGTTCACACAAATCCAATTCACAATCGAAAGACGTCAAAGAGGACGACGAACGACGAGAGTCTCAAAACAGAGCATTTAGCTCCTGGAAATTTCACCGACAGCTACTCTACTGTCTGGATTGCAGGTGTTTCACTCTCCTGGGCTACTCTCTGTCCTGGGCTCGTCCTTCTTTCCTTCAAACGGAGGAATGTCAAAGTGTATCTTGTGTGAATTTGAGAAGAGTGTGGATTGAATCGGTGGATCGAGTTCGGGTAGTTCGGATGTCGGGAGTGAAGCAGTTGGAGTCGAAGCAATAGTGGGCCAGAGCTTCGTCGTCATCTAAGGAACACTCACATGGATCTTTTCCCTATGCACACACCACGTCTTGGAGCAGTTGAGCAGACATAGAGAGAGAGAGGCAGTGGCTATGTAATGCGGGTCCACCGTAAGGTCTTTAATGTGCATGCAGGAATGAGAGGAGACACAGGAGAAAGTCTATATAGGAGCGAGCGAAGTCCTTCTCAGACCTGTGTGTAAAGTGAAGGAATTCGAATTGAGCTAGGTGCTCTATGGTGGCGTATATAGTAAAAAGCCGGAGTAAAAGTTGGTTGGTTGTGTGTGTGTGTCTGTCTTGTGTGGATGGACTGTACTGTATATATATATTATATATAGTGAGTTTGGTTGTTGGTATGTAAGTACCTGCGGGAGGGAGACAGACAGACAGACACTGTACTGTTTAAACGGTATACACGTAGAGAGAGAGAGACACAACCCATGTACAGTACACTTATGAATATGCCTATGCGTACGAGTACGAGAGTTTTAGTGAACGGGCACAAAATGGAAGTTTGGCCGACATCGTCGTCCGTAGCCGTAGCCGATCCTGAAACATTACTAGAGGAGAGAGAGAGAGAGGAAGAAATGAACGAACGAGGGAGAAAATCAATAGAAGCTTCAGTTCCGAGCTCACACTTACATTCCAGGCTTACGAATTTTCCTTTTCTGTACGTCAACAAGAACTTCCTGCGGTTGGCACTATCTGCGCTAGCGATTTGACACGACCGAAACCGGCTCTAGTTCAATAGAGCCCGCATGCGGGTTTTATCTTGTAAGAGTCACCTGATCACTCACAACCACCCGTATATATTCTACTCTTTTTTTCTCGTCCCATTTCTTTCTCTCTCTATTTTTCTCTTTCTCCTACACAAAATCTCATCCATTCCTCAAACCCGAATTTCCTCATAGACTCCTCACACACACACACAAAGGTCATAGATACATTTTGAGGGAAGTCAGAACCTTCACATATTTGTCATCCGCGACGCTCTCAGTCTTTTGGAAAACTTAATTCAGGAGGAAAAAGGAGCAGAAGGAAGACAGATATTTTTTGGTATGAGGGGCATAATCACAGGAAACTGACGGTAGTTGAAACCGTCAATAATTATTACTTATTCATTCATCCGCGTTATCGCACTGATCAAAGGCGTGTGATAAGGAATGAAACTTACCCTAATTTCCACACTATCAACAGATGGGTTGTCCAAAAATTAAGTTGTACAAGGAACTCCGCTCATATTTATTATAGTAATTTTGAATTATTAAAGGCTGTCAAACGTGACAGGACAATCAGACGTAAGTAAGCATTTCTTCCTCTGTAATAAGGTAACAACACTACATATATAAAGTACTTGATGCAGAGTCTACAAATTATATTATGGGCATCGTGCTCTCGGGACGCACTATATAACATGTCTTCACTTCATGTAGTATACATACATGGCATCTGTCAGCAACAAAATTATTTCTAAGCGCCGCATAATACTATGGTTATATAGGTCTGATGAGGATGATGGTTTATTGGAACGTTCCAACCACTCACATAATAATATTTGTAATGTGTGCATACGCTATTGATAAATGAAATGACAAGAGCATTACTGTTTTTTTTCAATAGACTTATCAATTTCCTTCAGTTCCTCGTTTCACAATCATAATGAATAGAGTAATAAAAATTTCGGCATTTTGGTTGTCATAAGTTAAGAGCTGTTTACATAATGAAGCTTTTCAAAGCATAAAGTTTCTCATATGCCTTACCCTACAAGCCTATGGAATGTCCTCATGGATTATGGATATATGTATAGTGTTGAATGTTGAACCGGGAAATTACTTGTCATATTAATTCCAACTACAACTTTAGACACTTTTTTTAAGGCTTTGAACAATAAGAATGAAAATGAAGGAGACGACGTAAAACGAGCTGTAGAAATAATCCACAACTTTAATAAATAATAATGAATTCAAATTGTTACAAAATCAAAGGCACATAATAATAATATTAATAATTATATTCTATTTTAAGTTCCTGAAGTCATTTTTTCTCATCATACATGTATTTTTTTAAACCATCCACACAATTAAGTCACTAATAGTTATAAAATTGAAATATTGCAATTTAAAAGTTTCCCGTGTCATGATTATTTCACCTGCAGCACCTTTTCATTCATTCCCTATAGAAAGCATTCAAACCGCATTAATTCCAATTAAAGCTACATCACATTAACATTAAAACAGACGTAAGAAATAATGTATAGAAATTCTAGTCTATATCTATATAGAAAGTTTTTGGCAGTGTGTAAGAAACTTAAATGTTATTTTATCCTATCTAATATGGTAAGTAATGATACATAAATTACACTACGAATATTACTAATTGCTAATAGTAAACAAATTAAATTGTGCGGCTAATAAAATTGACCTCATTACAAATAAATCACTTACCTATAAAAGTATATCCGTCACATAACATTATACAAATTTAGCGCTTTACATTATAGATCCGATTGAATGACATTGAGAAATTGTATACAATTTTTTTGGATATAATTAATTTTGGTCCAATTCTAATCTAATAGCAGATATAGGAACTTACATAACTAGTTTGAATTTGCAGTGTTGAATGAGCTGAGATTGGTGTGTTTACATCATCGTATACGTTTCGAATGTAATCCTCATAATGTTTAAGTAGTAGTAACAACAATTATTATTGGTCATATATGTAAATTTGAATTATTAAAATAGTCATTCATATATTTTATTCTGATAATAAACACGAATCTCAAAGTTGTTGAACTATAAGCCCAGTGACTTTATCTAAAACAAACAGGACCAACTTCAAATCCAAATGCTTGACCTTCCGACCCATAGTCTAGAGGAAGAAAGTCTATAATTGGGAGCTGATTAGACTTTTTCGTCCTAATTTCAAATATCGTCTTTCCTTCTCCTGTGCCAGCCTGTAGGGGACAGAAGAAGAGAATTCATTGGAATATATCGGTATAAATGGTAGAAATGTATAACTATTAATGCTGTGCAGTGTGCGTAAAATAAAGTAAGCAATAATAAATAGGAGAGGGCGAGCTCTCTTACCTTGCACCCATCTCGAACAACTACTGGTTTTGTGGGTAATGCGTATGCAAATTCTTGATCATTATAACCTAGGAATTTGAGGGAAGAATCATATGTCTGCTTGCGCGAGTCAAACCAGCCGACAGAGTTTATACAGTGATATGTAAAGTTTTGCGACGCCTGAGCATGAAGAAGTCTTAAAAATGTCATTTGCACTGTTCCAACAGCTTCGTAGGATATCTGTGGGAGCGTAAATAAACCTTTAGAAGGAGGAAGAACAAAGATGGATATGTGTGTGTGAGAGAGTAAAAAAATTGGCAGAGAAGAATGAACGTACTCGGAATCCTTGACGGAAAGAACTGAACCACACTTCCCGTTTCTTGCTTTCCGGATGTTTCTCCCAAGGAATATGCGGCATTCGAGTTGACTGCATGTCTGGGAAAATACAAGTCTCTCCAGCATTTGTTAAATTACAGAAAGCATGTATTGCATCGTCCGGCATCCCAAGGTTCGGGTCGATCCAGTACCAATCTTCAATAATAAAACCAGTCTAGGTTATCAACGAAATTGCTTGGATACATTATGTAAGAAGAGTCGAATCAAGCCATAAAAGCAATATTTTGTCATACCATCTTTGAAATGAGGATTGCCATAAAAGAGATCTCTGCACGTTCTCACTGGGTTTTCACGAGTCCCTAAAGGTTTTCTCACTCGCTCGAGATCAAGTCTCAGATTATAAATGTCAGCATAAATTTCTTGTAATTTAGCATTCAAGTCCATTCCTTCCTCATCGAGTGAGCTGATAGATCAAATAACCCACTCATCAATTATAAGTTCCACAAATGTAGACACATCATAAAGTATTCAGCTTTTACCTTTTGTCTCCTTTGTCCGCTGCACCCACCGTCGCACTTAAATCCAATGACGCCTGCCGCTTCTTACGCCCAGCCTTCCCTGCCCCACCTGCACTGCTAGCTGAAGGATTCGGGAACAGTAACTCTGGGGGAAGGAGAGGAAGTTCTCCTGGAGGACCTGGAGCACCAGGTAAACCTGCTGGACCGACTTCACCCTTAATTCCAGTTGGTCCTTCTGTACCCTTTGGTCCTGGAGGTCCTTCTGGGCCTGGTGGTCCGGGAGGTCCATCCGAGCCTTTCATTCCACCTGGTCCAGTATTTCCCTGCGAAAATTAAAACAGTTATAATTATAAGTTCAGTGTGATAATTCATCATGTAAACGACCTGTGCAATGCTCCGACCAGTCACAACTTTTTAAAATTCTTACTTGTTCTCCTTTGCGTCCTTCCGGTCCACGTGGTCCAGTAGATCCCTTTTCTCCCTTCTCACCATACTCTCCCTTTGGACCAGGCTGCCCAATCGATCCACCATGTCCCTTAGGCCCTCGTCTACCGCGATCGCCTTTCATTCCCTTCGGACCCAAGTCACCAGCCTTCCCTGGAGATCCAGCATTACCTGGTGTACCAGGTGGGCCAACGTCACCCTAGATAGTAACGTTTAATTTTGCGTTTTACAACTATACACCAATGAATTTCCAGGTTTTGGCAAAATCATGATAAAGATAAATTAGGCCATAGAAAATTATTTGTATGTAGTTATTTCTAAGCTTACAGCAGGGCCTGGAGATCCTCTCAATCCTGGGGGTCCTTGAGGTCCTGGAATACCTTGAGGCCCAAGTGGCCCTTGCGAACCTATCGGACCAACACCACCTTTGTCGCCCTTTTCCCCAGGCAAGCCAGTGCTTCCTTGAGCTCCAGCTGGACCTTCGGGACCTGGAGATTGAAATTGAATAAAGCATGGGGTTTATTTATTGACTGACGGGGTTCAGTGGGGTTCAATCGTACTATGATCGAAGACTTATAAGCTCATAACTGACACCATTTCATAAAGTTACATTTTTTATTAAGTGAAAATTTAATAAAAAGCAAAGTGCGGGCAAAGTGTGAAACATTGAAATTAAGGTTTTACATACATCAAAATTATTTTATACAGTGTTAGATTGTCTATAAGGCAAATTATTAAGATGTGTAAAGCCATTGATATCATAATATATGATATACCTATACATTGTTATAAATTACGATTATCAGTTATTACCAAAACCTTTAACCTTTAATTTATTTCTTTTTAAATGTTAAAAATTTAAAGATGGATAATAAACAAAATCCAAACCTGGTTTTCCGGGTGAGCCTGGAATTCCCATTTTCCCAGGAGGACCCTCCGCCCCTGATGGACCTGGCTCTCCCTGTTTTCCGTCGTCTCCATCCTTTCCTAAAATTTGAAGACAAGATCATCGTATAATATTAAACACAAGATCAATCACAAGCTACGCAGGTACATAGTTACGCTAAATATAGTTCGTTTTTGCCAACCTGGTTCTCCCTTTCCACCAGGTGCGCCGGCTTCGCCAACAGGACCTGGGAAGCCTGGGGGTCCTGGTGATCCCTTTGGACCTTCGCCTCCAACTGGTCCACGTATGCCAGAAGGTCCTTGTGCTCCTTGTTTTCCCTCTTCTCCCTTAGGACCTGGAGGACCTCGATCTCCCTATTATAGCACGTACAAAATTTCTTTATCTTGTGCATTTTTTATGTATAACAACATTAATGTACCTACCTACTCAAATAAAAGAAAGATTCAGCCTACTAATAACATTTCTACGTTAAATAGCAACTCGAAACGGGAAATAAACAGGCAAGATACATTTACTGAATGTAATATGCAATTATGATAAATATCTATACAAAGCTAATTATTCTGGTCTGTACACTAAACACGGACAACTTACCGGGAATAATCCGAAAACATTTCACATAGATTCGTAGTGATTAAATACCTACCCCAAATAATTACGACTGAATTTATTACATTCAAATAGTGCAAGGATAATGAAATTCCTCGTCAGTTTTAATGGATAGCGAAGGTGTACCATTCAAAATTACTGAAGGCATAGAACACTGTAGGTAAGAATAGGTAGCAACCGAACTTTAATATGTATTACAAATGTATTTCGTTAAAAGCCACTCACATGAACTCCATCCTTTCCTGGTGGCCCAGGAGTTCCAGGATTGCCTCCTTCTCCTTTAGGACCTGGAGGACCTTCAGGGCCATAAGCACCAGGAGGTCCTTCTCCACCCTTTGTACCTATTCATAATGGAGCAAATATTTCTAAATGAAATATAAGGGAAGAATTGGTAGCTAAAATTAGTAAATTAAAAAAGTCAGTCATTAAAATTACCCGGAGCTCCTGCTTCCCCTGCTGGACCTGGGGCACCAGGAGGACCTTTGGATCCCGGATCTCCTTGCTCTCCCTTTATCCCAGATGGACCAGGTAACCCTTGCAAACCTAAAGGTCCTGGGGGACCCACAATTCCTGAAGGACCTTTCTCTCCCTTCGGGCCTCGGAATCCAAGTCCTCCAGGTGGTCCTTTTTCACCAGGTGGACCCGTTACTCCAGGTTCTCCACGAGGACCTAGAGCTCCAGCTGCTCCGCCAGGTCCCTTTTTTAAAATTAAATGCTTAAAACATTTATAATTTGTAGGAGCTACAGCGAAGTAGCTATATAATTATAATATCTAATGATAGTGAGTATAAAAACTTTGGATTTGTAGATTTTTATTTATGTGGATTTCTCTTGTAAATTTTGTTTGAAATTCTTTGAAAAGTACCACACTGAAAACTTACGGATTCTCCTTTTCCTCCTTTAAATCCCTTCTCTCCAGGTGGACCTGCTTCTCCCTTATCACCATCTTCTCCGGGTGGACCAATTGGTCCAGGAGGGCCAGGTAGACCTCTTGCACCCACCGGGCCATCCGAACCAGCAATTCCACCAATACCTGTCTCTCCCCTCTCTCCTTTCTTCCCGGAAGCTCCAACAGGTCCGGGTAGCCCAGTCCGTCCTTCTGGTCCTGGAGGTCCTTCTTTTCCGGCTTCGCCACCCTGTCCCTTGTCTCCTTGTGGACCCTGAGATCCTGTTGGTCCGGCTTCTCCTTTCAGTCCAGGAATTCCCTAAAAGTAATGTAAAGTAGCAATGTAATGCTCCATACGTATTTGCTTAATTTATTGTAAGTATAAATTTCAAAAATGTTGCTTGATAGATTGTTTCGTACAGGTATTCCAGGAAGACCTCTTTCCCCGGGAAATCCAGGTAATCCGGCAGGCCCAACTCCGCCTGGTTTACCAGTTGCTCCAGGTGGACCCATTGGACCTTCTTTTCCTTGTTCTCCAGGACGACCACCCTCACCTATGAAACGCAGTAAGAAGAAAGTTTACACAATTAAAACGACAAGTATTACACTGATACATGCAATATTTTTTCGGAAGATTTCAAAACTTAAGAACTACAAAAAGGTACCTGAGCCTGGAAATATGGAGATTACTAAAACCTGCAGCTGATTTGACTAAATGAAATATAATAACATTAATTAGTCCTAATTTCTATCATAGTACCTGTTTGACCAGGAGCACCCGGCTCCCCGGACAGTCCAACAGGGCCAGGTTCACCGCTTTGACCAGGAGGTCCTACAACTCCAGGAGACCCTACAGGACCCTTCTGCCCTGGTTCTCCCTGTTTATTGAAATATTGTAAAAATTTTACTTGAAGACAATCCACATCAAATTTTATGTATTAAAAATGTGCCCACTTAGAACAAATAAGTTTGTGACTACAGTGAATCCAGTGAATCCGGATTTTCAGCTATATCGAATATCATACCGGTGGTCCACGCTCCCCTGGAGGCCCGGTAACACCATCTTTTCCAGAAGAACCAGTTGCACCACCAGCACCAGGAAATCCACGAGGACCTTCTGCTCCTTGAGGTCCCCGTTCCCCAACTCCGCCAGGTGGACCTGGTTGTCCAGTGTCTCCCTAAATGTCAAATAACATTTTTAAAATGAGATGTAATGTAAGTTATAACATCAAAATCTAAAAAACGTGACAAAATAAAATACAAATAATCGTTATGTTTTTCTGGAGGGTCTCTTACCTTGGGTCCAGATCTTCCATCTCGACCTCGCTTCCCTCGCGGTCCTCGAAATCCCTTAATTTACAAATAATCACAAGAGGTGCAGTTAGCTGAACAAATACACAAATTAAACAGCGGAGCGTTTCGCCGAAAAGTACTAATCACTGGAAATATCCTCACATGTATAGGTGAAAAAGTTTAATAATGGATAAATTATAAGAATAAAATGAAATTAATTGAAGTTTTTACTTTACATAGGTGCTGATGGTTGAAGTTATAATATCAATATGAAATATGAAATGAAGCATTTTTTAAATTCAGCAGCCTTGATTGTAATATATAGTAGTACCTGTGATCCTTGTTCTCCTCTCTCACCCGGCTGGCCACTTGTTCCCTACGCATGATTCCAAATCAGATATGTTTAACGAGACTTTAAATATTTATATAATTTATTCAAACATACAAAGTAAAAAAGCAAATAACAATACACAGTGTACAAAGAAAAATAGTATCTAAATTTAAGCACTTACACGTTCGCCTTTGTCACCAGGATTTCCCGGTCTTCCCTCAGTGCCTTTATCACCTTTGTCCCCGGGACCTCCTGGGTATCCTGGAAATCCTGGAAGTCCGATTTTACCCTTCTCTCCTAACGGACCAGGAGGCCCAGCCTCGCCTCTAGGACCTTCTAAGCCTTTAGGACCTTCAGGTCCTTCCAAACCTACTTCCCCAGGCGCTCCAGGTGAACCTGAATCCCCTTTAGTTCCAATGTCTCCTTTCTCCCCATCTGGACCTCTGTCACCTTTGTCGCCTTTATCACCACCAGCGCCTCGTTTTCCTTCATCCCCCTTCACTCCTCTAGGTCCAGGAAATCCATTTAAACCCTAATGAATTTAAATTTTTACCAGTTTTACACTTCAATTTAGTTTCCATTTATCCTCCTTGTCACTGACTTTTAAGCAATAATTGATAAATGCAAACTGTAACATATGTCTCTGATGCAAGAATGGCTAAATATATATGCGAAATCTAAATTACCTACATGAGAAGCATTTCTGCCCAAGGACCAAAGCATGAGAGTGAGCGTGAGCATACCCAAGTTGTCTAGCTTTCAATCGTTAGTTAAGTGTAGTGAAAACCATAGTGCATTACACCGCGCAACACGCGAGACAGATAGATTTGAAATTGTTCATATATATTAAAATATAATAAAATACAACGAGTCAACAGCTTGCCTGGCTGGAATGCAAGAGTCAAAAATGATTATGATAACTACAGGAGAGCTTATCTGGATTGGCTACTTAGCAACCGCTCAGACACCCTACGGCAACTTATGGAACAACATAAGAGGGTCTTCAAAGAATCCCTAAAAAGGTGTAAGGAAAATGAGAAGATTGCTAAGGCTGAGCAATTTGCTACTTGCTACCAAGAAAATGATTTTCGTAAATTCTGGAACAAAGCTAAAACAGAAATTAATGGTAAGCCCTCGGATGATGTCAGCAATGTAGTTGAAGATGCCACTGGTGGCGCAAACATATGTGAGCTATGGAAATTAAATTTTCAGGATCTCTTTTACGGTAATACTAACTGCTCATACTCGACCAATCAAAATGCTACTCAAAATGCTACTCAAAAGACCTTTGAGGAAACTCAAAAATTCTCCAGTACAGAGCTTCTGGATATTATAAAGAATATGAAGCTGGGGAAGGCAGTAGGTCACGATCTTTTGAAACTTGAACACCTGTGCTACAGTCATCTGGATATACTGAATGTGCTGTGTGACCTAATTAATTGTATGGTGGCACACTCTCACATTCCTAAAAATCTCATGACTGTGAAACTAGTCCCCATTTTGAAAAAAAAAATGTCTCAATCCGAAGCTAAAAAATAACTACCGTCCAATCGCTTTGGCCACGCTTATCTCTAAAATCATAGAAAAATTAATTCTTGTGAAACACATTAAATTCTTCAGCACATCTCACAACCAGTTTGGCTACAAACAAAAGCTGGGGTGTGAGATGTGTGTCTACTCACTGAAGCAGATCATCAACCAATACAGTAAAATGAAAATCCCAGTCTATGCATGTTATTTGGACGCAAGCAAAGCCTTTGATAAGGTTAACCATCAGCTGCTTATTGATAAGATGTGCGAAAAAGGCTTTCCTAAAATTATTGTGGGTTTCTTAGCCTACTGGTTCAACAACCAGAACTTTTATGTCCAATGGAGTGATTACATTAGTGATCTGTTCGCTGTGAAAAAAGGGGTCCGCCAAGGTGGCATTCTATCTCCGTACCTATTTGCAATTTACATGGATCAATTAATTATCTCACTTAACAATACAGGAGTTGGATGCAGAGTAGGAAATGCTACTGTTAACAACCTCGTATATGCAGATGATATATGCATTCTGACTACCACAAAAACAGCCCTTAATTTGCTCCTAAACCTGTGTCAAGAATATGCTGAAACTCATGATTTGGAATTTAACTCTTCTAAAACTCAAATTCAGATTTTCATGCCCAAATGGATAAAGCAACACGTCAGTGAAATCAACATAACCTTTCAGGGGAATGTAATTGCACCGAGTGTGAGTGTAAAATATCTCGGAGTCACCATCTCCTGCTCAAGCAGGTATGGTGCTGATCTCTTAAGTGACACGGTCGAAAGCTATAACTGAGGCAGGGAACTTTTTAAAAGGGCAAACATGATTAAGTGCTTCTTCAGTAAGTGCAACCTGAGCGTCAAAAGATACTTATTTAATACTTATCTTTCCACAATTTACTGCTGTAGTCTGCTAATACTGTCAAGATCTGCTCATCAGCAGCTGAGAGTTGCTTATAATAATGCCTTTCGTATTGTTATGGGGCTACCAAGGCTCAGCAGTGCCACAGATATGTTTGTTAATAACAGGGTGAATAGCTTTCCTGCTGTCCGAAGATTCTCTGCTTTTTCACTTCAGAATAGGCTAACCAATTCGGATAATGAAATAGTGATAAACATTTTCAACTCAAATTGTCATGCTGCTTCAACAATGCAGCTAGAATGGAAGAACTTACAGATTGTAGCCTAGAAGTAGTAGTACTGAACCTGTTACTTGTCTCATATTAAATAATATTTATATTCATATTTGTTGCTTGGTTAATAACTCAACACTTATTTTTGTTACTTAATTAATAATTAAAATTTATAATTGTTATACGACCTGATGAATCTGTTTTATGCTCTGAAGGTACTGCCTATGTATTTAATGATTAGGCGGTACTATAATTATGAATATGTGTGCCTGTACTTTTGTCTTTTGGGCCTCGGCCTGCCGTAAATAAATCAATAATAATAATAATAATATTGTAAATGTGGAGTAAAATGGTGCAAATACTTTCTTTTAGCAGTATAAAATGTTTTCTAAAATTTTGAGAATAATTTTTTAACGTGAATTCATAGAATAAAATTGTGAAATTTCTATCCTAATTCTTTGCCCTTTTAAAGCCATGTTCACAACCATTGCATCTCAAAAAGTATTGTGTAGTATATATAATTTTTCGCCTTTACGTGATTACAGCCGTAATAATAACAATAAATGATGATACATCCTTTGACTCTCCTTGAATTTGCCGTCTAAAATAAATCTTGCACTTTTTCTAGTTTTTTACGTTTTGCGCATCATCGCTTTAAAGGTATCATTGACTGATAGAAAATTTAATTATGTAAAAAAGAAAAGGTAATTCCGGATGCAGCATAGTTTCTGAAATGTCGAAAATGATATCTTTTGCCGGAGAACACGGAAAACCCCAGTTAATTATATGAATGTCCTGTTTTGAGACTTGATCGTTCTCGTAATGTATTGGTCAATTACTCTACACGTTTGAATTTCGTGGAAATAGGTTAATGTAATTAAGTCAGGAATATATATTTCAACTTTTGTAGCTTGTTCTATTATTCAACAATTAAATTGCTCGAGGTCAGAACAGGACTCAGCATTGAATTAGACATGCCATAATAAACTCGATCCGTAAATTCAAAATACCATTATGAAAAGATACATACTTCCAACGTACTACGTACATATTCAGCCTAGGACAAATCGTCTTTTTTCAGACCCACCTCAACTTACCCAAACGATATCATTTGTAAACCTCTTATTATTTTACAGCATTGCACACGGAAGATTATAGATTAAGGAAGATTACAGATTAAGGAAGATTACAGATTAATGAAGATTACATGTAGCATTAAATCGGTTCAATTTAAGAATAAATCAGATGCAGTGAAACATTTTCTAAACAATTCTTAAACAAATTAAAAACTTTATTGTACACTTTAGCAGTTTGCTAGGAACTATTCCTGCTATCTAAGTATTAAAAATTTATATAATATATATCTAAAACAATTTTAAAAACTTATTTAACTTTTAGGAGTAAAGCACATCCAAGAGGATGGTAAATCATAAGGAGAGTCAATAACATCCGTATCGTAGGGCAAGTGCCAAATTCCGGAATCAGCATCTTTTTGCGGTACTGGAAGTAATGGAGTAAATGGCAGCAGGTTTAATTTATTTGTTCGATAATTCCAAAAAGGGGATAACTGATGCGTTAGCCTCCATCGTTTAAAAAGCCTTGCAATTTTAGCTTCGTTTAGTCGGTACGTGTGATTACGCATGAAATCTTTTGAAATGTACAAAGCGTTGTAACCACTTTTTAATGTTGCATATATTATATATGGATCGTCTTCGGAATTATTGTCGATAAGGAACAGGTAGCTATACTCAGAAATTTGGTTCAATATCTTTTGAGGCCATCTATTCATGTGCTCCCTTCCAATAACTAAAACTCGTTTCCCCTCGGATGCAAATTTATAAACAATATTAGCAAGAAGCCTACTATCAGGACTTTTATTTTCTGCTGTTTTTCGGACATGGACTATATTAAGAGCGTCTAAAACATAATCAAACGGGCCATTCTGCCTTATATACTCTGTATAATCTCTCAACTCCTGAGGATTACTATTTAAAAAAATGTCTTCACATAAAAGAACATGTTTGAGAAAGGTATCTTGAAGGATTTTGAATTCTTCTTTAGTTAAAGCACTTCTCGACAGCGCTTGCTTGCAGTTACTGCACACTCCAGTGTTAGGGTTTATCTTCACTGTTCTTCCTATGTTGTAGTTTAAGCTCGTATGGAGGTACGAGCTAATATCAGTCATTAATTTCTCCGATGGATAAACTTCAAATACATCGCAAAAATCTATCAGTTTTTTAAAACTATCTTCTGTTTTGGGGCACTGTCGCAGCCAATCGGAAAAAACACCATGAGGAAACCCATGGTGAACACCTTCATAAAGCAACGACCACCCCAAATCAAATTCATTGTTAGTGAATGCAGCAGACACCATGTTAGTTCTGGTCCTCAGATTTCCTTTTCCTCCAACTTGAGCAGCTTTCATTATATTAATTGTCTCTTTCCATAATGAAGTTTTTGATAATGTGAAGATAACTTTGTCAGCAAGGTGGTAGTCCCAAATTCCCTGATTTTTAGTTTGAATCTTTTTGTACAAAACTATAATCTCCTCTTCTGTTACTTTATCCATATTATCTCCACAAATTCTCATGAACGACGCAAGTTGAACAAGATTTGGTGTTTTCATCCACTCCATGAAAGATTTTGCAACTTCAAAGCTATTAAGCGTTTTACAAACCACAAGTAAAATCCCCCCAAAATTTGCCGTAGTTATATGTGAATCCAATCCAGCAGCTTTTTCTATAACATCTTCCCAATTGATTTTAATACCCATTTCAAGTTTCTTGGCCGCAGCTTGAACCACTGTCTCTAGATACGATTCTCTGGTATTCCGTTTAATAAATTTGGATTTTTCTAGCTGGGCGGCCATTTTCAAAAGTATTTCTTTATTCAGTTTGTCCTGGCTATGCGAAGTCTTGACTACATGACTAATATGTAGACTCTTATTACACATGTTAAACACTGGCAAATACATTTTCCTTGGTAGGTATGCAAAAGAATATATGTGTCTTAATGCTTGATAGAAATTAGAGCGATGATTGCAAAATGTACTAATTTTAAACATCCCTTTTTGTAAGCATCCCATCATGAATTTGTTGACAGCCAGCTATCTAATTTGTCAGTATGACGAATTGAATAAGCTTGAAAAGCTCAATTCAACCTATAAAAACCAAAATAAGAAGCATATAAATTAAATTGATAAGAATAATCAATAAACATTCGCCAAACAATTATTAGATACAACAGCAGAAAATCTTGGCTCAAAATCTAGTTGTTCACTTTATCTAACTACGATTAGCAACTGATAAATAAATTTTGAACAGAAATGGAAAAACTTACTTATTCGAAAGCTGTAGTACCCACTTCCCGGCGTTCCCGGTGAAAGACTGAAAGATGATAGATTTTTAAGTGAGTGGAGCTGTGGAGCAGACTGCCATTCAATTACAATTGAGACTTGGCTAAGCTAATGGAGTGAACTCCAACTCCTAATTAGCTTTTAGATTGGTAATTACTATTGCACCAGCTCTTACTTCGAAAAAAGTTAATGAAGAAAAACCAACGAGATGACAATGACTGTAATATTGCCACTTTTATCCTAAAATCAGCCTTTCACCGAATCCACAAAATCCGAAAGCCGAATTATTATTATAACTGCTGCGTTTTGTCTTAAATTATTCCCACATGCACGTGGAGTGGAACTGACGCAAGTTTTAGCTCTGTATCATGAAATGAAGCACGAGGAGACTAGGGCTGCTACACAGAAACAGTAATATTAATATAGTAGTCTGGTTCATACACTGTAGGATTTTTTAGCTTCTTAAAATACATCCATTAATTCATTCATTTAGATACCGGCTATTCACTGGTCCGAGGCGAGCAGAAATAACCTTGACCCTTTACATCTTTCAGCTTGGTATTATTTTTTAATATAGTCAATCCATTATAAGATTTTCTATACCACTATTACCAAGTTAAAATGTCTTCAAAGAATTAATTTTGTTCACGCCACTTCCTAATTCGACTCATTCCCACTGCACGATTACAACAGGAATGAATCAGTATGGCTCCAAAAAGTATATAGCTTATACTATATATATGCGTATATAGAAGTTCGATAATTAACTCTCATCCCATTTTAAAAATATGCAAGACAGTAGATGCAGAGCAGATGCCATGATGTAAGATGCAGAAGATGCCGAGTAAAATTATGACTAGTTATTCATGTCAACTTATAACAAACTTAAATTAAAAATTCAACTGTATATATCGTACCTGAGGTCCTTTCCCTCCTGTTTCTCCTTTGGGACCAGGCATTCCAGGATTTCCGTTGTGACCTGGCATACCATCAGCTCCAGGTAATCCTGGACTTCCAGGCTTTCCTTGTGGCCCTGGTGCTCCTGGAGGTCCGATTGGACCAGGGACGCCTGGACTGCCAATTGGTCCTTGAGAACCACCCTGCCCTGGTGGACCAGGTTGCCCGCCAGCACCAGCATTACCTTTCTGACCCGGTGGACCCTCTGATCCTGGAATTCCGGGAGCTCCTGACAAGCCTGGGAAACCTCGTGGTCCTGGGAAACCTCTGGGACCCTGGTTAAATCACGCAATCATACATACACACACATGGATCAATTTTTTAAATATCTGTGCTCATGGATAATACTGTAAGACAAGCAAAAACTCAACATACAATTTAGACAAAATTTAAGTTTTTCAGATTAGATTTACACACTTCAATCCTCTCTAAATTGAAAAATAGCGTCATGAGTCAGGAAGTCGTGACCTTATCACAAAAAACAATTTTATTGTCATGCTGCATAATTTTAGCAAGCGGATATTCCCTTGCAAAAAGTACAAAACAGCTCAATATCCTATTTCGAGAATAATAAGTAACCCCTCAAAATAGTAAGTCATATAGTGTTGCCCAATATAAATTAGATTGTATAAAAAGAAATCATGATCTATTATGTGATTTTATTACTGTCATTTGTGTTGCATGAACTCTACATATTTTTAAAACATTGTTTTTGTAGTAGGTACTTACCATTTCACCTGGCAAGCCTGGTAATCCTTGGGCTCCATCATCTCCTTGAGGTCCGTCATGACCAGGCATTCCTTTTTCGCCAGATGTCCCTTTCTCTCCCCTTTCACCTTTTTCACCGGGTAAGCCAGGAAGTCCAAGATTTCCCTGCACGCCTTTCTCGCCTGAAGCCATTTAAAAGTAAGCATTTAGTTTAAAGTCCCGTTTACACATTATTATAACTCCCAACCCATCCATCTTATTCTATAACGGCTTTATTCTCACCAGGCGGTCCCGTCATTCCTCGATCTCCATCTCTTCCTGGCCTTCCTCTTCTGCCATCTCGTCCTGGGGATCCCATTTCACCTCGATGCCCACGTGGTCCTTAAGTAAAAATATTGTATGAATAATATAGCTTGCTACAGTACATTTAAATGGATTAGTTGCGTTACTACAATACAAAAATATCAACTTACCTGGTTCTCCCATTTCTCCAGCTTCACCTTTAGGACCATCGTTGCCTGGAGGGCCCACAGCTCCCGGAACTCCAGATAAACCCATTGGACCTTGAGATCCTTGCATAGCCATCTAGTTTAAAATGGTTCTTATTAAAATTAAGTAGATTATATTAATCTATTTAATTGCTCTTGCCTAATCTATGCCAGTTGATTGTACTTTTCTATTCCGCACTGACTTTAGCTATAGTGTTGTTAAAACATGATAATTCAGTCATGTTTTTTTAAACGCCATGGTTGTGCATTGCCCTCGAGCAATAAGCTTTGGTGGCCATTTTTGACTTTGTTTATACTTATCGTCAAAGAAGATACACACTTATAGATTCAACATGTCTCTTACCATGTGCTGTGCAAGCATTTGCCTCAAAGATTCAGCAGATGCATCCGGACCTTTTTTCGAGCCGCTTCCTCCACCTCCACCACCAGAAGCACTGCTGAGCTATAATGTTATTATAAAATATAGGGTCACGTTTTTAAGATATCGCGAAAAATGTAGCCAAGTTAACCAAATATCAAATATGTATAAATGTATGCGACTTTTGAAATGTAAATACACTGACGGGTATCATAAAAACGTGTCCCGGTGGGCCTTGAATTCCAGTAGTTCCATGTAATCCATCTCGTCCACTGTCCCCTTTATTACCCTTTTCTCCAACTGGTCCAGGCGGGCCAGTGTACCCCCTTGGTCCAGGTGGACCCCTCAAAACTTGTATATTAGAACCTACGGTTGGAATTTGGTCCGAGCCCACGCCGGATCCTTCATCTCCCTGACAACATACATGTTTATTAGCTTACTAGTTAGTTATGGAAAGAAATTAGCACCCGACCGAATGTATTCAAATCGTAAATGTGACAGCCAAAACAGAGTGTGCAGTTTAATAAGAACCTCTGGGGATGGTCTTGGGGGTTGTCCGTAGCCGCTTGTAAAAATAAAAGATTCTTGTGCGTTTCCAAATTCATCTGGAGGTTTCAAATTGGGGAGAGGCACGTTGCAATTCGGCATATATTTGGTACATACTTCGTATGCCGGCTCAGGGCTAGGTAATATTAAAAGTTGTTGGATTTCTCCCTGAAAGAACGCATCATCTAACAGCTGCTGTCCAATGAGTAGAACCCCCGTGTTCGACGGCCGAGAATCCGAAGATCTATTCAAAAGCTGCGTGCCAACTTCTTGACAGTCTACAAATAACGTGACAGAGTTCCCTTTCACGCTCAAGCCCAGTCGATGCCATCTAAATTGAATAAATAATGACATCGTAAATGCTCCTCTCACCATGATTGAGCCATGGCTAATGTAAGATAAACGATGTATGAAACTGCTATAGCAGTTATATATATTTTAAACCAAATCAATTCTTACTCTCCGTTGTTGAGTGCAGCATCAAAAGAAACTTTCAGTCCATTTGCTGGTCTTCCCTCACTGTCCTAGATTGTGCAATCAAATTGACTCGAGTCAATCAAACCATACATGAAAATATGTGACTTCTTTGTATACCGCACATTTCAACCACTTAAAGTACAAATATTATTTCTATGCATTACTTGATAAACCAAAGTGACACGATCTTCGATTTCCAATGCCAATTGCTCATCTCCAGCATCATTGTAGACTGTGAAGAGGACACTCTTGGAGTCAGGCAAGGGTCTCAGTGTTGACACGACAGAGAAGTCAGATGGGAACGTATCTGTTTGATGAGAGAGAACGCAGATTTAACCCCTACTCCATGATGCCATTCATACAATTTATGTACCTAAGTACAACTAAAATTTAAATACACGGTTACTTTACCTGGGAACAATTGAGCAGTATTTACGGACAGAACAGCTCTAAGTGAGAGAGTGTAAGCCACGTCGGGGAGTGCCTCTATATCCGCCGTCCCAGTCGGTCTCTCAGATTCCCCCACATTGGACGATAAGCCGAAATCATCATCTAATCCCGGTGTCGGCACTTGAACACGCTTATCACAAAATCCTTTTGTTTTGACAACTCCCAGGGGAACTTCCTTAATTCTCGTCGCTTCCAAAAGATCTGCTGTTCCTAAAAACGCGTATATATGAAACATGACCAACTCATCATATTATTTTATTACGAAAATTTGAGAACCATGTCCAGATCGTATTAATATGTACATCAAGGAAGCTTCTCCCGTAAGTAGAAGAGACGTGCTATTTGAATGCAAATTATGGATGAATCAATGATGTGAAAATATTCATACTATAGTATTGCATAGTTACTGCATACTAAAACAAGCACTGGCTGATTATATATGATTACACGCAGAAAATAATACGGAAGCAGCAAAGAGGGGAAGGCAGAGGAGGGAACTGCCTGCATAGCTTGAGCAAAGGCTAATGCCCCGATGAAAAAAGTGACACTTCATCATTAAGGTCACTATGGTTAAGTGATAAGCGTCTGTAAGACGTCTTTGATCTGAGATTATATAGTTTGCAGCTAGTTCTAAATTCAATTCTGTAAAATTCATCTTCCCCACTAAAAGTGTGTGTGTATATATCGAAATCGAAACTCTTTTCATTCATAAACTCAGCTCATCTCTCTTCATATATTTTGCTTTCTATATAGTGAGCCAGAGCCAGCCGTACCTCTGCCCCCTCCGTATATAATTGAACTCTTATACAGTGCAAATGATATCAATATTAAAAATTATGCTATCATGGTATAAAAGATACTCACCAGGGAGAAGTGATCCGCGATTGGATTCCACAAATATTATTAATAACAGGGAGAGGGAAACGATGAGAGTAAATGTCGGGTGCATTGTGAGAGCACCCATTCTCGAAAAAACTAACAAGATCACGAAAGTATTGTATTTAACTATAGTAGTACAGGTAGTATTTTCTCACAACAAAAAATGGAAAAAAAAGTACTTCTTCTGGTTAAGATTATAAAGTTTGATTGCACATTACTTTGAAAGTCTGAGTAGGTATTATAATTTATATAGGAGAAACAGCAGCAGTAGGAATTGTTAGTCTATGGTGAGTCTATACGAGATCAAACCATTCGTTTTTCAGGGCACCGAGCACGACGAAAGTTGTTGTCATTTGAGGAGGTGAAAATGGTTGAAAACTGATTGACACAGATTTGCCAGAGGGAAAGGATCGAAGTAGAAACTTGAACGGTGAGCACGAAACACTTGCCTTTGACACTTTCCCAATCCCAATGTTTCCACACCGGGTTTGTGAGGAGTTCAACTATCATTATGAAAAACTTAACCAATGCGAGAAAAAATATATAAAATAGCAATGAAAGGAATAAAATGAGGGATTGCCTTATATTGAGACACACGTGTTCCGGGATGATGAGTTAAACTTGAAAAAAAAATATATAAGGATCTGTCGACTTTCGAGAGCGAAGGAATTACTTTTGAAGGAACTGAAGATACAGTCAGCCTCAGCTTGCGTCTGACTGAGCAGCTCAAGATCCCAGATCTAAGAGATTCCTTTAACTGACTGGCAAGAGATTCCTTCCGTTCTCTTCGGCTTCGCTTTCATGACTTTCTGTAAGTTGAAAACCAAACTGCCAAACAACATGTGTATAAAAAAAATCCAGGATATATTTTTGGTGTGGAGTACAAAAAATGAACATCAGTCATTCCATATCACGGCAGTAGTGGAACTTTGACCCTCTTCCTTATTTTTCGTTTAGTATATATATAAATAGGGAGAAGAGTATAGTGCGTATTTACCACACTTTAACCGTTCAAATCATCTCTTTTCACTGTCTCCCTAATAGACATAAGTCCAAGTCTCCTCAGCTCAGTCAACCAACCCTAATTTTCTATTTACTTTTCATATAGTCACCTAATAGTCGCTTTTGAGCATATTATCAAATCACTCTCATGTCAAAATTTTTTTTATGGGAGACTTGAGACAGCGACAAGTTCGAATACCATAATATATTATTATCGTGCTACATAATATCTAATAGCTCGATTGGCGAGGCAGTAAAATATCAAAACTAGCATTGTAATTATTTAAATGAAATGTTGTACCTAATGAAATCTTATGCTAAATCATTTAATATAATTGGCGATAATTTTGCTAGGCGTGTTTTATGATGAATTAACTCGTAGTTTTCCCTACTTTTTCAGACCCATGAAATTTTATATGACAATATTATATGCAAACCAAGTATTATTTCAATGCATACAATTTTTTTAGTAAAATAATACATCCCTCCATCTTTCCGTTTGGATTTAGAATAGATTCCTCTCTAATGTACACATATTTACAATCACCGGCTGCTACTTATGTTTCTGCTCCAAATATAGGTTGTTTTAACTTGTTTGTGATTAACTTTGTAGACGATAATGAGCATATAGTGTAGATAATGAACTTCGCGATAAGAATTAATTCATTCATTTAAAAGAGTAAGATGTATTTTATAATTTCTATTTGGATAGTGAAACTTTAATATATTTGTTTTTGTATGGCATTACCTAACTATGAATACTATATACTCTACTATAGTAATGAGAGCAGTTGTGGTTTAAAACAGTTATTCACGAAATTCTCATCGTACCTTACTGAATTTGAGTTTTTTTAAAAAGATTACTCACTCATAAATAGGTAAATGTAAAGCGGTTAGTATAGTAAGTATTGATATACATTTTTGCATACAAAAATTATTCCTATGAGCACATAAATTCTGACTTGGCTTTCCACGCACTATACTTAGTTTTCAACATAACTAAAATTACTTAAGTAGTTCGATTATGATGCTTGGAGAATTATACACATAACAAAATTAAAATAATTATTACGCTCAAAGGTGGTTAATGAACTGAAAGATTAGGTAATAGTACAAATACAAATAATGAGTAAGTTATTTGAAATCTAATTATAATACCCTGAAGCAAAATCTAATATCAAATAGTAATTTTTTTTATTATTGGTTCATTTCATAAAACAATTAAGACATTACGATTTAAGCCCACTGGATAACAAATAGAAATTGTCAATATTTATTTACATTGCGGCACATTTTACAATAAGATGAGCGTGGGTTTTAGTAGACTTAGGTACGACATTAACTTTGACATAAAAAATCTATGGAATACTTTACGTGTGCGATATACCCCAAAGACAATAATATCGATTCATAGAATTTTAAAAAATACACGACTTATGTAAGTAAATATACAGAGCATAGTTTGCAAGACGTTTAGTTGAAAACATTTCATGCCCAAGCAAGTTTATTTTATACACATTTATTCAGAATTGGTTGTATCAGTCATCATCTGAGAATATGACGAACTTGTATTAACTATGGCTAAATGAAGAAAATTGTCCGGGTAGCTCAAATGCTCGCTCATCCATTGAACAGGAGTATGCAGAGGAGGTTCAATACCATGAGTAATTATGCGAACTAAAAAAAGAATATTTTGAGATAATTAATTTGGTATTAATCATAATGTTACAGAATAAGTGGCAACACACAAACGAATTTATTATGATGTTACATTTTACCTTTGCTAAACTCTATTGATGGCAAGAAATCTAAAACGGCATCTTGCAGAGTTGTCCAACCACCAGTTGTCTCATCCATTGGTTTTATTAATTTTTGGGTAGGTTTTTCCTTAATATAGCATTTTATTGGAATGTTTCTAAATCCTTCTCCAGCAGTGGATTCCATTAACTTTTTGTTAACACTCCAAAATTGATCAAATTTACCTACACATTTACAAAGTTCAGGCACCAATAATAATCGTATTAATGAAACTGCTAGACGCAGAATTAATTAGACAACAATACTTATTGAGTAATAACCAAGAAAAACTATAAACAAAAATGCATACACCACTAATCCAAAGGCTTATACAGATTACTAGTGATTACTTAAATAGATCTTACCGTTTTGAAATCCTAGAAAAAGTTGGTGGTGGTCTTTATCTTGCATATTATTAATGATTTGTCCTTTGTGTTTTAAAGCATCAGCTTCTTTGATTGATGACATGAAATGAGATCTAATAGCATCTTTGGTTGGACATCGCAATATTTCGCCTTCTGGATAGTCATCAAAATGTACAGTTAGTGTCCAGGGAAGGGCCGTGTCAAAGCAAAACACGTCGTACCATACACCGACAGGATAGTTCCTTTACAAAACAGTCATTATTAATACTGATTGACAAATAAACTGACAAACTTGAAGGTAGACTCATTGTCAAGTGCATACCATTTTATTGGCTGCCCGTTAAAATCAAGCCACATTTCTTTATTCGCTGCTTCAGGGTTAATATACTGAGTGAAGTGCTTGCGGACCTGTAAATTGTTGTGATATAATTGAAAATAGTTGAAATTGATATAATTAAGTTGCAACAGATTATTTTTAACGTTATTTCAAAAATATTGTAGTAGTATTAATCATTATATAAAATAATTACTTTGTCCGTCACAAGTGGGAAGTAAAGCGATCTTGGCACCATCAAATAAAACGGATCTGGAACATTTAAGGTAAACACTTCTTCTGTTGCTAGACTGAAGGAAACTGGCAACCGTCCTTCCCAGATTTCTCGCAGTACTTCTCGGTCATCGGCCATTCTGACTATTCTACCTCTTAATGAAGGCATAAACTAAAATGCGACCCAAGCAAAACTAAACTCCACTTAAAAGAACAAACCACACTTAGCTTAAGTAAACAACTTATAATTACAATTCACGGATACGGACGGCGGTGTTTCATTTACACTTATTTGGAAAACATCGCTATGAAATTAAATAACTGATAATACGTAGAGATAAAATTAAGAATAATATTACTAACAATTAATAAAGCATCACAGATTCAGTTCAGAGCCGCCCCTCCGATTTACTATCCATACCTGAGCAGGCAGGTTACAAGTTACAATCAACAATTTCCAAAAAGATCCAAAGTAATATTGCTATTGAATATGCTATTATGTATGTGTAACCAGTGTAACACCCTGAAGCAATGTTGCTTTCTCCGACTGAAAGCAAAGTATATAAAAATCAGCTTGTTTCAATGTCCAACAAATTTATGGAATTTAGAGTTAGACCAATTTCGTAGACAAAGTGGAATTTAAAGAGTCGACATAGGTAAGATGCATGCTACAAGTTCCATCAACTTTTGCAAGCCAACTCACACCGAAGAACATATGAATGAAAATTTAGTATAATAGAAATAATGTTTTTGGGTTAGTTTAGTTTTTAGTAGCTTGCAGGGACTCCAATTTGGCCTAGCACTTAGCTGTTCTGTTGAGTTCAAGCACTTCAAACACAGGCAATCAGTCCTTATATCGATGAACAAAGGACACTAATGACAAAATTCATCGACACTTGACACTTTGTTTACAATAAGACCTTTCGTTAGCAGTGCACTCGTACTGCGGAGGAAAAAATAAGAGAATGCAAGGAATACAATAATAATAATAATTTCCTTAAAAAGTAGTAAACCTAAAAATGTTTAAAATACTATGTAATGTATTCAGTGCATTCATTAGGTCGCGGGAAACTTTTCGCGTGATATAGAATACCACTTTTACGATTTAGAAATCAACTTACCTACTTAAGTATGTACCTGTAAAACCAGAACCAGTGCAAAGTGCAATTGTCAATTTTCATTTCCAACTTAATAATCAGCCATTTTACAATTCATTAATTTAGATGGCACCGTTACATATTATGTTCACTGGTGTTGGAACAGCTGACAGATGTTTTCCTTTAAATTAACTTATGCGATGTTGGACTCGTCACTAGCCTATCGTCTGTATGATTGCGGAATGACCGTATAAAATTAAACCAATCCTTTAGGATAGGATGCAGTCGATGAAGCAGTACAATTTTTCTGAAATTCCTCGTATAGCAAAAGCCAATTACGTAATTTAATTTAGCTCCCTATTTACGCTTGTGCTCTTTCACCGAAATCAGCCCAGTAGTAACTTGAACTTTTCTGATGTCCACTAGCTCGGGGTTTTGTTCAAATCTGGCCTTGGAGTCAATTGTGTAACTTAAATTACATGAGCTTGTTAGTCGTAATAAAATTCTGCTATAGGATGGCAGACAGAAATGTTGAATATTTTTATAATTCTTGTCGTTGGTTTAACTATTATATACTTGATTTAAAGCAAAATAGACGTGCTATAAATAATATGAACAAAACTATTACGTTTTTCATTAATTTTCAGGTCTTTAATACTTTAATTAGTTCAATTTCAGTACTTTTAAGTTATGGGGCAGACCGCCCGATTGTGGCTGCTCAATTTGGCCCTTGATGTTCAACCCTCAGTTTTGAGTTTTAAAAGCGTCGAACTATATAGCACGAATTTAGTTAGTGGACCACAACTATTTAGGGCCCAGACAACAATTAGTCACTCTCCCCATATTTGATTCTATATTTTAAAAACATTCTTTATTGATCACAGGAGATTTGAAACCTAATAAATCAAAGTAAAATTATGGACAACATGCTGGTACACTAGTGTTATTGCTATACAGCAGTGGCGTGGGCTTAGAATAAAAGTAAACGCAAACATAAGAGAAGTATCTTGTATTGAGAGTAAAAGTGAGGATTCCAAAATTTTATTTATTACCACCAATACACATCGATCCAGTTTCAATCAAAGTATTCGTCCAGTTACATGCATATAATTATGTAAGAACCTACAGTGAATTTTATTGTATTGTTTGTAGCGGTTGTTCCTTTCTCATGTACAAACTTATATAATTACATTTTAATACCGCGACTATACACTATAAGCAATAATTTAAAGCAGATCAAATGGTGTTACTTGGCCTTAAATTAAGGCAGTGTTTACTACCGCCTTTTTCTCCAAACATAATTTTTTCACCTCCTCACTAATGTAATTTCAATTTACGGGTGCTTGTCCTTTCCTTCCTCAAAAACTTCTCGGGTATCTAACCGTAATACATCTATTTTTACATTTACCCAATTATGTACAGACTGAAAATTCTCTCCCTTGGCTACTGTAATAAGACATGTAATTAGAGGCAACGAAGTTCGTGTTTCCCCTAATGTGATAGCTCGTAACTTTTAAAATCTGAGCAGACTAGCAGACTGAATATCCTGCCTTTCTTTGAATATCCTATCACCATTTGATGTACTCAAAAATACCGTTAAAATTTACTCCCTTAAAAAATAGAAAAGCTAGGGCTTGCATTCCTCATGATATGGCTCCAAGCTCCGAAGATCCCTCCAGGTTGGTGGCAAGTTATTGGAAAGATGTAGTCCGCATTTTTTACAAGCTTGAGCAAAAAGTGTAATGAAAGAGTGCAGCCATGTCTGTAAAATTGAAACAACAGGGGAAAAAATCTATAGATCTTTGAATAAGAATGAAATCATAAAAACACTGCGACGTGTAAAAATCATCCTTACCATAAAAGATCTGACAGACAACTCAGGATGTGTTGGAGCACAAAAATGAAGCATGGCTGCATTGGCATTATCAGTGACTTTTTGAAATACCTTATATCTCGACTCAGCCCATAACTCTAGTGATCCATCCTCTTTTGTCATGTCTTCATTTGCAGCTCTTACAACTACCCACTCAATCAACCATCCTTTTAGAATCACAACCGCTTTCAGCGTACGTCCTAATGTAATCTACAAATAAATTCGGTATGAAATAATTATTACACTAAAGCAGTTAAGTAAATAAAATAAAAACCTAAAGTGTAAATGTTTTTACTTTTGTTACACCGTTCACAGTTTTTTTACAGTTTTTTATACAGTAAACTTACACACAGAGCTGCATTAGAACCTAAAGGTCTTGTAATATTGATGTCCATATCTTTATAGGAATTTGCTATGCCCATGATAGATGCATCAACAGCTTGAGGTGGCACGATGTAACTGTTAGTGAGTGTTCGCCTTCTTTTAGCGGAAAGACTTGCACTGAAGTACGTTCTTTTTAAGGAATTTTGACCTAATATTGGCCCAGCAATCCCAGAATATTCGTGTACCTAACATGAAAAGTCAATAACAATTTCAATTGAATTTCAAGTTTAGCAATCGCAAGTATAGTAGGGAACATAATCCCAATCCCACCTGAGTCCAACGTGCAATTTTGTATGCATAATTATATATAAATAAAAGTAATATCTATATCGCATAGCATACAGTCAAGTCAAAGCCGAAAAACTCACCTTTTCCATCCATTTATAACTGTCAACAAGCTCTGAGTACAATGGGATTCGGTCTTTGCTGACCTCCTGGTTCACATACATTGTATTTCCTAGGTTAAATGGACCAATTGGGGCATTAAGAGCATTCACATGGTGGTCAACATCTCTGTAATTGAAAAGCAAAAACAGTTGGGGTACACAAGTACTACAAAGAGGTTAGGAAGTAAACGTTAAATTTTTGTATTCAAAAACCATTAAATAGCAGGCAAGCACTGAGGGCAATAATTGAACAATCAGCCTCAATCAAAGTATTGGATACCAGTCTCTCGTCTCTATACCAAAACTATATAGTAGTATAATATAGGTACCTACACACATACCTACGATAAGATACCAGCTTTTGCTACCCTTGTTTTACACCATTACATACAGCGGCACTGGATAAATAACATTGTTTTCTGTCTTCTTTAAGCTACTTTTTTGGCCATAATTAAATACTCAAGAAAAGTTCGAAGATACAAACACCCAGCATTTTACACTCTACGTAAATTTCAAGTGCAGTATCAGGCATTAGGCAGTTTGTCATGTGGCTGGACGGTGATTACCGCACGGCCAAAAATGTTTCGATTAGTACTGAATTAGAGTGTCAAACATTTAAAATTACCTTAGGTTTTCGAATATTTTGTGAATGTTTCCTTGAAGTTCTGTCCTAAAATGTTTCTCACGATCATCTAAAGCTCCCGATCCGTCTGCTCTCACTCCACCGGCGACGTTCTCGAAGAACCCACCGACATTGCATCTTAAAATTTTAACAGCTTCCAAAGCATTATAGAGGACTTCCAAGGTGCCCCCACCAGTACCAGAGTCGGTCATTTGGAAATATGCAGAGCTGGTGCTACAATATGATACACAAGACAAGACACAAAATTATAAGATCTGACAGCCTGTAATAAAATCAGTAAACACTGAGCTACCAAGACATTAACATGTGTTTCTTGTGTTCGTCAAACCGTAAAAGAAATATATTTTAAGTATGCTACTTACTTTTCAAAGTAACAAGTAAACATTTTAAACATCGCCAATATTTGACAGTTACACTAAAAATAATTAAAGCTATAATATCAGGCAAAGTATAATTGCCGCAAGACGGATTAACTATCTATGCTTACTTTGTTTTTCGTACTAAGGTATTACATAAAGGGAATTAGGGCAAACAAAATCCTATACAAGCAAGGTTGTTGTTCGATGAGTAATGTGTAATGGCCCAGTCGGTAAGTACTCGGTAAATCATAAGCAATGCCTAACTCCTTAATTAGTAAGAAAAAATTTGCTTTTACTTTTTAGGATGTTTCAAGTTTAATTTAAAATTTTAGGTACAAGCAGGACCATAAGCGTTTAGTTCTTGTTGTCCTTATAGGTTTAGTTTGACGATCATTACATTATAAAATTATTGCTTGATTAATGTTACGACTTCAAGCGGATCTCAAAAATTATTTCAGTATTTCACACTGTCAACTGTTGACTGCCATTGACTGTTTTGCAAAGGCCCAGGTTACAGGCAGGTACATTCAACATTTGTTTGACCTCCCGGCTCCCGGGACATCTCTATCCAAACTACGCATTATTTTCTGACATAGACATTCAAAATTGACATTACTTAGCTTTTGGGACACTACTTAAATTGTGGCTTGCCGAACTATCGCCTCCTACAGTTACAATTTTATTTGTATTTCATATTTATAAATTACAAATTACAATCAAACATTACGTTCTGCCGTGTGACTTGATTAAAGCTGAAAGTTGAAAGTACGAATGTCAAACGTTGAACGTATTTAGGTTACAACGGACGGACAATCACGTCACACTTATTACAATTACAGCATAGTCATTAATGTATACTTACACAGAATTTACGTTTATTCAACCTTAAATTCTTCTGTTCAGCTGACTGCTGACGCTTGACACTATCAACAACAGGTAATATATAAATTGCAATTAATTATCAATGATAGGAAATTGAGATTGCTCAATCACTAGATGCTAGAACAAAACAATGAACGTCAAACTTGTCACCCAGATACTTCATAAAAATATTCGACAGGCTTCGAAAATCCTGAATGCTCAATTTTTCAATGAATGTTTAACGCTACGCTACAACATAGATGGGCAAAAACTCCTCCCTCAGCCTCACCTCATGAGGGATGCCTATGAAGTAGTATGCACTCGCCCTCACGCTCACCCTCACGTCAACTAAAACTTGCCTCTCGCACTCACCCTCATGAGTGCAAATTTTGAAAAGAAGGCACTCACCATGGCACTCACGCTCTCCCTCATGAGGCACCCCTCATCGCGCCTTTATTTGATGTAGTCAAGTATGTCTAGACCCATATTTTTTTTAAAATTTATTAAAATTGTATTTTTTATTTTTTTATTCAACCAAACAGTTCTACGCGGATTGTAGCAGTATAATAAAGCATCGGCACGCAGTATTGTTTCAATTTATAACAGTAATATAAATAAATAAGAGTTCCATCTGCTACTTGAAGATGAGGGATGAGTGCAACTTTCATGCACTCACGCTCACCCTCATGAGGGGGTTGGGAACTCAGCAACACTCGCCCTCACCAAATGAGTGCACACAATTTAAATCTGCACTCGCACTCATCACTCGCGCTCACGGCAATGAGGGTGAGGGTGAGCGTGAGGGTTGCGCTCATCACTCGTGAGGTATGCCCATCTATGCGCTACAAATAGTACAAATTACAAATGCTCAATTTTTCCCGGTGACTTTCGTAGAGATTTAAAATGTTCCCTCAGTTCAACCACAAGGTTTGCTGCACCTATATTCATGTTTTCGACACATAAGAACATACCTATACATTTTGCAAAGGGGCATTGCTATTTTGTCTCTAATTTTAGGGGTTGAGATCTGGCTCTCTGGAGTGGAGTGCAACCAGCAGGAGGAATCCATTAAAGAAAATTCAGCAAGCATAATTGTTTAAATTACTAGTGAAGCACTTGAATTTGAGGAGATTTCAAGTCTAATCAGTTTCGATTTGCGTTTAAGTAGATATTTTCAAAGTTAAAAAATAACTCCGCCATGGCTCTGCAACCGAATTTAACATCATATTTGCGAAATATCTCGGTAAGTTGGAAGTTGTTGGTTGTAATTTACAATTTATACTGATGTTTTAATGTTATTCACAATCACAATGGTATGAGTTGATTCGAGTTATATCTAGTATAATACCGTAAATACAGAAACTGGAAATGGATCCACCAATATAAAACTAGGTACTGTAATACTAACAGTCAACAGTTGAGATGTTGCGAACTCGAAACTACCCCTGACCCGCTCCAATACATCTAGGTTATGGTTAGTATCGTTAGTCGTTAATGGTCCAAAAAACGAATTGTTTTTCTTGTTATAGAAAACCAAATAAATTCAATAGGGATACATCTATCAGCCCAATCACCTATTTATAATTTAAATTCATTTGAATAACAGTTTTGAGTTTGGATTTTTAATGGCACTAGATCGACTTATTTAAAGTTATAATTTGCCTTTTAGAATCATTATTCAACGCCAAACAACGTATACGCTCAACGTTAGACTTTTTGGTGTTAGGGTATAAAGTATAGAGTTAATAAATAAGTCATTCAGTATTGAGCAATACACAATACATACATAAGTATATTTATTTAAATAAGGCCAAATGCTACTGCGGGACTCATCCTATAGTTTTTTTTAAAGTTTAGGTAATGTTGGATGTGCATCGAAAACGAAAAAATTGAATGTATATTCAATATTAAAAGATTTGTAAATAGATACTTGGTAAAAAAACTAATATTCGACCAATATAATATGTGACAAGGTATGCAGGCATTATTAATTTAAATTTATTAAATTTCACTATGCTTAAAGGTTAAAAACGCGAGAGGCTTTGCTGCAGCTGCGAAGCCTAAAGAGTCAGCAAAGGCATCTGGTTCTGCTAGCTCTTCTGGATTTCTTCCTCGGGAAGAACTTCAAACAACACGAGAAGGTGGTGTCACTGTTACATCTCAGGAAACGAACAAGCCATTAGCTAAATTGGCAGTTTACTTTAAGTAAGTCTTCGCTCAAGTCAATTTTTTGTTGCAATTAAACTTAGAAATGGAGTGCACTATGGCTGCTAAGCACATCACTTATCAATGGTAGTATGTAATGCCTTGAGCAAAGGATATGTATACACATTGACGAGTTTGTTTTCAAAACATGATAAGTCCATGGTGTACCATAAATCACTGATTTCAAATACCTCTGGATTCATATTCGGGTAGCTTGTTTTAAATAGTCTAGGTATTTGAGCCGCTTCATCCGTCATCGTGTTGGAGTTTTATCTGTATTGAACGTTTTAAGTTAAAAGGACTTATATCGTAATTATCTAAAATGAATTAACTTTTTTGCATACCAATAATATGTACTGGGTGTAAAGTAATAAGCATAATTTTATGTAAGGCAAAAAATTATATCAGTATTGTTAGTGTTAATATCGCGATTTATCAAACTCGAATTAAATTTAAATTAATTTTGTCAATTGTTCAGAGCTGGATCGAGATTTCAACAAAGCAATGACGGCATTGTGCATGCCCTGCGTAATGCAGCTGGCCTTGGAACTGCAGGAGTTACTCGATTCGGTTTGACCAGGACTGTTGAAGCTGCAGGAGGCAATTTATCTTGTACTGCTGGACGAGAGCATGTTGCGTATACTCTGGAAGCAACGCGAAATAACATGTATGCTGTAGTGAGCTCAATTCATTTTGCATTCTATTACTGGAGTTTTGCTATACTATTTATATGATTTGGAAATTTTGTTCGTATTAGTGAAAAATTGGAGCAAGTTTTAGTCGACGTTGCAGCCAAGCAGGTTTTCAAACCGTGGGAAATTGAGGATGCTTTACCTCGTCTTAAGTATGATCTCAACACACTCGCTCCGGAAGTCCGTGTTCTTGATCTTGTGCACCAAGCCGCATTCCGTCGAGGACTTGGGTATTCACTCTATACTCCTAAAAGTATGGTCGGAAAACAATCTTCTGGAATGGTAGGCACACTGAAAGGGACATATCTTGAATTTTGAAGTAACTCAATTCAATGTAATTTGATGTTTAATTGTGTTCCTTTATTCTAATATTTTTTAATCGAGTTTAGCTTCAAGATTTTGTTAAAAAAAATTTCGTTGATGCCAGCGTTGTTGGAGTAGGAGTATCCCATGAAGTAGCAACTAGAATAGCAAAACGACTCAAGGTAAAACCAGGCGAAAGATCTTGCCCACCACCTTCGAAGTTCCATTCTTATGAACTTCGTAAGCCTACTGGAGGAGATCTTGCGTATGTCGCTCTTGCTATCGAAGGCGCTGGGTAATCAACTACTTCAGAATTTAAATTAGTAGGATTGGACACATTTTTAAAGATATAAATGGGCAGTTTCGTAAACTAGGATTTTGTTTTCAGATCATCCAACCAAAAAGAAATGGTAGCCTCAGCGTTAGCTCAAAGGGCATTGGGCACTGCCCCAAGAAGCAAACGAGGCAACACTGTAGGAAAATTAGGGGCAGTTGCTAACGATTATAGTGCCGTTTCAGCATTTAACGCAAATTACAGCGACAGTGGACTGTTGGGAGTGTTTATCGTCGGAAACAGTAGCATTATATGCGATCTGACCAAGAAATCAGCAGAAATTTTGAGAAACTCTGTTTTCAAAGAAGATGAAATTACCCGAGCTAAGAATGCTTTAAAAGCTGATCTTGGATTTGCGTTGGAATCAGAGTCGGACCTTCTTGATGATATTGGTCTTCAAAGTCTTTTTAATGGGAAAGTATCCTCATTCGAGGAATTATCTCAGCTCATCGACTCCGTTACAGCTGCTGATGTGAACAGTGTAAGTGGTGCTCCTCGTAGCTTCTGTTTTTATTCTCATCAGTAATTTAGTTATTTTATACCCAACTCAGCTGTTGAGCTCTTCTTCAAGTTTCTGTGTGCACTATGATGCTTATTTTAGTTGCTGATAAAGATTTAATTTTATAGGTTATCAAGAAGAGCGGGGGTAAGATTGCTTCAGCGTCAGTTGGAAATTTAGAACATGTGCCGTACCTGGATGAATTGTAGAGTTCTAATGCGTTTTCAGGGCAATACTTTATTTGCCAGTCCGCCAAGTGTAATTTAAAAATAGTCCGTTTAAATAACATGTAAATTAATAAATTCCGTAATGTACCTCCTTTATGTGTTACTCACAACGCTTTAATTATAGCTCGAAAACGCACGTATAAACTGATCACTTGTGATGCATATATCCTACTGAACAAGAATAACCGTATGTATTGTATTTCTGACCGTGAATGTGAAATATATATGATGGACTGGCGGACAGGAGGTGACTGACAACATTCATTTCCGGTGATTGGAGATGCCTTTATCCGATTTTGAGATGCAGGATTAGTTATAAATTTATGTACAAGATGCTGATTTCCTTCATTCCTCAGATATTCTTGTCCATACCCCTTAGTAGGGGTATGTACCAGAGTATCTGCAGCGCTTAACGGATTATTTAATTCCTGACAGTTTTCCGAATATTTTTCCCCACAGACAGCTTTCTCCCAACTTGTAAAATTTGGCATTTTCCTACCAATATCAAAATTAAATCACCAAAATAAAAGAACGTACCTTTGTTGTAAAGGATTGCATCCGTAGAAATTCTAATAAAAAAGGAAAAATTCAACAACACGTTATAATTAATTTTAGGAGGATTTCCCTAATCATTAACTTATTAATATGCGACTGGATTTCAGCCCATATATAGATTACACTTGAAACGTTGTTCATATCGAAGAAATTAGGAATTCTACCGGGTCGGATATTGGCTCAACCGAACCGACTGAATCTTGAGCTAAACGGTTGAAAAACTGAAAATCGAAGGAAAACGTAAAGACAGCCGAACCAAAGGTTAACCGTGCCTGGAGTCGATTTTACGGACCATCGCATGCATTGCATTTTCCCTTTAAAACAATGTGCAATGCAATGGTCTCATACAGTACCGACAGTCTTACTCATTATTGGCTCGTTTTTGATGCGTGTGATATCATATTTCCAAGGAATTGACGAGCAAATGTATAACGAATAAGGACATGCAAAAACTTAAAATAATCCCGTGTCATACCTACTTTTACTTTATTATCTATTCTTTGCTTGCCTTCCCTAAACCTGAAATTTCGAAAAAGAAGAATGATTATTACTCATTTTTACGTTTGTTGGTTAGTTGCGCTCATCCATACTTATATAGGGAGAATAAAGTCAATCAAGTGCAGCTTGAGCTCCACGTTGGTTGCTATTTTGCTATTGACGCCGTTGCATGCAGAAGTGTGCCCACCAGACTCGTGTGGCTGCATGCACAGATCTATTTCTGAACTGGAGAAAAACTGATTACTTACTTACGTTGAGGTCTGGTCCAACTGTGCTTAACCCCTATAAAATTAATTCTAATAAGCAATGTTTACTGGATAATACATTAAAGATTGGAAATATGCATCTCTCACTACATCCAGAGTAGAGTAAAGGATAGTGAGAGTAAAGGGTTTTATATTTACTATTGCGATATTCTGTTAAATTCCGGAAAGCGTGAATTATAGTAGTAGTGTAAAAACAGCTGATGTTTGTTATCTCACTAGTCAGTAAAACTATAAGGAAGAGACCACATTTTGACCATACTACGCCCAATGCTGCTTGGAGGATACTTTCGTGCATTTACACTGGTTGTTGTTGTTTCTTGTTGTTACATAATATCATGATGTATAAAAAGTGCATGAAATAATCTCTTTGACAGCATATTATTGTGAACAAACGCTACACTACACATTAATATCACACTACAGTGTTGGTGCCAACTAGCAGTTAGCAGTTTGCCTACCGCTAGCCTCACTGCCTTTCAAACAACTACTGCTGCCTGTCTACATTCAACATTCCAGTCTTCTCCCAGCAATGCATTGGCATAGGGTAACAATAGGTAAGATATTTGTAGTTTATCCATGTAATAGATCTCTCCAGTGTGCCCTTGTTTCCTTCGCTGTACTATTCGGTTCGGGAACTTTGGCTCGGGGACCATCGGTTCATTCTATTCCAGTGTATCCTGCTGCTTCTGCCTGTAGTTACACAGTAGTATAGAGATCGAGGTGCATATCATAGTGCGATTTCTCATGACAGTCGTGTTTCTTACGCAGGTACCTACCTATATTTAGTTGTGAGTTCCTTAAAGTATAAAGATAAACGAGCGCTTGTTTTTTTTGAAAAACCGTTTGAAATGTGTGACTACTACGTAGGCTTAAGTTAGTTCAGAATTTTGTTGGTTACCTCATAATTTTGTTTATTTACCGTAGGTAAACAGTTAAACTTTACGAAGAACGAATGCCATGATTCAGACGTATCGATTCAGTTATGATCAAGATCTGCTAATAACTCCGTTTCGGTCCGGTCCAGTGCCAAATACAAATAGAAATTACAGAGATTAGAGTAATCGGTATAAACTGTATGGACGACCCCTGCGGAGAGCTGGGGTATGAGGACTGTGATGCTGACTAAATGGACTTCGAATGTAGTTCTTTTTACTATTATAACAATGGTTATTATAATGGTGTACTGGCAGCAGAAATTACTGGGGTTAGAAGAGCAGCAAAATGCATTTGGTGAGTGAAATCTGTGTATAATTAATATAACTGAACGTTATTAAATAATATTTACTGCCGGAACTTCTGGTAAGACTAGCATTCAATACTGTAACACGTAATATTTTATTTTATTTACTTATATAATATTAGATTAGACATTTTTTTCTCTTACTGTTTACTCCTTCCTTTTGTTGAGCTTATACGTTACAGACACTAATATTAACTCCGGAACTGAACTAATGATTAAACCTGTCACGATTAAGTATGCTAACAGTAAATAAAATTACTAGTTATAGAATATTTTTTATGAGGTAAACTAGTGACGGTTGAGTTAGATGCGATTCTTGTGAAATAGTAACACAGTTGTCAGTATTTATGATATTACGCTTATTACTTGTACTACTATAGGAGTTTTCCTTTCTACATAATATCCCCTACACGACGCTATATGAATTTATTTTTGAACAGATTTAAAACTTGGGGAAATTTCTCAGCTCAGTCACATCCGGGCATTAAATAAAGATAAGTCCGTTCAGAATAATCAGGATAATGAAGAATCTACTCGTAACGGTAAGTTGTTTCCTTCTTTACCTCTTATTTAAACATTTTAGCATTGCTTGGTAGTATGTCAGTGCCAGTACCCCCGTGTTTGAGGTGAATAATATTTGAGTTCTATAGGTTTTTATTAATTAATCAAGTTCAAGTCTATGAAATCAAAACTAATATAGTCTGGGATTTCGACATGAAATTTAAATTATAATAAAATCCATGACAAGCGCACTTTTCTAAATCTATGTTTTCGATAAGCTGGATTATTGAACTAGGAATAAGTCTGGCACATGAAGTAATTCTACTTTTTGCTACTGCATAATAATATATTGTAGTTTAGATAAAACTGTGAGTCATAAAGCTCAAACTATGGATGAGAATGTATTTATAATAATATATTCTAGGTTATTATTTTTTGTAGAATACTTTAAGGCTAAGAGCTGAGCTACTACGATGTGCTCAACTCAGGTGATATTGCTCATTATTTAAAAGTTTAAATAAATAGCAGGCTTTACTCGTCAACTGCTTGCATTACAGAAATTTGCCAGAAGGACACAGTATACGGATCCAGGGGTTTACACGTGGGATATATTTGTGAGCCTAGAGTTCAGCTTTGCTATATTAATAGTTTTAATATGTTTTTACCTATAACAGTTAATCTGTTACTTTATGTTGAAGAATTGAAAACGGAGTGACAGCATTGGTATTGTAATTTTTGAAAATATGCAATTCAATATAGCGAAAAAATGCACCTCCGCGAATCACATATACCAACACTTGGTGCATATGCTATTTTGCACAATGTTCATACTTATACCAATTGCTTCCGTTGTTTCGAAATGATGCATACTAAATGAAGTTTATATTAATTACTATGACAAAGGTCCTGCTGAGGATGCTGACAACCCTGTTATTATTTACAACCGTATACCTAAAACTGGCTCAACTTCTTTGATGGGTATTGCGTACGAATTATGCACTCAAAATGGATTTAACGTTATACATCTCAATACGACCAAAAATAGCCATATCCTCAGCCCTGAAGACCAAGTAAGCATAAATTATTATTTAATCAGAGCCAATCAGAGGTTAGGTTCTTTTGTGTTTTGAAAAATGCATTATCAAGTAATAATATGTTTTGAAAGATTGCAAATTTCAATATGAAATTATAAACACAGTTACGTTATGTATCTAGTTACTATTGCGTTTCTTTTAACGTTTTTATAATATCTCCAGATTTCAAAAATTGTGTAGGCACAAATTTTAGAATTTTTAAATTTTAAATGTATAAAAGCATCCTGTACATTCTATTTCCCTTCATTTCATGATATTCTGTAGCATTTTTCCGAATTGTGTAGGGGATCGCGATCTCAATAAAAATTGATGTACATTTGTTTATATTTTTCCATAGCTGCGGTTCGCCCAAAATATTTCAAGCTGGTACGACAGACGTCCAGCAATTTATCATGGTCACTTGGGGTACATCGACTTCGCTTCTTTGGGTGTGTCGTTGAGGCCTCTCTACATCAATGTTGTACGTGATCCTCTTGACAGATTGGTTTCGTACTATTATTTTCTTCGTTATGGCGATAACTTCAGGCCTGAAGTCATCCGAAGACGGAAGGGGAATAAAGAAGTTAGTTTTAAAATTCAAGAATATTGCCATTATGAGTATTAATTCATATTAGTTCAGTTAATATTTTTAGGCTTTACAATATTTATTACAATATATTACCATTACAAAAATAGGGCACTTATTTTAAGTAGGTTGTGTGTGTTAATACGATATGCTTTGTGACTGATAGTAGCACTACTGAGGCAAATATTTCAAACCTTTCCGAGTAAGTGCTCGTACATTTATAATATTAGATACTTCCGAAAAATTTTATCGAGTCCTGCTGCAGTTTCGTCTCAAAATATCTCTTTAGATATACATGTAATGTTAGAAATACTACCTTTCTCCATAAAAAAAAACATAAGTACGATTTTTCAATCGCGCACACTTAAGTAGGCATGGTCCATTAATGATGTCATATATGACATACCTTTTTCTGATAGACCCACCCACCCACCCTAACAATAGATTGACAACTTTTTTAACATGGGCTTAAATGGAAAGATTTTTAGGACCCAAATGTTTTTCAGAAATTGATGGTTGCAAATTGTGGTGAAAAATAATGTTACTATACAGATTTTATAATTTAAAAATGGAAATCGACGATTTTGCTTTTAGTAAGAATTGAGAGCTACAATTTTGATTTGTCAATAACGACATTTGTGTCATGAAAGTTCTTTTATGAAGTATTTAAATTCTAAAATGCCGAATTTTACTGAGCGAATATATTATACTGCGATTACCTATATACTTGTGCGATTATATTAATGTCACATTTCGCTACCATATTATTTATTTTCGGAATATAATTATATCGTTTTCCATGTTAGTCCTTCTAAGTTTCGGAGTCACAGGTTAAGTCGGTTACAGAAAACGGAACCTATCTAATGTACAGAATAAATAGTAAATTTGAGGTCGGGCACCCTGTTGGGATAACAGAAAAACCGGGGCAACCTCGTTGTTAATTTAGTTTTAGTATTTTGCTTAGTATGATTTATCGAACTTGTTTTGTTGCAAGATTTACCGGGCCAAAATCAATAATTTTAGAAACCATATTAAATCCAATTTAGGTTAAGGTAATTTAGGTACTAGACAGTTTTCGTCGGGGATAAATGTGTCGCCTAAGTATTTTAGTGTCAACTTGTAACCTGGATTGGCAAGAATCTATCAGCACATATTAAGAATAATAAATCTTTCTGTTATTTCTAGTCATTTGACGAGTGCGTCCAGCGCCAAGGTATAGACTGTGATCCAGTAAACTTATGGATGCAGATACCTTTCTTTTGTGGTCATCATTCCGTATGTTGGGAACCTGGGAGCTCTTGGGCATTACAACAAGCTAAATCAAATTTGGCTAAGTCTTATTTCCTCGTGGGAACCACTGAAAGCATGGACGATTTTGTGGCTCTCCTTGAAAAGTCTCTACCTAGGTTTTTTAAGGGCGCTTCAAAACTCTTCACACAAGGTATTGTGAGATTAACGTTTCGTTTATTTTTCTGTTATTTACGAAGATAAATCAGTCTGGAGCCCAGAATCTGTGTTAACATTTTTCCTTACTTTTTCTCTGTGGACTGATTTCATACCTAGTTTAAACCAAATAAGCTGTCGATCACATGCGGGATTTACATTGAAATGTTTGAGTAGTTTAAAAAAATATCGTAACCGAGGATATTTTCGTGTTGTTATTTTGACACTGGGAGGAAAGTAATCTTTCTGCATTCATTTGGTGATGCTCAAAAAGTTTTACGAGTCGTTTGGGGAAGGCTAATAGGGCTTAGGTCGTAACTGTCGTGATAATATATTGTTTACCTAATTTTTATTTATTATGGTTCTAGAGGGAAAATCTCATCTACGAAAAACTTACGGGAAAAAACCCCCCAATAAGGAAACTATGAAAACGATTCACAAGTCTAAAGTTTGGCAAATGGAACAAGATTTTTACATGTTTGCCAAAAAGAACTTCAACGCGATAAAGAAGCGAGCTGTACCTCTCAATGGTAGCGCTATCGCTCAGCAGTTCCGCTTTGAAAAAATTCGTCCAAAATAACTCTCTCTGAATGCAACCTGGAGTAATTATCCGTGCGTCGGGGTGTGATAATTTGTTAATATTAAAAACACTTTTTGGATTTTTAATTAACATTGTTGTCTTGTAATACGAAAACGCTGCGCTGACTGGGCATTTTGACTGCATATTATATTGGTAGGGGGACTACTAATTTATATTTTTGTTTTTCTTTTCCTTACTGTTAGGATATGAAATGTACGAACATATTATAGTTATATGATTTTATTCTTGTCAACAACACATTCATGAATATCATGAGCACTGAAAATTACAATGACTTAGCCTTGAGTAAGAGCCACAAATAAAATATCTCTTACAGCTTTAATTTTTACTAATTGTTCATCGTTTCCTGAATGCTTTAACGGTTTGGGGGTGTGGTTGTGCAGCAGCATCTTAGCCCTAATTTTACTACTTTAGTGCAGATAGTCTGTTTTTCTATTTCGAATTTCTAAGTATTCCAACTAGATATTACCGTGCCATAATAATCTGTAACACCTTTATAAATAATAAATTGCTGTCATTTATTAATTTATTAAGGCTCCTGTCTTATTGCCTGCTTTTTGTATTATAGCTGCAACCATCAACACCTTTCTGTAACAAGAAATTTTAAATTCTACTTAACAGCTATCGTTAGCTCTAAGAATAAGCACATTTTTGCTGTCACTACTTGTTATGAAAACAATAAAAGAAATACATCATTCACACTTGAGGCTAAATAAGTCTTCATTTAGGGTTTAGGAGTTAGAAACATTTATTTATTTTCCTTATTCTAAAAATTAGTGTTAGAGCGAGCGTGTGAGTTTAATTACACCAATTATTTATTATTATTATTATTCAGGGGTTTTTATTGATCTTCATGATTAAATTTATACATACACAGTTAAGTCACAAGTAGATGTTAACAAAACCGAAAACAGCATAAATGATTTAGATAGAGATTCCAATCGAAAATTTAAAAGTGAAGCAGGTAACTAAGTATTACAAATTTGACAACGGAAAAATGAAGAAGCCCAGGCGACATATACAAGCGCTGTGGAGTGAAAGTGTTTCTAATGACATAACTCAATAGTTAGGAACAAGTAACTAGTTAGACATAGTAAAACTAAACAACAAAGATTAACAAAAGACTATTTAAGTATACGGTTGCAATGAAGCATAAATATTTGAAGCTTAATTAACATAGGAATGGTAGATTTTTTGTACCTTTCAGTTCTACATTTTATAATTCTGTATTTATTACTTATTTGGTATTATTTAGTATTTTGTTGCGTAATTCTCTTCCCACTCGAGAAATAAAATAATGATGGATTTTGATTTCTCTGGCTAATTCATGAGTCCTTTTCAGACAACGCAACTGTGACATATTATTACGATACCCGAAAACCATTTGGTTGCCGCACTGCCAGTCTCTGTATTGAAGTTTGCGTTCCGGCATATGCTTCTGTTATTTGCTACTACCGTAATATGAGGGTACTACTGTGTCCAATTTAATTTTCTGGCACCATGGTGCCAAACTGGTGCACCAGTTCTATCAGATATACTTACTTAATTACAAACGACTTAAACATTAGCCTACCCTTTAAAAGTATATTCGAAACTCTTATTAAAGTTTTAGTTTTTTGTATAGCGCTTAGCGATTCCTAGGCATAGGCCACGGATACAAGTTTTTAAAGTATCCTGACTTGTTATTGGCCAAGAGCAAAACGCAAAAAATCTGTATACCTTGGCACTACCTCGGAAGCTTCTTCCAGTTTAATCCTCGAGTAAAACAATTTTTGACATAGTCCAAAGAATAATAATGCAATTATGGTGATTTTTAAGCTAAAATATATCATCAGCATTGGGTCCATCTTGGAAAAAAAGTGACTATAAAATGTACTACAATTTAATTTTAATTTCATTAAATTTTGAAATAGGTACAGAGTACAGTGGTTCAGTCTACAGTGTGCACTAGTTAAAAGAAACCAACATATTTGTCGTACATTATTGACGTAACATGAAATTATATTGTAGATTCATGCTGTGGTATGTGAAGGAGAAATGGAATTTCTTCGTCAATTCGACTCTTTCCCACTGTTGATGTTAGCTGAGTGGCGTGAAGTGGGAGCTTGCATAAATAACGTTATGGGTTTTAGGGGGGGTAGGGGTCAAGTTGCCCTATCCTTTTACATGTGCGTACATACCAAAAAAGGGGGGGGGGGTAGGGGTCAAAATTACGGATTTTCCCATAACGTTATTTTTGCAAGCTCCCAGTGTAGCTTTAAGAGCATATAAGTATATATAATTATAGGAATAATTTTATATAGATATATGCGTGTGCAGTAGTTTATATTTCAGTTCGAAACTATGAGCGCCTTCCTTTAGGACCACTCTAAATTAACTGGTACTGGTACAGTATATCATAGAAGTAAATTAATTGTGGATGACATCATTCTCATAGAATGTAACTGCCTTACAAAGCTGTGGATAAGAACCACTTGTTCTTCTGTAAATTACAAACATTCATACCTATATATATACGCTATACTAGTCATAGGAGCAAGTTATCATATATCGGACTAATTCACTGTAACAGCAACAGCATCATTTCGAAACCAACAAAAGGAAAAAGAAGATGCTGGAGTGTTATCTCCTTATACACATTTACGAAATTATATGTGTATGAACATTTCTTCCAGTGCAATTGTAAGCTTTCAGCTATATGGACTACCGCAAGAAAACTCCAACTTGAAAAAAAACGTCTTTATTTTCCCAATCTTTCGAAGGGCATTGCACTAAAATAGATGGAGGATTGAGAGAAACTGAGACCAACGCAACGTCTGTAGGATTGATGGATGAGCATGGCAGAAACTTTCTCCTCTACTCTCATCAATTGCTTTTGACTCTACTGATATACTTCTATGCGGTTATCTAAAGACACAGCCCAGCAATCTCATTCTCCTTTTTGTTTTGATCGCAAATGGAGAATTTCTAGCTACATTTTTTCTATTACTTTTCTTATATTGTCTGTAACACGAAAATATTTTCGAATTTTCTCGAACTACCAAAATAATATATTAAAAAATTGGTAGAAAAAAAATCCACGTGAACTTTCTAAAATAACTGAACTCCGGTCTACACTTTTAAAAACTATATGTTTTTGCTTAAATATACTTTTTTATGTCAGGATATAAGACTGAAAACCCACTAGTATATTTTTTTACGTGGTAAAAAAATTATATACACCGTGCTCATATAATTAGATGTGCCAAATTTTGATGTTCACGCTAACTCAATCTTTAACCCAATTTGTTGATACAGTCAACAGTCGAGTTTAAACGCTTACACGCGAAAGCATATATATTATGATTGATTCCCCATCCCGTGAAATGCTCCCAAAATTGGCAGTTCAATTAAACTACAATGATTAGAAAATGGTAAGTAAAAGGGGCATGCGTCATGATTAGTAATCATGGCTTTATCGGATTTAATAATCGATCATTGGGATTTTCTAAAGGATTTTATTGTACCTTGCAACTTATTTCATCAAAATCTTGACGCGTAGTTATTGGTAAACAAAAAACTGTGGATCCCAAAAATTTCAGACTGGTCTGTTTTTTAACATTAGTTTTAGTTACGATACCACACCTACTACAGCATTTGTAATACATTATTTATTCATTCGGTAAAAGTCTATTTGGTCTCAAGCCATACAACCATTTGTTTGAGATTTACATACATTGTTTTCATTAAAAGTTTGTAATTACGTATTTACATATTCATTACGTCGCGTCGATTACTTTGATCCCTGGGTACTATAATATGCCTATGCTCTATACGTGTGTAGTGATAAGTCCACCACCACAAAATTTTTCAAAGGGCAAAGTATTACAAAACTGTTTTGTTCAATTCAAAGTTTATCTTCGCCTTGCTAAATAGTAAGATTCGTATTTGAGATTCCGTTCGTCGGTAGTGCATTATCTACGAACTTCACGCTAAGCCCAATGTTTACACCTCATTGTTCTGGATCCAAAAGTGTCACTAAATTGTCAGGGTCAGCTCATTTTCAAAAATGGCTAAAACTATTGAGCAGTGTCAACATTAAATGACCTCTGAATTCAATATATAAACAAGACAATAAAATCTTCAAACATTAACCTCAATTTTATGTGTATGCACAGAACGCCTTACTTTATTAAACTATTCCTGAAAAAAATAAAGTGTAAGTACCTACATAATATACAGCTAACCATAAAGTATAGCCATCGTCATTAAATGAATTATCCAGCAAATCTTTCCTTTCAAGCAAAAGCTAAAACTGCGGATGTAACTAAAAAGATTTCACGCATGTTTACACTAACCTTATGGCTTGAATACATTGCGTGGGATGAATAACATACGATTTACGATACTAATATGATAGAAATGGAAACAAATACCGGAGATCGCAGCGCAGTAATAATAATTTATGCATGCGAATTCAGCAATTGAACTAACAGTGTATGTAGTAGTACATACTAATAGTGGTTGTGGTAGAGGTTCATTTTATGCACCCTTATACTGTCAACGGTCCGTTAGTTTCCGTTTTCGTAATCGACTCAACGGGCCCTAGCTTAAGACTCTCTAGTCCCTAGGAGAGATACGAGATAGATATTGATAGCTGATATCCTATACGTCCGGTCCGGTGGCTAGTCATCATTCCTAGAAGTCCCTGTAAATTATGTATTTTTCTGCCTCGAAATTGGATAGCCATGGTCTTTCCAATCTGGATGTGGATCATGTAAACAGAGTTGCTGAGAGACGTAAGAGTAAACATGGTTTTCATTGCCTTGAGATATCCTCAGATTATTACAATTCCAGGGAAAGTAGAGTATACAGGCTTCACGCTGGATTACCTACTTATACTCAACGGTAACGGTAGACACATATTTACAAATTACAAATAAAATAAGTCCATTGTGTATTCTCCTTGTTTTTCACTACTTACTTATTACTGTGTTCTTATACGGGGAACTACAAAATACAACAACTGTGTATGAACTACTTACAACTGTGTCACAACAGAATTCGAACTCAGGGAACTTTGTTGAGACGACGCAGATTCTAAAAAAAAAACTAAAAACATACTGGGTATAGTTAGTTACCTTGAAAAGAATGTAGACACAAGAAATATTCTACTTCAAGCAATATAAAATTAAATAAAAACCAATGAAAGGAGCAGAGGCTTATTCAGTCAAAATATTATACTTTATAGAATTTTATTCTTGAGGGCAGCCTTTATAGACTGTTTGATTACCCGAAAGATTCGTTTGCATAGAATAACTTTTGTGAACAGATCCCGTTTGCTAAGCTTAAACTTTAGACTCACACTCGCACTGCAAGGTTTTCAGAAAATATACACCTTACATCACCCTTTATACAAAGGTGATTCAACTTTCCATCACTATGGACCCGTTATATTGCAAATATATTGAGAAGTGTAATTTATCGATTTTGATTTATCTTTCAACCAGGAAAGCGAAAACTCTTTTCATTATTTGTTGAAATTATAGAATTTGCATATATTTTGAAAATTCTATGCCATAGGTAGGTACTTAAATTATGAAATGGATATTCCCGTCCAACGAGGCAAAAACTTTTTCCCTAGATCGATTTCCACATTTCTGAAAGGGAGTCGTGCATAAATAATATTTGATTTTGCTTTTAAGAATGTGCGAGTGCTCATATAAATGAAATTCTTTCCGACTATCTCCATATATTATTATGAACTGTAGAAAACGGCTAAAATGAATACAGTGTTGGAACAACCATGCGAATGATTAATGGTTCCACTGAAGTGAAATGAAGATTCGATGGTGTAAGAGGGAAATACATGGTGTACATTAACACGTGCTCTAGAGTCTAGACGATAGAATATACACATTTTTCTTTCAATATTATTATTAATATTAATTATTGTATAACCCTCCTTGTAAAATACGAATATCTGGAGGACTGTATTAAATTCTTGAATCTTTTTGAAATTGCTTTTCCACTCACTTGAATTTGTCTCTCGGTTTAAGATTTATGATTTGCATCCCAGTGCATATTAATAATACTTATTGCAGACTGCAGTTAGTCCTAAAAAGTGTGTACATGCTACAGTAATTTTAATTAATTATAAATATTCATATAGAGTTCAGTTTTTCAATACTAATCTCAACCAGAGTCATATTTTAGGGTCAAAATGTACAACTAAATTATATTCCAAATAAAGGAATAAGGCTTTACCCCGAAACCGAAACCGAGAAAATTGGCCAAAGCCAAAAGTTTAATGTCTTTATTTTAAATGTTATGTGATGCATGCATGCAAGTAAAATGCAAATAAAAAGAAATTGCTCACAAACAACAGGGCTAAGCAATAAGCTAATGTAATGGCGGGAGATATAATACATGTAAGTGTTTTATTGTGCTGCAGGGTTTCCCATTGAGGTTCACTAGAGAACTGGAAATAAGGGGGCAACAAAATTGTTATTGTTAGTTTTTTACATGTCTTGTTCATTCTGTAACTAATCCCATTATAAACAGGGTTCAGTTGGCTGTATTGTATTGATAATTATTAAAATGGGACCTTTTTGAACTCCGTACACTATATGTACTGTAAATTATGAAATGCATAATAATTATCTCTAGTTACTTTCACGAAAACTGTCGTTCTTGTTTTCAAAGTTGCAAGGAAGAAAAATTTAAAAAAACGAGACAACAAAAAATGGTAAAAAGAAAGAAACGAGTTCAATACTTTTTTTTAGAATTATAAAGGACGGCTTTTAGATTTATAAATAATTCTCATCATTAGTTTTTGCACTCATTGAGCATGTGGTGACATGTACTCGACTATAGTACCTACACTTTATTTGACCTCTTTCAGGGATCGTATCTGTTTTTGGAAGTAAATATAATGTTATTCATGCCTAGGTGTATTTCGCTTTTGTTCAGCTTCGTGCTGTACCAAAATAAATATATTCCATACAACTGCCAATAACACTGTCACCAACACTAACCTATTTCATGTTTTCCTTTTTCAGTTGTTTTTTGTTAGAAGAATACCTCTTTCTCTCTCTCATAACAAGTTTGGATTTGGAATCAAAGAGAAGATATGGAAAATTTGGATTTTTTTACATCCCCTTCAGATTCGATTTACTAGTTGAATGAAAAGGGCACAGCACCAAAGGAAAACTTATTTAGCTAGGCTAGGCGTCTACACGGCGGTGAATGGGGCCATTAAAAATAAGTTTTATGCTGGCTGTTCTGTTATGTTGTATGTATTCCTATGTATATTGTATGTACTGTTCAGCGTGCTCAGAGGTCCATGGGCTATTATACAATTTCGTTTTTTTGTGTGTTAAATATCCGAAGACAGCAAACTACCAACTGTGTGAGTATATATGTACATCACATATCACGTTCACATTTCGAACATTGTAGTGCAGACAATTGAGTACGCAGATATGTAGTACAGTATTTGTAATGATACGGATACGTCGACTACATACTTCCTTTGACGAAATGTACAGTGGACCGTAGCAGTGCTCTATAGTTGCGCCTTGTAGAGGTACCTACATAATACAGAACCGCCAAATAAACTAAACTTTCACCACAAAACTTTTAGCGCATTTTGTCCGTATTTCCTGGGTTAGTCACTATCACTGAATGTTCCTCTTGGTGACCAACTGTGGCTGTAACTTCGTCAATTTGTACTTCTACATTGTACTGTACTGTTACTTTCATTTCATAGCTGCATGGAAGCAACAACACCAGCTAAAACAACAACAAGAACCACAACAACTGAAAAAAATATTCTTGAACTTTATCTTTATCTACTTTCAATTACACTGATCTAATAAAGTAATCGACAAGTATATGTAGAACTAGAAACCGTATACATATTCTAACTACAATGGAAAATCAAGAGGTCCAAAAGTCCGTGTTCGAATAAAATGATTGCTACTTGTAATAAGTTTGTAATGGAACATATAGGCACAGGCAAGAAGAATTTCTGTAGAAAAAAACGGGTGTAGGACATTTGCTACCCGAAATTTTGCTACCCACGACCAAAACTAGGATATTTGCTACCCATGTACAAAAACTCCGTACCGTTTCTTCCCCTGCGGACGAGTAGAACTATCGAGGATAGTGGTACCGGTACAGGTACCGGTACGGGAATAAAAATAATTGAGAAGTGGGACAAAGACGAAGTGCGGCTGAGTAGAAACAGTACAGAGGAGAAATAACTCGGGGAGAAACGACTGGGGAGAAGTGCTAGAGGAAAAGTGGCCGAATACTGTACATTTAATTGCAAGCTCGTGTATGCATTGCATGCTTATTAATTTATTGACTCACCTGTTTTGATTATTACTCCGTTGCATGTTGTAAAACAGTCAGCTTAATCTAATTCTTGCTCACAATCAGCCTCAGCTCTGATAATTACATGGATCCAAATCCATGTACTCTAAGTAATCCAACTGTGCAGAAACCTTCAAGTGAAAGACTATAGCATGACAACTTTCATTTACTACTTTCTTGTTCTTGTTTGTAAGCATTTAGCCCTACTCCTAATTATGGATGGAATAATGGAAGGTCTTGGAGTGGATTGTGAACTAGAACTACAACTGTACTCGTAAATGTCTTTGTTCTCTTCTCTTGCATGATACATTATGCAAAATAGTTTATAAGTGGAAATGCATAGGAGTTGAACAAATTTTGTGTTCACGAGAAGATGATTATGATACATTTACTGTCTAGGAATTAAATTTTTAATGATAAAATCATGATTGATTACGGTTTACATTTACATCATTACTCACTGCACGGGAGCTTACAAATTATTACATTCACAAGTTACCTTACATAATAATCCTATAAGCTTTACTGATATCACGTGCTATCAAAATCCAGGCCAGCAGGTAATTAGACACATGATTTCCACGAGAAATGTATAAAGTTTACCTCGTGTTTCCTATATTTTTGAGCTCCTAACTCACTCAACAAGGCATATATGGCATTGTTCCGAAAGTAATTTTTTTTACCCTCTTTTCTCCTCATCCAAAATTTATTTATTTAGAATTTTGTGGGACTTTAATGATCTCAGTGAGTTGAAATAATATATGATTATCATTTAGCAAATCCTTCGTGTTTGTGTATGAAGTAGACTCTCTCGAGCTGGAGTGAGATATTTTTGTGGAATTGTGTGAAAATTTCGTGTTCATACAAAACTTTACGGTAATTTATTTAGGTCGGAAATCTCCGTATTACAAAGAAATACGAAATAATGTAAAGTAAATAAGCAGCTTCGCGTGTCTTCGTACTTCTTCATACATCGTACAAGTAACACATTATACCATTATTGTGTGTTCTAAAAAACGGGAGCAGTTCAATCGCACACTGTACGTAGTGTAACAAATGAAAGCCTAAATGAAAGGTTAAAAAAAACCTTGTTTAAGACAGTTTACTTTACTGCAATACGACATGGGTGTCAAAAGTTATGTACAATTTAAAACAAATTCATCAAAATAACAAAATTTCTAAGGCAAAAATTATTTTTCTATTTTAAAAATGCATATACTAAAAAGAATGCCGTTAAAATTATTAAATCATATGGCACAAATAAAAAGCTAAGCACTTCCTGACTGATTTGTCTCCATACAGATCAAATAGGATGAGTAATAATTTACTACGTAGCTTAATTAAAGCAGTAGTAGCCAAAAATGCTCGACTGCTAGATTTATAGTAAAACATTAATGCAATTTAAAATTCCCTAGCACGATAACTACAACTTAAAACTAAACTTAAACTAAACTTAAACTACAACTTAAAAACAATCCTTGAGTAAAGTCCTTACAAAACTATTGCTTGCACGAAAAAAGATCCAAACCCCGTTTAAGTTTTCCGTATTGGCCAATGACTACATTTATTTCGCTCTATTCAGGAGATTTATAGATCTCACTCTAGATCGATAACAAAATATTTCTTTATAAAGACCCACAAGTCATTACAAAGTCATTTTTATAAACTCAACACTCCAACCGAAAAAAATCTGGTGCTTCGCTTCGGATTGGTTCATGGTGGGTCCGAAGTAGTTGCTGAGCTTACACCAAGTTAGTTTCATCACTGGAAACAAATGTTTTTGTAGTACGGTTACCTCAAATAACCCCAAGCAGTTATCGCTTGTAAAAACGGGCTAGGTACGATCTTCCTTGGCACCAGTCGCACCAGTGGGCCAACTACAAGTTGGGAGAGAGAAATCGGCTTCGGCAACAAGGGGCTTAGGCGACATCTAGGTCAGGAGGAGGAAGTAAGTGTAGGTAGTGGTGGTAGCAGTAGTAAAGCTATCACGTGGAGACTGGATGGGAAGAGTATGGTCTAGAAGGATCTGAGCTGTGACGTGGAGACCAGAACGACATGATAACGATCGAGGTCGATCGAGACATAGTAGCAGTCGTAGGGCTGTGAAGTGAACGACTGGGGAATGACGGAGAATGTTCGAGAAGATGAGGATCGGGGGATGGAAGGCAGGCTTAGTTAGGAAAAGGTAGCCAATCACCCATTGAGCTAGAGACACAGGCAAGTAGTAGCCAATCACCAATTGAGCTGGGGACGCAGACAAGTGGGGTGCTTGGGTCGGTCTTTTAGGATGAGGGCTCATGACATGATGAGTGGAGAGAGACATCCTCATTCCTTTGCCATCCTCCATGAGAGACGTAAGACGGTGGAAGTACTGCGTGTTTCGTGAAGAAGTAGAGAATCCTCAGTTGTAGTGTATAATAGTTTGGTGATGGCTGAAGTAGTAGCCATCATTGGGGTTTTAATATATATTGTATTTAGGAGTGATTATTATTATATAGTGTGTAATTATTATTATTTTGTACCGGGTAAACCGGGTATTTGTGTGTAATAGTTCCCGACAAAGACTGACAATATTGTGTGTTGGAAGACCGAGAAAGAGACGAATAAATCGGTATTTAAGTGTGTGTAATTTCCCCAGACATTATCTGTGTGTGCGCATTAACTTTGGCATATGGCTGACGGCATAGTGGGGGGCCGTGTATAACATTTGGTGTGTATCATTCGGTTTCGAATTGCCCCGGTCAGGCAGGGAAAGGCAGCTATACCTAAAGCATAGGCTCGGTCGTTCGGCCGATCTCATCTCAGATTGCCCATACGCTATTTACGTATATCTCGACCGAGCGAGCGAGATCCATCGAAGTGCAGGTACTGAGGTAGAGCTACCAGAACTTGCATACGAGCGATACACATAGCATCTCCAGACCACACCTAGGAGCCTACCTCAGGTCGAGTGCTCAGGAGCAGACCAGAGGACATACATCGAGGGACCAGACCCGAGGACCTGGACCTGAGCTCAACTCGAGCTCATACCTGTCGGACGATCGGCAGGTCGGTAGGTCCAGTGCTCAGGAGGTGAGGACGTTGAGAAATCGGCAGGTCTTGAGGTTCGGAGCCAAGGAGGTGAGGACATCGAGGGTCTACCTGGGACGTGGAGCTCAGCTCAGCACGGTAGATCGAGAGCAGGAGCAGGCGGTCCCAAGGTCCAGACCCCCAGAGCTGCCGAGAAGTGGGAAGTCGGTACCTAGAGGAGAGGTGGTCCGGGTGTTTAAGGCGAGAGAAGTGCTGGATTGTGGGGTTATAGGAGATTCTCCCTTCACACTGGCGACTACGACGGACACAAGATCATCATCTTGTCAGAACCAGCGCACTAGCAGGTGAGATAAACCAGTTCCTTATTTCTAATTTCTGATTTTTTTTCCTCTACACATTTACTTTAAACTACATTAGAGTATTAGAGTAGGGCTGGTGAAACAGGTCACGAGTTCCGAGACAAGAGGTTCAACTGAGCTATACTCAGGCAGGTCAGGCGAACACCGCACTTAGAGCCACGGGATCTACGGGGAGAGAGAAATACCATTTAATTAGGTCATATCTCATACTACTCGAAGTAGAGGTTACATACACTATAAATCGCATACCAACATAGTCATACAAGGTACTCAGCGTCTTTAGTGATAGTGGCGGTACCATAAAGACCGGGGGTCTGATCGGCTGGGCGGCTCAATTTGTCCAGGTTAAGGGTATTCTGTCATCAGATCTGCGGTGCACTGGTCGACGCGACGATCGTGGGCTAAGTAGAGATCAGGAGAGCATCGGGCAGGTGCATAAGTTCCGCACATACAAAGACCGATATAGCAGTACAGTGATCACATACCAGAGGCATAAAAAGGATCCAGTAAAAATCAGGTCTGAGACCCAGTAAAAGCAATCGGGACTAAGGTGAGCGGGTCAAGACAGAGGACGGACGCGAAGGATGGCGGCATCAAATGAGCTACAGGCCGAAATGAAGGCTCTATGGAAGAAGAGGATCATCCAGTTGGTTCAGGCGGGGGAGCTCGAACCGAAGGATGGTGAAGAAGGGGGGGACCTCTATATCCAGAAGCGATGGTTCCTACATCAATGGTCCATTATCCACAAAGAAGAACTACCAAAGCTCATGACACCCGACCAGGTCCAATCCCTGTTTGCGGAAAGAAACAAGTCAATGCGACAGAGGGAACGCGACGGTGAGATTGGGTTCAGTGGGGTATTTGACTTAGGGCAAGAGGAGGCAAGAGCTCAGAGACCCATTCTTCCGGGACCAATGGATCGTCAAGAAGGTGGAGACCAGTTCAACCCCGACTCACAATAAGTACACGAGCTACAAAAAGCAGTATATGACATGTCTAAACGACTCGAACAACTCAACCTGCTACTGGTCGAGACCAGAAGGGATAACGAGGAGCTGCAGAAGACAGTGGAAATCAACCACAAAGCCGCGCTAGTGAACGCAATTCTAGTCCGGAAAGATAAAACCACTCAACAGTCATCAGCGTCCGAGTCCTTGGACGACTCAGAACCAGGAAACTCGGTTACCGTGGACGCAGTCTTGGAGAAAGCAAAGCAGAGAAAGCTCACATTAGAGATGATGGCACCGACGGGATTGAGCATACTTTCACAGAAATTTGACCCGGTAGTAGACATTGCATCAAACTATGTGGCATCCTTCGAGAACTACTTGGAGGTCCATGGGGTCCAACACAAGTCATACGTCACCATCTTCCAACAATGTCTCTCGACACCAGCAGAAGCAGCGTGGCTCAGAGCGGTACTGGTAGATGTTGAACCTAAATGGGGACCCGTGCGAGCAGCATTCTTAAAGGCATACGACAAGACCAACATGCAAGCGACACTAGACCAAATAGTCTACAACAAGCAGAAGCCTTCAGAGCCAATCCGCACCTGGACCTCGAATTTCTACACTCGACTTAGAAATATCCAAGAACCACAACCATGGGCACCGAAAGAGATTATGAATCTCATTAAGAAGAATATGCATCCTAGCCTAGCAGGGGCTTTCCCACCAAGGACCTCGGTACCATTAAACATCAGCGATTTCATAAGTCAGGTCGAGGCCTTTCATCAGCTACGACAAAGGGCTGATCGCGAACGGGACCCATATAGACCCATATACGATGATCAAAACAGGAGGTTTAACCGGCCCTATCGGCAAACGGACCGAACACGACGGTATTCGGGTGACCGTCAAGCCAGTCGGTTTACGGAAGGAAGGAACCGGAGCTCCAGTCGGGACTCACGAAGACCCCGCCAGGACTCTCCAGTAGGTTCGCAATATTCGAGCAGAAGACCCAGAGATCGATCTCAGAGTCCACCTCTACGTAGCTCCAGACCCGAGAACCGGCAGACCAAAAGCAAAGCAAAGCGGTCAGGCAAGTGGTGCAGTATTTGCACCAATGATTCCCATGATACGGTAGCATGTAAGGCAAGAAAGGCAAAACTCCTTGCGTATAGACTACTGCAAAACTGCAAAGAGACAGCAGCAGACCAGGAGGACGACGCGAGCCAGCAGCCAGACATCAAGAACACACTAGAACCACAAGAGACTGTGACAGAAGAGCCACAAGATCAGGAGATGTTTGGATCCATGCGTCGCTTGACTGCTAGAGCGAGAAGAGCGCAACAGATGAGACAACACGACAAGGACAAGATGAACCTACTCTCCACAAAATTCATTCCTACACCGCTACCAGAAACCGAGGAGCATTTAAACTGGTCTCAGACACGGACTTCAAAAGGCAGCCGTGTGGAGTACAAAAAAAAAACCGAGCCCTTTTCGCCCTGGTCAACATAAAAGTAAAGCAACAACTATGTCCAATCTTTGGATTGTTGGACTCCGGGTGTACAGCCTTAGCAATATCAAAAGACACATGCAATAGATTAGGCCTGAAAATAGAAAAGACTGAAGCCAAGGTAGCAGACTTTGATGGTATACCTAAGTTAGCGACAGGACAGGTAACACTAGACTTTAAGATAGCGGGTAGATGGTTTCGTGAGCAGTTTTTGGTGCAGGAGGGGTTGATGTATCCCATTTTCATAAGTAACTCATTTAGATGGAAACATGGCCTCAGCTTTGATGATGTCAAGGGAGAGCTACATTGGGCAGTCAAAACTGAGGCCGAGGAAGAACTTCAAGTGGGGTACTTTGTAAGAGGTCTAGCGGTCCGATCAGATCAGAAAAAGATGTCTGTGATTTATCACTGGCACCGACCCCAGACCCATATGACCGAACTTGGGTCCAACGGACCCCAGTCCAAACTTTTGTAGAGATCTTAGCTCAGAAATATGATCGAGTGGTAAGAAGTGATGGTTCATTGGGTATAACAAACGCAATAGTACACGACCTAAGAGTCGACCCTAATTGCCCGTTCATACAATGCAGACACATTCGGCGGCCACCGGCCATAGCCAAATGGGTAGATGAAAAGCTAGAGGTACTGGAGAAACAAGGTAAAATACGCCGTTCGACTTCAAATTATTCATCCCCTATACTACTGATCCCGAAGCCGAACGGAGACAAGAGGTTGGTAGTTAACTACAAAGAGCTGAATAAATATACTCCAAAGATCCAAAATCCCATGCCAGACATGCACATGATCATGGAGCAGCTACCTCCAGGTCGGTATATGTAAAAAATCGATCTGCGATCAGGATATTGGCAAATCCCGATCTCAGAGTCATCCAAAAAATACATAGCTTTTCATACACAAACTGCATGCTGGGAATGGAATGTCCTCCCGATGGGACTGAAAAATGCTCCTATGATCTTTCAAGAACTCATGAACCTGATCTTTGGTAGCGTCATAGGTAAATTTTTATTCGTGTACCTAGATGACATATTTATTTTTAGTGCGACAGAGGCCCTTCATAAAGAACACTTAGAGTTTGTATTTAGGACCTTGCATAACTTCAATCTGTCCATTAATTGGGAGAAATGCGAATTCGATCTGCCGGAGGTCCAATTCCTGAGACATGTAATTACCAAAACTGGAATTACAAAATGTCCTAAGAAGGTCGAGGCTATTCGCAACTACCCAGTCCCCAAGACCAAGAAGGACATTCAGCGATTTTTAGGTGCCATTGGATGGTATATGAGGTTCATACCCCACTATGCTACACAATTGGAGCACATTTTTGTAAAGCTGAAAAAGGAGGAAGATCCTAATCGACCTTTCACTTGGGGCCCGGAGCAGCAAACAGCTTTTGAAAGAATTAAAGACGAGATTGCAAAGGAGATCACGTTAAACACTATTAACTATGATCAACCCTTGTACGTCTATACTGATGCCAGTGAGGTAGGCTTAGGAGCTATCTTAGCTCAGGAGTACTACTGTGAGAAGCTTAAGGCCGACCGGTTCCGGGTGATCGAATGTCGCAGCAAGTTAATAAATAGTGCAGAGCGGAAATATGACGCGAGGGAAAAGGAATGCTTGGCTTTTAGATTCGCAAACCAGGTGTTTGACCTTTACATCCGTTACCAGAAAGACGTGATCTTCAGATGCGATAACCAGGCCCTGTCCTACTTGAAACATGCAGCTATGAACGACCACCTCTACAGTTAACATATTGTGAGGTGGGCGATTTAGCTGGGTGATGTAGTGAACGACATAGAGTTTGTCAAAGGCTGTGACAATAGACTCGCAGACCTCTTCTCACGCGGCGCTCTGCCGGATCCAACGCAAGATGACGATCCTAATCAGGTTGACCAGTGCATAGCGACTTTCACCAGTTCGAGAAATAACATCGAGATCGACATGGATATGTTAGACAGGCTCATGCTGCAGACTCTGCAGAGAGCTGACGAGGCGATCGCCACTATTGCTAAAAGCCTATGTCGGGATGGTCATCGGTCTAGATATAGGTATGACTATGCAGTAGTGGAGGGCATCTTGTGCAGGTACATCCCAAATAAAGAGCAGGGTCCATTAAAATCCATACTGAAGCAGAGCACCCATGCAGACGACTTCTATAGCAGCAAGGTAGACAAGCTTTGGGACCAGCGCCAGGAAGAGTGTGATGCAGGTGCATTGCTAGGGCAGCAGGGCTCGACGCAGCTCAAGATCACACCGTCCATGCTCCGTAGGGGTAAGCATATCAAATGGTCTCATCCACTGATTGCAGCAGACTTTTTAGACCCAGAGGTATCCACTACCAGGAAACGCCTGGTTCCAGTAGTCCCGCAAGCCATCGAGCGGGACATAATCTCATATTTTCATGACACCACAAGGGCAGGTCACCAAGGCGCTGAGAGGACATATGACAAAATCAAAAAGCAATTTTGGTTTTACAAAATGGCAAAAACCATAGAGGCGTACGTTAAGACCTGCGAAGCATGCCAGCTGGCTAAAGCATCAAACCAGCTACGGCCAGGTAAGATGGGCATCTATTTATACAAGAATAACATTTTTGAGTGTGTTCACGTAGACATCGTAGGGGAGCTCACTCCAAGAGCGGGATACAAGTATGTAGTGGTCTGCGTAGATGAATTCTCCAAATGGGTTAGCATGGAACCCCTGACATCGGTGTCCGCGGTTAAGATCTTTAGGTTTTTACAGAAGGTATTTAACACGTTCGGCACCCCGAATAGAATAGTCTCTGATAATGCATCATACTTCTCGGGAGCAGACTGGGAGGATCAGCTCCAGGAATGGGGATGTGTGGTAGTGCATGTGGCACCATATCATCCAAATCCGAATCAGTCAGAGAGATCTAACCAAGATATTATGAGCATCCTCTCTCTGTCTTAAAAGCCAGACAAAATGGGCAAAGCAGCTCGGGAATTACATGGTAGCACTAAATACATCCAAATCCAAGTCATCTAGATACTCGCCATGCCAGCTAAACTTAGGAAGGGACATCATGCTCCCAATAGACCGCAAACTGCAACTTCAACGCACATAAGGCATCACGGAGGAAGAGTTTGGGGCGAGACTATTGTCAGAAATTACAATCATCAGGGAACAAGCACATAAAAACCTGAAATTGGCTCAATTAGCTCAGAAGAAACTCTTCAATCGGAACAAGCGCGAGATAGTATACAAGGTAGGCGACTTGGTTGAGACATTTAACAAGCAACAATCATCAAAGAATGCACTGTATTCTAAGTCATTAGGGGCTAAATATACAGGGCCCTGGCAGATAGTAGAAGTGCATTCGGATCTCTTGGTCAGCATCAAAGACCCCGATGATCCAAATGACATACCTTCTAAATTCCACACCTCGCTCATGCTCCCATACCATCAGATAGCGGAGGAGGAAGGTAAAGGCGAATTCGAGACTCAACCACGCCGACCTAGAATAGCAATACCATCGGGTGAGACTCGAATCATCCAAGCTGACGGAGTCCAAGATATAGAACAGGTTAGAACAGGCGGATCAGATACAGAAGCTCAGTCGCAGTCAGAGGCAGAAGCTCAGTTGCAATCAGAGCCGGAGGAAGGGGACGCGGACTGGTCATTAGGACCATTAGACCGATCCGAAAAGTACGAGCAGGAGTTTGACGCACCTCCCATACTACCAAGGCAGTCTGCAAGAATCCGTAGACCTCCGGACCGCCTGGGCATAAACGCAATGCAGACAGGCAGGACCGGAATCAGGATGGGAGACCTACTGAGGATGTCCTTTAACCAGTACGAGACCACAAATTAACAGGAATAAAACACCAGAGTTAAGAACTGGTTGCATTAAAATTGATTTGGGGATATATTGGGGGAAAGTTTTTTTTGGTGATGGTAAAATGGGTTTTAGTTAAGTTTTTTTACATAAAAATATATAAAAAAGAAAAAAAATATTCAGGTTAAGACGGAAGTGTAGGGGCTGGGGTCTCTACTTTTCCGAACACGTCCTATGACGTGTACGACGTTAAACTGCGCCGTGTGCTCGTCCTGAGTTCCACCGCAGGGGCGAGCATAGGGTAGGTTACTAGTGAGTGGGTAAGAAAAACTCCCACCGGCAAAGGAATCATTAAAGGCTGAAGATCCAGCCTCGGACCTAGCGAGCTCCTTTGCTTTGTAACCAACTCTATTCACGACATATGGTTCAGAGCTCAAGAAATCCAGATACTTGGAGCTGGTGTCCGGCTTAGATGTTGGGGGAGCACTCAGCACATAGGAAGAGGGCCTGTAAAGCCCTCATTGAAGGTTAGCTTAGGGTAACCTTATTCCATGGATCGAGGAGCAATAGATCCACAGGACCAACGCGGCCCAGCATAGGTAACTCATCAGTACAGTCCCAGCGGCCACAAGCTCGGTCGAAGCCAATTCACATTGTTTCGCTCAAAGCTGAGAGAGCATGATAAACCAGCCAGAGGCAAAAAATCATTGTCAGAATCGACATCGCTTAAGCAAACACCGGAGGACCCCGGAATCGAGATGAACGGGTTGATGATGTGATGGTTAGCATAGGCCAGAAGCCTACCAGGCTAGTAGATAATTCACGAATCCAATGAAGTCATCTAGTTCCTCAAGGCTAGAGAGGTCAGTAAACAAGCCGAAGTTGTCAAATGTGAGATCAGAAAAATGTACCTCGAGCTCAGACGTCCTCAAGCTAGATAGAATAAACAAGCACACCAACCAGGAGTTAAGAAATGCAAGTATTGCGATGACCCAGGTGTAAGTACCGTTTTTAAGAATACGGTACAGTACGAGAACGACCGGCAGGACGGATGAATGGCCAACTCCTGCCGAAACGGTTAGCTGAGAGTTAGGTTGAAATTCAGGTACAGCATACAAAGAAAGTGAAGTTCTCAAGCTAGCGAGGGTAAACAAGCATACACCAGGTGCAGTTGCGAGCAACTTGGTCAAAGAGTACAGGCCAGCGAGCCGCGATCAATTGTGGCATTCTGGAAAACACAGCCGGGTACGGAGATACTTCCATGGAACGTGATGGCGCGGAGAAAGCGTTGTCAAGTGCTTGCCCATAAATACGATTTACTGCTGTGGATCCAGCTAAGAAGTCGGTCGTGGGTGAAGGTCAAGAGAGCCGGCAGCAGGGCAGATGGGTAACCAGGCATGCAGGTAGTCACCGTCAGTAGGGCTGCATCCTCAATGCTAGTGAGGGTAAACAAGCACACAACGGAGTAATACCAGGGATTCCAGGCAACTAGAGATGACCAGGAGGAGATGGTAGATCGGCGTTACGAAGACGTCAGCCAAAGCCACAGTATGGCGTCCTCAAGCTAGTGAGGATAAACAAGCTCCGTTCAAAAAGTTGGGACGAAGGAACAACATGTGATACCAGCATAGAAATGGTAGATTGGAGTACCAAGGGGTTCCAACCAGTATAGTAAGCATAGCAGGTATATTTTCTCAAGCTAGAGAGGGTACACAAGCACTACAGGAAGCAGTTGTTCGTCTTCAATGTCAAGAGAATGAGCGTAGGGACCAGCAGTCACTCGGTTATTTGCACAAACAACCAAAGCCACAGTATGTCCAAGACGAGTCAGCAAAGGACTTGGCCAGTTACAGTAGGGTTAGGTTCAGTTCCATACGAAGTAGCTCAGAATATTCCTCAAGACTAGCGAGGGTAAACAAGTCAGGTCGGGACCTGCGGATTGATGACCACAATAGGAACATCTTGTACAGGAGGACGGATGTTTAAGCCACATGCAAGTTTTGCGATTTTAACGCCAGGTTGGAAAACGGATTTTGAATAGGCGGTCGGGGGGGGGGCTAATTCAACGTGGGAGTAAGGTTCATTTCAGGTCCAGTCAGATTTAAGAGTAGCCACAAGTTTCGCCCAGTGAGGCCACAGCAACTTCCTATCTAGTAGGTATCGAGCTCGACCCAGTGAGGTGCAGAGCAGAGGTTGCTGGACACAGATCACCGCACCTTAGTCGGGTCCAAGAAGGACGAGGGTCGGCCAGACCAACGTCATACACAAATCTAAAGATAGCTGGATGTTTTATATGTATAAGGGAGACGGTGAGTCTCACTTAGACCTTGTCTAATCGGTAAGCACCCAAGATGCGACATGGTTGTGGTTTGCTTCGGCATTTGAGGCTTTCAAGGGTTTCATAGATAAGTGGTGTATGAAAACCAAGGAAGGGGAACCACGTCGACCAGCTCAGCTGATGCAGGGTAAAGGAGACCTTAGGAAATGGATAGATTATCACAACCTGCAGAGAAATGTGGAAGCCGTACTTCAAGTGAGGATAGTAGACCTCTTAGATGTTAAGGTGAACCTCAAGGATTAACACGATTGCGTGACGTCCAGGTTGGCGGATAAAGACGATGAGGTCCGCACAGAAATCATCATACAAGACTGGGATGAAAGGCGGCAGGCGTATCGAGCATCTGAAAGAAGGAAAGCGGAGCGCCTGCGATTATACAAAGAACAACAGGAAGCTGGGTCAGGTCGGGAGAAGAAGACAGACGCACAGGCTCCGGAGGACAAGCCCGTTGAGGCTCAGAGGCAAACCAGATCTCGGCAACGGGTCGCAGGTAAACAACAAAGACTGAGGGCCCGTAGTCACAGCCGCCCGCCACCGGAGTACAGATCGACACAAAGGTCCAGCATCAACCCGAATCCGGACAGGAGCAGTCATATCGAAATAAACACAAAGCGACCAAGTAAGCGACCAAAGACAGAGACAATATCAGACGAGATCAACATCGCCGACTCACCATTATCAGTTATGACATCAGCATCGAGATCAGCATCCGACCAAGAATTGTCAGCGGATGACGACCAGCCACAATCTGACCGGGTGATGAGGGGCATCCTACAGTCCCAGCTCGCCACCATGGAAGAAGCACAAGCGCAGATATGGGCACAACCTGGGAACGCAATCATGACACTCCTGGAGAGAACGTCGACCCGGGTGTGGAGTAGTGGGCACTCTGCATTAGGAAAGGTCTACGTGCTCAATAGGTCGGTGGGGTGGTTGTTGTTATCACAGAATTTTGTGCCGGGATGACTAAGGGTTGTGGGCGAGATCAGCTTGGGACAGATGTTTGCTCCTACTCAGCCAGCAGTAATGGAGTGGTGGCGAATATGCAGAACCTGTCGGGCCATTGGATACACGACTACCGAATGTTTTGCAGCCAGAACGCGCCAATTGATGGTAAGGCCGGAGGACGTGGACTACGACCACCAGTTCCTACGGTTACCAGGAGAACGAGATGTAATGTTCAGAGCGGATGTGCTATGCTCAGCCATGCATCACATCAACATTCGTTCTTATGAGCTCAAGCAGTCAGAAGGAGATAGGCTGGCAGTACAGGCCAGCCTCAGAGACATGATGCAGGGTCCGATAAGGAAAGATGTGTACCAAGTCGTGCGGTTCATAAAGAAAACTTTAGATGCAGGGGTGGCAAATACCAAAACCATTGCCAACGTTGACTTATGATGCTGCACTAGATCATCAACTACAGGGGCTGCAGGCACGAGCTCTTTACTTAGTGCAGACGATTACCGATATGAGAGTGCGGAACCGACCACCGAATACCCAGATGGAGGACCGGGCCAACCCAGCAGACATGATCCCAGCTCGGTGGAGAGCGCAGCAGAAGCGACGAAAACAGGCAAATCAAACGGACAGACGGACATGACCGACGGACAGGACAGACAAAGAGGATGGACAGAAAGGACGGACAGACACGACATACCGACTGGACAGACAGACAGGACAGACGGACAGGACAGACGGAGAGGACAGAAGAATAAGACAGACTACACGACAGATGGGCAGGACAAACAGGCAAAACTTACAAACAGGACAGACAAACAGGACAGACGGACAGGACCGACCGACAGGGCAGACAGACAGGACAGAAGGACAGGACAAACGGACAGGACAAACGGACAGGACAGACGGACAGGACAGACGGATAAGACAGACAGACAGAACAGACGGACAGGACAGACGGACAGGACAGACCGACAGGACAGACTGACAGGACAGACCGACAGGACAGACCGACAGGACAGACTGACAGGACAGACCGACAGGACAGACGGACAGAACAGAGAGACAGGACAGACCGACAATAATGACAAAAAAGACACGCGAACAGGACGGACGGACAGGACAGACAGAAAGGACCGACGGACAGGACAGACGGACAGAATAGACGGACAGAACCGACAGACAGGACAGACAGACAGGACAGACATACAGGACGGACGGACAGGACAGACGGACAGGACAGACGGACAGGACAGACGGACAGGACAGACGGACAGGACAGACGGACAGGACAGACAGGCAGAATAAACAAACGGGACGGACGGACACGACAGACCCACAGGACAGATGGACAGGACAGACGGACAGGACAAACGGAGAGGACAGACGAATAGGACAGACTACACGACAATTAGGCAGGACCAACGGGCAGAACATACACACAGAACAGACGTTCAGGGCAAACGGACAGGACCGACCAACATGACTGACAGATACGACAGACGGACAGGAAAGACAGACACAAGAGACGGACAGGACAGACGGACAGAATCCAAGAACAGGAAAGACAGACAGGACAGACTGACAGGATTGACGGACAGGACAGACAGACAGGACAGACGGACAGGACAAACAGACAGGACAAACAGAGAGGACAGACGAATGGGACAGACTACGCGACAATTAATCAGGACCAACAGGCAGAAAATACACACAGAACAGACGTTCAGGGCAGACGGACAGGACCGACCGACAGGACCGACAAATACGACAGACGGACAAGATAGACCGACAGAATAGGCAAACAGGACAGACGGACAGGACCGAAGAAAAGGAAAGACGGACTGGACAGACGGACAGGACAGACGGACAGGACAGACGGACAGGACAGACGGACAGGACAGACGGACAGGACAGACGAATAGGACAGACTACACGACAATTAGGCAGGACCAACGGGCAGAACATACACACAGAACAGACGTTCAGGGCAAACGGACAGGACCGACCAACAGGACTAACAGATACGACAGACGGACAGGAAAGACAGACACAAGAGACGGACAGGACAGACGGACAGAATCCAAGAACAGGAAAGACGGACAGGACAGACTGACAGGATTGACGGACAGGACAGACAGACAGGACAAACGGAGAGGACAGACGCATAGGACAGACTACGCGACAATTGATCAGGACCAACAGGCAAAAAATACACACAGAACAGACGTTCAGGGCAGACGGACAGGACCGACCGACAGGACCGACAGATACGACAGACGGACAAGATAGACCGACAGAATAGGCGGACAGGACAGACGGACAGGACCGAAGAAAAGGAAAGACGGACTGGACAGACGCACAGGACAGACGGACAGGACAGACGGACAGGACAGACGGACAGGACAGACGAACAGGACAGATGGACAAGACAGACGGACAGGACAGACAGACAGGACAGACCGACAGCACAGACGGACAGGACAGACGGACAGGACGGACGGACAGGACAGACGGACAGGACAGACCGACAACACAGACTGACAGGACAGACGGGCAGGACAAACAGAGAAGACAGACCAATAGGACAAACTACACGACAGACAGGCAGGACAAAGAGGCAGAATATACACACAAGACAGACAGACAGACAAACAAGACAGACGGACAAAACAGACGGATAGAAATGACGGACAGGACAGACAGACCAAACAGACAGATACGAATGACGGACAGGACAAACAGACAGGACAGACGGACAGGACAGACTGACAGGACAGACGGACAGGACAGACGGACACAACAGACAAACAGGACAGACGGACAGGACAGAAAGACAAGACAGACCGACAGGACAGACGGAAAGGACAGACAGAGAGGACAGACGGACAGGACAGACGGAAAGGACAGACAGACAGGACAGACAGACAGGACAGACGGACAGGACAGACGGACAGGACAGACGTACAGGACAGACGGACAGGACAGACGGACAGAACAGACAGACAGGACAGACAGACAGGACAGACGGACAGGACAGACAGACAGGACAGACGGACAGAACAGACGGACAGGACAGACCGACAAAACAGACGGACAGGACAGACGGACAGGACAGACCGACAGAACAGAAGGACAGGACAGACGAACAGGACAGACGGACGGGACATACAGACAGGACCCACGGACAGGACAGACGGACAGGACAGACCGACCGGACAGACGGACAGGAAAGACAGACAGGACAGACGGACAGGACAGACAGACAGGACAGACAGACAGAACAGACAAACAAGACAGACGGACAAAACAGACGGATAGGAATGACGGACAGGACAGACAGACCAAACAGACAGATACGAATGACGGACAGGACAAACGGACAGGACAGACGGACAGGACAGACGGACACAACAGACAAACAGGACAGACGGACAGGACAGAAAGACAAGACAGACCGACAGGACAGACGGAAAGGACAGACAGAGAGGACAGACGGACAGGACAGACGGAAAGGACAGACAGACAGGACAGACAGACAGGACAGATGGACAGGACAGACGCACAGGACAGACGTACAGGACAGACGGACAGGACAGACGGACAGAACAGACAGACAGGACAGACAGACAGGACAGACGGACAGGACAGATGGACAGAAATAACAAACAGGACAGACGGACAGGACAGAAAGACAAGACAGACCGACAGGACAGACGGAAAGGACAGACAGAGAGGACAGACGGACAGGACAGACGGAAAGGACAGACAGACAGGACAGACAGACAGGACAGATGGACAGGACAGACGCACAGGACAGACGTACAGGACAGACGGACAGGACAGACGGACAGAACAGACAGACAGGACAGACAGACAGGACAGACGGACAGGACAGATGGACAGAAATAACAAACAGGACAGACGGACAGGACAGTCGGACAGGACAGACGGACAGGACAGACGGACAGGACAGACGGACAGGACAGACGGACAGGACAGACGGACAGGACAGACGGACAGGACAGACCCACAGGACAGACGGACAGGACAGACGGACAGGACAGACGGACAGAACAGACAGACAGGACAGACAGACAGGACAGACGGACAGGACAGATGGACAGAAATAACAAACAGGACAGACGGACAGGACAGACGGACAGGACAGACGGACAGGACAGACGGACAGGACAGACGGACAGGACAGACGGACAGGACAGACCCACAGGACAGACGGACAGGACAGACGGACAGAACAGACGGACAGGACAGGCAGACAGGACAGACGGACAGGACAGACGGACAAAGCAGACGGATAAAACAGACCGACAGGACGGACAAACAAAACAGACAGACAGGACAGACGGACAGGACAGACGGACAGGACAGACGGACAGGACAGACAAAAAGGACAGACGGACAGGACAGACGGAAAGGACAGACAGACAGGACAGTCGGACAGGACAGACGGACAGGATAGACGGACAGGACAGACGTACAGGACAGACGGACAGGACAGACGGACAGAACAGACGGACACGACAGACGGACAGGACAGACGGACAGGACAGACGGACAGGACAGTCAGACAGGACCCACGGAAAGGACAGACGGACAGGACAGATGGACAGAAATAACAGACAGGACAGACGGACAGGACAGACGGACAGGACAGACGGACAGTACAGACCGACAGGACAGACGGACAGGACAGACGGACAGGACAGACGGACAGGACAGACGGACAGTACGGACGGACAGGACAGACGGACAGGACAGACAGACATGACAGAAGGACAGGACAGACGGACACGACAGACAAATAGAACAGACAGACAGGACAGACAAACAAAACAGACCGACAGGACAGACGGACAAGACAGACGGACAGGACAGACGGACAGGACAGACAAAAAGGACCGACAGACAGGACAGACAGACAGGACAGACGGAAAGGACAGACCGACAGGACAGACCGACAGGACAGACGGACAGGACAGACGGACAGGACAGACGGACAGGACAGACGGACAGGACAGACGGACAGGACAGACGGACAGGACAGACGGACAGGACAGACGGACAGGACAGACGGACAGGACAGACGGACAGGACAGATAGACAGAAATAACAAACAGGACAGACGGACAGGACAGACCGACAGGACAGACGGACAGGACAGACAGACAGGACAGACGGACAGGACAGACGGACAGGACAGACGGACAGGACAGGCAGACAGGACAGACGGACAGGACAGACGGACAAAGCAGACGGATAGAACAGACAGACAGGACAGACAAACCAAACAGACCGACAGGACAGACGGACAGAACAGACGGACAGGACAGACGGACAGGACAGACAAAAAGGACAGACGGACAGGACAGACGGAAAGGACAGACAGACAGGACAGACGGACAGGACAGACGGACAGGACAGACGGACAGGACAGACGTACAGGACAGACGGACAGGACAGACGGGCAGGACAGACGGACAGGACAGACGGACAGGACAGACGGACAGGACAGTCAGACAAGACCCACGGAAAGGACAGACGGACAGGACAGATGGACAGAAATTACAGACAGGACAGACGGACAGGACAGACGGACAGGACAGACGGACAGTACAGACAGACAGGACAGACGGACAGGACAGACGGACAGGACAGACAGACAGGACAGACGGACAGGACAGACGGAAAGTACAGACGGACAGGACGAACGGACAAGACAGACAGACATGACAGAAGGACAGGACAGACGGACATGACAGACGGACAGGACAGACAGAGAGGATAGACAGAAAGGACGGACAGACACGACAGACCGACTGGACAGACAGACAGGACAGACGGACAGGACAGACGGAGAGGACAAGAATAGGACAGACTACATGACAGACGGGCAGGACAAACAGGCAAAACTTACAAACAGGACAGACGGACAGGACAGACGGACAGGACCGACCGACAGGGCAGACGGACAGGACAGAAGGACAGGACAGACAGACAGGACAGACCCACAGGACCGACGGACAGGAAAGACGGACTGGACAGACGTAAAGGACAGACAAATATGACAGACTGAAAAGACAGACGGACAGGACAGACGTACAGGACAGACGAATGGGACAGACTAAAAAGACAGACGGACAGAACAGATATACAGGACAGACACACAGGACAGACTGACAGGACAGACGGACAGGACTGACCGAAACGACAGACGGACAGGACAGACGGACAGGACAGACGGACAGGACAGACGGACAGGACAGACAGCCAGGACAGACCGACAGGACAGACGGACAGGACAGACGAACAGGACAGACGGACGGGACAAATAGACAGGACCCACGGACAGGACAGACGGACAGGACAGACGGACAGGACAGACATACTGAAAAGACGGAGAGGACAGACGGACAGGACAGACGGACAGGACAGACGGACAGAACAGACATACAGGACAGACGGACAGGACAGACGGACAGGACAGACAAACAAGACAGACGGACAAAACAGACGGATAGGAATGACAGGCAGGACAGACGGACCAAACAGACGGATACGAATGACGAACAGGACAAACAGACAAAACAGACGGACAGGACAGACGAAAAGGACAGACAGACAGGACAGACGGACAGGACAGACCGACAGGACAGACGGACAGGACAGACGGACAGGACAGACGGACAGGACAGACGGACAGGACAGACGGACAGGACAGACAAACATGACAGAAGGACAGGACAGACGGACATGACAGACGGACAGGACAGACAGAGACGATAAACAGAAAGGACGGACAGACACGACAGACCGACTGGACAGACAGAAAGGACAGACGGACAGGACAGACGGAGAGTACAGAAGAATAGGACAGACTACATGACAGACGGGCAGGACAAACAGGCAAAACTTACAAACAGGACAGACGGACAGGACAGACGGACAGGACCGACCGACAGGGCAGACGGACAGGACAGTAGGACAGGACAGACAGACAGGACAGACCCACAGGACCGACGGACAGGAAAGACGGACTGGACAGACGTAATGGACAGACAAATATGACAGACTGAAAAGACAGACGGACAGGACAGACGTACAAGACAGACGAATGGGGCAGACTAAAAAGACAGACGGACAGAACAGATATACAGAACAGACACACAGGACGGACTGACAGGACAGACGGACAGGACTGACTGAAACGACAGACGGACAGGACAGACGGACAGGACAGACGGACAGGACAGACGGCCAGGACAGACCGACAGGACAGACGGACAGGACAGACGAACAGGACAGACGGACGGGACAAATAGACTGGACAGACGGACAGGACAGACAGGCAGAATAAACAAACGGGACGGACGGACACGACAGACCCACAGGACAGATGGACAGGACAGACGGACAGGACAAACGGAGAGGACAGACGAATAGGACAGACTACACGACAATAAGGCAGGACCAACGGGCAGAACATACACACAGAACAGACGTTCAGGGCAAACGGACAGGACCGACCAACAGGACTAACAGATACGACAGACGGACAGGAAAGACAGACACAAGAGACGGACAGGACAGACGGACAGAATCCAAGAACAGGAAAGACGGACAGGACAGACTGACAGGATTGACGGACAGGACAGACAGACAGGACAGACGGACAGGACAGACAGACAGGACAAACGGAGAGGACAGACGCATAGGACAGACTACGCGACAATTAATCAGGACCAACAGGCAAAAAATACACACAGAACAGACGTTCAGGGCAGACGGACAGGACCGACCGACAGGACCGACAGATACGACAGACGGACAAGATAGACCGACAGAATAGGCAGACAGGACAGACGGACAGGACCGAAGAAAAGGAAAGACGGACTGGACAGACGCACAGGACAGACGGACAGGACAGACGGACAGGACAGACGGACAGGACAGACGAACAGGACAGATGGACAAGACAGACGGACAGGACAGACAGACAGGACAGACCGACAGCACAGACGGACAGGACAGACGGACAGGACGGACGGACAGGACAGACGGACAGGACAGACCGACAACACAGACTGACAGGACAGACGGGCAGGACAAACAGAGAAGACAGACCAATAGGACAAACTACACGACAGACAGGCAGGACAAAGAGGCAGAATATACACACAAGACAGACAGACAGACAAACAAGACAGACGGACAAAACAGACGGATAGGAATGACGGACAGGACAGACAGACCAAACAGACAGATACGAATGACGGACAGGACAAACGGACAGGACAGACGGACAGGACAGACGGACAGGACAGACGGACAGGACAGACGGACACAACAGACAAACAGGACAGACGGACAGGACAGAAAGACAAGACAGACCGACAGGACAGACGGAAAGGACAGACAGAGAGGACAGACAGACAGGACAGACGGAAAGGACAGACAGACAGGACAGACCGACAGGACAGACGGACAGGACAGACGCACAGGACAGACGTACAGAACAGACGGACAGGACAGACGGACAGAACAGACAGACAGGACAGACAGACAGGACAGACGGACAGGACAGACCGACAGGACAGACGGACAGAACAGACGGACAGGACAGACCGACAAAACAGACGGACAGGACAGACGGACAGGACAGACCGACAGAACAGAAGGACAGGACAGACGAACAGGACAGACGGACGGGACATACAGACAGGACCCACGGACAGGACAGACGGACAGGACAGACCGACCGGACAGACGGACAGGAAAGACAGACAGGACAGACGGACAGGACAGACCGACAGGACAGACAGACAGAACAGACAAACAAGACAGACGGACAAAACAGACGGATAGGAATGACGGACAGGACAGACAGACCAAACAGACAGATACGAATGACGGACAGGACAAACGGACAGGACAGACGGACAGGACAGACGGACAGGACAGACGGACAGGACAGACGGACACAACAGACAAACAGGACAGACGGACAGGACAGAAAGACAAGACAGACCGACAGGACAGACGGAAAGGACAGACAGAGAGGACAGACTGACAGGACAGACGGAAAGGACAGACAGACAGAACAGACAGACAGGACAGACGTACAGGACAGACGGACAGGACAGACGGACAGAACAGACCGACAGGACAGACAGACAGGACAGACGGACAGGACAGATGGACAGAAATAACAAACAGGACAGACGGACAGGACAGACGGACAGGACAGACGGACAGGACAGACGGACAGGACAGACGGACAGGACAGACGGACAGGACAGACGGACAGGACAGACGGACAGGACAGACGGACAGGACAGACGGACAGGACAGACCCACAGGACAGACGGACAGGACAGACGGACAGGACAGACGGACAGAACAGACCGACAGGACAGACCGACAGGACAGACGGACAGGACAGATGGACAGAAATAACAAACAGGACAGACGTACAGAACAGACGGACAGGACAGACGGACAGAACAGACAGACAGGACAGACAGACAGGACAGACGGACAGGACAGACCGACAGGACAGACGGACAGAACAGACGGACAGGACAGACCGACAAAACAGACGGACAGGACAGACGGACAGGACAGACCGACAGAACAGAAGGACAGGACAGACGAACAGGACAGACGGACGGGACATACAGACAGGACCCACGGACAGGACAGACGGACAGGACAGACCGACCGGACAGACGGACAGGAAAGACAGACAGGACAGACGGACAGGACAGACCGACAGGACAGACAGACAGAACAGACAAACAAGACTGACGGACAAAACAGACGGATAGGAATGACGGACAGGACAGACAGACCAAACAGACAGATACGAATGACGGACAGGACAAACGGACAGGACAGACGGACAGGACAGACGGACAGGACAGACGGACAGGACAGACGGACACAACAGACAAACAGGACAGACGGACAGGACAGAAAGACAAGACAGACCGACAGGACAGACGGAAAGGACAGACAGAGAGGACAGACGGACAGGACAGACGGAAAGGACAGACAGACAGGACAGACGCACAGGACAGACGTACAGGACAGACGGACAGGACAGACGGACAGAACAGACAGACAGGACAGACAGACAGGACAGACGGACAGGACAGATGGACAGAAATAACAAACAGGACAGACGGACAGGACAGACGGACAGGACAGACGGACAGGACAGACGGACAGGACAGACGGACAGGACAGACGGACAGGACAGACGGACAGGACAGACCCACAGGACAGACGGACAGGACAGACGGACAGGACAGACGGACAGAACAGACCGACAGGACAGACCGACAGGACAGACGGACAGGACAGATGGACAGAAATAACAAACAGGACAGACGGACAGGACAGACGGACAGGACAGACGGACAGGACAGACGGACAGGACAGACGGACAGGACAGACGGACAGGACAGACGGACAGGACAGACAGACAGGACAGACGGACAGGACAGACGGACAGGACAGACGGACAGGACAGACGGACAGAACAGACGGACAGGACAGGCAGACAGGACAGAGTTTGAGTTTGAGTTTGAGTTATCTTTATTCAAGTGTCAAGTTCATCAGTACAAATGCACTGCTCTCAACCGACGGACACCATTATAATTACACAATAAAATAAATTTAAATTAAAATACACTAAAAGAAATATTCACCATTCAAAATCATATAGTTGCCAAGGTATCAATCATAGTATCACATCCACACTCAGGGTGGTTGATAAACAGAATATTCAATAGGAATTCTTGAGCTAATTAGGTGCTCAGTGAGTAATGATCTAAAATTACATGATTCATCGAGACATTTCACATGATCAGGCAACTTATTCCACTCAGTAATACTTCTATACAGGAATGAATGTCTAAAAGCCTCAGTACTACAATTCACAGGGTATTCTAAAATCAAAGAATTACTAGACCTGGTTGTTCTCACACTATGCTTAAGAACAAACCAGGAATTAAAAATATTTATATCTGACCCAAATCTCAATATTCGATACACAAATGACAATGTATACAAGCTCAATCTTTCTGACACAGACAAGATGTTTGCTTTCTGTAGTAGACTATTCTCCAATACTGTAGCTCTACATCCATTTCTTTTCCGTTTACTATACAGAGACTTATCAGTAAATTGTACAATTAGACCATTAACTTTATTTTGTAATGCCTGTAACTCCCGCTTACCTTGTACACCATACACAATAATACAATAATCAATTATGGATAATACATAAGCATTTAACATAATTACAAATATAGGAAACGTCAAAAACCGTTTTAAGTTGCTTATCATACCTATAGCAGAGCTCACTCTATTCTTGACGTAAACAAAGTGGCTTTTGAAATTAAGATTTGCATCTATAATAACACCTAGGTACCTAAACGTCCATACACGTTCAACCTCATTGCCATTACAAAATAATTTGACATTATCAGGTACCTTATAATCACGGGATTTATGCAGAATCATAAACTTGGTCTTGCTCACATTTATTTTGAGACCCTGCGACACAAACCAATTATTAACATTATTCAAACAAACCTGCATTTGTTGTACAGCATCAGAAAACAAAGGCGCATAATAATATAGTACAAGATCATCAGCATATAGTAAATAATTAACCCCATTCACTATGACATCAGATACCTTATCTATATAAATAATGAACAACAAAGGCCCCAACACTGAACCTTGAGGAACCCCAATACTTAGATCATACGACTCTGAAACCTCTGAACCAATTTTGATCCTAAATTTTCTATTTCGAAGGTAGTCAGTAAGGAGCTTAAGTAAATGGTTATCTATCTTATATATATCTCTGAGCTTTATTAAAAGTTCCAAATGAGGCACCGAATCGAAAGCCTTTTGCAGGTCGATGAATACTGCTATAACTCTACCACATTTTAGGTCAATATAATTATACACATCCTGCACAAATGTAAGAGTAGCACTCTGACATGACCGCCCATTTCGAAAACCATGCTGTTGACTACTTAACTCAATTGTATTCAAAATTCTCTGATACAGCATTTTCTCTAAAATCTTATCAAGAATTAAAAGTGTAGAAATTGGGCGATATGACATAGCGTCCAATCTGGAACCTTTTCCTTTGTAAAGCGGTGTTACAGTTGCATACTTAAGCCTCGATGGGTATGAAGCAAGACAAAGAAACTGAGTAAACAATAGGGCCAACGGCAAGGCTAAGGATTTCATACAGTTATTTAAAATGAAATAAGACAATTCATTTGGATTACCTTCATTCTTATGTTTAATTTTAGAAAAACTAGACAAGACCTCCTCAGGCGTAAAGGGCTCATACCTGTTGTCCGTGGTAATAGTTTCATAAAAGTTATCCAATGCCTCAACCTTATCACTAGGTACATTAACAGTAAATGCAGAAGCAAACGCACTGGATAATTGCTCTACTCCACTGACCACATTAGAGTTTACTTTCAATTCCGTTACAGTACACACACCACCACCCTTTCCAATGAGCTTATTATAAACCTGCCACACATTAGACGAGGTCGGAACCTCTTCAAACTTTGACTGGTAATGGGTGTACTTGGCCTTTGTTACCTCCCTGTTGACGTCATTTCGTTCTCTTTTATACTGACTATACAAAGCAGGGTCCCCAGTTTTTAAACTCTTTGCTTTAATGCTATCACGGTGATGCATCTTTCTTTTTAAATCTACAGTTAGCCACGGTGATACTTTGCCCTTGACTCGTCGTGTAATAATGGGAGCATGCTTATTTATCACATCCATGACCGACTTTTCAAAGTAGTTAAGTGAATCATCAACGTCATCAAAAATATCAATTACAGACCATGGGATTAAACTAATGTCGTTGTTAACAATTTCCCACTTAACATTTGAATAGTTTCTAGTTGATATTACTTTACAAGGATAATGACTCTTATTGCTCTTACGTACAGCAAAGATAGCACAATGATCAGATATTCCCGTGGTCAACACTCCACTTACAGTATACATACTTATGTCACTAACATACATATGATCTATGATAGTACTAGTAGTTAGCGTCCTACGGGTTGGATGCACAATAATCTGGCGCATAGCATTTTGACTTACAATATTCAATAAAAGTTTTGAGTATTTCTCACGAACAGACAGATCAATATTAAAATCACCCGTTATCATCATTTCACAATTGAGCTTACTTAATTCAATAATGTACAACGCAAAATAATCCAAAAACTCGGATTTACATAAATCAGGGGATTTGTACACAACTGTCAATAACCTAGGCTTACAAAATGGTATAAGTAATTTGATAGTAGTAACTTCTAACTTTGTAGGTCTCGGTGCCTCTTCAAGTACATTTATATTTACAAAAGAAATGCCATGTCTAATATAAATGACAATACCACCACCGCGACCACTACAATTTGTCCTATCATATCTATGCATAGTAAATCCCTCGATTGCAACTAAACCTGAATGCACAACCTCAATTAGCTTGGACTCCGTTACGCATAGGACATCCACCTTGTATGTTTCAATTATAAGCTTTAGACTTTCGACTTTAGCTATATTTAATCCATTGACATTGATATGCAAGACTTTAAAACCTTTTGAGCCAAGAAAATAAGCATTGACTTCATTTGAATTATTGACAATTTCTACATCCTCAATCTTATCAGTTGTTAGATTACAATCAGCTCCAGGAAAAAGACAATCTAAACAATAGTCACCACTACCTGCAACCATACTACTACTACATGCTATACAAACTGCCGCATCAGCTTGACTACTACAGCCCAAGCACACCCAGTCTAGTATCACATCCTGCTGAACATTATCTAACACTAGTGATGTACATACTACATGAAATATATCCGGACAGGACAGACGGACAAAGCAGACGGACAAAACAGACCGACAGGACGGACAAACAAAACAGACAGACAGGACAGACGGACAGGACAGACGGACAGGACAGACGGACAGGACAGACAAAAAGGACAGACGGACAGGACAGACGGAAAGGACAGACAGACAAGACAGTCGGACAGGACAGACGGACAAGATAGACGGACAGGACAGACGTACAGGACAGACGGACCGGACAGACGGACAGAACAGACGGACACGACAGACGGACAGGACAGACGGACAGGACAGTCAGACAGGACCCACGGAAAGGACAGACGGACAGGACAGATGGACAGAAATAACAGACAGGACAGACGGACAGGACAGACGGACAGGACAGACGGACAGTACAGACAGACAGGACAGACGGACAGGACAGACGGACAGGACAGACGGACAGGACAGACGGACAGTACGGACGGACAGGACAGACGGACAGGACAGACAGACATGACAGAAGGACAGGACAGACGGACACGACAGACAAATAGAACAGACAGACAGGACAGACAAACAAAACAGACCGACAGGACAGACGGACAAGACAGACGGACAGGACAGACGGACAGGACAGACAAAAAGGACAGACAGACAGGACAGACGGAAAGGACAGACAGACAGGACAGACGGACAGGACAGACGGACAGGACAGACGGACAGGACAGACGGACAGGACAGACGGACAGGACAGACGGACAGGACAGACGGACAGGACAGACGGACAGGACAGACGGACAAGACAGACGGACAGGACAGACGGACAGGACAGACGGACAGGACAGACGGACAGGACAGACGGACAGGACAGATGGACAGAAATAACAAACAGGACAGACGGACAGGACAGACCGACAGGACAGACGGACAGGACAGACGGACAGGACAGACGGACAGGACAGACGGACAGGACAGACGGACAGGACAGGCAGACAGGACAGACGGACAGGACAGACGGACAAAGCAGACGGATAGAACAGACAGACAGGACAGACAAACCAAACAGACCGACAGGACAGACGGACAGGACAGACGGACAGGACAGACGGACAGGACAGACAAAAAGGACAGACGGACAGGACAGACGAAAAGGACAGACAGACAGGACAGACGGACAGGACAGACGGACAGGACAGACGGACAGGACAGACGTACAGGACAGACGTACAGGACAGACGGACAGGACAGACGGACAGGACAGACGGACAGGACAGACGGACAGGACAGACGGACAGGACAGACGGACAGGACAGTCAGACAAGACCCACGGAAAGGACAGACGGACAGGACAGATGGACAGAAATTACAGACAGGACAGACAGACAGGACAGACGGACAGGACAGACGGACAGTACAGACGGACAGGACAGACGGACAGGACAGACGGACAGGACAGACAGACAGGACAGACGGACAGGACAGACGGACAGTACAGACGGACAGGACAAACGGACAAGACAGACAGACATGACAGAAGGACAGGACAGACGGACATGACAGACGGACAGGACAGACAGAGAGGATAGACAGAAAGGACGGACAGACACGACAGACCGACTGGACAGACAGACAGGACAGACGGACAGGACAGACGGAGAGGACAAGAATAGGACAGACTACATGACAGACGGGCAGGACAAACAGGCAAAACTTACAAACAGGACAGACGGACAGGACAGACGGACAGGACTGACCGACAGGGCAGACAACCAGGACAGAAGGACAGGACAGACAGACAGGACAGACCCACAGGACCGACGGACAGGAAAGACGGACTGGACAGACGTAAAGGACAGACAAATATGACAGACTGAAAAGACAGACGGACAGGACAGACGTACAGGACAGACGAATGGGACAGACTAAAAAGACAGACGGACAGAACAGATATACAGGACAGACACACAGGACAGACTGACAGGACAGACGGACAGGACTGACCGAAACGACAGACGGACAGGACAGACGGACAGGACAGACGGACAGGACAGACAGCCAGGACAGACCGACAGGACAGACGGACAGGACAGACGAACAGGACAGACGGACGGGACAAATAGACAGGACCCACGGACAGGACAGACGGCCAGGACAGACGGACAGGACAGACATACTGAAAAGACGGAGAAGACAGACGGACAGGACAGACGGACAGGACAGACGGACAGAACAGACATACAGGACAGACGGACAGGACAGACGGACAGGACAGACAAACAAGACAGACGGACAAAACAGACGGATAGGAATGACAGGTAGGACAGACGGACAGGACAGACCGACAGGACAGACGGACAGGACAGACGGACAGGACAGACGGACAGGACAGACGGACAGTACAGACGGACAGGACAGACAGACATGACAGAAGGACAGGACAGACGGACACGACAGACGGACAGGACAGACAGAGACGATAAACAGAAAGGACGGACAGACACGACAGACCGACTGGACAGACAGAAAGGACAGACGGACAGGACAGACGGAGAGTACAGAAGAATAGGACAGACTACATGACAGACGGGCAGGACAAACAGGCAATACTTACAAACAGGACAGACGGACAGGACAGACGGACAGGACCGACCGACAGGGCAGACGGACAGGACAGTAGGACAGGACAGACAGACAGGACAGACCCACAGGACCGACGGACAGGAAAGACGGACTGGACAGACGTAATGGACCGACAAATATGACAGACTGAAAAGACAGACGGACAGGACAGACGTACACGACAGACGAATGGGACAGACTAAAAAGACAGACGGACAGAACAGATATACAGAACAGACACACAGGACAGACTGACAGGACAGACGGACAGGACTGACCGAAACGACAGACGGACAGGACAGACGGACAGGACAGACGGACAGGACAGACGGCCAGGACAGACCGACAGGACAGACGGACAGGACAGACGAACAGGACAGACGGACGGGACAAATAGACAGGACCCACGGACAGGACAGACGGACAGGACAGAAGGACAGAACAGACTAACAGAAAAGACTGAGAGTACAGACGGACAGGACAGACGGACAGGACAGACGGACAGGACAGACGGACAGGACAGACAAACAAGACAGACGGACAAAACAGACAGAAAGGAATGACAGGCAGGACAGACGGACCAAACAGACGGATACGAATGACGAACAGGACAAACAGACAAAACAGACGGACAATACAGACAAAAAGGACAGACAGACAGGACAGACGGACAGAACAGACAGACAGGACAGACGGACAGGACAGACGGACAGGACAGACGGACAGAACAGACGGACAGGACAGACGGACAAGACAGACGGACAGGACAGACGGACAGGACAGACGGACAGGACAGACGGAAGGACAGACGGACAGGACAGACGGACAGGACAGACGGACAGGACAGACGGACAGGACAGACGGACAGGACAGACAAACAAGACAGACGGACAAAACAGACGAATAGGAATGACAGGCAGGACAAACGGACAAAACAGACCGACAGGACAGACGGGAAGGACAAACAGACAGAAAAGACAGACAGGACAGACCGACAGGACAGACCGACAGGACAGACGGACAGGACAGACGGACAGGACAGACGGACAGGACAGACGGACAGTACAGACGGACAGGACAGACCGACAGGACAGACGGACAGGACAGACGGACAGGACAGACAAACAGGACAGACGGACAGGACAGACTGACAGGACAGACGGACAGGACAGACGTACAGGACAGACGGACAGGACAGACGGACACGACAGACGGACAGGACAGACGGACAGGACAGTCAGACAGGACCCACGGAACGGACAGACGGACAGAACAGATGGACAAAAATAACAGACAGGACAGACGGACAGGACAGAAGGACAGGACAGACAGACAGGACAGAGAGACAGGACAGACGGAAAGGACAGGCAGACAGGACAGACGGACGGGACAGACGGACAACACAGACGAATAGAATAAACGGAAAGGACAGACACACAAAACAGACGGACAGGACAGACGGACACGACAGACGGACAGGACAGACAGGACAGACAGACAGGACAGACGGACAGGACAGACGGACAGGGCAGACGGACGGGACAGAAGACAGAACAGACGGACAGGACAGACGGACAGGACAGACGGACAGAACAGACCGACACGACAGACAGACACGACAGACGGACAGGACAGACGAAAGGACAGACGGACACGACAGACGGACATGAAAGACGGACAGGACAGACAGACAGGACAGACGGACAGGACAGACAAACAAGACAGACGGACAAAACAGACGAATAGGAATGACGGACAGGACAAACGGACAAAACAGACCGACAGGACAGACGGGAAGGACAAACAGACAGGAAAGACAGACAGGACAGACCGAAAGGACAGACGGACAAGACAGACGGACAGGACAGACGGACAGGACAGACGGACAGTACAGACGGACAGGACAGACCGACAGGACAGACGGACAGGACAGACGGACAGGACATCCAACAGGACAGACGGACAGGACAGACTGACAGGACAGACGGACAGGACAGACGTACAGGACAGACGGACAGGACAGACGGACACGACAGACGGACACGACAGACGGACAGGACAGTCAGACAGGACCCACGGAACGGACAGACGGACAGAACAGATGAACAAAAATAACAGACAGGACAGACGGACAGGACAGAAGGACAGGACAGACAGACAGGACAGAGAGACAGGACAGACGGAAAGGACAGGCAGACAGGACAGACGGACGGGACAGACGGACAACACAGACGGATAGAATAAACGGAAAGGACAGACACACAAAACAGACGGACAGGACAGACGGACACGACAGACGGACAGGACAGACAGGACAGACAGACAGGACAGACGGACAGGACAGACGGACAGGGCAGACGGACGGGACAGACGGACAGAACAGACGGACAGGACAGACGGACAGGACAGACGGACAGAACAGACCGACACGACAGACAGACACGACAGATGGACAGGACAGACGAACAGGACAGACGAACAGGACAGACGGACAGGACAGACAAACAGGACCGACAGACAGGACAGACAGACCAGAGAGACAGGCAGGACAGACAGACAGAACAGACGGACATAACAGATCCACAGGACAGAGGGACAGGACGGACAGACAGGACAGACGGACAGGACCGACGGACAGGACAGACGGACAGGACAGACGGACAGGACAGACGGACAGGACAGACGGACAGGACAGACAAACAGGACAGACGGACAGGACAGACGGACAGGACAGGCAGACAGGACAGACGGACAGGACAGAAGGACAGGACAGACAGACACGACAGACGGACAGGACAGACGGACAGGACAGGCAGACAGGACCGACGGAACAGAAGGACGGACAGAACAGATGGACAGAAATAACAGACAGGACAGACGGACAGGACAGAAGGACAGGACAGACAGACAGGACAGACGGACAGGACAGACGGAAAGGACAGGCAGACAGGACAGACGGACAGGACAGACGGACAACACAGACGGATAGAATAAACGAAAAGGACAGACAAACAAAACAGACGGACAGGACAGACGGACACGACAGACAGACGGACAGAACAGATGGATAGAATAAACGGAAAGGACAGACAAACAAAACAGACGGACAGGACAGACGGACACGACAGACGGACAGGACAGACAGACAGGACAGACGGACAGGACAGACGGACAGGGCAGACGGACGGGACAGACGGACAGGACAGACGGACAGGACAGACGGACAGGACAGACAGACACGACAGACAGACACGACAGACGGACAGGACCGACGGACAGGACAGACGGACAGAGCAGACGGCCAGGACAGACCGACAGGACAGACGGACAGGACAGACGATCAGAACAGACGGACAGGACATACAGACAGGACTCACGGACAGGACAGACGGACAGGACAGACAGACAGGACAGACGGACAGAAAAGACGGACAGGACAGACGGACAGGACAGACGGACAGGACAGACGGACAGGACAGACGGACAGGACAGACGGACAGGACAGACAAACAAGACAGACGGACAAAACAGACGGATAGAAATGACAGGCAGGACAGACGGACCAAACAGACGGATACGAATGACGGACAGGACAAACGGAAGAAACAGACGGACAGGACAGACGGAAAAGGCCGACAGACAGGAAAGACGGACAGGACATACAGACAGGACAGACGGACAGGACAGACGGACAGGACAGACGGACAGGACAGACGGACAGGACAGACGGACAGGACAGACGGACAGGACAGACAAATATGACCGACTGAAAAGACAGACGGACAGGACAGACGGACAGGACAGACGTACAGGACAGACTTAAAAGACAGACGGACAGGACAGACATACAGGACAGACACACAGGACAGACTGACAGGACAAACGGACAGGACTGACCGAAACGACCGACGGACATGACAGACGGACAGGACAGACGGACAGGACAGACGGACAGGACAGACCGACAGGACAGACTGACAGGACAGACGGACAGGACAGACAGACACGACAGACAGACACGCCAGATGGACAGGACAGACGAACAGGACAGACGGACAGGACAGACGGACAGAACAGACAAACAGGACCGACAGACAGGACAGACAGACCAGAGAGACAGACAGGACAGACAAACAGGACGGACAGACAGGACAGACAAACAGAACAGACGGACATAACAGATCGACATGACAGAGGGACAGGACAGACGGACAGGACAGACGGACAGGACAGACGGACAGGACAGACGGACAGGACAGACGGACAGGACAGACGGACAGGACAGACAGACATGACAGACCGACAGGACGGACGGACAGGACAGACGGACAGGACAGACGGACAGGGCAGACAGACAGGACAGACGGACAAGACAGATCGACAGGACAGAGGGACATGACAGACGGACAGGACAGACGGACAGGACAGACGGAAAGGACAGACGGACAGGACAGACGGACAGGACAGACGGACAGGACAGACCGACAGGACAGACCGACAGGACAGACGGACAGGACAGACGGACAGGACAGACGGACAGGACAGACGGACAGGACAGACGGACCAGACAGACGGACAGGACAGACGGACAGGGCAGACGGACAGGACAGACGGACAGGACAGACCGACAGGACAGACGCACAGAACAGACAGACAGGACAGACGGACTGGACAAACGGACAGGACTAACTGACAGGAATAACAGACAAGACAGATCGACAGGACAGAGGGACATGACAGACGGACAGGACAGACGGACAGGACAGACGGACAGGACAGACTGACAGGACAGACGGACAGGACAGACGGACAGGACAGACGGACAGGACAGACAAACAGGACAGACGGACAGGACAGACGGACAGGACAGACAGACTAAAGACAGGACAGACGGAAAGGACAGACGGACAGGACAGACTGACAGGACAGACGAAAAGAACAGACGGACAGGACAGATGAACAGAAATAACAGACAGGACAGACGGACAGGACAGACGGACAGGACAGACAGACAGGACAGACGGACTGGACAGACGGACAGGACAGGCAGACAGGACAGACGAACAGTACAGACGGACAGGACAGACCGACAGGACAGACGGACAGGACAGACAGACAGGACAGACAGACAGGACAGGACAGGCAGACAGGACAGACAGACAGGACAGACGGACAACACAGACGGATAGAATAGACGGACAGGACAGACAAACAAAACAGACGGACAGGACAGACGGACAGGACAGACGGACACGACAGACGGACACGACAGACAGACATGACAGACAGACAGGACGGACGGACAGGACAGACGGACAGGACAGACGGACAGGGCAGACGGACAGGACAGACGGACAAGACAGATCGACAGGACAGAGGGACATGACAGACGGACAGGACAGACGGACAGGACAGACGGACAGGACAGACGGACAGGACAGACGGACAGGACAGACTGACAGGACAGACGGACAGGACAGACGGACAGGACAGACGGACAGGACAGACGGACAGGACAGACAAACAGGACAGACAAACAGGACAGACGGACAGGACAGACCGACTACAGACAGGACAGACGGAAAGGACAGACAGACAGGACAGACTGACAGGACAGACGAAAAGAACAGACGGACAGGACAGATGAACAGAAATAACAGACAGGACAGACGGACAGGACAGACGGACAGGACAGACAGACAGGACAGACGGACAGGACAGACGGACAGGACAGGCAGACAGGACAGACGAACAGTACAGACGGACAGGACAGACCGACAGGACAGACGGACAGGACAGACAGACAGGACAGACCGACAGGACAGGACAGGCAGACAGGACAGACAGACAGGACAGACGGACAACACAGACGGATAGAATAGACGGACAGGACAGACAAACAAAACAGACGGACAGGACAGACGGACAGGACAGACGGACACGACAGACGGACACGACAGACAGACATGACAGACAGACAGGACGGACGGACAGGACAGACGGACAGGACAGACGGACAGGGCAGACGGACAGGACAGACGGACAAGACAGATCGACAGGACAGAGGGACATGACAGACGGACAGGACAGACGGACAGGACAGACGGACAGGACAGACGGACAGGACAGACGGACAGGACAGACGGACAGGACAGACTGACAGGACAGACGGACAGGACAGACGGACAGGACAGACGGACAGGACAGACGGACAGGACAGACAAACAGGACAGACGGACAGGACAGACCGACTACAGACAGGACAGACGGAAAGGACAGACGGACAGGACAGACTGACAGGACAGACGAAAAGAACAGACGGACAGGACAGATGAACAGAAATAACAGACAGGACAGACGGACAGGACAGACGGACAGGACAGACAGACAGGACAGACGGACAGGACAGACGGACAGGACAGACGGACAGGACAGGCAGACAGGACAGACGAACAGTACAGACGGACAGGACAGACCGACAGGACAGACGGACAGGACAGACAGACAGGACAGACCGACAGGACAGGACAGGCAGACAGGACAGACAGACAGGACAGACGGACAACACAGACCGATAGAATAGACGGACAGGACAGACAAACAAAACAGACGGACAGGACAGACGGACAGGACAGACGGACACGACAGACGGACACGACAGACAGACATGACAGACAGACAGGACGGACGGACAGGACAGACGGACAGGACAGACGGACAGGGCAGACGGACAGGACAGACGGACAAGACAGATCGACAGGACAGAGGGACATGACAGACGGACAGGACAGACGGACAGGACAGACGGACAGGACATACGGACCAGACAGACGAACAGGACAGACGGACAGGACAGACGGACATGGCAGACAGACAGGACAGACGGACAGGACAGACGGACAGGACAGACGGACAGGACAGACGGACAGGACAGACAAACAGGACAGACAAACAGGACAGACGGACAGGACAGACCGACTACAGACAGGACAGACGGAAAGGACAGACAGACAGGACAGACTGACAGGACAGACGAAAAGAACAGACGGACAGGACAGATGAACAGAAATAACAGACAGGACAGACGGACAGGACAGACGGACAGGACAGACAGACAGGACAGACGGACAGGACAGACGGACAGGACAGGCAGACAGGACAGACGAACAGTACAGACGGACAGGACAGACCGACAGGACAGACGGACAGGACAGACAGACAGGACAGACCGACAGGACAGGACAGGCAGACAGGACAGACAGACAGGACAGACGGACAACACAGACGGATAGAATAGACGGACAGGACAGACAAACAAAACAGACGGACAGGACAGACGGACAGGACAGACGGACACGACAGACGGACACGACAGACAGACATGACAGACAGACAGGACGGACGGACAGGACAGACGGACAGGACAGACGGACAGGGCAGACGGACAGGACAGACGGACAAGACAGATCGACAGGACAGAGGGACATGACAGACGGACAGGACAGACGGACAGGACAGACGGACAGGACAGACGGACAGGACAGACGGACAGGACAGACGGACAGGACAGACTGACAGGACAGACGGACAGGACAGACGGACAGGACAGACGGACAGGACAGACGGACAGGACAGACAAACAGGACAGACGGACAGGACAGACCGACTACAGACAGGACAGACGGAAAGGACAGACGGACAGGACAGACTGACAGGACAGACGAAAAGAACAGACGGACAGGACAGATGAACAGAAATAACAGACAGGACAGACGGACAGGACAGACGGACAGGACAGACAGACAGGACAGACGGACAGGACAGACGGACAGGACAGACGGACAGGACAGGCAGACAGGACAGACGAACAGTACAGACGGACAGGACAGACCGACAGGACAGACGGACAGGACAGACAGACAGGACAGACCGACAGGACAGGACAGGCAGACAGGACAGACAGACAGGACAGACGGACAACACAGACCGATAGAATAGACGGACAGGACAGACAAACAAAACAGACGGACAGGACAGACGGACAGGACAGACGGACACGACAGACGGACACGACAGACAGACATGACAGACAGACAGGACGGACGGACAGGACAGACGGACAGGACAGACGGACAGGGCAGACGGACAGGACAGACGGACAAGACAGATCGACAGGACAGAGGGACATGACAGACGGACAGGACAGACGGACAGGACAGACGGACAGGACATACGGACCAGACAGACGAACAGGACAGACGGACAGGACAGACGGACATGGCAGACAGACAGGACAGACGGACAGGACAGACCGACAGGACAGACGCACAGGACAGACCGACAGGACAGACGGACTGGACAAACGGACAGGACAAACGGACAGGACTAACGGACAGGAATAACTGACAAGACAGATCGACAGGACAGAGAGACATGACAGACGGACAGAACAGACGGACAGGACGGACAGACAGGACAGACGGACAGGACAGACGGCTGGGACAGACTGACAGGACAGACGGACAGGACAGACCGACAGGACAGACGGACAGGACAGACGGACAGGACAGACAAACAGGACAGACGGACAGGACAGACGGACAGGACAGACGGACAGGACAGACAGACAGGACAGACGGACAGGACAGACGGACAGGACAGACGGACAGAACAGACGGACACGACAGACGGACAGGACAGACGGACAGGACAGACGGACAGGACAGACCGACAGGACAGACGCACAGAACAGACGGACAGGACAGACGGACTGAACAAACGGACAGGACTAACGGACCGGAATAACGGACAGGACAGACGGACAGGACAGACGGACAGGACAGACGGACAGGACAGACGGACAGAACAGACAGACAGGAAAGACGGACAGGACAGACGGACAGGACAGACGGACAGGACAGACGGACAGGACAGACGGACAGGACAGACGGACAGGACAGACGGACAGGACAGACGGACAGGACAGACGGACAGGACAGACAGACAGGACAGACGGACAGGACAGACGGACAGGACAGACGGACAAGACAGACGGACAGGACAGATGGACAGGACAGACGGACAGGACAGACTGACAGGACAGACGAAAAGGACAGACGGACAGGACAGATGAACAGAAATAACAGACAGGACAGACGGACAGGACAGACGGACAGGAGAGACAGACAGGACAGACGGACAGGACAGACGGACAGGACAGGCAGACAGGACAGACGGACAGGACAGACGGACAGGACAGACCGACAGGACAGACGGACAGGACAGACAGACAGGACAGACAGACAGGACAGGCAGACAGGACAGACGGACAGGACAGACGGACAACACAGACGGATAGAATAGACGGACAGGACAGACAAACAAAACAGACAGACAGGACAGACGGACAGGACAGACGGACACGACAGACGGACAGGACAGACGGACACGACAGACAGACATGACAGACAGACAGGACGGACGGACAGGACAGACGGACAGGACAGACAAACAGGACAAACAGACAGGACAGACAGACAAGAGAGACAGACAGGACAGACGAACAGGACAGACGGACAGGACAGACGGACAGGACAGACGGACAGGACAGACGGACAGAACAGACGGATAGGACAGACGGACAGGACAGACGGACAGGACAGACGGACAGGACAGACGGACAGGACAGACGGACAGGACAGACGGACAGGACAGACGGACAGGACAGACAGACCAGACAGACGGACAGGACAGACGGACAGGACAGACAAACAGGGCAGACGGACAGGACAGACGGACAGGACAGACCGACAGGACAGACGCACAGAACAGACCGACAGGACAGACGGACTGGACAAGCGGACAGGACTAACGGACAGAAATAACGGACAAGACAGATCGACAGGACAGAGGGACATGACAGACGGACAGGACAGACGGACAGGACGGACGGACAGGACAGACGGACAGGACAGACGGACAGGACAGACTGACAGGACAGACGGACAGGACAGACGGACAGGACAGACGGACAGGACAGACGGACAGGACAAACGGACAGGACAGACGGACAGGACAGACGGACAGGACAGACAAACAGGACAGACGGATAGGACTGACATACAGGACAGACAGACAGGACAGACGGACAGGACAGACGGACAGGACAGACGGACAGGACAGACGGACAGGACAGACGGACAGGACAGACGGACAGGACAGACAGACAGGACAGACGGACAGGACAGACAGACAGGACAGACGGACAGGACAGACGGACAGGACAGACGGACAGGACAGACGGACAGGACAGACGGACAGGACAGACGGACAGGACAGACAGACAGGACAGACGGACAGGACAGACGGACAGGACAGACGGACAGGACAGACAGACATGACAGACAGACAGGACAGACGGACAGGACAGACGGACAGGACAGACGGACAGGGCAGACGGACGGGACAGACCGACAGGACAGACGGACAGGACAGACGGACAGTACAGACAGACAGGACAGACAGACACGACAGACGGACAGGACAGACGAACAGGGCAGACGGACAGGACAGACAAACAGGACAGACAGACAGGACAGACAGACAAGAGAGACAGACAGGACAGACAAACAGGACAGACGGACAGGACAGACGGACAGTACAGACAGACAGGACAGACAGACACGACAGACGGACAGGAAAGACGGACAGGACGGACGGACAGGACAGACGCACAGAACAGACCGACAGGACAGACGGACTAGACAAACGGACAGGACTAACGGACAGGAATACCATACAGGACAGACGGACAGGACAGACGGACAGGACAGACAGAGAGAACAGACAGACAGGACACCCGGACAGGAAAGACAGACAGGACAAACGGACAGTACAAACGGACAAGACAGGCGAAAAAAAAAGACTGACAGGACGGACGGACGGACAAGACAGACAGACAGAACAGACATACAAGACAGATCGACAGGACAGAGGGACAGGACAGACGGAAAGGACAGACGAACAGAACAGACGAACAGGACAGACGGACAGAACAGACGGACAGGACAGACGGACAGGACAGACCGACAGGACAGACGGACAGGACAGACGGACAGGACAGACGGACCAGACAGACGGACCAGACAGACGGAAGGGACAGACGGACAGGACAGACCGACAGGACAGACGGACAGGGCAGACGGACAGGACAGACAGACAGGACAGACCGACGGCACAGACGCACAGAACAGACCGACAGGACAGACGGACTGGACAAACGGACAGGACTAACGGACAGGAATAACGGACAAGACAGATCGACAGGACAGAGGAACATGACAGACGGACAGGACAGACGGACAGGACAGACGGACAGGACAGACGGCTGGGACTGACGGACAGGACAGACGGACTAGACAGACGGACAGGACAGACAAACAGGACAGACGGACAGGGCAGACGGACAGGACAGACGGACAGGACAGACGGACAGGACAGACCGACAGGACAGACGCACAGAACAGACCGACAGGACATACGGACTGGACAAACGGACAGGACTAACGGACAGGAATAACGGACAAGACAGATCGACAGGACAGAGAGACATGACAGACGGACAGGACAGACAAACAGGACAGACGGACAGGTCAGACGGACAGGACAGACGGACAGGACAGACTGACAGGACAGACGGACAGGACAGACGGACAGGACAGACGGACAGGACAGACGGACAGGACAGACGGACAGGACAGACGGACAGGACAGACTAGCAGGACAGACGGACAGGACAGACAAACAGGACAGACGGACAGGACAGACGGACAGGACAGACAGACAGGACAGACGGACAGAACAGACGGACAGGACAGACGGACAGGACAGACGGACAGGACAGACGAACAGGACAGACGGACAGGACAGACAGACATGACAGACAGACAGGACAGACGGACAGGACAGACGGACAGGGCAGACGGACGGGACAGACCGACAGGACAGACGGACAGGACAGACGGACAGGACAGGCAGACAGGACAGACAGACACGACAGACGGACAGGACAGACGAACAGGGCAGACGGACAGGACAGACGGACAGGACAGACAGACAGGGCAGACGGACGGGACAGACCGACAGGACAGACGGACAGGACAGACGGACAGGACAGACAGACAGGACAGACAGACAGGACAGACAGACACGACAGACGGACAGGACAGACGAACAGGGCAGACGGACAGGACAGACAAACAGGACAGACAGACAGGACAGACGAACAGGACGGACGGACAAGACAGACAGACAAAACAGACATACAAGACAGATCGACAGGACAGAGGGACAGGACAGACGGACAGGACAGACGAACAGAACAGACGGACAGAACAGACGGACAGGACAGACGGACAGAACAGACGGACAGGAAAGACGGACAGGACAGACGGACAGGACAGACGGACAGGACAGACGGACAGGACAGACGGACAGGACAGACCGACAGGACAGACCGACAGGACAAACGCACAGAACAGACAGACAGGAGAGACGGACTAGACAAACAGACAGGACTAACGGACAGGAATAACGGACAGGACAGACGGACAGGACAGACGGACAGGACAGACAGAGAGGACAGACAGACAGGACACCCGGACAGGAAAGACAGACAGGACAAACGGACAGTACAAACGGACAAGACAGGCGAAAAAAAAAAGACTGACAGGACAGACAAACAGGACAGACGCACAGGACAGACGAACAGGACAGACAAACCGGACAGACGGACAGGACAGACGGACAGGACAGACAGACAAGATAGACTGACAGGACAGACAGACAGGACAGACCGACAGGACAGACCGACAGGACAGACGGACAGGACAGACTGACAGGACAGACGGACAGGACAGACGGACAGAACAGACGGACAGGACAGACCGACAGGACAGACCGACAGGACAGACGGACAGGGCGGACAGACAAAACAGACAAACGGGACAGACAAGACCGACAGACAGGACAAACGGAAAGAACAGACAGACAGGACAGACGGACAGGACAGACGGACAGGACAGACGGACAGGACAGACGGACAGGACAGACGAACAGGACAGACGAACAGGACAGACGGACAGGACAGACAGACAGGACACACGGACAGGACAGACAGACATGACAGACAGACAGGACAGACGGACAGGACAGACGGACAGGACAGACGGACAGGGCAGACGGACGGGACAGACCGACAGGACAGACGGACAGGACAGACGGACAGGACAGACAGACAGGACAGACAGACACGACAGACGGACAGGACAGACGAACAGGGCAGACGGACAGGACAGACGGACAGGACAGACCGACAGGGCAGACGGACGGGACAGACCGACAGGACAGACCGACAGGACAGACGGACAGGACAGACGGACAGGACAGACAGACACGACAGACGGACAGGACAGACGAACAGGGCAGACGGACAGGACAAACAAACAGGACAGACAGACAGGACAGACAGACAAGAGAGACAGACAGGACAGACGAACAGGACGGACGGACAAGACAGACAGACAAAACAGACATACAAGTCAGATCGACAGGACAGAAGGACAGGACAGACGGACAGGACAGACGAACAGAACAGACAAACAGGACAGACGGACAGGACAGACGGACAGAACAGACGGACAGGACCGACGGACAGGACAGACGGACAGGACAGACGGACAGGACAGACAGACAGGACAGACGGACAGGGCAGACCGACAGGACACACCGACAGGACAAACGCACAGAACAGACAGACAGGACAGACGGACAGGACAGACGGACAGGACAGACGGACAGGACAGACGGACAGGACAGACGGACAGGACAGACGGACAGGACAGACGGACAGGACAGACAGAGAGGAGAGACAGACAGGACACCCGGACAGGAAAGACAGACAGGACAAACGGACAGTACAAACGGACAAGACAGGCGAAAAAAAAAAGACTGACAGGACAGACGGACAGGACAGACGCACAGGACAGACGAACAGGACAGACAAACCGGACAGACGGACAGGACAGACGGACAAGACAGACAGACAAGACAGACAAGACAGACTGACAGGACAGACAGACAGGACAGACCGACAGGACAGACCGACAGGACAGACGGACAGGACAGACTGACAGGACAGACGGACAGGACAGACGGACAGAACAGACGGACAGGACAGACCGACAGGACAGACCGACAGGACAGACCGACAGGACAGACGGACAGGGCGGACAGACAGAACAGACAAACGGGACAGACAAGACAGACAGACAGGACAAACGGAAAGAACAGACGGACAGGACAGACGGACAGGACAGACGGACAGGACAGACGGACAGGACAGACGGACAGGACAGACGAACAGGACAGACGAACAGGACAGACGGACAGGACAGACAGACAGGACACACGGACAGGACAGACAGACAGGACAGACAAAAAGGAAAGACCGACAGAACAGACTGACAGGACTGACGGACAGAACAGACAGACCAGACAGACAGAAGGTGCATGCACAGAAGGTGAGAAAACTAACTTCTGGACAATGGATCCAATCAGTATTGGCACTCTTCGCTCTAACTATTCCAACTAGCAGTAGCTACTTCATTCCAACGGAATCACCAGAATACGACAAGTCAGATAATACAACAGAAGTCCAGAAAACTTATCAAAGTGCACCTCAACCACTTCTGATCGGCTGGATTGCTGTTATCTGCGCTATCCTGGGAACAACAGGAAACCTATTCTCTTTATTTGCTATTGGCCGAGATCGTATATTACGAAAAAATCGGACAACTTGGTTCATAATGAGTCTACATGCCTCAGATCTGTTGACAAGCATTTTTTACTTACCAATCAAAGCATCTAAGTCATTTACAACTGACGGACAACATGGCACAGCATTATGTCAACTATATCCAATAATTCATTATGGAGACTTTGCTATTACGCTACTCACCATCATGAGTATCACTGTGAATCGCTACATAAGAGTTCTACATACTCAAGTCTATGCAGCAATCTACTCAGCTCGAAATACAATACTAATGATACTTGGAGCTTGGACACTCGGATTTTCTATCATGCTATTGCCCTACACAGAAACATGGGGAAAGCTAGGAAGGAAAGAACCGAATGATATGACCTGTACAATCATCAGGGATTCCAAAGGAAGATCTCCAAAAGTAACATTACTGACTTTATTCGTAGCCATTCCAGTAATAACAATGATATACTGTTATGCACAAATCTACCGATACGCCCGACGTGCACACAGAGCACTAGGAATCAGGACTACAAGGAACGGCGCACCTGGAAACTATACGAAAATTATCTCAGCAATCTTCGTAAGCTACCTAATATGCTATTTACCATTTGCGATCACCACAACCCTTGAAGTACATGAACGCGTACCAGCAGGAGTCCAGTACACAGTCTCACTTCTGACTTGGATATCACCTTTCACCAATTTAATCATTTACGCCATCTTCAATCAACAAGTAAGACAAGCTTATGCGCACACACTCTGTATCAAACCAAGGAAACAGAAGGAACGTTCAGCTGCAAGCAAGTCTACAACATTGAAGTGGAAAACGTTAGCAACTCTAGCACTGCTGTCCAGATCTTCGGTAACAGCAGAAGCTACAACTCTGCCTGGCATTGAAGATGAGTTTACAATGTGTGAAATCCCTTGGACAACTAACCAGGAAATTCCACCATGTCACGATACTGTAAGTTGGTTACATGTACTCAAAACAGGTCTCTTATGCTATAGACAGACGACATGTAGTGATGGAAAACAAGTAATTGCTAATGGAAATGATTGTGAAGAACCGCTATCTCCTTGCGGTGAACTAACAGCTTATGATGTGGATCAAATTGAATGTCAAGAGGTAGACTTAGAAACCAAAACTCATCTACTCTCCAAACCAGATTTGAAAACCACACTGTGTGCAGTCGGCGATTATACTATCAAAGGTTGTAATCACTTTGAAGAAGAAATTGTTGATGTTCCAATTGTAATTATTGATGGTAAACTGTACCCATTGATAACTATGCACATTCAACAAGAAGCTCCACTCAAGGTTCGAGCATCATATAGATGCAACGGAACATGCAACCCTAAAGATTGTTCACAGCGACAATGTAAAGGAGATGAATTTGAGTTTGAGTTTGAGTGATCTTTATTCAAGTGTCAAGTTCATCAGTACAAATGCACTGCTCTCAACCGACGGACACCATTATAATTACACAATAAAATAAATTTAAATTAAAATACACTAAAAGAAATATTCACCATTCAAAATCATATAGTTGCCAAGGTATCAATCATAGTATCACATCCACACTCAGGGTGGTTGATAAACAGAATATTCAATGAAATATTCTGCAGCAACATGGGTTGTACCAATGAAGTTCAAGCCCCGTGTTATTGTGTATATAACAACGCCACAACTATGCTGCATAAAATCCAGACATCCGAAGGCTTCATCTATCCAGAATGCTGGGGTATGATGAATATGTTGGTAAAGAAAATGGATTTAAGTCGCCAATTAAAGGTAGCTACATGTCCCCACTGTGAATTTACCTGCATGCCTAAAGGAATCAAAATAAAGTCACCAGGCATTACACCGAAATATATCAAGGCTACAAAAAACCCTGGATTTGTTTCCATCTTGCCGGACTCTACAACTACAGAACTAAGACTAACAAATCACATGTTAGCAGCCACTGGAAATATCACCTTGGAAATTTGGATACCTGATGTCGACACTCCTATTCATACTACATTGACGTGTCCCAGAATACCGATCTGCGATTTGATAACTTGTCAAATGTGTCTGGACAAATGGGTTAATGTGGCGTGTTATTCAGTATTCCATTGGCTCGCTTTAATAGTACTTGGATTATCTATTACAGCCCTCATAGTAACTATCATGTATTTGACAAGATTCATGATGACTGCTTCGTGGTGGATCATGTGGCCCTGCCGCCAATGTATTCGTATTATACGTCGACGGAGAGCAAAACGGAAGATAACCCGGAAAAGTTATCCAGGAAACCGCGATGAAGAAATTAGATTCCCATTGCTGGACATTCAAACTTTACCTTACCGATCCACAACCACGTCAAAGTCACGGACAACCTCAAGACCACGAAAAGGCTACCTACCTGGAGCAAACTTATTAATTATCATGTTGATATTTACTCTGACTTCAGTCGAAGCCTGCTCCAATTTTGCAGCAATGACAGCGCAAAATGTGGAATGTCACACAGCTGGAAAACAAACCAATTGTTCTATTCGTATCAACACTCGACTAGCCCTCAGCCCGATTTCTCAACAGAGTTGCTTTAATATCCATGACACTCACAATGAACTACTTGGAACTATTATAATTGAAACAAAATCAGTAGCAATGAAGTGTGAAAAGGAACTCTTATACTACGTACCCAAGGCAGTAGCGAAGGTTCAATCGGCTATCAAGTGCTATAATCTTTACTCCTCAGCATCATGCCACGGAGATAAGTGTACACAGTTCAGCGTTAATGATACGATTCCTGAATTCAAGGACTCAATGAAGAAAAAGGGATGGAGTCGTTGTCAAGACTTACGCCATCCTCAATGCATTTACCCTTGGACTCGTGACTGTTTCTTCATACGATTATATTTAGACAATCCTACGTCTGAATACTATTCAGTATTTCGATGCTCAGCATGGAAATTCTCAGTTGAACTAAAATTGACTACACATTTTGGAAAGGAAACGACTGTCAAGAATATCACCATCGAAGCTGGTGTTCCTGCAAATCATCACGAGATTCTGTTTGATCTTGTGTCAGTCTCAGTCCCACCAATTCCACTTCTCAATGAGTGTCTAATAACTAAAGGTGCTTCGACCTCATTAGTACCATGTAATCTCCGAGGAGAAAATGTCCTACGACGGATAGGCGAAATTATGTGTAACTCCATTGAAGACGCCAAGGCAATGTCACCAAATTGTTTTGGTAGCGACGCTCTTATCAGACCAATCATTGACACCAGCGTAGTCAAAATACAACAAGATATGGTTGACCCTGACAAGGCAATGAGTGTCAATCCACTACCCAAAAAATTGGAAAGCGGCATTCTCATCCCACGAGACGACTCCATCGTTTTTGAATCATCCTTGACCACACTACTTGAAGTTCAGATGAGTAGTGACAATTTACGTCTTGTAAAAACAGTTGAAGACACTACCTGTACTGCTCAATTCATACAATTACGGGGTTGTTACAGTTGTATAGGAGGTTCTGATTTATTCATTCAAGCTCAGATTAATGATGGAAACACGGTAGCGATTTTAGCATGTGATGAAGCAGGCATACAAATACCCATTCATATTACACCTACACTCACTACTTACACACTCATCCTCAATTCAATTCAATTCAATTTATTTACGTGTAAGATAATAACCAGTTACAGTTCTTTTCGTTATCGACACACTAAATCTATACACAAGTCAACTTATAGGTACATATTAAATTATTTATAGCAATCTATCTATATAGTAAAATTTATTTCGATTCGTTTACCAATTAAATACTGCCTGACTGCCAAATCAAATTTATTACACTTTTTTATTTCTTGAATGTTAGCCGGCAATTCATTCCACTCATTCACAATTACATACGCAAATGAGCGCTGACCAAAAGCACGTGTCACTTGCAGGTGGTCCACATTCAGGGGCTTACGCAACACTCGGAGTGTTCTAGCTTGTTTTAATCCAACATAGTTGTCAAAAATAAACCCAACCTGGCTTTTATTTATGAAATGTTTATCAAAAAATTTTAGCTGGCTCAAAGTCTTTCGTTCATACGTCGTTAACCAATTCATTTCTTCGAGTAAGTCGTATTCGGATTTCAGTCTCGTAGCACGTCTATCAAATATCTTCCTTAACACTCTAAACATAAGGTCATCCAGTTTTTGTATTTTAGACACGCACAAGTTTCCCCACACAACAATACCATAGTCGATAACAGACAACACAAGCGAATTACAAAAAATGTTTAATTGTGGTTTTGTAAAGAACTTACTGTATCTACAAATCATTTTAGTTCTCGCATTTACTTTGGCACATGTGTTTTCGAAATGATTATCAAAATTTAACGTACTATCCAGAGAAATACCTAAGTATGTATAGTTATTTACATTTTCTATCGCCACTCCGTTTGCCACAATTGCAAGCACACTTGGATGCTTCATGTAAGGGGACCTAAAAAGCATACTTTTAGTTTTATTATAATTTATTAACATTTCGTTACTAGTCGTCCATTTACATAAAGCTTCCATTTCTCGGTTCAAGACATTTTCAACTTCACTTTTAGATTTATGAGAATAATATATAATTAAGTCGTCGGCGTACAAAATACATTTAGATTGAGTAAATAATGGAGGTAAATCATTGACGTATACTGAAAATAACAAAGGTGACAAGCAACTACCTTGAGGAGTTCCCCTTGTTACAATTTTGGGATCTGACAACACATTATCTATTCGAACCTTAATTCGCCTATTAACAAGATACGACTCAAACCATTTAAGAGCATTGCCACTTATTCCTAAATTCTTTAGCTTACGAATTAAAATATCATGACTGATCATGTCAAATGCCGACTTAAAATCTATAAAAACGGCCCCAGTATACAGGCCATTGTCACCAGCGTTAAAACAATCACTTGTAAATTGAGTTAGTGCACTCACTGTAGAAAAGTTGCTCCTGAATCCGTGCTGATGAGGGGATAATTTGTTGTTGTCGTTCAGGAATCTAAAGAGTATACGGTGCATAATAAAGTCAAGTATCTTGGCAATAGTTGGGAGAATACTTATAGGACGGTAATTACATACGTCACTCCTGCTTCCTTTGCCTTTATACAGTGGTACCACTATAGCTTCTTTGCAGCAATCCGGATACACTCCATGCTCCAGGGATAGATTGAATAAGTAATTGAGGGGAGACGAGATGACGTCACTCAGCACCTTAAATATATCTGTAGACAATCCGTCAGACCCTGCAGCTTTTCCTCGCTTCTGAGCTTTAATTGCATATTGCACATCGAATTCTGTGATAGCGGGATGTTCAAGTTTGACGTCGGATCTTTGCACAGCGGCTGATAGTATTGATAGAGGGTCATGGTTAGTTGCGGGATAGCTAATCGTTGAGAAATGTTCACATAGCACATTACACATCACCTGCTTATTGGAAGTTAATAGCCCATTGTTGTCGGCTATGCTAGCTATACTATTTGAAACTTTACTACGTCCAATTTCAGAGTTAAAGTACTTCCACATTTCCTTGGAACTATTCTCTGACTTATCAATATTGACTGCAATCTTTTCTGCCTTCAGTTTATTTTTAGCTCTGTTAATACGATTACGAGTTGCTTTATATTCGACCCAGTCACAAGTGAGGTTGGAGTCACAGGCCTTTTTCTTCAACTTATCTCTGTTGTCTAGCAGTTTATGAATATTAGACGTTAACCATTTGGGTTTGCTAGCATTCACTCGTACAGTTTTTAGAGGAGCGACACAGTTAACAGCGAACGTAGTTAGGTAAATAAACATATTAAAGCTCCAATTTACATTACATGACCACTCTAGAATCCACCACGGAGCACTCACAAATTTTTGTTTTAATACTTTAAAATTTGTATTGTCCAACTTGCGTGTAGAAATAATTTTAGGGACGTGTTTAGTTTTAGCCATTTTTCTAACAGTATATATAATACTATGGTCTGCTATAGAACTGGTTATAACACCAAACTGACTTTGCAACTCAGGAGCATTTGTAATTATCACGTCAAGCAGCGATTTTGAACTAGCCGTTACACGAGTACTATCTTTAATAATTTGCGTAAAACCAAATTGGGAAATGACAGAGAGCAGTTCTACACAGTTGGCGGTTCTTGTATTAAAATCCACGTTTAAATCTCCAATGACATACGATTCCACATTTGATAAGGTGGACAGGAGACTCCCCAATGCTGCCCGAAAGGATATAGGTACATGTTTGGGAGAATACAACAATACAATATTTATAGGCTTATGGAACTCACGCGTAGCAACTAAATGAATTGATTCAGTAGGTGACGGGAACGAGGAAGGGACCATCGTTACAATCCAACTTTCCTTAGCATATACGATAAGACCGCCTCCTTTAGCTGTACCTGAAGAATGCCGGTCATGTCTTAATAACCTATATCCAGGTATGTTTATCTCAGCGTCCAGAATACCACAGTGCAGCCAGGTTTCACTAACCATGAAAAAGTCAAAGTCATACTTGTGAATTAAAAGGCGTACATCGTCCTTTTTAGAGATTGTCAGTAAATCACGCACATTTAAATGACCAATTTTGACTCCCTTTCCCAACGTCATGTGTTGATTGCACGACTGTCTATATGTAACAGATTGCTGGATAGTATTAGGTTTACAAATATGACACGTCCAAGGTGCTGGTATGTTCTTAGTACATTGAATCCTTTTTATGCACGATTGATGATACGGCAGTCTGCATACACTACATTCAACTGTTATCCAAGTACGGCGAATTTTCTTACAAGAAAAACAAATTTTGTCTGGTACTTGTCCACAGCATTGATTACACTCAAACGTTGGTTTCAGTAGAATTTGTTTAAACTTATTGGTTGAATATTTAAGACAAGTCCGATAATAATACTTATTACACAACGCGCACTTAATTTGCTGCTGGTTACGTCTGCCATCCATGTTACAGAGACCGCACGGACCAGGGTTAATAATAATAATACCACACAACAACATTTTAATTTTTGTAGAAATTCTAATTAGGCAGTACTTACAAATAAGGCGGTACGAATTATGAAGTAGTGCCAGGGAGTGACAGTATAGAAAACCACTGTGTATATTATATCTATTATATAAACTATTGTATTCAAAGCAGTAAAATTCCTTGCAACTTCGGCAACTGAAATATAAACTTATGTTTTCACCGCCAACACTCACTAAAAACTGACAGTTTTTTGTAAAAAACCCGGCTTTCAAAATTTCCACTGGTGACAAAATTAGTGTCAGGTCAATATCAAGGCCAGCTTGAGCAATACCGTGAAATTTTGACTCTTTTGGCCCGATGCTTCCCACCAAAATAACCAAAATCGTTAGGAGCCCCATGTTGACACAACCACTCTCCACTCCTATCCTAGTCAGTGGACACAAACTCAAACTGAACACACCTGAAGTTTCTATGAACTGCAACTTTAAATGTGCCAGAAGTTCTGTCCCTCTCCTAATAACAGGCCATCTCCACTACTTGAGTAATCTCGAAGTACAGAGTCATCAAGTATCGATGTCCTATCAACCAGTGGATACAGATTCTGGATTCCATCTTCTCTCAATTACAGGATTTCGATTTTTCAATTGGATTTCTCGTGGACTCATATTCATATGCATTATTGCATTCACCCTTCTCATTCTCTTTAGCAGCATCAAAACCATGATTAGGAAAATGGTTTAATTGATGTTCCCTCAGCATCTCTGCATCTCACATTCCCAACAGACGGACAGGACAGACGGAAACGAAAAGGACAGACGGACAGGACAAGGAGACAGAACAGACCGACAGAACAGACCGACAGGACAGACAGAAAGAACAGACAGACAGGAAAGACGGACAGGACAGACGGACAGGACAGACGGACAGGACAGACGGACAGGACAGACGGACAGGACAGACGGACAGGACAGACGGACAGGACAGACGGACAGGACAGACGGACAGGACAGACGGACAGGACAGACAGACAGGACAGACGGACAGGACAGGCGGACAGGACAGACGGACAGGACACACGGACAGGACAGACGGACAGGACAGACCGACAGGACAGACGGACAGGGCAGACGGACAGAACAGACAAACGGGACAGACAAGACAGACAGACAGGACAAACAGGAAGAACAGACGGACAGGACAGACGGACAGGACAGACGGACAGGACAGACGGACAGGACAGACGGACAGGACAGACGGACAGGACAGACGGACAGGAAAGACGGACAGGACAGACGGACAGGACAGACGGACAGGACAGACGGACAGGACGGACGGACAGGACAGACGGACAGGACAGACGGACAGAACAGCAGGACAGGACAGACGGACAGGACAGACGGACAGGACAGACGGACAGGACGGACGGACAGGACAGGCGAACAAGACAGAATGACAGGACAGACGGACAGGACAGACGAACAGGACAGACGGACAGGACAGACGGACAGGACAGACAGACAGGACCGACGGACAGGACAGACGGACAGGACAGACGGACAGGACAGACGGACAGGACAGACGGACAGGACAGGACAGACGGACAGGTCAGACGGACAGGACAGACAGACAGGACAGACGGACAGGACCGACGGACAGGACAGACGGACAGGACAGACAGAAAGGACAGACCGACAAGACAGACGGACAGGACAGACGGACAGGAATGACACACAGGACAGACGAAGAGGACAGACGGATCGGACAGACGGACAGGACAGACGGACAGGTCAGACGGCCAGGACAGACAGACAGGACAGACAGACAAGACAGACAGACAAGACAGACGGACAGGACAGACGGACAGGACATACGGACAGGACGGACAGACAAGACAGACGGTCAAGACAAAAGCACGAGACAGGAAGGTACGACAGACGAACAGGACAGACATACAAGAAAGACGAACAGGACAGACTGGCAGTACTGGCAGACAGGACAGACGGACAGGACAGACGGACAGAACAGACCGACAGGACAGACCTACAGGACAGACCGACAGGACAAAACAGACGGACAGAACAGACGGACAGGACAGACGGACAGGACAGACGGACAGGACAGACCGACAGGACAAACCGACAGGACAGACGGACATGACTGAATGACAGAACAGACGAACAGGACAAGACAGACGGACAAGACCGACAGACAGGACAGACGGACAGGACAGACAGACACGACAGACGGACAGGACAGACGGACAATACAGACGAACAGGACAGACGGACAGGACAGACCGACAGAACAAACCAACAGGACAGACAGACATGACTGACTGACAGGACAGACGGACAGGACAGACGGACAGGACAGACCGACAGGACAGACGGACAGGACAGACGGACAGGACAGACGGACAGGACAGACCGACAGAACAAACCAACAGGACAGACAGACATGACTGACTGACAGGAAAGACGGACAGGACAGACGGACAGGACAGACGGACAGGACAGACGGACAGGACGGACGGACAGGACAGACGGACAGGACAGACGGACAGAACAGCAGGACAGGACAGACGGACAGGACAGACGGACAGGACAGACGGACAGGACGGACGGACAGGACAGGCGAACAAGACAGAATGACAGGACAGACGGACAGGACAGACGAACAGGACAGACGGACAGGACAGACGGACAGGACAGACAGACAGGACCGACGGACAGGACAGACGGACAGGACAGACGGACAGGACAGACGGACAGGACAGACGGACAGGACAGGACAGACGGACAGGTCAGACGGACAGGACAGACAGACAGGACAGACGGACAGGACCGACGGACAGGACAGACGGACAGGACAGACAGAAAGGACAGACCGACAAGACAGACGGACAGGACAGACGGACAGGAATGACACACAGGACAGACAAAGAGGACAGACGGATCGGACAGACGGACAGGACAGACGGACAGGTCAGACGGACAGGACAGACCGACAAGACAGACAGACAAGACAGACAGACAAGACAGACGGACAGGACAGACGGACAGGACATACGGACAGGACGGACAGACAAGACAGACGGTCAAGACAAAAGCACGAGACAGGAAGGTACGACAGACGAACAGGACAGACATACAAGAAAGACGAACAGGACAGACTGGCAGTACTGGCAGACAGGACAGACGGACAGGACAGACGGACAGAACAGACCGACAGGACAGACCTACAGGACAGACCGACAGGACAAAACAGACGGACAGAACAGACGGACAGGACAGACGGACAGGACAGACGGACAGGACAGACCGACAGGACAAACCGACAGGACAGACGGACATGACTGAATGACAGAACAGACGAACAGGACAAGACAGACGGACAAGACCGACAGACAGGACAGACGGACAGGACAGACAGACACGACAGACGGACAGGACAGACGGACAATACAGACGAACAGGACAGACGGACAGGACAGACCGACAGAACAAACCAACAGGACAGACAGACATGACTGACTGACAGGACAGACGGACAGGACAGACGGACAGGACAGACCGACAGGACAGACGGACAGGACAGACGGACAGGACAGACGGACAGGACAGACGGACAACACAGACGGACAGGACAGACGGACAGGACAGGCGAATAGGACAGACGGACAGGACAGACGGACAGGACAGACGAACAGGACCGACAGACAGGACAGACAGACAGGACCGACGGACAGGACAGACGGACAGGACAGACGGACAGGACAGACGGACAGGACAGACGGACAGGACAGACGGACAGGACAGACGGACAGGACAGACGGACAGGACAGACGGACAGGACAGGACAGACGGACAGGTCAGACGGACAGGACAGACAGACAGGACAGACGGACAGGACCGACGGACAGGACAGACGGACAGGACAGACAGAAAGGACAGACCGACAAGACAGACGGACAGGACAGACGGACAGGAATGACACACAGGACAGACAAAGAGGACAGACGGATCGGACAGACGGACAGGACAGACGGACAGGTCAGACGGACAGGACAGACCGACAAGACAGACAGACAAGACAGACAGACAAGACAGACGGACAGGACAGACGGACAGGACATACGGACAGGACGGACAGACAAGACAGACGGTCAAGACAAAAGCACGAGACAGGAAGGTACGACAGACGAACAGGACAGACATACAAGAAAGACGAACAGGACAGACTGGCAGTACTGGCAGACAGGACAGACGGACAGGACAGACGGACAGAACAGACCGACAGGACAGACCTACAGGACAGACCGACAGGACAAAACAGACGGACAGAACAGACGGACAGGACAGACGGACAGGACAGACGGACAGGACAGACCGACAGGACAAACCGACAGGACAGACGGACATGACTGAATGACAGAACAGACGAACAGGACAAGACAGACGGACAAGACCGACAGACAGGACAGACGGACAGGACAGACAGACACGACAGACGGACAGGACAGACGGACAATACAGACGAACAGGACAGACGGACAGGACAGACCGACAGAACAAACCAACAGGACAGACAGACATGACTGACTGACAGGACAGACGGACAGGACAGACGGACAGGACAGACCGACAGGACAGACGGACAGGACAGACGGACAGGACAGACGGACAGGACAGACGGACAACACAGACGGACAGGACAGACGGACAGGACAGACAGACAGGACAGACGAACAGGACCGACAGACAGGACAGACAGACAGGACCGACGGACAGGACAGACGGACAGGACAGACGGACAGGACAGACGGACAGGACAGACGGACAGGACAGACGGACAGGACAGACGGACAGGTTAGACGGACAGGACAGACAGAAAGGACAGACCGACAAGACAGACGGACAGGACAGACGGACAGGAATGACACACAGGACAGACAAAGAGGACAGACGGATCGGACAGACGGACAGGACAGACGGACAGGTCAGACAGACAGGACAGACAGACAAGACAGACAGACAAGACAGACAGACAAGACAGACAGACAAGACAGACGGACAGGACAGACGGACAGGACATACGGACAGGACGGACAGACAAAACAGACGGTCAAGACAAAAGCACAAGACAGGAAGGTACGACAGACGAACAGGACAGACATACAAGAAAGACGAACAGGACAGACTGGCAGTACTGGCAGACAGGACAGACGGACAGGACAGACGGACAGGACAGACGGACAGGACAGACGGACAGGACAGACGGACAGGACAGACGGACAGGACAGACCGACACGACAGACCGACAGGACAGACCGACAGGACAAGACAGACAGGACAAGACAGACGGACAGGACAGACGGACAGGACAGACAAACAGGACAGACGGACAGGACAGACGGACAGGACAGACGGACAGGACAGAGGGACAGGAAAGACGGACAGGACAGACGCACAGGACAGACGGACAGGACAGACGGACAAGACAAGACAGACGGACAGGACCGACGGACAGGACAGACGGACAGGAAAGACGCACAGGACAGACCGACAGGACAAACCAACAGGACAGACGGACATGACTGACTGACAGGACAGGGGACATGACAGACGGACAGGACAGACGGACAGGACAGACCGACAGGACAGACCGACAGGATAGACGGACAGAAGAGACGAACAGGACAGACGGACAGGACAGACGGACAGGACAGACAGACAGGACAGACAGACAGGACAGACGGACAGGACAGACGGACAGGACAGACGGACAGGACAGACAGACAGGACAGACGGACAGGACAGACGGACAGGACAGACGGACAGGACAGACGGACAGGACAGACCGAAAGGACAAACCGACTGGACAGACGGACATGACTGAATGACAGGACAGACGGACAGGACAAGACAGACGGACAGGACCGACGGACATGACAGACTGACAGGACAGACGGACACGACAGACGGACAGGACAGACGAAAAGGACAGACGGACTGGACAGACGGACACGACAGACAGATAAGACAGACAGACAGGACAGACGGACAGGATACACGGACAGGACAGACGGACAAAACAGACGGACAGAACAGACCGACAGGACAGACGGACAGGACAGACCGACAGGACAGACGAACAGGACAGACATACAGGACAGACGGACAGGACAGACGGAAGGGACAGACCGACCGGACAGACGGACACGACAGAAGCACAGGACAGAAAGGTAGGACAGACGGTCAAGAAAGAAGCACAGGACAGGAAGGTAGGACAGATGAACAAGACAGACATACAAGAAAGACGAACAGGACAGACCGGCTGTGCTTGCAGACAGGACCGACGGACGTGACAAACAGACAGGAGAGACCAACAAGCGAGAGGCAAACTGCAAACGTTGCGTACCTGCAACGTTGAGTACCTGCATTATTCTATATTCGCAACATTGCATACCTGCAACATTGCATTCCTGCAACATTGCATTCCTGCAACATTGCATACGTTTAACATTGCGTACCTGCAACAATGGTGTATATCTAGGATAGGACAGAAGGACAGGACAGACGGACAATACAGACGAACAGGACAGACGGACAGGAAAGACGGACAGGACAGACCGACAGGACAAACCAACAGGACAGACAGACATGACTGACTGACAGGACAGGGGACATGACAGACGGACAGGACAGACCGACAGGACAGACCGACAGGACAGACCGACAAGACAGACGGACAGAACAGACGAACAGAACAGACGGACAGGACAGACAAACAGGACAGACAGACAGGACACACGGACAGGACAGACGGAAAAGACAGACAGACAGGACAGACGGACAGGACAGAAGGACAGGACAGACGGACAAGGCAGAGGACTAGGACAGACGGACAAGACATGCAGATAGGACAGACAGACAGGACAGACGAAAGGGACCGACAAACAGTACAAACAAACAGGACACACGGACAGGACAAACGGACAAGGCAGAGGACTAGGACAGACGGACAGGACATGCACACAGGACAGACAGACAAAACAGACGGACAGGACAGACGGACAGGACAGACGGACAGGACAGACTGACAGGACAGACGGACAACACAGACAGATAGGAAATGCAGATGAGAAAGACAAGTAACACAGACATACAACACAGACGGTCAAGACAGAAGCACAAGACAGAAAGGTAGGACAGACAAACAGGACAGACATACAAGAAAGACGAACAGGACAGACCGGCAGTACTTATTACTACAGAAGATACTAACAAGATAAAGGCAAACTGCAAACGTTGCGTACCTGCAACGTTGCGTAAATGCATTATTCTATATTCGCAACGTTGCATACCTGCAACATTGCATTCCTGCAACATTGCGTTCCTGCAACATTGCATACGTTCAACATTGCGTACCTGTAACAATCGTGTATATACAGGACAGGACAAAAGAACACGACCGACAGACAGGACAGACGAACAGGACAGACGGACAGGAAAGACGGACAAGACAGGCGGACAGAACAGACGAACACGACAGACGGACTAAACCAACGAACACGACAGACCGACAGGACAGACGGTTAGGACAGACTGACAGGAAAGACAGACAGGACAGACGGACAGGACAGACAGACAGGACAGACGGACAGGACAGACGGACAGGACAGACGGACAGGACAGACGGACAGGACAGACGGACAGGACAGACGGACAGGACAGACGGACAGGACAGACGGAAAAGACAGACGGACAGGACAGACGGAAAAAACAGACGGACAGGACAGACAGACAAAACAGACGGACAGAACTGACGGACAGGACAGACGGACAGGACAGACGGACAGGACAGACGGACAGGACAGACAGACAGGACCGACGGACAGGACAGACAGACAGGACCGACGGACAGGACAGACAGACAGGACAGACAGACAGGACAGACGGACAGGACAGACAGACAGGACAGACGGACAGGACAGACGGACAGGACAGACGGACAGGACAGACAGACAGGACAGACGGACAGGACAGACGGACAGGACAGACAGACAGGACAGACGGACAGGACAGACGGACAGGACAGACGGACAGGACAGACGGACAGGACAGACGGACAGGACAGACGGACAGGACAGACGGACAGGACCGACGGACAGGACAGACGGACAGGACAGACGGACAGGACAGACGGACAGGACAGGCTGAGAGGACTGACGGACAGGGCAGTGGGACAAGATGGACGGACAGGACATGCGGACAGGACAGGCAGACAGGACAGACGGACAGGACAGACGGACAGGACAGACGGACAGGACAAACGGACAAGACAGACTGACAGGACAGACGGACAGGACATATCGAATGCACAGCCCGACAGGACAGACCGACAGGACAGACGGACAGGACAGACGGACAGGACAGACTGACAGGACAGACGGACAGGACAGACGGACAGGACAGACGGACAGGACAGACGGACAGGACAGACGGACAGGACAGGCTGAGAGGACTGACGGACAGGGCAGTGGGACAAGATGGACGGACAGGACATGCGGACAGGACAGACGGACAGGACAGACGGACAGGACAGACTGACGGGACAGACGGACAACACAGACAGATAGGAAATGCAGATGAGAAAGACAAGTAACACAGACATACAACACAGACGGTCAAGACAGAAGCACAAGACAGAAAGGTAGGACAGACGAACAGGACAGACATACAAGAAAGACGAACAGGACAGACCGGCAGTACTATTTACTACAGAAGATACTAACAAGATAAAGGCAAACTGCAAACGTTGCGTACCTGCAACGTTGCGTAAATGCATTATTCTATATTCGCAACGTTGCATACCTGCAACATTGCATTTCTGCAACATTGCATTCCTGCAACATTGCGTTCCTGCAACATTGCATACGTTCAACATTGCGTACCTGTAACAATCGTGTATATACAGGACAGGACAAAAGAACACGACCGACAGACAGGACAGACGAACAGGACAGACGGACAGGAAAGACAGACAAGACAGGCGGACAGAACAGACAAACACGACAGACGGACTGGACCAACGAACACGACAGACCGACAGGACAGACGGTTAGGACAGACCGACAGGAAAGACAGACAGGACATACAGACAGGACAGACGGACCAGATAGACGGACAGGACAGACGGACAGGACAGACAGACAGGACAGACGGACAGGACAGACGGACAGGACAGACGGACAGGACAGACGGACAGGACAGACGGACAGGACAGACGGACAGGACAGACGGACAGGACAGACGGACAGGACAGACGGACAGGACAGACGGACAGGACAGACGGACAGGACAGACGGACAGGACAGACAGACAGGACAGACGGACAGGACAGACGGACAGGACAGACGGACAGGACAGACGGAAAAGACAGACGGACAGGACAGACGGAAAAGACAGACGGACAGGACAGACAGACAAAACAGACGGACAGAACTGACGGACAGGACAGACGGACAGGACAGACGGACAGGACAGACGGACAGGACAGACGGACAGGACAGACGGACAGGACAGACGGACAGGACAGACGGACAGGACAGACGGACAGGACAGACGGACAGGACAGACGGACAGGACAGACAGACAGGACAGACAGACAGGACAGACGGACCGGACAGACAGACAGGACAGACGGACAGGACAGACGGACAGGACAGACCGACAGGAAAGACGGACAGGACAGACGGACAGGACAGACAGACAGGACAGACGGACAGGACAGACGGACAGGACAGACGTACAGGACAGACGGACAGGACAGACCGACAGGACAGACGGACAGGACAGACGGACAGGACAGACGGACAGGACAGACGGACAGGACAGGCTGAGAGGACTGACGGACAGGGTAGTGGGACAAGATGGACGGACAGGGCATGCGGACAGGACAGGCAGACAGGACAGACAGACAGGACAGACGGACAGGACAAACGGACAAGACAGACTGACAGGACAGACGGACAGGACATATCGACAGGACAGCCCGACAGGACAGACCGACAGGACAGACGTACAGGACAGACGGACAGGACAGACGGACAGGACAGACGGACAGGACAGACTGACAGGACAGACGGACAGGACAGACGGACAGGACAGACGGACAGGACAGACGGACAGGACAGGCTGAGAGGACTGACGGACAGGGCAGTGGGACAAGATGGACGGACAGGACATGCGGACAGGACAGACGGACAGGACAGACTGACAGGACAGACGGACAACACAGACAGATAGGAAATGCAGATGAGAAAGACAAGTAACACAGACATACAACACAGACAGTCAAGACAGAAGCACAAGACAGAAAGGTAGGACAGACGAACAGGACAGACATACAAGAAAGACGAACAGGACAGACCGGCAGTACTAATTACTACAGAAGATACTAACAAGATAAAGGCAAACTGCAAACGTTGCGTACCTGCAACGTTGCGTAAATGCATTATTCTATATTCGCAACGTTGCATACCTGCAACATTGCATTTCTGCAACATTGCATTCCTGCAACATTGCGTTCCTGCAACATTGCATACGTTCAACATTGCGTACCTGTAACAATCGTGTATATACAGGACAGGACAAAAGAACACGACCGACGGACAGGACAGACGAACACGACAGACGGACTGGACCAACGAACACGACAGACCGACAGGACGGACGGTTAGGACAGACGGACAGGAAAGACAGACAGGACATACGGACAGGACAGACGGACCAGATAGACGGACAGGACAGACGGACAGGACAGACCGACAGGACAGACGGACAGGACAGACGGACAGGACAGACGGACAGGACAGACGGAAAGGACAGACGGACAGGACAGACGGACAGGACAGACGGAAAAGACAGACGGACAGGACAGACGGAAAAGACAGACGGACAGGACAGACAGACAAAACAGACGGACAGGACAGACGGACAGGACAGACGGACAGGACAGACCGACAGGACAGACGGACAGGACAGACGGACAGGACAGACGGACAGGACAGACGGACAGGACAGACGGACAGGACAGACGGACAGGACAGACGGACAGGACAGACGGAAAGGACAGACAGACAGGACAGACAGACAGGACAGACGGACAGCACAGACGGACAGGACAGACGGACAGCACAGACGGACAGGACAGACGGACAGGACAGACGGACAGGACAGACGGACAGGACAGACGGACAGGACAGACGGACAGGACAGGCTGAGAGGACTGACGGACAGGGCAGTGTTACAAGATGGACGGACAGGACATGCGGACAGGACAGGCAGACAGGACACACGGACAGGACAGACGGACAGGACAGACGGACAGGACAGACGGACAGGACAGACGGACAGGACAGACGGACAGGACAGACGGACAGGACAAACGGACAAGACAGACTGACAGGACAGACGGACAGGACATATCGACAGGACAGCCCGACAGGACAGACGGACAGGACAGACAGACAGGACAGACGGACAGCACAGACGGACAGGACAGACAAACAGGACAGACGGACAGGACAGACGGACAGGACAGACGGACAGGACAGACGGACAGGACAGACGGACAGGACAGACGGACAGGACAGACGGACAGGACAGGCTGAGAGGACTGACGGACAGGGCAGTGGGACAAGATGGACGGACAGGACATGCGGACAGGACAGGCAGACAGGACAGACGGACAGGACAGACGGACAGGACAGACGGACAGGACAGACGGACAGGACAGACGGACAGGACAGACGGACAGGACAAACGGACAAGACAGACTGACAGGACAGACGGACAGGACATATCGACAGGACAGCCCGACAGGACAGACCGACAGGACAGACGGACAGGACAGACAGACAGGACAGACTGACAGGACAGACGGACAAGACAGGCGGACAGGACAATCCGACAGGACAGACGGACAGGACAGACCGACAGGACAATCAGACAGGACAGACGGACTAGACAGACAAATGAGACAGGCGGACAGAACATATGGACCGAACAGACGGACAGGACAGACGGACAGAAAAGACGGACAAGACAGGCGGACAGAACAGACAAACACGACAGACGGACTAGACCGACGCACAGGACGGACGGACAGGACAGACAGACAGGACAGACAGACAGGAAAGACGGACCATACAGACTGACAGGACAGACCGACAGGACAGACTGACGGGACGGCCCGACAGTACAGACCGACAGGACAGACCGACAGGACCAACCGACAGGACAGACGTACATGACTAACAGACAGGACAGACGGACAGAACAGACGGACAGGACAGGCTGACAGGACAGACGGACAGGGCAGTGGGACAAGATGGACGGACAGGACATGCGGACAGGACAGGCAGACAGGACATACGGACAGGACAGACGGACAGGACAGACGGACAGGACAAACGGACAGGACAGACTGACAAGACAGACGGACAGGACCGACGGACAGGACAATCGGACAGGACAGACATACAGGACAATCGGACAGGACAGACGGACAGGACAGACGGACAGGACAGACCGACAGGACAGACCGACAGGACAGACCGACAGGACAGACCGACAGGACAGACCGACAGGACAGACGGACAGGACAGACAGACAGGACAGACGGACAGGACAGACGGACAGGACAGACGGACAAGACAGACGGACAAGACAGACGGATAAGACAGGCGGACAGAACAGATGGACCGAACAGACGGACAGGACAGACCGACAGGACAGACGGACAGGACGGACGAACAGGACAGACGGACAGGAAAGACGGACAAGACAGGCGGACAGAACAGACGAACACGACAGACGGACTGGACCAACGAACACGACAGACCGACAGGACGGACAGTCAGGACAGACGGACAGGAAAGACAGACAGGACATACGGACAGGACAGACGGACCAGATAGACGGACAGGACAGACGGACAGGACAGACCGACAGGACAGACGGACAGGACAGACGGACAGGACAGACGGACAGGACAGACGGAAAGGACAGACGGACAGGACAGACGGACAGGACAGACGGAAAAGACAGACGGACAGGACAGACGGAAAAGACAGACGGACAGGACAGACAGACTAAACAGACGGACAGGACAGACGGACAGGACAGACGGACAGGACAGACGGACAGGACAGACGGACAGGACAGACGGACAGGACAGACGGACAGGACAGACGGACAGGACAGACGGACAGGACAGACGGACAGGACAGACGGACAGGACAGACGGACATGACAGACGGAAAGGACAGACAGACAGGACAGACAGACAGGACAAACGGACAGGACAGACGGACAGGACAGACAGACACGACAGACGGACAGGACAGACGGACAGGACAGACAGACAGGACAGACAGACAGGACAGACGGACAGGACAGACAGACAGGACAGACGGACAGCACAGACAGACAGGACAGACGGACAGGACAGACGGACAGGACAGACGGACAGGACAGACGGACAGGACAGACGGACAGGACAGACGGACAGGACAGGCTGAGAGGACTGACGGACAGGGCAGTGGGACAAGATGGACGGACAGGACATGCGGACAGGACATGCGGACAGGACAGGCAGACAGGACAGACGGACAGGACAGACGGACAGGACAGACGGACAAGACAGACTGACAGGACAGACGGACAGGACATATCGACAGGACAGCCCGACAGGACAGACCGACAGGACAGACGGACAGGACAGACGGACAGGACAGACTGACAGGACAGACGGACAAGACAGGCGGACAGGACAATTCGACAGGACAGACGGACAGGACAGACCGACAGGACAATCAGACAGGACAGACGGACTAGACAGACAAATGAGACAGGCAGACAGAACATATGGACCGAACAGACGGACAGGACAGACATACAGGACAGACGGACAGGACAGACGGACAGGACAGACGGACAGGACAGACGGACAGGACAGACAGACAGGACAGACGGACAGGACAGACGGACAGGACAGACAGACAGGACAGACGGACAGGACAGACGGACAGCACAGACGGACAGGACAGACGGAAAAGACAGACGGACAGGACAGACGGAAAAGACAGACGGACAGGACAGACAGACAAAACAGACGGACAGAACTGACGGACAGGACAGACGGACAGGACAGACGGACAGGACAGACGGACAGGACAGACGGACAGGACAGACGGACAGGACAGACGGACAGGACAGACGGACAGGACAGGCGGACAGAACATATGGACCGAACAGACGGACAGGACAGACGGACAGAAAAGACGGACAAGACAGGCGGACAGAACAGACAAACACGACAGACGGACTAGACCGACGAACACGACGGACGGACAGGACAGACGGACAGGACAGACAGACAGGAAAGACGGACCATACAGACTGACAGGACAGACCGACAGGACAGACTGACGGGACGGCCCGACAGTACAGACCGACAGGACAGACCGACAGGACCAACCGACAGGACAGACGTACATGACTGACAGACAAGACTAACGGACAGAACAGACGGACAGGACAGGCTGACAGGACAGACGAACAGGGCAGTGGGACAAGATGGACGGACAGGACATGCGGACAGGACAGGCAGACAGGACATACGGACAGGACAGACGGACAGGACAGACGGACAGGACAAACGGACAGGACAGACTGACAAGACAGACGGACAGGACCGACGGACAGGACAATCGGACAGGACAGACATACAGGACAATCGGACAGGACAGACGGACAGGACAGACGGACAGGACAGACGGACAGGACAGACCGACAGGACAGACCGACAGGACAGACCGACAGAACAGACGGACAGGACAGACAGACAGGACAGACGGACAGGACAGACGGACAGGACAGACGGACAAGACAGACGGACAGGACAGACGGATAAGACAGGCGGACAGAACAGATGGACCGAACAGACGGACAGGACAGACCGACAGAACAGACGGACAGGACGGACGAACAGGACAGACGGACAGGAAAGACGGACAAGACAGGCGGACAGAACAGACGAACACGACAGACGGACTGGACCAACGAACACGACAGACCGACAGGACGGACGGTTAGGACAGACGGACAGGAAAGACAGACAGGACATTCGGACAGGACAGACGGACCAGATAGATGGACAGGACAGACGGACAGGACAGACCGACAGGACAGACGGACAGGACAGACGGACAGGACAGACGGACAGGACAGACGGAAAGGACAGACGGACAGGACAGACGGACAGGACAGACGGAAAAGACAGACGGACAGGACAGACAGACAAAACAGACGGACAGGACAGACGGACAGGACAGACGGACAGGACAGACGGACAGGACAGACGGACAGGACAGACGGACAGGACAGACGGACAGGACAGACGGACAGGACAGACGGACAGGACAGACGGACAGGACAGACGGACAGGACAGACGGAAAGGACAGACAGACAGGACAGACAGACAGGACAGACGGACAGGACAGACGGACACGACAGACAGACACGACAGACGGACAGGACAGACGGACAGGACAGACAGACAGGACAGACGGACAGGACAGACAGACAGGACAGACGGACAGCACAGACGGACAGGACAGACGGACAGGACAGACGGACAGGACAGACGGACAGGACAGACGGACAGGACAGACGGACAGGACAGGCTGAGAGGACTGACGGACAGGGCAGTGGGACAAGATGGACGGACAGGACATGCGGACAGGACAGGCAGACAGGACAGACGGACAGGACAGACGGACAGGACAGACGGACAGGACAGACGGACAGGACAGACGGACAGGACAAACGGACAAGACAGACTGACAGGACAGACGGACAGGACATATCGACAGGACAGCCCGACAGGACAGACCGACAGGACAGACGGACAGGACAGACGGACAGGACAGACTGACAGGACAGACGGACAAGACAGGCGGACAGGACAATCCGACAGGACAGACGGACAGGACAGACCGACAGGACAATCAGACAGGACAGACGGACTAGACAGACAAATGAGACAGGCGGACAGATCATATGGACCGAACAGACGGACAGGACAGACGGACAGAAAAGACGGACAAGACAGGCGGACAGAACAGACAAACACGACAGACGGACTAGACCGACGAACACGACGGACGGACAGGACAGACGGACAGGACAGACAGACAGGAAAGACGGACCATACAGACTGACAGGACAGACCGACAGGACAGACCGACAGGACGGCCCGACAGTACAGACCAACAGGACAGACCGACAGGACCAACCGACAGGACAGACGTACATGACTGACAGACAGGACAGACGGACAGAACAGACGGACAGGACAGGCTGACAGGACAGACGGACAGGGCAGTGGGACAAGATGGACGGACAGGACATGCGGACAGGACAGGCAGACAGGACATACGGACAGGACAGACGGACAGGACAGACGGACAGGACAAACGGACAGAACAGACTGACAAGACAGACGGACAGGACCGACGGACAGGACAATCGGACAGGACAGACATACAGGACAATCGGACAGGACAGACGGACAGGACAGACGGACAGGACAGACCGACAGGACTGACCGACAGGACAGACCGACAGGACAGACCGACAGGACAGACGGACAGGACAGACAGACAGGACAGACGGACAGGACAGACGTACATGACTGACAGACAGGACAGACGGACAGAACAGACAACAGGACAGACGGACAGGACAGACGGACAGGACAGACGGACAGGACAGACGGACAGGACAGACGGACAGGACAGACGGACAGGACAGACGGACAGGACAGACGGACAGGACAGACGGACAGGACAGACGGACAGGACAGGCTGAGAGGACTGACGGACAGGGCAGTGGGACAAGATGGACGGACAGGACATGCGGACAGGACAGGCAGACAGGACAGACGGACAGGACAGACGGACAGGACAGACGGACAGGACAGACGGACAGGACAAACGGACAAGACAGACTGACAGGACAGACAGACAGGACATATCGACAGGACAGCCCGACAGGACAGACCGACAAGACAGACGGACAGGACAGACGGACAGGACAGACTGACAGGACAGACGGACAAGACAGGCGGACAGGACAATCCGACAGGACAGACGGACAGGACAGACCGACAGGACAATCAGACAGGACAGACGGACTAGACAGACAAATGAGACAGGCGGACAGAAAATATGGACAGAACAGACGGACAGGACAGACGGACAGGACAGACGGACAGGACAGACGGACAGGACAGACAGACACGACAGACGGACAGGACAGACGGACAGGACAGACGGACAGGACAGACGGACAGGACAGACAGACAGGACAGACGGACAGGACAGACGGACAGGACAGACGGACAGGACAGACGGAAAAGACAGACGGACAGGACAGACGGAAAAGACAGACGGACAGGACAGACGGACAGGACAGGCTGAGAGGACTGACGGACAGGGCAGTGGGACAAGATGGACGGACAGGACATGCGGACAGGACAGGCAGACAGGACAGACGGACAGGACAGACGGACAGGACAGACGGACAGGACAGACGGACAGGACAAACGGACAAGACAGACTGACAGGACAGACGGACAGGACATATCGACAGGACAGCCCGACAGGACAGACCGACAGGACAGACGGACAGGACAGACGGACAGGACAGACTGACAGGACAGACGGACAAGACAGGCGGACAGGACAATCCGACAGGACAGACGGACAGGACAGACCGACAGGACAATCAGACAGGACAGACGGACTAGACAGACAAATGAGACAGGCGGACAGAACATATGGACCGAACAGACGGACAGGACAGACGGACAGAAAAGACGGACAAGACAGGCGGACAGAACAGACAAACACGACAGACGGACTAGACCGACGAACACGACGGACGGACAGGACAGACGGACAGGACAGACAGACAGGAAAGACGGACCATACAGACTGACAGGACAGACCGACAGGACAGACTGACGGGACGGCCCGACAGTACAGACCGACAGGACAGACCGACAGGACCAACCGACAGGACAGACGTACATGACTGACAGACAGGACAGACGGACAGAACAGACGGACAGGACAGGCTGACAGGACAGACGGACAGGGCAGTGGGACAAGATGGACGGACAGGACATGCGGACAGGACAGGCAGACAGGACATACGGACAGGACAGACGGACAGGACAGACGGACAGGACAAACGGACAGGACAGACTGACAAGACAGACGGACAGGACCGACGGACAGGACAATCGGACAGGACAGACATACAGGACAATCGGACAGGACAGACGGACAGGACAGACGGACAGGACAGACGGACAGGACAGACGGACAGGACAGACGGACAAGACAGACGGACAGGACAGACGGATAAGACAGGCGGACAGAACAGATGGACCGAACAGACGGACAGGACAGACCGACAGGACAGACGGACAGGACGGACGAACAGGACAGACGGACAGGAAAGACGGACAAGACAGGCGGACAGAACAGACGAACACGACAGACGGACTGGACCAACGAACACGACAGACCGACAGGACGGACGGTTAGGACAGACGGACAGGAAAGACAGACAGGACATACGGACAGGACAGACGGACCAGATAGACGGACAGGACAGACGGACAGGACAGACCGACAGGACAGACGGACAGGACAGACGGACAGGACAGACGGACAGGACAGACGGAAAGGACAGACGGACAGGACAGACGGACAGGACAGACGGAAAAGACAGACGGACAGGACAGACAGACAAAACAGACGGACAGGACAGACGGACAGGACAGACGGACAGGACAGACGGACAGGACAGACGGACAGGACAGACGGACAGGACAGACGGACAGGACAGACGGACAGGACAGACGGACAGGACAGACGGACAGGACAGACGGAAAGGACAGACAGACAGGACAGACAGACAGGACAGACGGACAGGACAGACGGACAGGACAGACAGACACGACAGACGGACAGGACAGACGGACAGGACAGACAGACAGGACAGACGGACAGGACAGACAGACAGGACAGACGGACAGCACAGACGGACAGGACAGACGGACAGGACAGACGGACAGGACAGACGGACAGGACAGACGGACAGGACAGACGGACAGGACAGGCTGAGAGGACTGACGGACAGGGCAGTGGGACAAGATGGACGGACAGGACATGCGGACAGGACAGGCAGACAGGACAGACGGACAGGACAGACGGACAGGACAGACGGACAGGACAGACGGACAGGACAGACGGACAGGACAAACGGACAAGACAGACTGACAGGACAGACGGACAGGACATATCGACAGGACAGCCCGACAGGACAGACCGACAGGACAGACGGACAGGACAGACGGACAGGACAGACTGACAGGACAGACGGACAAGACAGGCGGACAGGACAATCCGACAGGACAGACGGACAGGACAGACCGACAGGACAATCAGACAGGACAGACGGACGGGACAGACAAATGAGACAGGCGGACAGAACATATGGACCGAACAGACGGACAGGACAGACGGACAGAAAAGACGGACAAGACAGGCGGACAGAACAGACAAACACGACAGACGGACTAGACCGACGAACACGACGGACGGACAGGACAGACGGACAGGACAGACAGACAGGAAAGACGGACCATACAGACTGACAGGACAGACCGACAGGACAGACTGACGGGACGGCCCGACAGTACAGACCAACAGGACAGACCGACAGGACCAACCGACAGGACAGACGTACATGACTGACAGACAGGACAGACGGACAGAACAGACGGACAGGACAGGCTGACAGGACAGACGGACAGGGCAGTGGGACAAGATGGACGGACAGGACATGCGGACAGGACAGACCGACAGGACAGACGGACAGGACGGACGAACAGGACAGACGGACAGGAAAGACGGACAAGACAGGCGGACAGAACAGACGAACACGACAGACGGACTGGACCAACGAACACGACAGACTGACAGGACGGACGGTTAGGACAGACGGACAGGAAAGACAGACAGGACATACGGACAGGACAGACGGACCAGATAGACGGACAGGACAGACGGACAGGACAGACCGACAGGACAGACGGACAGGACAGACGGACAGGACAGACGGACAGGACAGACGGAAAGGACAGACGGACAGGACAGACGGACAGGACAGACGGAAAAGACAGACGGACAGGACAGACAGACAAAACAGACGGACAGGACAGACGGACAGGACAGACGGACAGGACAGACGGACAGGACAGACGGACAGGACAGACGGACAGGACAGACGGACAGGACAGACGGACAGGACAGACGGACAGGACAGACGGACAGGACAGACGGACAGGACAGACGGACAGGACAGACGGAAAGGACAGACAGACAGGACAGACAGACAGGACAGACGGACAGGACAGACGGACAGGACAGACAGACACGACAGACGGACAGGACAGACGGACAGGACAGACAGACAGGACAGACGGACAGGACAGACGGACAGGACAGACGGACAGGACAAACGGACAAGACAGACTGACAGGACAGACGGACAGGACAGACGGACAGGACAGACGGACAGGACAGGCTGAGAGGACTGACGGACAGGGCAGTGGGACAAGATATACGGACAGGACATGCGGACAGGACAGGCAGACAGGACAGACGGACAGGACAGACGGACAGGACAGACGGACAGGACAGACGGACAGGACAGACGGACAGGACAAACGGACAAGACAGACTGACAGGACAGACGGACAGGACATATCGACAGGACAGCCCGACAGGACAGACCGACAGGACAGACGGACAGGACAGACGGACAGGACAGACTGACAGGACAGACGGACAAGACAGGCGGACAGGACAATCCGACAGGACAGACGGACAGGACAGACCGACAGGACAATCAGACAGGACAGACGGACTAGACAGACAAATGAGACAGGCGGACAGAACATATGGACCGAACAGACGGACAGGACAGACGGACAGAAAAGACGGACAAGACAGGCGGACAAAACAGACAAACACGACAGACGGACTAGACCGACGAACACGACGGACGGACAGGACAGACGGACAGGACAGACAGACAGGAAAGACGGACCATACAGACTGACAGGACAGACCGACAGGACAGACTGACGGGACGGCCCGACAGTACAGACCAACAGGACAGACCGACAGGACCAACCGACAGGACAGACGTACATGACTGACAGACAGGACAGACGGACAGAACAGACGGACAGGACAGGCTGACAGGACAGACGGACAGGGCAGTGGGACAAGATGGACGGACAGGACATGCGGACAGGACAGGCAGACAGGACATACGGACAGGACAGACGGACAGGACAGACGGACAGGACAAACGGACAGAACAGACTGACAAGACAGACGGACAGGACCGACGGACAGGACAATCGGACAGGACAGACATACAGGACAATCGGACAGGACAGACGGACAGGACAGACGGACAGGACAGACCGACAGGACAGACCGACAGGACAGACCGACAGGACAGACCGACAGGACAGACGGACAGGACAGACAGACAGGACAGACGGACAGGACAGACGGACAGGACAGACGGACAAGACAGACGGACAGGACAGACGGATAAGACAGGCGGACAGAACAGATGGACCGAACAGACGGACAGGACAGACCGACAGGACAGACGGACAGGACGGACGGACAGGACAGACTGACAGGACAGACGGACAAGACAGGCGGACAGGACAATCCGACAGGACAGACGGACAGGACAGACCGACAGGACAATCAGACAGGACAGACGGACTAGACAGACAAATGAGACAGGCGGACAGAACATATGGACCAAACAGACGGACAGGACAGACGGACAGAAAAGACGGACAAGACAGGCGGACAGAACAGACAAACACGACAGACGGACTAGACCGACGAACACGACGGACGGACAGGACAGACGGACAGGACAGACAGACAGGAAAGACGGACCATACAGACTGACAGGACAGACCGACAGGACAGACTGACGGGACGGCCCGACAATACAGACCGACAGGACAGACCGACAGGACCAACCGACAGGACAGACGTACATGACTGACAGACAGGACAGACGGACAGAACAGACGGACAGGACAGGCTGACAGGACAGACGGACAGGGCAGTGGGACAAGATGGACGGACAGGACATGCGGACAGGACAGGCAGACAGGACATACGGACAGGACAGACGGACAGGACAAACGGACAGGACAGACTGACAAGACAGACGGACAGGACCGACGGACAGGACAATCGGACAGGACAGACATACAGGACAATCGGACAGGACAGACGGACAGGACAGACGGACAGGACAGACGGACAGGACAGACGGACAGGACAGACGGACAGGACAGACCGACAGGACAGACCGACAGGACAGACGGACAGGACAGACAGACAGGACAGACGGACAGGACAGACGGACAGGACAGACGGACAAGACAGACGGACAGGACAGACGGATAAGACAGGCGGACAGAACAGATGGACCGAACAGACGGACAGGACAGACGGATAGGAAAGACGGATAAGACAGGCGGACAGAACAGACGAACACGACAGACGAACACGACTGACGGACAGGACAGACATTCAGAACAGACGGACAGGACAGACAGACATGACAGGCGGACAGGACAGACGGAGAGGACAGACAAACAGGACATACAGATGAGAAAGACAAATAAAACAGACTGAAAGCACAGACGGTCAAGACAGAAGCACAAGACAGAAAGGTAGGACAGACGATCAAGACAGAAGCACAGAACAGGAAGGTAGGACAGACGAACAGGACAGACATACAAGAAAGACGAACAGGACAGACCGGCAGTACTGGCAGACAGGACAGACGGACGTGACAAACAGACAGGAGCGACTAACAAGCGAGAGGCAAACTGCAAACGTTGCGTACCTGCAACGTTGAGTACCTGCATCATTCTGTATTCGCAACGTTGCATACCTGCAACATTGCATTCCTGCAACATTGCATTTCGGCAACATTGCATACGTTCAACATTGCGTACCTGCAACATTGGTGTATATCCAGTACAGGACAGAAGGACAGGACAGACTAGACTTGGACTTAATTGCAAGATTGCAGTAATTTAAACGGGTCCGAGTTGGGTATTAATTATACTTTTAATTAAGTGTTATTTTTTACACTAGGTGTAGTTTATGATTAGTTATAGCAATTTGAACTGCTCCTTTGTTTCGAACACGGTGTACATCTAATTTGAACAAAATAATCCTTTGAGCGACAGTTTTTGAATTTGAACGGAACGGATTTGTTTATTTCCCTTATATGTGTCTGTACTGTTCTCAACTGAATATTTAGATTGATTGTGTGATGTAATTGATGTGTATGGTGTAGTTTATTTTATTTTAATTTTTAAATTATGGTAGTAATAAGGTGTCTGCTATTGGAAATCAGTTTAAATTGTATAGCTTGACACGGTAATAAAGATAACTCAACTTAACTCAACGGAAAGGAGGAGTATTCGTCAAAAATTCTTACAACAAAAGGTTAGATTTAGAACACGAGAAAATGTAGAAGCAGCAAAGTGATAAAAATTTCCTTTTTCTGATGATCTGTAGAAGCTTGAGTTGTGTGCTACTTAAATGGCGGTGATTATATTTTCCATCTCTGCGATTTCTCTTCAACATCTATCCGTTTATTTTCAGTGGGGAAATAATTTGATAAGAATTTTTTCCAATTTCTCTTTGTAGCACACTCTCCCGTCATAGTACAAAAGAACATGTTTGACTAAATTTGCCCAAATAGCTTAGCTTTGTGAGCCGACTACAGTAACTACAGGAAACGCGGCAGTCTTCAGTAGTAGTCTACAGCTTGCATTAACAATTGAAGTAATTACTACTGTTTGAGTCGTATATAGTACAACATATAACCCCTAATGATTGCTTGAGCTCCCACCACCATCACCATACCACATCATGTATGAAAGTAGCTATACGAAAGAAGCATTTACTTTGTTTCTCTATGTACTGTTTGAAGTTGTCATAATGCACATTTCTTTTGATTCCGGACCAAAACTGAAAACTACAAAATACGTAGCATGGGGCTGGATATAAAAGAGGTGCCTTTGTAGTGGAGTCGTAAGACAAAGAGTAGACAGAAGGCTCTGCATGGATCTTAGTAGAAGATAACGTCTTGAAAATCCTGTAAAAGAAAACACGCGCGCGGATTCATTGGCTTTAAAAAGAAACTCTTGGAAACTGTGTGTGAGCTCTTGTCCTCTTGTAAGAAGAAAGCATAAACATACGTGTAGTGTATATATTTCAACCACCACAGCCACTCTCTTCTATGTTTTTACTTTCCCACGAAGATACCATTGGAATTTGGAATGCTCAGTCTCAGCCTCAGTCTCAGTACCGAGAGTAAAAATACGGTCCATGGAAGGAAATAATTTGTGCATACATACTATATAGGGCTTACATATTATTTCCCCAGACTCATTTCACTTGATAATATTATTATCATTGTGTATTTTGTATTTGTAGAAAACCTAGGACTTGTTTTCCTTTTCTCTTTTTAGCCTCTCCGCTCGACGCATCTCAATGAGATCACGGACATGGACACAATACAGATTCTCTTTTCTTATATTTTCACACTATATTTCCATCCAACTGAACTGGAGTCTATATTGTTTATTGGAAAATCTCATCCAGTCCTTTTCGCCCTCGTCTCCTCACCATCTTCGTGCAGAAACATAATTTATTTTCGCTTCCATATATCTAATATTATTTAGAATTTTAATGACTGACTGAGCACTGGAACGGAAACAGACACTAAATGTAAGTACTTTTGTCGCTCAAGTTTCATTTCCAGGATTCATATCTGGCCATCTGGCTACTCACTCCATCATTATGGCATTACTCGAAATGACACACGAACCATCATCATATCATATATCAAACAATTATTTATCCTCTCTTTGTCAGTCCAGATCTGTTCTTGTTCCTAATGTTAAAATTCCACATATAGACATAAACACTGCGAATTAAAATTTGAGAACGGAGACGACTTGAGACTTGAGACAGAGACAGAGACAGACACAGAAGGAGAAGAAATGATCCGGACCATTTATTCGTTCACTCTCTACATAAAGTTTGCTCCTGGTCCTGGAATGGCTCTAATGTTTACAGTAAGTGCTGCTTGAGAAGATTGTCAACATGTATCATAGTCATCACTTGAAATGCTGGTGTTGGTGTTGGTGTTGGCATTGGTGTTGGAGGACCAAGTACTTTGTCCCCGACGATGATACTTGTAGAAGATACTTTGAATTATTCCCGTTCCGTAAAATGATACGAGGGAGAGGCAACGAGGGAGGGAGGCGGAGGCAGCCCCGGCGATGAAACCGAAACTGAAACCGAAAGTAGAAGTGAGGAGCTTAAAAAGGCTTTCTTCTGGCTTAACTTCTCAGCTGTACAGCAGCTCCTCATAAAGTGGATCTCCTAAAAGCTATGTGAGAAATTTTCAAACCGCTGAATAAAAGCCACAACACATAATTTTATGATCATCACTATGAAGGAAGATACATATAACATACAGTAGTGAAGTGCATGGACTGGGACTGGGACTGGGAAAATTCTACAGTCTAAATCTCCATATGAGGGGAAGTAAATGTTTACATACATGTAGCATTTTATTTGGGTCGAAATTTCTGTCCTTGTTATTGTTGGTAGAGCTTTCTTCAAGCTTGGATTTAGACTATATAGGTATATAGGTATATAAATATGACAATTATACACTTGAAGACATTATGTTGAAATTAGGTAACGTTTCCTTTCCAAGATGGTAATCTTAAACCGCTACTAAAGTTTCCAAATCTAAAACCACCAAAGTACCTCCTATAGGTAGGTATACTGTACAAACCGAAGCCACAAATATGAGCGGTATAGCTTAGGAGTGTTTTGCAAATTTGAAACACAAGATAGATCCTCACACATCCTCCCACTGTCCGCCGGTCCCGGTCCCGTCGTCCCGCAAAATCCTATGTCACACTTTGTATAGTATATATAGTATTTACTCAGCTTTCCTTTCGTACACATCAAATATTTATAGTAAAAACCAAAACCAATTTTCGACGAGGAAAGGATTAACTTGATTTTACTAAACTGCTATATTCAAGAAATCCCTTTGCGAAGGCCAGAGCCAGATGAGACAGACGAGATAAAAAAGGACGAGGAAGTTTTTTCTTCTGTCAACGCAACGGCGACAAAATTTGAAAGATTTGGTGAATTTAGGATGAGTACGTGCCGGAAAGTATATATTTTTGTAAAAAGTGAAAATTATTATGCAAACGTGAGCTTGTGTGGATTTCATAAATTTGACACTTTCATAAAAGATTCTAAATTTTTTTTATGTTTGCTCGCCATAGGCTTTTTTTTTATTTCTCAAAAAATAAATAAAAAAAAATCTTTTACAGCAATAAGTGCCTGTCTCTCTGTTTGCTCTCGTTTTCCTTGTGCACATAAACTATTCTGCTAATAGCCTGTGAGAGGTTGAGAAGGTTCAGTGAGAACTAGGTACATAGGCTTGGGATATATGCGTGTCTCTGTTCCTGTTCAAAATTATTATGAGACGAGAAATATTTCGTGGGATGATATGTGGAAGGAAATAGATGATGTGAATGATGTGATAGTTACGTGTGTTGTTGGATGGGACGAAAAGGACGACAACGACGACGGCAACGACGACGACGCAGGATTCTATATATGTTGTTATATAGTGGCTCTTATTGAGCAGATCTCAGGCCACCGCCACCACCACCGTGATGCTCGCAAAGCTGTGTAGTAGAAAGTGTTCTTTATGAAAGATCTGACTGCGTATGTAGAATGTTCGGGTAGGACTGGGACACACACACACACACATGCATCTACAGGGTATAAGTACTCTCTTCTTCCCCGGTACATTTCTCAGTCGTTCATTTAGACCTGAATGGACGTTCACGGGTGCGAGAGAGAGCCCGAGCATTGTTATTGTTTTGTCAACAATTCCAACAAAAACTAATTCCATCTCATCGAGCATCATACAACCTGTACCAATTTACCAATGTCCTTGGAGCTATAATTTCTAATTTCAAAATATACATTTAATATATTGGTTAAAATTCTATACAGAAGTACCTGGACCTGGAGTCACATTGTTTGGGGTGAAAGTTAGTTTATAATAACTTGTATTTACGTGTAACTGCAATTGAACTATATTTTTGAATATTAATGCACTACAATTCAGTTATTGCAATTAGTAGGCTTGTGCGGATTAAATCATAAAGTGTAGAATTTCTTCCTCTTGATTTTCCTATTAATAAGGTAAGAAACAAATTTTAAAATTCATTAAATATGCAGTTTAATTTTAATCTAAAATAGAAAATTTTAATTATTTTTTCTTACGATTAGTTTTAGTTCACATTTTTTAAATGTTTTTAAATATTAGTAAACGCTTGTTAAACTACTGACAACATGAGTTAGAAACTCACTAGTCAGTTTTATCACGAAATACCTTCTGGTATAAACATCGTAAGAAAAAATTAATTACGAATATAAAACCCATTTTCTGCCCATAGCAAGACGGTCGTGCACAAAAAATAGGAAATTGTTATGTAAACATTATTTTACTTGTTTTATTGCAATTTTGTTTTAAATCTTTTAAATTGTACAGTTATCACACATGTTTAAAAGCTGGATGGAAAGCACTACTGCAAAGTTAGTCTACAAAATGTCCATTATTATAGTTCATTTCTTTGCTGTTGACATTTATCCCTGCATTATATGCAAATCACATGTAGCCAGTAAATAACCTATGTGTATATACAATCTTTAGAAATCATGAACATACTTTTATTTTTTGTTGTTAATCTTTCGCTTTGAAAATCCATTTTCTTAGTAGTTTTATCACTAAACTTCAGCGCAATAAAATTCAATCGCTTCCATTTCTTCTTTAAATACGCGACAAGCTATGTACTAGGTACCTACCTACATTACATTAGATGTTTGAACACTAACTGACAAAGTACAGTGAAATCCTCTTTATTTTACAACTGAATTTGATGGTGGTACTGGTAATCCTCCTAGAAAATTATTATTCTGTCATTTTTGACACTGACTATGGAGTTCTTATCTCTCTATAGCTTTAGCAGTAAGGAATAAAAAGTGCATGTGCATCATAATATCATATGTGTCGTCTTTTCCAAAATTTGAAAATTCCAAAGGTGGAGAAAGACAGTTGACAGTGTTGATTTTAAATGTGTCAAAGACTAAAAAGCCTGATTTGCAGCAGTAGTGTAGGATAGTAGGATTTATTTGAATTTAAATTTTGAATGTGCAGTATAGTAGAGAGACGTAAAGGGGGAAGAACATGGTTTATAACTTGAGTTAAATTTGAAATTTATTAAATCCTGTTGACATCCGACCGACATTGAGAATCCCATGTGAGGAAGAAAATAAAACAATTTTATTTCATTCTGTCGTTCTGTCTCCTTCTCTTTCTCTCCCTTTCTCTCTGCGGTTCTGTCAAACATAAGTAACTGTATATAATATACAGACTAACTACCAAACCATAACATATTAAGTACATATCTCAAACCTATGCTGTGGTAGTTTATCTCCAATTCTGTGCAATAACTCAAGAGTAATGCTGATGCAGAAATGTTTATGACATTTATAATGTTCTTGAAACCACATATTCAACCTACCTGCTCCTCAATTGTCGAGTATTTTATCCCCGCAAATTTTTTCTTTCTTCTCCGTCCATAAAATTAGAACTGTACAGAAAAACCATTTTTATCTTAACGCTTCGAAAACCAACAATATTTAGGTTCTACATTGGAACTGTAAAATCTAACGAGGTATTTTTCAATTTGATTAAACTGGTTCTAATTTACTTCATACATATTATTTTAAGTTTTTCTGTTTTCGCATTAGTTTTTTTCTTGTTTTAAAAAAAAATTTAAGTGCTTATAATATTTCTTTCATAGTTTCAAGTACTTTTGTTTGTTTTTCTAATTTGCCTTGCGTAGGGGGTTTTTCACAAGAAAAGTTGACCAGTTACACCCCATGCTGGGATGTAACGCTCGAAATTTACCAGTATTGAAAATTAACGAGAGTGTCTGTGTATTTGATTACACTCCATATACACCTACACACTATACATATATATAGAACGGAGGGCTATACTGATATATTTGATTCATTGAAAACTGAAACACGAATCAATTAAATTAGCTCCCAACCAGCACTTGCCACTACCATCATTCATCCTCCTGATCATTCATAACCCTAGTGAAGGGTTTGCGTGAATGGTTATAATATATGTAAGTTAGAGCGTTGAACAGTGTAGAGAGAATTCCCCCTCGACATCCAACAAAACTAACTCTATATAGAAGCAGGTAAATCAAAATTTAAATCATCCTTCTTTACACTTGATTGCACTTGAAATTGGATGTGGGGACGACGCTGCGTGGGCTTTGAATGAGTATCAACAGGTTCATGGAAAAATGAGTTTCCTTCACGCTATCCATCAGCGCCGTAATGATTCCCTCTTTGGCTGGACTTGCTTACCCTCACACACTCACATTCTGTCTATTTTATCCGAGTTAATGGCAAATTTCGACGACTGCCAAGAATTCATGTTGTCAGGAGAACATATTTATCTTCGGGGAACAAGTAATTATTTATTTGTTACCACTCTCTCTCCTCTCTGCGTCTGACATGTACAGGAAACCACAAGTGCATTAGTACGTTTATTAATTCTAATCCAAACGGAACGTCATACGTTGTTTGGGATCAATTTATTTTGTTTTTTGCATCATTCAGTCCCCTCATGCTCATATCTGTTTACAGTGACGGAAAATAAGTCAAGTACCGAAAAATAAACCAAAGATATATTTATATAGAGTAAACACCATCGACACGTCACTATGTTACCCAGTAGGAATTTTAGAAATAGCAAATAACATAGAAAAAAAAGTATATCCGTAGTAACTAGTAACTAATGTAGCAAAAGGGTCTCTCTATGCATATTTCATCTAACAATAGATTTTAAATGAGTTCAATATTTTCCCCAAAGAAAATCACAACCTTTGAATATATCCACATCTAAAATAATCCACAATATCTTTTTACTTGATGCAGGGCAGAAAAGATGTAAAATATAATTGTACATAAAATTGGCTGACATTAACTATCTAAACGGGCAAGTTAATGTCATAGCCTTAATTCTACTAATCTTTACTAAGAAAGCTTAAGCCGGTCTCGGCAGTTTTCGCCACCTACCCAAACGCCTTTTATAGGCTCTTCCCCTGCCACATAACTAACACATTGAGGATTTTTTGAAATTGGTTGGACTCCACCTGTGCCATATCATTTACACGGTGGTTGGTATAACAGACCCCGACTTGGGCTCTATAGTTTCCGCCTGGAAATACATTCGACAGGGTTGTAATTTTCTCCCGTTTTCTGCAGAAACTACACTTGATATATACCTATTATTAAGAGTTTAAGAGGATATCAGGTCAACGGGATGCTATATCCTCCTACACAGTCATCCAATACAATGCTATAAGGAAATATGTCGTAGTCGTGTAAAGTCATGTTAACCTTCCATACTGGTATTAATTCCATGCCATACTCTATAAGCGTCAGAACACACACAGAGTGGCGAAATTCTAGTACTATGGTGGATGGTGGCATCTTTATGTAGAATCGATATAGAAATTCCAAACATCCCTTGCGACTGGACCAGTACCAGGTTAGAATAGGAATGAGCTCTCTCGCTCTCGTTTTGGTACTCTTCAAGCTTTTGGTCCAAGTATCTTTTCAAGTCTATACTTTGTAATACCAAGTTTTCCTTTTGATGAAATATGTTTTAAACACAGACACCAACACTAAGTACTGTATACACTGCACTATGTACTATACTTTCTTGTAAATGCCCCCAATGGGGAAATGTCGTACCATTTTAAAACTTACAAAAGAAATGTTTCTTCCAGTGTTATGCTTAAAGATTTCGATCTAAATGTGGAAGCATTTAGTCCCTTCTAGTAGAGAGAACGATCCTATATTATATACTATGTAGTTTCCACAACCAAAATGGAAAGAATCTGAGCTTCTATCTGTATTCTGTATAAGCAAGGCCAGATTAACTGTCTCTGCTCCTTCCCTCACAATGGGTCTGGAGGAAGGTATTGTAATCAATGGGAAGTTGAACTAACAGATGCAACTGACAATAGCATGCAAAGCAGTTAGTTCTTTAAAATGCACTTTCAAAATTGAAAGGGATGGGAGGAAAAAGTAAAGCATTTATAGATATATATATTCAGAATTATGCTCATGTTGAAAGAACACCCTTCAAATTGAATACATTAATTAGGGTGGTTATGACATGGCCGGCCTCAATAAATTTTAGACTGACTGAGGGCCTGAGGGTGAGAGTTAAGGGCTATATGTGCTATATGCTGTGAGAGAATTTTCTCATGATAAATTGCTTCTCAAGTCGTGTGATTACAAAACCGGTTTCTTCACATCCTTAAAATATACTATGTGTTATTTATTCAACGCATAGCCTAAGTTCGCAATTTCCCATGCTCCCAAAAGCAAAAGCGTAAGCGTGGGTATTGAAATTGAATGTGTGTGAGTGTGTGTTGTAAAAGTAAAACACTGTAGTCAATTACTTGCTTGCTTTACATAACATTAAATGAGTCCAGTATTTTGCCTCTGCTTATAATATGTTTTTGCATCAAGTAAAAATATACAGTTATTTTTCTTTACACACAAAACAACGTTCCCTTTTCTTTTTTATACACTACTAGAGCTTAAGAAGAAATATCTGCATATACATAGTAGTTATTTACGCAATTTCTGTGCTGTAAAATGAGGTGTTATGGTTTTGACTTTAGACTCTCCTTCTCTCTCTCCTTGTAAGCGTCAAAAATGAATTAGAATTCGTTAATAAAATCAAAGTAATTTTGCCTCTCGAAATTACAGTGCAGTACACTCTCTCAAGCAAGATGGCTTGTGGTCTCGGATATTTTTTTTTACAACAAGACTTTAAACAAATACATATAGTTTGCTTTAGATTTTAGAGGAAATTAAAAAGTTTATAGAAAATCCTTTGTATTTAGTCTAACTACTTACAAGGTACTTGAAGTCGAAGTCGGTGACTTCAAAAAAGTGAGTTAAATTAAATGCCGTTTTAGTCGTTTAGTTTTGGAATTTCGCCAAGTGAGTGTGCTTCAGTCATCAGAGTGTAAAAAAAATGTAAAAGCATTGTTGAGGGTAAATCCTTTTTTCATTACTGTACGGATCAGAGGAAGTAGGACTTTAGTGTGTCTGTGTATGTATATGTTTTACATATACTGGAAGGATTACGGGGCTCCGTCTTTGTACTCGTGCCATGAGCAACGGGAGTGTGGGAAATGTAATTGCAATTTTATAAAAGCTCAACCAAATTTAATGACATTGGCAGTGGTGCAAGGTAAACTTTATATATTCATATTATCTGTATTTCTGTGTATATTACCTAAACCCCCCTATCAATCCGTTGCTGTTCCGCTATACCGTTTACACGCAAATAAGCACATCTCATTTTATTTCAGTATTCTATTCATTCAGCTCAAAATTTCTATTTCTTTCTTTGCGTATATTTTACTAATGTATACATACAAACATGTGCTCACTAGTCAGTTTAATTTAAATTTGTACAGTTGTCAATTAGCTAAGGAAGCTGCTTCTGTCACACCTATTATACGGTTCAATTTCAATTTTCATTCCTCATTTTTCAGTTCCAGTGAGTTTCCATGGTGGGGCAATTGGCAATTAGTGCGCGATCCGATCCGGATCTCGCCTTTGTGACTTCTGGTAATAGATTAGCTTTCACTTATCTTTTATAACTAATCTTCTAATTTTACACACTTTATGAAGGATTTCATTTAAAAACTTCTTTTTTTCGGCTCCCTGTCATATTCCGAAAAAGGATATAGTGTGGCACACTGTATGGTGTAATAACAAAGTGTGCTACTAACTGAAGAAATATGATATAATTGTGCTAGAAATTACTCTACTGTTAGTACTGCTACTCTTATAATAATTGTAATTCTAGTCCTCAAGTTTCCTTTTGGAGGTAGCTGTTAGTCTCCACACCTCGCTTCCCCCAAAATCCAACAATAATACGCTTAAAATGTTCGGCACGTGCTAAAATAATTAGTGGCATGGTATACGTTACACTTTTGCTTTTCCCACTATATTCCACACTACACTAAGCGGGTGGTGGGTTTGAGTTTGAGGATAAAAACAAAAACTGGCTGGATGTATAACGCCAAGGCGTAAGATTGTTATCATCTAATCAGAGATTTGTCTCCCTTTCCCGCAGTCAGTATAGATCGCATAACAAGTCATTAGGACTATACACATATTATATCCTACTGAAATTCGTACTACGTAATGATATTAACCCTATGTATTTCTACCATGTCCATATCCGTATATACGCGTGCCTCATTTCAGAAAATTGCTGAGGAGGAAATGACAAGCCATGTTGGATTTGAGCACAAATTTGGGCATGCCAAAAATTCCAGAGCTCACGTACGTACACTATTACATCAAGTATCCAGTTACAAATTACAGAATTACATGTTACGGTGACGACCGACGATACCGATACCGATACTGACTATACTACACCACCCTTTGTATGTTCATATATAGGGGTATGCAATTAGAGACATGGATCTGTCTAATGAAAATCGAGCCAAATGCAATTATACGACTTGTCACTCTTATGTTTCTGGCATGAAGGAAATCTAGAAACATAGAAACAGACTTTGGATTCATCAGCTTGAGCAGGCTGCTCCTGCTGCTGCTGTTGGTATACAAATACAACCAGTAACAGCAGAGAAAATGCTTCTCTTCTTCATCAGCTGGCTCCTGGCCCTGGATCCTATGTACGACTGCTGCTGCTCCTGGCTCCGTCACCAATTTATTGTTTCATGTTACATTTTCTACACACACTCACTAAACAGTTGAGAGAATGAATGATAATAATACGATACAAGCATTTTTGGGTGTTCTAATTCTTTAAATTGGGTCGTAACTTGAGGCTTTATTCTGTTTACCGGTCATTTCTGACATCAAATATTTTTTAATGAAAACTGACATGACTTCCTACGTATACTAACCACACCTAGGTGCTATGAGTAGGTATGCTCAACTCCTGACTTCTGACTACCACTATGCCTTTAGCATCCAGAATCCAGAGTGAAAATTCTTGTCAGTGTTGTCATGCCATTTATTTGGGGTTTAGCGAAGAAGAGTAACTACCAGGTTAAAATACTAAGAAAGACGGCAAAATATTTTGTTTTTTTGTAACCTTTCTCACTCTTTATAGCGTCTACATCGGAAATTTAATTTGACTGTAATAGTATAAGGTGCATGTATGCAACGTTGTGTCGTTACTGATACAAATTCAAATTGACATTTTGGCTCGTGTGGCATACATACTAGTAAGTCAAATAATTACATATCTACAGGCTAACGATATAAACTGATTACTCGTAGGGGCACACATACCAAATGACTACTGCAATGCTTAAGGAAGAAAGGGAGACAGGAAGGAAGGAACATCATGCTGAGAATTTGATTAGAAAAAAAACTTGGAACATTTTACATGTCATTTTTTGCTTTCATTAGTATCTCGTTGAGCATCGAAAACTTTCGTTTTTGATTTCGCTGATAGATGAATAAACTTGGCTCAGCTCCAGAATTCTCTTTTGACAGGGAAGAATAATAATTTCTTACTTCATTGAAACAAACAAATGGTCACAATGACAAATGAGTTCAACATTTATCACCCAGAAATGCCCAGAATTAAATATTGTTTTCAAGATATGAATACGACGTAGATGATGATTGTAATCATTGCGGATGCACAGTTTTTGTTTTTTACAATTTTGCAGTTTAAAGTTTATAATACCTTCATCGTGATTGACGATTACTTTTAAACACTGTCAAAAGGTTAGATTTTTTATTGATTTTATCGTTGTCTATAATGCACAAAATGTTTCACTACGAGTTATGTAGCAACATTAAAATTATTATTGTCTCTGTATTTTATAGAGTTTTTTTAGACATTAAAACAATGAAAATGCAACAAGACATATTCACCCATCTATTCTCATCTGTTCAATCTCAGCCAAGTCCTGGGCTCTCCTGTTAGATCAGCTGATCATCGAAATTGTGCTGTGGAATCTTATTGAATTAGTTTTACTCTATTTAATATATTTTGTCCTTGTTCTCTCTCTATTATTACTATGTTTATTGACCGAGCATATAACCTCGAACCATTGATTCGCTAGTACTATTAATTGATGTTACGTATAACTATTCTTTTTGTTTGTTTATAAGCTATTCTGGACCCATTGTGTGTCTGTCTATAAGAAAATAAATAAAATATTTCCATGTATATGTGCATAGCTATAGGTAGTATAGGCCTAACGTCTATTCAAATCCACATCCAGATTTCAGATACCAATACTGCGTAGGACGTGTGAAGCAAAGCGGATGATAATGATAACATGGAAGGATGAATTTTATTTCCTGATATCTTGCCAACTGACCCATGAAGCTATCAGCTGCATATACTACACCATCGAGCTACAGATATATAGCAGAAATCTAGTAGTACTCGCTGCTGTGACTGAGCTCTGAGATTATGAGAAAGAACAAACGTCGTTAGATTTTTTTTTATTTGATCTTGTACTCATGAATGTCATTTCTTATTTATGTTTACCCTCACACCTAAAAAAAATTGTTAGAAAAAAAATTCTCATGCGCAGATTGTAAGCAGTAGATTTGTGGAGTGAATTTAATGCAATGTACATAAGAGTATAGCGAGGCGCATTTTCATTCTGACTGAATCTAAAAAAGAATGAAGGGTGAATTCAATTTACGTATTATTAAAAAGTATCTGCACATATTACGTTCGCAATTTTACAATAACCTAAATATTTCTTGTATTTGTGAAAACATGTATGTACGTAGGATAGGAGCTCACATAATATTGTCATGTTGATGCAACAAAATCCAGCATCGGTGACGGTGTAGGAGTAGGAGTGCAATGCAATCCATTTATGTAGCTATACAACATGGTCATGTAACTTCAAAAAGCGTCAGATACTCCATTTTCCCCGAGAACCCAAACCCACTTTGCATATCATCGCACAGGGAAAGTAAACTGAGAATGTAATCTTTCATCTTGTCGAATTCTAATGCTATGCATCAAAAACAGAAAGACTTCCGAGTTTGAGGGAAGAGTATAGAAACCAAGACTTTTGCCACTTTGATGCCTATAGCATAGTCTATATATCTCTAGCCCATCCAAAAAGCTGGATGTTTTAGAATATTACCTTGCGGTAAAAACCTTAAACTTAAAACCTATAGATATGTTATACCGTATGTATGTCACTGCTGTCTTTGTACCGTCGCGTCCTGGTTTGAAGTGCCTGGTCGTGTTGTTGCTCGGTACCGGTCCCGGTCCCGGTACGGCTGACGTCTATATTACAGTCCCCCGCATACTCCTCGAAACAACCTCGGTTCCTCCAATTCCAATGGAGTCAGAATAATAATATTCAACACAAGGGGTTTCATGCGCGTAAATGTAAAGCTTGATTAAATAAATATTCCTTGGAATGTGGGTCAGAAAATATGTATGATTATAATACAGAGATTACGATTACTTTGATATGGAGGAGCGCGGGCTTCTGGCTCTGACTAATATTAAATGTCAAAATCCTGTGGCATTTCCCAATGTCAATTTGATGAGACTAATATTGGATGAGAAAAGCCTTTGTCGGTGGTTTACGACTGAGAGTCAAGCACTCCCCCCTAAAATATCTTTGAAATATAATACAATATTCAAATTCTCAGGCTTCCCCTCATAAAATTTCGAATTTCAGGATACTTTAATTTCGGCAGCAGCATGGATTTTAGGAGTTGCGGAATTGACATGAGTCGAGTTTAGAGAGGGCTCAAACTCAAACCGAAACCGATTCAACAAATTACGAGCTGAGGTTTCAGCGATGCTCTCTTCTCTCTTAATGAATAGTCTAACTGAGAACGAGAACCTATATATACAGTATGGGAAGGCTTCATAACCAGATAATAATTACATATAGGCCTTTCCCCGTGTGGTAGTTGTAGTATCTATATGTACGTAGTGCGTCCTGTTCTTGTGGCGGTGACGCGGTGTTGCCTGCAGGAAGAACATATATAAATAATAGACAGTTACAGTTTTGAATCGCTATAAGCTCGTAAACTTATTTATATGCAGATACATTCATATTTTAGTATTTAACGCAGTATCCGTAACCAATTTCCTGACTTGTACGCTCTTCCGCGTCTACCGGTACTGGTGTACCTTCAAATTCGACTGAATTAATGGCTTTCCTTTTGCTGATTACACCAATTTCATACTTTTTCTCTACGGCTTGAATTATTAGTTTTTCTATCATCTCTTTCGAACATTCCCCATTCACCAAAACCACTAATGACTCCCAAACTCCCAACTTTGAATATATACGTAGAGCCACTCAGCTTTCCAAGTGGCTAAATAACTTTAAATTAATGATGATTCATTGGTAATGTACTAATCTACAGAGTATTAAATACGGATAATGGCTCTGACAAAAATTATACAAGCGGGTACTAATTCACATAAGAATCTGGTTTTATTATTATTACTACAAAAAAGTCCTCATAAAAATTTTCTATCGCGTTAATTTCATAGAAAATGTATAATAATTTATAGAGCCGTATTCTAAACGCGCATGGTTATTTAAAATAATTATAGCTTTTGGTTGTACACTCCAGTAATAATTACATTTTCCATAGCACTGAACTGCACTGACTGCACTAAGCAGGCAACGTCATTATTTTTTGAATTATTTTGTAAAACTTCATACATAGTGGGTCTTGGAGGTTTGGGGCTTAGAGTCCTCAAAAGAATCTTTTGGTTCTTAAATCAGCGGCTTATTGTAAGTAGTTTGCTAAGCGCATAATGGATTATATTACCGGAGCATACAGAATCGTATAATTTAATATAAAGTAAATCAAGTACCTATACAAATATCGGTACCTACGTATGTAGCTCACTTTGACACCTTCTGTTGTGTAATCCTAATCATGTATGAGAAATCTTAAGGACAAGGAGTTATGGAATTTAAGAAGGTGATAATACTCCAAGTTGGCATTCATGTATTCCTTGTCTCTTGGGCATGTCTCCAAATTACCTCCATGCATTTCCTCTGTGCTTCACTTACGCAGGAAAATTAGCTCTATTAGATGTGAGTTTGAAGTGCGGATACCGAGAAGTGGATGAGCTTTGAAAATCCGAGCCGGTGAGAAGAGAACAGTATAACACTTCTTTCCTTCCCATCACATCCCCGCGCTTCCCCTTTTTCCCCCACATATGTTCCAATACATGGTCGTTTGTCATAAAACGTAGTTAACGATTTATAGGTAGGCATTGAAATTGGCCAAAGTACCTTCTGTGAGATTATCTTACTCATCGTGGTCGTAACCCATAACCCACATACGAATACGAGCAGTATATCCATGTAGAAGTGGAAGGTCCATAAGTAGAGACTCCCACCCTCTCTCATGTATATGTAGAGGAATTCCATTGAAAAGCCTTCATTGTAATAGGCTATCAAAGTTTCCGCACCATTAGATTCCTCAGAATGGATTTCATTCTCTCCGGCTCTTGTCTTCCTGTATACTCGGCTAAGTAATGTAAGAACCCAGATTCAGACCCAGAACACAGACCCAGTTCCAGATCCAGTTCCAGTTCCAGATCCAGGCCAGGGCAGGGCAGGGTGTATTCAACATTTCCCGTCCGTTCCTTCCTACCCGCTCTCCAGCCTATTGTATTTATTGATTGAGGAGGCTAAAGATTGTGAGTTGCACAAGTCATGGCTTTATTTGATAAATAAAGAGGATCATCATCATCATGCTCATGATGCAGTCTAGGCTGTATCTCCAATTTGTATATGTACATTATGTCTGTAATTAATTATTAGTTCTCCAGTCAATCTGGAGGCAAAAGATCCGAGAGACTTGCATCGTCTTGCATAGTATACTTAGAGCGGATATTGCAGATTGCAACGATGAAACTGACTAATAAGATTTTTTTCTCTAGAAAAGTTACTTTGGAGTTTAAAATGAGAGTTTATATAGTTCGACATGACGAAGCATAATGAGTTGAATTTTTCCCTCCTTCTCATTTATTGGTGGATCTGGCTCTGGATCTGGATGAGCGTCATTTGGCCTGAATAGAAATGCTCACTCGCTCTCATAGTCTCGTGTAAAATTGAAAACGGATTATCTAAAATCCATTTGAATTACTCTTGGGTCGGCCATTACATCTTATCTTATTACTTGACTTTCTCGACTCTCGACGAGGTCGAGACTCGAGACCCATCTTAAATTCTATGTAGATAACTTTTCACTGTTGACTTTGTAAATGTTTCCATAGTCATCCTCTATCCAATATTTGTAAAATGGTAGCTTACCTATATACCTATACATATTCTATGAAAATACTTGACATGACCAGCTTCTTCTGGCTTTCATGTTTATTGATACAAGTTAAGTTGGAAAGTTAACTTAATTCAAGTCTTGAAATTTTCTCCACGTACCTACGTATATAAAGACTATAACAATGACTATAGACGTAGGTACTTTATAGTATACTATATAGGTACGCATATTTTTTGGCCTACTGTATAGTCTTGGATGAGACTCTGATGAGGCTCATAAAACTAAAAAAGATGGATTTTTAGTACAAGTTTTCATTGTTGAGTAAATTGGAAGCAATTTTTAAACTATTGTTGTATTTTATTACAGGTTAGTTGCTACAGTTGACGCAGGATTAGGTCAATTTCAACTCCAATGGGCAACGTTGACATCCAGCTCGAGATCCACATTCGACTTGACATGAGGAAATTGTGTACGACGTCCACGTGCAGGCAGAAATATTGAGACGTCAGTAAAAGTAAAAGTACGACGGGAGGGAAGGAAAGAAGCAAGTGAAATAGAGGGAATTTATTGTCTATTGACCTGTGTGTTCCAAGATATATATGCGCCGAGTCCTAAAAAGTTACAGCTAAAAACAACACTTACACAGACATACGGAGTAGACACATACACACACATACACATACATATACAAGGAAGACGGCATAAGATCAGTAGCAGTAAAAGTAAGAGTAACAGTGGCAGTGGGAGACGCGGAGACGGAGACGGAGACGGAGACGAAATAGAGAGTCCATAGAGACCAGAATAAATAAATAGAAAAATACTAGAAAATAAGAGAGACGGACGACAGAGAGTCATAAAAAAATAATGGGCGATGCGGCGGCAGTAGCGGCCACGATTCAGCCCGACCAACAACCCTTTGACTATGGATCAGTCGAGATGATGACGGGTCGGAGCACGACGAGTAGTTATGAGAATGACAGTCTTCCCATTCATCTGAGTGACGTGCTGAAGCATCTTTCCTCCTGCCCACTCCATAATAGAACCAAACATGATTATGATCCTGATGTGGAGGGAGTCAAATACATCACATACGGAATCCTCATGCCCACCATCTGTGCTCTGGGCATCGTCGGGAACGTTCTCAATCTCATCGTTCTCAACCAGCCGAACATGAAAGGGACGGCCTACATCTACATGCGAGGTTTGTGTGTGTCATTTTATCCATTTTACTATTCCTATTACTACCATTACTACTATGTCATCTTTCCCCTTCAATGTTTCATTTCTACTCGGCGAGTAATCAACATAACATAACACAGAGATATCATGTCTCTCCTCTACTCTGCTCTTCTGCGCTCCGCTCTCTGCATTCAGCATCCGGAATTCGGATCCAACTATGTTTGTATGTGGGTGAAATTTTCACTCTCACTCACTCACTCACCCGCACTTTCCTCTATTTTTTTTGTGTGTAGTCCTGAAATTTCCGGAGGTTCAATGCTCGCACGCATTTATTGCTTTCCCTATTTTCCAAATCCAAATCCAAAGTTGGAAAGTGTAGAGTACAAAGTATATATGCATACATGTTTCATCAGTCCTTGTCCTTACATATGGCTTGGTGTTATGGTCTCACCACTCAATTATTGAAAGTTTACTCAAAAGTTTGTTGAGAAAAAGTTGAAGGGAATAGGAAATAGGAAATCGTATGGATGAAAAGGATACGTTCCGCCGACGACTTTTATTGGTGTACGAGGTTGGTGGAAAAGTTGGACAAGTAAAATGTATTCACCGTTTTTTTTGGTATGGAGAAGCCGCGTTTCTGCATCAGCAGTCAGATGAAGCTACACACATTCCTAATATTACGACAATGAGTCGTGGACATATCAACAATTTAACAATCATTGGAGCAGATAGGAGAAAATACTTGCTCAGGGTAAACAGTAAACATGGTGCTATTTCATTTAGTTATGTAGACGGGGAAAATGTTTACAAAACAAACACCGTTTCACAGATTAATAACATTACTCGCACTCGAACAGGACGCCTACGGTTACGGTCCTCGTTGAGAACTACTCGAGAGAAAGAGCCCCTTTTGCCATAGACCATTTCTTTCCCTTTTTTGATAATGAACTCCATCCAGATCCAGATCAAGCACCATTTCCATCACCAGGACCAGGACCAGAACCAGATCCATAGTATAGAGGAGCTCACATTCTTCCAGTGTATAGTTACTGTAGTGTTCCTGTTGAACACATCCGCTTCCTCTCTTTACTACAATAGTATGGTATTCAACATGGAATAGTACACTGAGCAGCAGCCCACGCGTTGGACCTGGACGGAGAAAGCATAAGTCGTGAAGAAGAAGCAGGGGTATCACTGGTAGCAGGACATTTATTTGTCCATATTTTCCAAGTACCTAAAGTCTATACCAAAGACAGTTCAAAGAGATAACCATGAGAATGATGATCAGCAGAAGTGCCTATATGCTATACCACTACACAGACAGTAGACAGTCTAAACAAAAACAAGCTGGAGCTATACACATGGCTGTAGGCATTTTTCTAGAGTACAAGTTCAAATGGTGTTTTGTATCATCGTCGTAAAATCCCAATTTCGACGCATCTATTTGTCCCGGTGAGCGATTTTATGACTTCCTATCCCTCCAACACTACAACAGCAACAAATCCCGTCCATTTCTTTCACAGTTCCTTTTTCTCTCCTGTTCTCTATTTCCTTCCTTGACTTGACGTTACTGATATAAACTTTTAAAGCATTGAAAAATCCTACAGTAGTGTGTGACTCTCCTTCCCTTCCAATCTAATGGGAGCAATGTCCAGAGTTTAGAGTCCAGGGTCCAGGTCCAGAGTCCACAGAGATTCATGGGAAAACTGAGAGTGAAAGGGTTAGCTTCGTTTCCATTAGGAAGCTTAGAGGAGAGTGCAACACAAATAATTTGAAAGCCTAAACCTACCTACCTTGGTTGTCGTTATGTTGTTGTCGTGTGTGTGCATTGTGTCTACCATTTGGACTCGCATTCGATTCGGATTCGGATTCGGGTCAGTCCAGATTACCTCAGCACTGTCTTAAGCCCCACTTATCCAGACGAAGAGTAATGAAAAGTGCGAAGGTAGGTTGTGTTCCGGAGACATAAGATGTGAAATCTGGAGTCTAGAATCTGGGTACATGCATAAAATGTAGCATGCTCCCTCGTAATTTGAGATATGCATTTATGTATTGTCCCTAATCTCTTACCTTTCTACCTTTCCTTCAGTATGCATATAGTACAGTGTGTGCCTCATATGTAATACGGGACTTTTATATTTATGATTAATGGATATCCGATAAAAAGCTGTGAGGGAAGGAAGCGTAGAGAATAAGGACTCCTTTATTGTTTGCCCAGACTCCCAGACACTGTCACTGTCAACCTTCCAAAGGATTCATTTCAGTCGTCCAACTCAACAAACACGTCAATTTGAAAGGAATATGATGAAATCTGAAATCCTAGGAAAAAAAAGGAGAAAGCAGTGGGGCATGAATCTAGTATGTGTGTGTGTGTGTGTGTGTACACTACACGCTTTCATTGGATTTTTTTGCCGGCCTAAGAGTATATTGACCTTCTTCCTGTAAACTGTAAGACTCACACACCTGCCTCTTTCCTCCTACTCCTACCTATAGGGTGCCATGGTCTCAAATCTCATGATAGTGATGACAGTGATTCTTTCTCTAATAAAGACACAGATTAGAGATAAATATCTTTCATGTCTTATCACAGCAAATTCTCCCTTTTTCTATTCAGCTTTATCGTCTTCGTCGGATGTCGGATGCTTACGGTATATAAATCCAAATCCAAATTGATTTCTAAAGGAAATACATTATTTAAAAAGGTATGTGTTTTCACCACTGAGGTAAGGCGGGTCATAAATTCAGTTATGAGTAATATCATTCTGCAGATTCGGACAGGGGATTTTTCTATTACAAAAATCAGATGAAAACTGCTTACTTAACCATTTCGGGTTCCAGGATATGAGATATATATTGATAGACTGCGATGCAGTAATTCTTTCTAGAAATTTATGCAACATTTATTCCCTACTGTAAACTGTAAAAAAAATGTGTAAACTTTCTCTTTTTATTTTTTTTATTCACTGCAGCAGTCATCAAAGTAGCTAGTGCTGTTATAGTATAGAGCTGGGGAAAGAATAAAATTCTCAATTGAAATAATTCATTTCATTAGACTAAAACTGAAATTTATTACCTTTGTTATTTCTCAAGAGCAAATTAGACTTTGTCTCCATTAAAATTTAATGTTTTGCCCATGGAGCGCTGTATAGGCATTCCATATCTCAGAGAGGCTGATTAGATTGAAGTGGATTGAAAACATTAAAAAAATCTTTCTCGCCATCCAGTTTTTACTATCCACTCCGTATATAGTGTAGCTATTCAGTATGTATTTAGAGATTAGGATTTGAATGACTGTAACAGTAAGACTTTTTTTCCTTATTTGTGCTTGAGCATGAGTTTGGAAGGTGCTCTACAGGACCGGGACGGTAGCCTTAGCGGGAGTCCCGCTAAGGCTAACAGTTCCGGTTTCGGTGTTGGTTTCGTTTTCAGCAACGCTGCGCTGTAGAGCGTTGAGTTTGAATGTGTCCATCATAAAGTTGTTTTACTGCCAACGCATAAATGTAGCTCACATTTATGCCCCCAGCCAGCATAGAATTAATAGGAAACAAGTTGTGAAGAGGAATATTATATGGAGATTTTAAGAGCTCTCTCTGTCTCTCAAAAAAACCTTTTAAATGTTAGGAAACAAATACTAAACATCTACTACTATATGAAATTACTTTACTTTTACTTTCATGCTTACGAATACGACTCCAAGTTGAGTACCTACCTCTGGAAAAAACTACACTGTTAATTCACTTTTATATTCAAAAGAGAAATGTTTTTTAAATGGATTAACGCTCTTCATTATAGATATTTCATTTGATTATAAACATTCTGCTTGTATGACATTAAATGGGGAAATATTCTTCTTGGTTGGAGAGAATTAAATTGAGTTAGTCCTCCGCCAATTCCCCATAAAGATATTTTTAATATTATTTGTGGACGTCTCTGTGTTTCTGTCTTTGGCTTCCTCCATTCGAACTGGGACTGGGGATCATAGATAATTTAGAATAAAAATGTAAAGACATGGAATGGCAAGAATGTCTCTTAATACTCGTCGTAAAAACAACAGCTACAAAAAACTCAAACACACCATGTCTCTCTCTCTCTCTTTCTTTCTGTGTCAGAAGCAAAAGCGATTGGAAAGCAGGAATTCACATTCACATAGCATAGCAACCAGCATCGCCTTAGTAAAATTCAAAGCTTGTAGAATTGTAGACTAGTTGGCCATTACAAAATATATTTTTTTGAGACGCACACAGAGTACAATGCAATACAAGAAAATTGTTCAACTGCCTGTGTGTCTGCTTTGTACCCAATGGCATCTTTCCCCTTCCATTTCCACCTGATTTCCGTAACACACTCGCCTCTCACACTGCGCTCTCCGGCTCGCAATTTTCTTGTATGTAGGCTAAAGATGAAAATATTCTTCGCATCATCTGTAAGGCTTGGAGCTGGAAGGAGGGAGACCGACGAGTGCATTCATCGCTGTATGATTTTAAGCAACTCAGCAAAAAAGAAACTTTGTAGTGATGTCACGAAGCACGAATCTAACCGAGTTATGAAATTTCAAATATTCCAAATATGTATCCACATCCATGCTGATGATATTGCAAAGCAAACTGTTGTAACTCTAATATAGCAGAACTCATGCTGGCTGGGGCAACTGAACATTGAATTGGCTGAACTATACTGCCTCAAGAGAAAATGCTGATGCATGAAAAAAAATACCTGATACTATATAAGACTGCTATTTGATATGTACTATGACTATAAGCCAAAACATTGTAATATTACTGCATATATAACTTTAAGTTGAGTTTACTTTACGAGGAATGTAGTAAAAATGCTTTGAGTACAGTCGTACATAGCATTAACATCCAGTCCAAAACCCCATAAGATTAAACTAATAAAATAATTTAGTTAATTTCCGAGAGCAACGACGTGTGCTTTGATGGAGATATTCAAACTTTTTTAATGAAAATTGATTAGAATAAAGAATTTTAACAGCAAATAACATTTTGCGTTTAGTAACATATCAACATGAACGTTGGAATTGGACGTTGTAATTTAAGCTTAAAATAAAATCATCCAGTCATGGAGTTCACCCAAAGTTGTTACTGTTATGAGCGGAAGTTCGGCAATGTCATGCTCTTAGGGCCATGGCCATCACCATATAGCTTCAATGAAGCATGAAAAACTTTTGAAATAATTTACAAAATTTATTTTCGGATTCGGATTCCGAAGGCATAGGAGAATAGGAGTTGGATGCATGAGTGCATGGATAGAAGAACACGGGAAAGTACAGTATCCGTATGTGCATGTATTTATATGCACCAAGAATCCAAATGTTGATGGGGGAAGTCTGTAGTAACATCCCTTTTGGTTACAGAAACTCTTGAGGGCACAAAAAAAAGGAAGAAGAAGACGAAGTAGAAGAAAGGAGCCATGAGTCTGTCTGCCGGTCTCGGTCTCGGTCTCGGGTCTCTGTGTGTACGTTACAATTTCTGGAAAGGTTAGGTTAGGAATTGCATTGAAAAAGGCGAAAAGAGGCCTTGAAAAAAACTTTGTCTGTCCTTAACTGTCGTACCGCAGATTTCACCTCTTTTTCTTCTACAAAAAAAATCTGCACGTCTTTCTTCTTCTCCTTCATCTTCTTCTTCTTCTTTTTCTTAGTTAGTTTCGATGAGGAGTATAGGATCACTATGTAGGATCTTTCCTCATCCATTATCCTACCGTAAACATAAAAAGCGAGTGGATTTCCTTAACCTCGCAATTTCACTCTAAAGATGAAGATGAAGCACAGTTCCCACACATCCACCAACTCGAACCAAGTTAAACTGCACACAGGAACTAAGGAAAATTCTAAGAGCATATTAGATGCACTTAGGATGCTTTGTAGAATATTTGAGGGATGAAAAGGTATGGGTGGTTCAAAGGGTCTGGACGAGGTTTCTGCTCGTCGTACAGTCGTACGTGGCCATTCAGTTCTACGGTGTAAGGTTCGTGAGATGTGAGATGTGAGGTTAAAGAAATGAGGGACGATAAACTTTGACGATGAAGGAGACGGAAGGAAGAGCGCGAATGAGTTTGTTCCAAGTTGAGATTGAAGATATAGCATCTGACAAGAGAGCACTAAATCACGCTCATTCTTTTCTCCAATTCATGTTTAGGAGTTTAGGAGTGCACACACACACAAGAAAATTAAAAGAATAGTGAACAACGTTTAACATATTGCCAAAGTTTGGAATTTCTTTTTTCTTTTTCAAATAGCTCTCCTTATTTTAATGGGGGTGGCAAAGGATTTTTCCAGATCTTATTGTTACATTTTACACATACAGCTTCCCTGTCATTTACTATATCAAACATGTACATAGGTACTATACTGACTTAAGATAAAATCCTTTTGGTCATTTAATCTTATATATAATGTGCAAGTAGTTCTCATTACACAAAATGACTACGACTTTTTTTTACCTACATCACCGGCACCGGCAGCGACGAAAGTAAAGGGGCTACGCGATTGCCATTACTCCAAGTATCGAAGAATACTAGAATACCTTAACTTATCTACTTAGCAACTGCGCTTTAAACATCTGAGTTAGCGTTTCCCATTATTCTGTGCCTAGTAAGTTCCATCGTTTATGCAGTGTGCAGAGTGCAGTATCATTCAAAGATTTAAATTTAATACTTATATGAATTTCTATAAATCATATTTTTTTCATATGTTACTTTTACTTCCCTTTCCCAGTCAACTTGTGTGAAACCGCATTTACCTTTTACTTTGATTTGGTTTGAACGAAGGAATATAAAGTTCGTATAAAGAATTTTTGCTGAAAGGTAAAGTTTTATATAGGAATCAAAATAATAAAGAAGCCGACAACGTTTGTGTCTGAGCAAATACTGAAAATAGGGATAAATAAGTAAGCGGGTATCTGTATTTTTGTTCCAGCGTCCAGCTTATTTATTTGCGCAGAGAACTTGGTGCAGGATACCGGCACCGGCACCGGTGTGGTCTCTTCAAGCAGAAATAACTTTGCATTTAGACACATAATGTGTAGCTTTCAAATTTCAAACAAGTCAAGCCCCTTTAAAAGACCTGACGGCAGGTTCATTTTTGTAATTTAGTCTAATGTTGCTTAATGTACAGAAGGGACAGCAGTGTGGTACTTTTACTTAGACAACTTTATTTCCAATTCTGCTTCATGCTGCATTGCTTTGCTTTGAAGTTTCCACTTCTTTTTCCCCTGTCTCTTTCATGAGTCCACACAAGACGACAGACGACACTAACCATGGGCCCATCACATCTCCTTTCAGGATTATTGCTTAGTGCAGTCAAGGGAAACTATAGGAAAATTGTTCTTTTCCCCCAGTTTCTGGTAATGCTGCAAAAGGAGAATTGAAGCGTTGCAATTATATTGCAAATTTATTGGAAGCGAAAATGTTAGTTTCTAAATCACAAAAGTGTAGATCAAAAGAGTGTAGGCATCCATAGCGCCGGCGGCAAAAAATGTGAAAGGTATACGATAGCGTATGTGTTTGTCTTTTAAACGCAAAGAAAAGGTTGCTCAATCCTATAATAGATATTGAAGTGCACTAAAAGTGTAAAATGGAATGATTTATTGCCAAGGTAGATAATTTGTCAAAACTGGAAAGCTCCAAATCTTCGTGTGAATTGTAAGCAGCTGCAGATAAGCTGAGAGCAAGGTTCAATTAAAATACACAGGAGACTTGTACTTGTGAAATAACCTGCGGCTCGTTACCCTAATCCTAATCTTTAAGAACCGATGTTTTCTCTTGATTATAAAAGGCTTATATAGTATTTCAGAAAAAGATGATTCATTATATTCACAGAAAAGTAAAGGGGTTGTAATGTAGAAATGACGGTTAAAATTGAAAGTTGTGGGAATTGTCAATGTAAATGTAAGGCGAACACAGCGGAAATCAGCGATGCGTGGAAAATCATGATTATGGAATTTATTTTGAATTTCGAATCCGATTCTGTCTGGCCCTAAACCACAACCTCCATAATATTAACATCCATGCGTATGATAAAGTAAGCCCTGTCAGACTTTTACATCTCCGTTGATTGATATCCTCTCTTTTTTGTACTTTTGAATAGATTCTAAGGGAAAGGAGGATGACAAGTGGTATTAATCTTTATCAATGCCGAATATTTCTTTCTTTTGTAGAAGATAAACTTTCCTTTGAACAATTCATTCTTTGAAATGCAGGGATGTGTGTGTACATTGATATACATAGCATGGCTCCATCTCTAAATTGCGTGTAGTTGTAGTAGTTCTTATAGTACTATAGTGCAAATCATACTTTTACCACAAACCTATAAATAATGTGCACTGCAGTGCAGTCAACTGTTACAAATTCTTGAGCACTCGTACTAAAAAAAAAACTAGTGTCGAGTTGGGAAAAATTTGTGTGGAGCGTATCCTTCCTTAATGGAGCAAGAGTGAGGACTGCTTCTCGTACACGTTGTCATCATCAGCTCTATGTCTTTCAACTTTCAGTATTTTAATGCAATCACTACGACTCCAGCTCCAGCTCCAGCCAGAGCACTGCTTCCACATGTAATAAGCTCTTCCTCTATTTTTTCTCCGTCGCCCGATTCCCCTCCCTTCATTTTCCATCAATATAGAATGTCTCTCCAGGAGAGTCATTATAAAGCTATGGCATCCGGAACGTTCTGCAAAAACAGAGTCAGCTGGAGATTCACCAATAAAAGAAGCCATATCCAGGCATCCAAGGAACCCAAAACCTTTGGATTGGAGACTTACGATTAGAAACATTATACATGGGTAGATTTTTTATATCGTCTTGGAAGACGCAATATCAGCAAAGTACACACATATCGTCTGTGAAGAACCAAAATGACCCATATACAATTTAAGCTAGAATAAAATCCATCTATGTCATAAAAACGAAATGAAAAACATTCTTATAATGTTAATTAAGAGTTTTTGAAAAGCTTAAATTGTTTTATTTACATATTTTTTAAAAGTGCAAAATGTTTTATTTACATGTTTTTTAAAAGTGCAAAATGTTCTTATTACATGTTTTTTAAAAGGTGCAAAATGTTCTAATTCCATGTTTTGGAAAAGGTGCAAAATGTTCTAATTCCATATTTTTGAAAAGTGCAAAATGTTCTATTTAAATGCTCTCAAGACATATTTGAATATTTTTGTAGATAACTGATATTGTTTTTAGCTAAAACTGGATATGTGTCATTTTGGTTCTTCACAGACGATATGCATCCTTTACTATGAATAAAACACCTTAATTTGGGAGTATTTTGTACCAAAGTTTGCTTTAGATACTTTTCAGAATTCGTGTACCTAATTGAAAAATTTATTTTGCAATTTTGCAAAATTGTAAGATATTGCCTCTTCAAACTTCGTCCCAACAAATAGGGAGGCTCAACCGTTAACTTGACAATGCATGGTGAATTTCGTGTAAGCTACTTTAACAAATAACGGTTGGATTTAGTCTCTTTATGAAAACTGTTGGGCGTCGCATTGAGATCGTGTCCGTGAACTGAAGGCATAAGAAATAAACAAATTCTATTGGCATTCAGCCTTTTGTATAGTCGTATGTCATTCACACGCCTCGTTCCCGTCCTCGTTCTCTTACTCTCATACCATAATATGTGTTTCTCACAGCCATATATAACCATGCCATATAGCTACTTTTGCAATTTAGATTGGCTTTGGTCCTCGTAACTTTTATAAACGAGAATGATAACATCCCTTCATACCTACTTACGCTCAAGATCAACATCAGCACAGACTATGAAATATTATATGACAACGATAAGGGAAGGAAATGAAACGTACCGTTGTGGCAGTAATTCAAACAACATTATAAATATGAGCACTCTAAACTTCAGCGTATGATCTATTTCCTCAAAATTCCAAACCGTCCCAATATATTCTCGACACTAATCTACCGATGAAGCAACATCGTTTATCTACATCGTCTATCTCTCTCCTCATTTGCCTACCGCAATAATAGCAGTGCACAGTGGAACTATATCTATATGTACCATGTAAGCACAACTCAATTCCTATTCACACATGACTGAGGAAGATGCATTCAAATAATTTAGCCGGTTTGGAGAATTTATTGCATTTAACAGCTTTTTACTTAACGAACATGGGATGGTCCGTTAGCTATTCCCCATTCGTACTGCCAGTTGCCAGTTAGTGTTCGTGCGTACTCTTTAATTTTGTTGGAAGTTGGAAATGGGAAGGGAATTAAAGTGCAGGGAAGTAGAAGTGAACGTGATAGATAACGAGGCGGAGACAGGGTCTAGACTCGAGTTCGAGACTCGACTGATATAAAAAAAACTCCAGATCTTGCATCTACATTATAGACGTTAATATATTTTATTTTCAAATGTTATTGTAACGAAAAGAATTACACAATCAAACGTATTTTATAGCTGAAGCCAATCCCTTAAATTAAGTAATAAAGGCAAATAACCTAATATCCTTACTCTATAACGGGAGTGGTGGGAAAGTATTTATTTGAACTGGGAAAACTAAAACGACTACGACAATGACAATCGTCTCCAGTCTACAGTCTACAATACTCTGCTGTTACTGGTTACTGACACTGCACTGCCATACTCGATCCTATATATTTCATGCCACTATAGAATCTAGAAATATTTCATTTCCTCATTCTTCTTTCATTTTATGTCCTTGCATGTAGAATAATCGCATTACTTTTACTTTTACATATTGTTATTATGTACCTACCACCAACTTTCATTCTTGCTTAAGCTTATGCTTTGTTAGTATACATAACATATCGTCAGTGAAGAGCCAAAATGTCCCATATCCATATTTAGCTAAAAACAATATCAACTATCTACATAAATATTCAATTATGTCTTGAGAGCACTTCAATAGAACATTTTACACTTTTCAAACACATTAAATTATAACATTTTGGACTTTTCAAAAATACGTAAATATCACATTTTGCACTTTTTAGAAAACATGGATTCAGAACATTTTGCACCTTTTCAAAAACATGTAAACAGGACATTTTGCACCTTTCCAAAAAACTGGAATCAGAACATTTTGCACCTTTTTAAAAACATGTAAACAGGACATTTTGCATTGTTGAAAAACATGAAATTAGAACATTTTACACTTTTCAAAAACTCTTAATTAACATTTTACGCATGTTTCTTATTTTGTTTTATGACATAGCTCATTTTGATTGTAGCTCAAATTGGATATGGGTCATTTTGGTTCTTCACTAACGATATTATGTATCTAGGGACTTGAAAATTGGATTTTCCCTTCAAATTAAGCATTCAAATCGTCTCCGTTTGTTAGTCATGATATTTTTCTTGTTTTTTTTTCCACATTTTTTCTGACGTGAGCCTTCGGAAGGAAGTTCAAATGGAGGAATACATATAGCAGCACTAAAGACAGTTTTGACTTTGAGAAGCTCTGTAGGGATTTGTATGTAAAAGTTAAAACTAAAAAAAAACTGTGCAAGCCACATAAAAGTCTATGGAGACCTCAAAGTTTGAGGCAGAGGTTAGGTTGTCGTTGCCAAATGCCAAATGATATGATTCTTTTTTTTTGTCATCAGTTGAATTTAAATATTTTATTTGAGTACGATTTAATGGTATTTCAATGTTTTTTAGTTGTGAGTTTGCTAAACATATGATTTACCTACTTAAGTACATAAGTGCATAGATTTATCTCCTACATGGGCGGACTACTGGCCATATGGATTTTCGGGAAACTTCAGATCAAACTCATATTTTTTTTACCTGCATTGCAAGAACGGGAGTTAAGAACCCTATGAACAAACATAGGAGCCCTTTGATTGTCAGACATCTCTAATGCAATCTTCCGGGTCAAACGATGCTCCCGTAGTCAGTCCTTGCTTCTCATTGTGTTCCTGTTCCGAGGTTTACGACTGTTTTAGGGTAGAAGTCCTTCCTTTTCTATGCTGTTGAACGAAAAGGGAATTTAAGTTGGTACTTATTGATGAGGTAGGTTGGAGGAGCGAGCGTAGAAACATTTCACGTGCCACATTTATGAGGCTAAAACAAAACAGTAGTTTGATCTTCTCTTCTGTCTCTCACTCGCTTGACTTTTAGAAAGAAAAGCTTACGACTTCTCAGTCTTTTAGATCTTGAGATCACACATTTAAGCTCGACACAAAAAAAAATCAAAACGCAATGTCTGTAATATACTTACTACTACTGAAGGAAAGGAAGGCACAAGGCCAAGGTAGGTAGGTACTTTCAGTCTTACTTCGGCTACATATATATCTACATGCGTATATCGTGAAATCTCATTCTTATCCGGTACGGCACAGCCACACCTACAGCTATCTGTGTGTGTCTGTATACAGCGGATTTTCTACCCCACGCCAAACAGCCCAGCTTAGCTAAAACGGCAGTATTGACTTCTTAAGCACGTGGGGCTCATCGTAGAGATAGTAATCGTAACCGTTAACTGTGCTACTATGACATGCCCTGTGAGAGCAAATTTGAATCCTATTCATCAATTCAACTCTTTACGGACTAACGTCAATGCCAAAAAAAAACGGAAAATCAGTGCAATAAAATGCATTTAACTGATCGCAAGCATTATATTCAGAATTCGTATTACATAATATACATATAGTATGTCTCAAAATAGTGGATCAGAGGAGTGAGAAGGCAGCAAAGCAAAGCGTCTGGAGTTGGTATTTTCTTTTTACACAATTTTCTTTGAAGAGGGAAAAAGGATAAATGAGGAAAGACGAATGGTCTGGATTTGGAGAAAGCAACTTTAAAAATCTCCAGATGAATTCCCCATGCAAATATGTTTTGGCAGTTTGAAGGTTTCTCTCAGTTTGGATGATTGGATGCCATGTGCCTTAGTGCATTTTCCATTGAAGCTTGAAACTATTCAAGTTGAAGAACGAATGAAGTGAGGTTAATTCAAAAAAAAGACGCCTCCAGCATTTTACTTTTTTTTGAATATCGATATATTATATAGTCAACTGGGGCGACTGTGGCGGCTGCGGCTGGTGGCTCAAAGGTGAAAAGAATTGAGCTCGTCACGCAAAACCCCGAAACCCGAAACTGATGGAATGTAGAATTGGGAAAAGACGGAGAGAAATTGCCTATTTTGGTGTAGAATGCAGAATCAAAGTTAAACTTGATTTACTTTGACAAGGTGACACGCTCTTTAATACTCTATAGTTTCCTTGGAGAATTTTATAATTCCAATACACAAGACATACTCTTTTTTTGTGGCAATGAATGAGGTTTGAATAAAAATGAATGGGGAAGATATGTCTCTGCTCCATTGTGCGTGCTTAGAGATATATTATTTTCAAGCCATAGTAGAAGAAGGAATGAAATACGGTTACGGTTACGGGAACGGGAACGGTAGGAAACTATTAGTATATATCAGTAGTACACACAAGACTTTTGGATAATGTGGAGTGGAAGAGGAAAGGACCTTGGGATTGGGACATTTGCATGAGCATGAGAATTTACGGCATAGAACAATAGACGGAACATACTTATTGTTAGCCCTGTGAGGCGTGTGGGCTGGGATGTATTTTTCTAAACATAAATTCAAAAATAACCATATTTTGGAATAAATGTCTGAATTTTGAAAGAGTGTTAAAGGGGGGAAAGGGGCTGCGATACGTTAAGAGTATGAATAAAATTATGAATAATACAGTCATCACGTAAAAAGATAAGACGTAGAATGTTATGTAGAATTGAAAAGGAAAAAGCCCACAAGGATATTCTGATCCATACTCGAGTTTACAATTATCCGTACCTACATACATACAAAACTACCAAGGACAAAGTCACACAAACCAGAAGAAGAGCCGCCCAAGTTCTGCTAAACCCAAAGTTATAACGAAGTATTTTGTCAAGCGGAAGAGACAGATGAAGGCCCTACAACTACCTCAAATATTTCGTAGTCTTACTTTCTCCATGTACAGACCTCGTGAATGTAAAACAACTACTGACTGAATAAAAAGGCAAAATCGAAATATGGAGAGGAAACTGAAAATTACACTATAGAATTTCAGAATTTCAGGAACTTATGATTAGTGGTGAGAAAAAGGGGGAGAGGAGGAGTGAACGTGGGCTGTAATTTAAATATACTATAAATATATTATTCAATACTGCCGAGGACGCCTTGTGCATTAGAAGTACCTACTCCTGATCTGGTACTGGTACTCGTGCAACTCGTACAACTTTGTCCTGGTAAAAAGTAGTTCAATCTATTTATTAGTTTTAGCACGGTTAATCTATTAGCCCTAATGAGGCTTGCCAAATCACACAATGTAGGTTATGGCTTACAAAGTTGCAAGTACTGACACTAAGGCATAAGAAGAATAAAAAAATTCCTCCACATATTTTTAAAATTCAGATCCAAGTGTAGGTAGGTAGGTACTTACGGTACATGTCACATGCAGCATGCAATGCTAAAGGATTGCACAGTCAGTGTATGTAAAAACGTTCAACTTTTAAATTTAACTAAATAACCGGAGAATTTAAGTAGAGGTTCCTTCGAAATTCGAATTTGAAATTCGGAGGGTAAAGAAAATAGAGGTTAATTTCTACATACATGTGTAGCCAATTCTAATTTTCCATTACATGACTGAAACTCTCAAGATAAGTACTTTCTCCTTTCCCTCGAAATAAGAGCATGTCTGAACACGCTATAATTAAATGCCATCTGACATCTAAATCCCACAATTAATTTTAACCGCCGAGCCCATGTCAGAAGTCTAACTGCTTATTTAGTTGTTTAAATTTAGAGGCTTAGAAAAAGACGGTATGAATTTCCAGGAATTTATACCATCTCAATTATTATTACTTGTCCAGTTTCATTACGGAATCAAATCCTCATTAATTATCCTATAATTGTTATTTTTGAGCGGCTCTAACAGTAGTAACATCGATAGAATTTATCGTGCGTCCTGATCAAAATCCCTATATAGTATATATATCTGCCTATCTGCGGTTATTAATCAAAGGAAAATTCTGTGGAGAGAAAAATCGACTTGACAGGCAAGATAGAAAATAAAATATATTTTGCCCAAGAGTACATAAAATAAAATAGTGTCTGTGGGGGGAAAAATCAATAAAACTGTCCCGTCTCAACCCATACAAGTATCTACAGTAGGAAAGATCTTGTGGAGCCTGTGACGGTATGTGAACAGGATTGAACTCACGTAGTGTGACTGTATGTGTGAGTGGGTCCGGTCCGGTACGGTGTTATGGGCCTCGTATTTCTATTTAGTTTCCCGTATCAAGTATCCGTTCATACTCGAAAAAGTCTTGGAAATTGAAGCATATGAGTCTGAGTGGTAACATTAGTTACACTTGTGTTCAAACATTGGCCCGACAGAATTGTAGAGTAGACAGCAACGTGGAGCGATGAGGGCATTATCAGAGAGTGTTTTATCCGGCCCACACGGCCGAGTCAAGTTACTCTCAATTCTACATAAAATCTCTCTAAAATAGATGTATACTAAAATAAATTCAGTGTTGTATATTGTAAACATGGGGAGCGCGGGTCGGCGTCGGCGTCGGCATCGGGATTTGGTATCGCGGATCCAGGGAGAGGGGTTCAAAGTTGGAGCAAAAATACATAGAGTTGTCGGTATTATTCCCCAACATAGGACCAAACCGAGATTAAAACGAAAATTTTCACGGGAGAAAATGCCATATATATAAATACTTTGACTAAAAGTTGACATTCTGTTACACAATTCAAACTCACCCATTCACGATTCACCATGCAGAGGATGTGGTTTGCGGAAACAATACGCTAATGTTTTCTCCCTCTGATTCTTTGAACCATTTAGCTTTTGTTGGAAATCATTATTTGAAGGTAATGGAGGATGTAGAGAGTCGAAGAAAGTTGGGGATGAGTAAAGTTATAGAGCTGTAGTGAAGTAATTGAAGTGGATAATTAGTACCCAGGGAAACTTTTCCTTCTATATAAATGTAGCAGGGCAGGAGTAGAAGTAGAAGTGGCAAGCTCTGTGGGCCTGGGCTTGGGTCTCCTTTTCCTAAACCCAATCTCAACTCAACTTGAAGAACACACCCTCCACAAGGAAAGGATTAACTTGCCGGATCCATTACATGACCATTTTCTCAAGTGGATTTATAAACTCCTTTCTAAAATTTATATTTTCCATTATTATTACAGCGGTTTCCATACAGTACTCACTAAAAGTTAAAATTTCCATTTACCAAGTACTCATCATGGTGAACTAATGTAATTTCCTGGTTTTGCTAAATCATCAGTTTAGTCGAAATATTCAACATCTTTTATATATATCGTCGATGTAGAATGAAGTTTGATCATCTCCTTTTGGAGCTAAAATGAATTTTGATCATCTCTATTTTTCATAAAACACGGCTAATGAGATATGCTAATGATTAGTTAATGGTTTGGTAATTTAAAACTAAGTACATTAAGGGTCACTCATAAATGACGTCATCAAAATATCCCCATTTTAAGTCCCTGTGACCCTCCTGTCATCAGAGTACCCGTTGGGTAAATGGCTATCTTTAGCATGCGATACCATGAATATCCAAGTAGGCTACTTGACCATACCCATGACGTCATTTATGGACGACCCCTTAATTTTTTAAACTTTCAATAACGATTTATTGATGAAATAATTTAATCAAATTAATAAATTAGCACATTATTTATGAGACCAGGGATTAATTCATCAATACATCATTATTGAAAGTTTAAAAAATTAAGGGGTCGCCCATAAATGACGTCATGGGTATGGTAAAGCAGCTCACTTGGATATTCATGGTATTGCATGCTAAAGATAGCCATTTAACCAACCAGTACTCTGATGACAGGAAGGTCACAGGGACTTAAAATGGGGATATTTTGATGACGTCATTTATGGGTGACCCTTAATGTACTTAGTTTCAAATTACTAAACCATTAACTAATCATTAACATATCTCATTTGGCGTATTTCATGAAAAATGGAGATGATCAAAACCAATTTGTAATCAGAATGGAGATGATCATAATTCATTTTAGCTCCAAAACGAGATGATCAAACTTCATTCTTCATCGACGATATTTGTTTCTCTCAGCATGCATGGGTTGGACTATTAGCATTATTTCATCAGAAATAATTACATGCAGGCTCATCAAAAGGAAAGCGAAAACATGTAGTGCACTTCGTCGTTTTTGTTGTACTTGAACAGGAAACTGCGGAAGGCTTGTTTTTACTTGCAATTATTGTGATAATTGCTGTTATTTTAATTACGTCTGGTACTCTGTACCACATGCACTTATAGGTACCTGGAAAATGACGTTATCCATAGCTTGAACAATGGGAAATGGCCGTATTGATTTTACTTTCAATTTTAATAATTTTAGCATAGGAAAAGATAATTGAGGTTTTGCCCTCTTGATGATGAGTACTTTAAATTAGAGCGGGAAACTCTACAGGTTTTGAAATGGCTTGATTGACTATTATTCCCTTTGAAGCGCACACGTTAATTGGAAGTTCCGTTAATAGAACCAATGGGTATATAGTTATAGGGGCTGGGAGGAGTAAACAGGAAGACAGCTGAACAAATTCCCTTGAGTAAAAGTATGACAGCTGCTTTCACCCAACTTTCCATTAATTCCTCACAACTTTCTAATGGAAAAGGTGAAAGTTTTATGCAGATTTATCCGGATCCCAGTCAAAATTTTTGACGGGAAGACTTAAAAGAATTTCGTATATTTTTTTATCACACACACACATCTCCTACCTCTGCATCTGCATATAGTCTGGAGTCTGTTCTGTACTGACGACCATCAGTATAGCAGTATAGATTCTACGGTTCTGCACGAACGTATCGTTACTTTCTCTTCATCTACTTCCATATTTCCACCGGGAAACGGTGAAGAAAACCAAAGGGAATGAGTGACTGAGTGACTGAGTGGAAACGCAGCAAGAGGTAATGCAATGTGAGAATGTATTCTGTTCTCCTTTTTGGTCCTTATTCCATGTGTAGCCATGCATTATGAATATGACTATACGAGAAGCCACACTAAAGAAAAACTAAAAGATCCAAGACCAAAACCAAGACCGAAACCTCAACATAAACATCAACTCATAAGCACCAATACTAATAATGTACGTAGGTACCTACAGATGTGAATTGTTTATCATAACTTTCCCCATCAACCCCACACAAGGGTTCTCTATTTTATATGCGTGCACATTACATATGTGGGACGTGAGATTTCTATAGAATCTCAAAATCGTTCAGTCTTATTCGTCTTCGTCGTTGGCTATTGGTGTATGTATCGTATCAAATCAGAATAAGGGGTAGTAGTAGTGTGAATGTGATTCAAAAAAGAAAAAGGAACAAACCAAAAAAAAGAAAGAAAAAAAAGAAAAGGAAAATATAATGTATTCCAGAGACTTGAGACCCATTTTCTGAGCTTGTAGCTCAAAGAAACATGGTACGGAATGAAATCCTTGGATAAATTTTACTTTTATATGTAAATATGTGCAGAGCTCGTTCAAGTTTACTGATCTGCCTTCACTACTACTGATCCTATGTACTTCTCTCCTACGACTACGACTGCGACTACGACTACGATGTACCGTGTACACCTTCTCCTTGGATTTGGAAACAAAGGCTTTGTAAGCTTTATATACACAAAAGTACCAATGTCTAATCCTCGTTTTCCCCATGTGTGCATAGATTTTATTTTATTTTGGGACGGAGACATCAGGGGTTAGACTCCAATCCCAATGTAAACAGCTTGAACTCTCTGTCTGCTGAAGTTCCCCAATTATTATTCTTTTAGTATTACGGAGATTCTGTAGATTATGCAGTGTAGGTAATAAAATCTGTATTATTTATTTACCTGGATGAAACTTGAGATTTTTGTCGTCATCCCGCTGTACCTAAATATTTGCGAATGATGTGTATACAACGATGTATAACGATGTGCACACTGATTAACGTTAGTATAAATTCCTGCGAAATTAATTAAACAATACGTTGACATAAGATACAATGTAATAAAAATAATGCAACATTTACCTTTGTATTTGTGATATTATACATGATTTTCACTCCAGACTCTGGATCTGCGGACTTTCATTAAATTTTGAAATGTAGGACACTGGTGCTTAAGTAAGGTTGTACACCAAGCCAAAGTTATATTTTCATTAGCTTCCACGGTATTTACCTTCTGGAATCTAGATCATATTTTTGCTGTCAAACCCAGGCGATGCCTTAGGTAATAAAGTCGAGATTTATAAATTCTAATAACAATAACAATAATCGTACATTTTAGTATAGAGAAGTTCATCCAAAGTATATAATGTTGATGCAACGGATATGGATGCTTTAAAAAAAATTTAAATCACATTACAAATGTGTTTAGTTCCTGATTTTACAAGAATCAATGATTAGATACAAGATGGTGGAATATATATAGTGCAAGTGCAATGTTTGCTGTTGTAATGAGGTTCTAGGAACTACGTCGATGAGTGTAAAATTACTGTTGCTATTCCAATATTTGTGATTAGGAGCGAAAGCCTATGTGGGAGTGGGCGGCGTGGTTGGGGAGCAGTGCAGAAATGGGAGTGGATGTTGAACAGGTTTCTTCTGTTTTATTTTAAATTACGCCTACAGCACTGTGTGCCATAATAGTGTTGTGCGTGGACTATAATATTGAAGGACTTGCTCAGACTATATGCATTCTATTCCGCTACTTTAGGAAGTTTTAATTAATCCTTTTACTACACATGCAATACGGAATAGTGATATCAATACAGTTCCCTATAGAGTTACTGACTACTGATGTTAGCAGCCAAAGTAATTGCTTTTAATTTTAAAAGAATTTACTTTTATTTCTGCTAATCTTAAAGGTTTCCATAATACTATAGTGTACCTGTACAACAAGATATAATAACGATTGCTATTAAAGTTTTAGTACACATGCAAACTTGAAAATTGATTAAATTTTTACTATACAAACAGCAGTGAAAATATACGCTATATGCTATATACTCGATTAATTATTAATTTCCCCTGATACAAAAAATACACACAAGGATCTAACTAATTACACGTGCGTTGTAGTTGAGTTTTGATAACAAAGTTTTGTCATTGACGTGTACCAAAAATAGCATGAAATTGAGTGAAATTTCATTTCTCCGTCAAATCAAAATTGCAAATTGCAATCCTTTTCTGGGAATACGACGTCGCTCTAACTACCAATTAATTCGATTCTCTACAGGTTATGAAAAGCAATTATTCAAATTATAGTAATTAGACAAAGTGCTAATTCCAGGCAAGGTGAAATTGTGTAGCTATTGTGATACTAATATGTTTTTTATCTTTAAACTGAAAACGTCTCGGACGGATGATTAATTACAGCAACTAAATCCTGAAAAGCCTATAAAGGACCTTAAGCTAAATTAATCTCCATAAAAACTGTGTGATGTGTGTTACATGTTCTCAGAGAAATAAACTACCCACCAGAGGTATAATATAAGAAATTGCAAAAACTTTCCACAGATGAGAGTTAGAAAACATACTAAATTTTACTTTGAGTTTTTACACTTGGCTCGTACCTGTATTCTTTTACTTTTTTTTTATTTGTAGGCTTGGTTTTGTTTGATATAGAAAATAGAAGAAATATTTTACTAGCACAAACGGACACACTGAAGGTATTTTCCTCCTTGTTAAAAATGTACATAAAGTTGAAGTCAAGATGACAAGATGAAAAAAAAACTTTTCAGTTTTTTTCTTTATTTATGAAAGTTATCAAAAGGCTCTGACTGACTGCGAGTCTGAGACGTGTGTCAAGTGCAGGACTGGAACTGGGTATGCGGCCACACGGCTTAGACAGGGTCAAAGAACTTGGAAAGTTGCGCGTTGAAAGTTGAAATAAAAGTTCCAGGCTGGATCTGGAACGGAGAATTAGAATTCAGAAACCATTTCCTTTTCCAAAAAACAATACAATGTTACTAGGTTACTACTGCCGCGCCCTAGAGGATGCTAGAAAAGAAAAGTATTTGATTTCTGTAGCTTGAACTATATAGCTATTTTTTGTATTTACTAAAAAATGTTTGATGACTCAACCTGGACAAACCATGACAACAGCGAAATGTTTTTCAGCGAAACAAAAAACAATCTCTGCTGCTAACATTACTGATTCGTTCAATATTGATAGTTTTCATTCTGAAATCTGTGTATGACAATGTGAGATACCAATTCCGAACTTTGATTGCGTATTGCTTCAATTTTTTGTTTACAACTTTAAAGTTTTGACACCTCATCTTTTAGGGTCTTCCATTTTGGGTTAACAAAATAAAATTTTAAAGCAAATTTCAACAAAACCAATGTAAATTGTACGACGAGTTTACCTATTCCACAACTGCAAATGTATGTGAGAGCATACAAACAAATGAAATTGCTTGTCAAAGGCAGTTATCCACCTTTCCAACTTCTCAGGTGATTTCATGTTCAATCAGTGTCAGTCTAGGTAACCATTTCCCTGATAAAATTTGTCAGCACGTGTGATTTATTACAAATATGTAATGTTGTTTCTGTATTGCTATAAGTCTTATTGAACATAATCCTGCAATCTTGGAGCTGTCACAAATAATTAAAGGTAAGTGATGAAGTATTGATACGAAAATAAATAAGCGCCGTCACCAACTGTCTTATTGCTAAACAAATAACAAAAACGCTCAGTCACTGAACTCTGTTTTTGATTTTTTTTAAACAGTGGTAACAAATCTGTGCCTCAAACATATCATGTTTTTGAAAACAAAAAAGAATTTTGAAAAATCCTGAAATTGATTGTTTAGCATTGAAGTTAGTTGGTATTCTAAAATGCTTAAAGTTTATGTAAAAAAGTTTACAAAAGATATGCTTCACAATCATTGATCACTAATCATAAATTAAATCCTGCAAGTCAGCATAAATTTACTATAAGGACGTGACTGTAAAAATAATAAAGCAATTACGTGTTATTATCATTGTACACAAAATTCCAGTAAATTTTGTAGATAAAAAAAACATTTTTCAGTATTTTTCTAAAAATGAGACAGGACCTTTCATTATAATTCCTTTAGCGAAATCGGATCATGATTTCTTCTGTCTGTGACATTCCCATCCAGCTAAAAACTGTGTGGAATACAAATAATTACATCCATTCATGCTTGATGCTTCACAACTAACTTTGAGAAATAATCTGGGTAGGTAATTTATAGTCTTCAATTTCAACCACACTCATGTGATTCCAATAACGATTAATTAATAACTTGGTGTCACGGAGAACTCATCCAGGCCCAGATTATTTCAGTAGTTCCGTTGTCACAATCCTACTGGGAAATGATCTCCATCTCCCACTATAGGGATTCTTTCAGCTTCAGCTTTTGAAAGAACTGTACTTGCTTGGTTTGAAAATACAAAGCTATTTGGATCTGGATCTCATATGCCTCACTACCTGCAACTCCAAAACTCCAACCAAATATACGCACCACAAGGCAACTAAAATGAAATTAATATAATTGGAAATTAAACTATGGCCTTTATGGGACCAACATATTTCTCAAGTAGTGCTCAGAATTCAGTACAAATATCATTAGTAGTGACTCCTACTCACTTTAGTTCCAGTGTTTCCATCGGCAAAATTTAATAAGGCTTCACACAAACTCTCTCTCGCTCTCTCTCTTTCTCCCTCTTCAAGGACTCAACGTAGGTACATTGCCTATTTAATTAAAATCTCAAGTATAAATTCTTTTGCCGTAAGCCTTTGGAGCTTCAAAGGATGTGTTTAAAATATTGACTTAAATTTGGATGAGTTTGTTGGGAAATTAGGATTTAGGAGGAGGAGGGCGGGTTGCTACGAGTCATTGCGTTTCATTCAATAGTCAATGTTGACCGCGTAGACAGAGTACATAATGTGTGCACAGTATAGGATGGGAGGGAGGAGAGAGCGAGAGAGGAATTATTACGCGCCTTCGTTGATTGAGACAGAAGTTATATTGATTTTACTGGACGGGGGGAGCGGGGGAGTAGTTGATAGACTCATTTCAAAGGTTTGCTGTATACTGTATAGTACTTTTTATACTCTCCCCATCTGTCTACTGCATTTGCCCCAGACAAAATATCGAATTGATACTGTCAGTAAGTTAAGGGTTTTCTAGGAAATTGCCTTTAAATCAGAAGGCGTGAGGATGAGCAGTATCATCTCCTTCTCTCCTCGTACGTTCTGCATTGCACAGTTCACGATCATTTGAACTCACTAACTCACCATCGTATCAGTTTTAGAGAAACACGGCTGTCGATATAATATATATAAGTAGTCTACTAAAGGTCCAACTAGAACTCGCGAATTCGAATTCGAATAACTCCAAGTGGCAAACACACACACACACACACACACCAGCAGACAGAAAGACACACTTATGTATGTAGACTAATAGGTTCATCTTCCTTTTTCACTTTGGTAGAAATACTTGGTCTCGGTCTCGGTTTCTGTACTAGAAGGAAATCGTGTACACCACCAGTCTATCTGTAGTGTGGAGTGTCTTAGCGTGTATATATAGAAGTAGAAATAGTTGGGACTCAACATCGTTCGCCGATAATGATGTCGTAACTTATTAAGATCATTGTGGAAAGAGTCCAACAGATTCTTTGTACAGTGTATAAGCCTTTCACTTACATTCGATTCAATCCTCATCCTCTCATCCTATCCGTCTGGTTCTATGGGTGGTTCTGGTCATATTATATACTGAAATATATAGACGTGGAGAGAGAGTGGTAGTGGTATGGTGGTGGAAAGGGAAAAAAAATCTCCATTAATTTTATTTTTCCTTTATTACCCGTCCTTCGTTCCGCACAGAATTTCTTCTTCTTCTTTTTGGCAGACTCAATCTCAATTTCGAATTCGGATACGACTTCGAATTTCGATTTCGAGTCCACAGTCGTCGGTGTTCTGAAATATTTTATTCCCATCTTGAGGAGGTTAGAGCATATAGCTTAAAGCTAATGGCAATGTACTACAGTCAGGGTGAGTACCTATTACCTTTTAAAGGTACCTAGTTGTACTACTTATGTAGGTAGTATGCTTTAGTATATAGGGGATATAGTAACGCTCAGTTTCCGTGTAGCCTTTACATTTATTATGGCATGACACCTACTTTTGATATGGATTAAATATGATGGATTTTTACATGCACGACTGTAATGCTTCAATGAAAAGTGAGATGTGATTTGAGAAAACCAATTACGACGAATATATGAGAAGGATGCCGAAGCCGAAGCCGAAACCGAATGCCACCAGGCACCAGGCCAGAGCCAGAGCCAGAATGCGCCATGCCAAAGGTCTACAAAGATATCAGTTTTACAATATCAGTATATATTTCACATGGAATTAAACATGTACAAAAGGTGGAGATAGTTTTCCATGCTTATAATTTAATCTTGTACCTTTTCAGCCTTGAAATAGTCATGGTAGGAACTTGGGGGTGTAGATAGTAGAGGTGGGTAACCTATACGTTTGGATTCATGCCTACTTATTATATAAGCAGAGAATGAATAAATGGGATATGGTTATAAATTAAAACAAATTAAATTAAGATTTTCAAGATGTGTGTTCATACATGACTGAAGGAAATGCAGTTTCCCGTACTTTCCCCCTCCTATAGTTTCATTTGAAGAATGATGAATGTGATGAAATGTAAGTATTGCAATGTCTACTAGTCCGATTCGGATTCGGATAGTATCACACGTAATTACTCACGCTCCTGACGAGAAGAGTCCTCATTTTTGACGTGTACAAATGATCCTAATATCCTCACGTTCTACATTTTACTTTCACTCTGACTCAACAATTTATTACAAAACTAAGGGAAGTAGAAGGTAGGCTGGTGGCTGGGGCTGGTAGCTTGCTAGATAGCGTGTCTCTTCACGTAAAATGAGTTCTCTCAAATTTCTCAGTTGCTATATATACACAATAGAGATGTTAATAAGATTCCTGCCTCATTCTCTCACGATGAGTGAAGTTGAAGTGCAATGCTGTGTATGTTGCAGTAGACAAGGCTGTAAAATGCGACAAGATTAAATGAAGATACTCGCAGGGAATCGTCTTCGTAGCTGCATATCTATTGCCGCATGGCGTTAGAAAACATCCGGGAGAACTAAAATTCACACGAACCTTTATTTCATCTCTAATAATAAATCTATTGTCTATCTTCTTTCTATACAACAGAAAGTTTTCTACAATTCTGCAATTAAATTCTGTAATCGTAAAGAAATTATATAACAGCTATATTTTTTAATCTCACTCAAATTACAAAAGACGGTTTAATATTTCATATTACATAAAATATATGCACGCAGCCTTCTAAATTAAATCCAATACTCGAAAAAGTTTATCTATTTAAATTGATTTTCTGTCACTTATCTCAAGTTTAAGTTTAATTACTTCTACACTTTCTACACTTACTCCCTCGTCCTGATCTAGTTCTATGAGTAGTAGCAAATTGTTTCAAGATTCTCATTTTCCTCTCATCGAGATGAACTGACAGCGTGAGAAATAGGCGAGTGGAGTGTGGATTGAACTCATTTAGTGAGGAATAATGAAACCTTTGAGAGTTGGAGTCTTAAGTGAAATAAAAACGAGTAAGCTTATGGTATGGTCCTGGTCCTGGTGCACATTACAGTAAAACTAAAAGTGTATGTATAGTGTTTGAATTCGTCTCCTTCAGTGTCTATGAGGTTTGTGGGAAAGGGAAATGCTTAGTGTGGTGAACTTTATACAAGTTTCACAAGATTCTAGAACTCTATGTAACGTTCCTTATTCCTTGTACTGTACTTTTGGTGTTACAAATTGAAACTTGAAATAAAGTACCTACCTAGGTACGTACCTATATAGGTAGGACCACAACTAGGAGAGCGGAAGGAAACCTTGGATGTTGGCTGTAGTGTTGTAGATTTTCTAGGAGAAAGCCACTATCATTTTGCTAATACATCTCGCACAAGTTTAAAACTTGGTAGTTTCTGTTTGTATTGTCAAATAGTTGAATCTGTGAAATAAATTTTATTTACTTGTTCAGGCCGGATCCAATTAAAACTTTGCTCAACTACAGTGTAAGAAAGGGAAAGGATCCTCCCAAGTTTTGCAATTAAGATCCACATAATCACAAAGATCATGTTGCACACACACAGGTAATCAATTGTCTGTCACACCAAATTTACTCGTCTAAAAATACACAAATTCACTTGACGTAACGTGATTACTAAGTATTTGGAAACCCTAGCCAAACTAGGAGTTATATAGGAGACAAACTTTTATGCACCTACGTACCCTAATGCTACTACCATGACTACGACTACATAGACAGACATAGCCATGCAGATCTAAAGTTTAGAGTTTAAAGTTTCCGTCTCCAATTTATTAATAACAAAAGTAATGATGGGTTGCTAGCGATAGTGAATTTGATTCCAAAGAAAATAATAAAATTTGCTACAAACTAGAGCAGTGTTATATACATGAAAAATGTGACTATTTGCAGAATCCCTCTAAAAGATAGGTAGGTAGGTACCTCCCAATAACCACAAAAAAATGCAATGTACTATTCGACTGTGGGTATTTTGGTACTGCGCTACAAGTGTGTTTCTCTGAATTGGAAAATTGAAGACTCCGCAGAGTCTATAATCATTTATAGACCTTTTGTAATTTCTGCGTCTGGGAAAAAACAATAGTGACGCACGATCGCCATCTCCGCGATCTTTCAACACTTAATTGCCCTTAAAATAACACAAATAAAAGGAAAGGATACGGATAGCGGATAGCGGATACGGATAGATGGGATAGAAAGATTCTGCTAAATCTCAAGTGGCCATTTGAAAGCTCAAGTTTTAATCCAGTTTACATCAACGATGCATTCTGGAGAGATCAATAAAAACCTGTGGATATGTACGATGATCTTATTTGAAACTTTTTGTTTTTCTTGAGAAATCCAGTTTTCCCAGACCAGAGCCAGAACCAGAACCAAAACCAGTTCCAGTTCCAGTTCCAGTTCCATACCATACCCCAGACGAGGGAAAGACACGGCCATATTGACTAGTACTGGTCCTGGTAATGTAGATGCATTAAACGTATAGACGAACATTACCCACTCTCACTTCACTTGCTGGTCAGATCTGTCAGCCTCGGAGAATAAAGGCTAAAATCATTACTGTGATGTGGGTCAACAACAAAGACACATTTAATGGATTGCACATTGCAAAACCGACAGGACTATACGTACCTACTATACATATACATGTCACATTTTCTTTTACTTTTTTTCATGGAACTCTGATTATTTACTGACCATCAGAGTCCACATTTGTTGCTACCAATAAATACAAAAAAGAACCACTGAGAGTTATTTGATGATGATGGTCTTGGTGGTAGTGGTGGTGATGGTCGTGGTCGTGGTCGTGGTCGTGGTTGTGGTTGGGGTTGGGCTCTGCCTTTCTCTCAATGTAATTTCACAGAGATGGAATTACTTCATGCACGGAGGAGTACATGCAAGACAAAAAGGGATATAAATAGAGGGGGAAAAAGAAAGCATGTCCTTCTTTTAGTTATTGGTCGTTCAGCCTAAAATTACAAACAATGAAATGCGTTCAGAGTCATCACTGCACTGCAAAGCTCTCTGCACATACACACACATACAAATATTCAACTATCCTTGAGAGTCATTCGTGTGTTGAGTCACTGGGGCAGAAATAAGTATTCACAAGATTTGCCCTTTTTCTCCAGATCAGACAGAAAATGAGAAGAAGGGGAGCATAGAAGAAGCAGAGGGAAGTTATTCAGAAAAAGTTATTCATTCCCTTCCCTGACTTGAACTCTGTGAGCTAATAGCCTCCCTTCTTGAGTCATTAGAAATAGTCATAGTACAGTGTGGGTTGAATAACTAGGCTCCGTCCTCCTAACGTAATTTAAACTTCTCTTTCTTTTAGCTTTGACTTTATATAAAGGACAAAATACTTCCAGTTCCAGTGCCTTTCCCTTTTTACTTTACTTGACTTTGTGAGAAAAACAAAAGTTCGAATTTTGGAATTCTCAAGATTTTATGTGGATATTCTTATCATTGCATGCCAAATTGAGGGAAATTTACTTGGGTGTATAAAACACGAGCATGCATATACTGTCATATATACTTATCTACACTATGTACACGTAAAATTTTGGGCGAGAAAGTTAGTGTACGTAGTCGTAGTAAGTAAGTAAGTAGTAGGTACCTAAAGTGGCTCTGTGAATACAGGGAATAATAAGTGGTCCATGCTACACAGGCTCTACACTCATGTAGAAATAGAATTTATTTAATAACCTTAAAACCACCGCCGCTATGGTTTGGTAATGTTGATAGTTATGGTTATGGTTAGAATTTAGAATAGAAAAATAGAGAAAAGGTTAAATTTGCTCTTGAGAAAATTCCAAGTAATTTTGTAACAAACGGGAACTCTTTCTTACAGCAAAATAAGCCTCTGTGTGCCCCTCCAAGTCATTTCATTCAATTTTTTTCGGTCGCCTTCTCCACTTAATTCCCTCGCGCTGTGATTTGGCAAATCTACTCTCTTTAAATTGCTATCGTGCTTGTCATTTTCATTTTTTTTTGTATACATGACTCTATGCCTATATGCCTGTAAATAGTCTGTCTTTACTTTGCCCGTAGGTACTTATTCCCCGTAGGTACATCACACGCTCAAGCTCAACTCAACATTAATTGGCCTTATTAAGAGAGTAATAATCGGCATCGGACGGAGTACTATATAATTACATACTGCACAATGTAATTATGTTTGTTTTGTTTACTTGGCTATTTATTACAATACACTACACTCCGCCTCTGCTCTCTATTCTGATCCTGATCCTGAGCACTACTTGTAAACTTGAAGAAATTAAGTTTTTGGAGCATGTAAATAAGATATTATTTAAATATTTACATACCTATTATTACACACGCATGTACTCCGTTACCAACTTGATAACAAGTACCTAGTAATCATGGCCATCAAGTAATTCACGTTTTCTATATAGTTCCAGAATATTGGGTTTAAACTCCAGCTTTTAGTGTAATTAAAACTTACACGTACATTTTCTATGTAAAAGTACAGTGCAATCCAACAAGGGGAAAAGTTATAAATAAGGAAGGACAAAGTAGCTACATAAATGATTTTAATTGAGACCAAACTAAATGAATTACAAGCTAATTACATAATAGAATTCCGCCCTCATGACTTCCTTTACTAGCAGTGCACCTACTAATACTGCCTACAGCCAAAAAGCAATAGGAGCCGCCCGCATGGCTTGAATTAGTTGTGTAAGTTTCTTTGAATTCATTAATTAAATTAATTAATGACTTGGTTGACAACTGCCGGAGTGAGAAGACTACACCCGAGAAAATACTGCATTGTTGTCGCTTTTGTAAGAAAAATTGTCAAAGTTACTCTGGGGCCAAAGTTATTTTGGAAAAAGTACACGTATAAATTCCCTTCCAGAAGAAGACACAGTGCTTCTTCTTTTTATGAGCATTAGCATCGCAATAATTTATTGCAAGTTTGGTCATAATTCTAGTAAACATAATGATATCTACATATCTCCACTTTTCTACTCACTGCAACCAACATGTAATTTCTCAATGAATTTATAGGAAGATTTATAGGAAGTTATATGTATGATCACAAAAATAGGTGTCAGTGTTTTATTATTTTATTTTTGAGCAGAGTATTGCATATACAGTCACAGTCACCGGCCCTATGCTCTACAGTATACATATACATATCGTCTGTGAAGAATCAAAATGATCCATATCCATTTTTAGCTAAAAACAATATCAACTATCTACACAAATATTAAAATATTTCTGGAGAGCATTTAAATAGAACGTTTTGCACTTTTCAAACACATGGAAGTAGAACATTTTGCACCTTTTCAAAAACATGGAATTAGAACATTTTGTACCTTTTCAAAAACATGGAATTAGAACAATTTGCACCTTTTCAAAAACATGTAAATAAAATATTTTGCGTTTTTCAAAACCTCCTAATTAACATTTTACTCAAGCTTCTCATTTTTTTTATGACATAGCTCATTTTGATTGTGGCTTAAATTGGATATGGGTCATTTTGGTTCTTCACATACGATATGTAGGTACCTACATATGTGCAGTTGGGATTCTAAGTGAATTATATTAGTGTGAGCAGCACCTTCTATGCTCACTCCATACGTAAGATTAGCTGGAGGGGAAGTCTTAATACTTAATCGTGGCCATGACATAATCGTAAAGAGGCTTCTCTGGAGTAATGACTAATAATATAATAAAGCTCCATTTTCCTTCCTACAAAAGGCACGATATTGAATTCATACCCTTCATTTACTCAAGAACCTGAGGCTTGTGTGTCCTTGTCTATTCTTCTCTGGTCCCGTTGATCGCGTATCCTCTCGCCCACGGAATTAAATTATTATGCATTACATATGAGCCGAGTTAGCACGTAAATGACTGGGAAACTAAACATTTTTGAATGTATGTATGTGTCATAGAGTACAAGTTAAATTCGAGGGTGTTGAATGAAGGATCCGCGGGAGGACTGACTGAGAGGCATTTGTTTGGTTTATGTATCTCTCCCTATGCCTATCGTCCTTATTCCTTATTCCGTGCCCCCCCCCCCCCATCTCATTACATTGTGGAGAAAGAAAATTGATGTTGATGAGGAAAGTAAGTTTAAGTTTAAGATAAAAACAAAAGGGACGACGGAGTCTATATTATTGGAGCCGGAGACGGAGCATTGGAAGGTTCATGCTCCCTTTTTCTTGAATCTTGACTGTGTCTCCCGTCTGGAGTTCTCGAGTCTGGAGTTCTGGAGTCTCCACTTGATGGAGGATTGTAGGTAATAAAAGCGTGCAAGCACGTAGAATTACTACGATTTACATCCTTTCCTCGTATCCTTCCCCAAGACGACGACACAACTAAAACGTAAATTTCATTCATGCTAATTTGATGTCTTGAAATAAATAAGATCTTCACTCCTTTCGAACTCTGTAGGGCCCTTATAGACTCGGACGAGGAGTTATATTACAAAAGGTATTTTAGCTCTTAGAAATTTTAATCCATTGAAAATAAAATAAAGCTTTCAAAAATCTAATTAAGACACGGGGAAAGTTTAGTTAGAGGGAGCACTCAGCATACGCGTTCCCCTAGACTATTCATACCGTACATCCTTGGTCTGTCTTCCCAATCTTAGACACCATTAACAATTAAGTTTTTAACTGTAAGTATATAAACGCACATACCTATAGGTATACCTATAGGAAAATTAAAAGAGCAGATGCAAAGACCGAGCGACCGGCGGATCTTTTCAAAATTGCAATCTATGTGCAAAACAATAATAATATATGGAATAAGAATGCAATATTTCAAAGTCTTGTGAGAGTTGGAGGCTCCTGCAATTTATGTTCAAGGATTTTTTGAATAATATTAAAAACCTTATTAATCTTATCTCTCATGTTAATCCTTCCTTTGTTCTTTGACTATTTATAATTTGAACCAACACACATTGAAAGGGCCTACCTACTAGCTACACTTTACATTCGGTAACCTTTTAAAGTGAACTCTGTGTCTTCTGTCTTTTGAAGTTTCTCAAGTGATGCTTCATTCCCAAATCAAAATTGCATTCTGCATGTACGCTACAGCTGAGGCAGAATTTGCAGAGTTGTGTGTAGGTGTAAACTCGAAAAGTGTAAATGTAAATGTATTATCAATGACAATGATAGGAGAAAGTGTTTCCTTTTAAACTTGACTTAAGCTCTACAAAGAAAATAGGAGGAGACGAATCTGTGAAATAGCACGTTTATTCATTCACCAACAAGGTTTTGACATGGAAATAGTTGGGAATTTAGTTTGTTGCGCAATTTTGTTGTGAAGTAAATTCTATAAGTTGATGCATATGTACATATATGATGTGAAGACTTCTCTTACGAACTTGTAGTGTAAACAGAAGCAGAATGTAAGAAAGTTTTCAAAAAAGTATCTTTTCTTCTTGGATCACAATACATATAGAGAATACCATTCACAATTTAGATTTTAGATTTTGAGATTTTGTCGTATAACTTTGACTGTTCCATCAGTTCCATTTTTATTTAATACAGGAACTACTTACTATAAGCTATACTGGTAGCAGAATTGAGATTTCAACTCTGCCTGTGAACTGAGAAAATCCAATAGTGAGTAAAATTATGAGCAAGCATCAAAAAATCAAAAGAATGTTATAAAAAAGGGAAGATATGGCTCAGTTTTCTTTGCCTTTATCGATGATATGACTCATCTCGATTTTTACACCCTCGGGATATTGACTCAAGTACAGGAGGAATTTATGTGTGTGATTGTGAATGTAATGAAGTTAATAAACTGGAAAAGGTATAGAAAGAGGGGTTTATTGCCGTAGGGCAATATTCGGGATTGGCTCATGGTCAGATAGTAAACTATTTTTTCCCGTTCGTCAAGTGTAAAAAAAAGAAGGAAGAAAAAAGCTAATCATGTTTGCTATATTTAACAAATTCCTTTCTTTTTAGGCTTTTCTCATCACAAGACAGCATATAGGGAACATTGCCTTTCCCCATTCACTATAGAAAATAGAAACCAAGCGCATATTCTTTACTTGTTTTCGCCGCTTGGCCCTTCTAAAGAATGTGTAATTTTTTGTTACTTTCCCCATATTTTCCCATGCGGTGCTCTATCAACTTGTTACATCAGCCTATACATATGAGGAATTTGTTGGCAAACAATTTCAAGTCCTTTTTGCCAAACGTTTGCTAACCAAATGAAAACGTTATTTTTTTAAGTAACTATATGGTACTAGATGTATTAGTAGTCAAAAATACTGAAATATAACACAGCGGGGTAATCTTAAACAAAATTATTAAAAATTCTGAAAATTATGGATTTAACTATTATTTTGCCGAAAAAAACGTTTTTAGATATTTGTTTTTAAATAGTTGTGATGACCTTTGACCTCTAATATTTCTCGAAGTAAAGTGTCTCTACTTATTCATTATTATCCACTAATAACATTAATTATTTGAAAAAATTGACATAAATGGTTTTGCCGGCAAACTCCTCATAAATCGCAGAGCGCATTGCACATAGGTTACTTGTGTTTTCAAGCTTATTTTAAGATTTTTCAATCTCGTCCTCGTCACTGTTCACAAAGCCTAAATGTTATGCTGCTGATGTTTGTAAGAGGTATATATATACATGAATGCAAAGGACGTTACTTCACAAAAAAGGCTACATAGGCTATAGGTTGGTAAACCGCTCTTGTCCCGTAGTATGTATCTTCTAAGCGTATATCTCAAAACTTTAGGTGTAAAGTTGTCCGCCCTTCCCTCCTGTCTCTTCCATAGAATCTTCAAAGTTGGTCTAAATTCTGCAAAGCCAGACAAAAGGCTTTTGTCTCTTTGGTGTTTACCCTTTGGCTTCACGCAAAACTGACTTGAGGCATGTGATACAGCAAAGTGTGGAGACAGACTACAGACAGACACAAACTAGAAAACAGGAGAGATGCGCATTGAACTATCGTACGTATTTTACTTTCCTTCATTTCATTTCAGCTTTGACATAATAAAATTGACGGGATTCCCATGTGATAGCCTCAATTTTGAGGAAAATGTATATGGGTAAAGATGCTTTTTTTTCTCTCACGATAAGAGCGTTTCCCTCTCTAACTAACTCCAACTCCAACTGGGAGCGCTGGAAAGAATTGTTATGATTCTTAATACAAAGTTTTCATCCTTTGAGTTCCTTTAGAGAATGTTGTGAAGAATATACAGCTACCCTCCACTTTCTTTGTATGTGAAATCAAAGAGCTTATGCAGGTATCATACACACACAACTCTACCAAATTTTCTACAAACATTTTTTTATCATACCAAATTTCATTAAATGCATCAAAAACGAAAACATAAGCTGTAGGTGGCACACTCATCTGCTGACTGGATTTCACAGTGAGTATAAATACAGTATTCAAGTTTTGACACAATTCAATGCTGACTCCAATAATACTGTTATTGTATGCTTCACGTTTCTAGTTTTTCGATCAGGCGAGACAGGAACATAATATTATGCTGTTATATATTTTTCTATTCGATTCTGTTTATTCTATTTCCGGATAGTCGGCACAGTCATTGACAACAACAGGAGTTTTCACACGAGACTCCCCTTGACAGTTGATGGTATGGCTCATACATATCTTCGTATTCCTTCCTTCAAATGCCTACTAATCCAAATATCTGAATCCAAAATCCAAATTGCCCAGCCCCAGTCCCGCCAGTCTCCCAGTTACAGCTCTCATCCACAACAGTCAATCTTTATGTGGCTTGTGAAAGTGAAAATGCTTTGTGTTCGATTCCGCGAAAGTAAAATGTTCACATCTCAACAGGACGAATAGGATCATAGGATATCAGATAAGCAGATATACCAATACCTGTAGGAAGCTTATATATAGGTGTAGTACAGATACAGAATAACAGTGACAATTGCCAGATCCGTGTAGCACAGTCAGTGTGTAAAGTACAAAGTGCCATTACTATTACAGTCTAGTAAGTATGTGTACAAGTATTTGTATTTTCTCTCAAACCTTTTTTCCCCTTCTTCTTTTTGTTAGACGTTTTCTCTGCCGTTGTCATCGTCATGTCGTTAGGGAAAGAATAGAGATAAAAAAAGGAGGAAAGTTAAAAAAAATATATAGAAGAATAGTGTGTGAAAGGGAAAAAAGATGTGAGACAGAAAACAGAGCAAGTTTCCCAATGCTGATTGACGAAAATGTAATCCTTTCCATCTAAACTCTGTTCTACAAAGTCGTTACCCCAAGGAAATTACGTATATCTGGACTCTGGACTCGTCCTGGCTACAAAGACTAAAAGGACTCTCTTTGAAAATATCCACCTTGGATTTATTCAGCATTCAAAATCATTTCTATACCTAAGTATTTATAGGGAGAATATATCGTCTATGAAAAACCAAAATGACCTATTTCCATTTTTAGCTAAAAACAATATCCACTATCTACAAAAATATTAAAACATGTCTTGAAAAAATTTAAATATAATATTTTGCACTTTTCAAAAACACGTTAATAGAACATTTTACACTTTTTAAAACCATGAAGATAGAAAATTTTACACTTTTTAAAACCATGAAGATAGAACATTTTACACTTTTTAAAACCACGAAAATAGAACATTTTACACTTTTTAAAACCATGAAGATAGAAAATTTCACACTTTTTAAAAGTATGAAAATAGAAAAATTTACACTTTTTAAAACCATTAAAATAGAACATTTTACACTTTTTAAAACCATGAAGATAAAACATTTTACACTTTTCAAAAACACGTAAATAGAACATTTTACTTTTCAAAAACACGTAAATAGAACATTTTACGCTTTTCAAAAACTCTTAACATTTTACTCATGTTTCTCATTTTGTTTTTATGACATAGCTCACTTTGATTCTAGTTTAAATTGGATATGGATCATTTTGGTTCTTCACAGACGATATACATATTGTTATATATCATGATCTGTATTTCTTTTTAGTAAGTCCAAGCAAGTCAAAATATCCCTTTTCAAGTCTGCCTCTGGTTCTGGTATATGGCAGAGCCCCTCCATTAGATGCGAATAATATTCTATGACCGACATAACATTAACCATAACCAAAAACTCTTGAGTTTTTGCGTCTTCTCTTGACTCGTCTCCAAAATTTTCTCCGATAAGAATTATGGGGAGCTATCAATGTGAGTTTGTGGGTTTGGGGTTGAAGACTTTCGAGCAGACTTTTAAAAGTTATATTTCATACTGCCAAGATAAGTTTTCCACTTTATACCTTTACACGTTACCATCGACCATCATCTCTAGTTCCTCACATATCTATCAGTGCCTCTACAGTAATAGTAATAGTAGTAGTAATGGCTTTCTCATCTCATCAAACACACCATACCATGCACGTCACATAGAGAACAGTCCTTCACAATTACATTATGCATATATAACATTTTATCAAATCCACGTCCATTTTAACTGTACAACCAAAAACGGAGATCATATTAGTAGAGTACAATCGGAAAATCGGAACGGGGGCAGTGACCGTAACCTTAGTACCGCGTAGCCGTAGCTTAGTAGAGATGTAGCAGTTTCGTGAAAGAAAGAGAAATATATTTGAATATTTATATCTCTGTATGATATTGGGAATTTGATATGAATAAATAATACGAATTCGGAAGTCCTAATATACGACTATGTATTTTTTTTATATTTCCAAAGAATCAAATTATTCTTAAATATGAAATTTCAAAGAAGTATTTTCAATTTCTGATTCCCTTTCAATTTAGATACAAATTTTGTATCTATAAATAAGAAGTTGGAGAGTCTTGAGTTTCGAGTCTCGGTCTTGGGGGTTGTACATAAATTTTAGATTATATTTTGTATGTAGATGGAGATGGATGTATAGTGCATGTGTGGGATGTGTAGTCAAGAGTGAGGATTTACTGGAGAATTGGTAAGTCATCCAAGTTGAATGAGCAACCTTTGTATAGTTTCTACATGAATATAAAGGAAATGAGGGAAAAAAAGGACGTGGGAGGAGCAAGAAGAGTACTGCTGGATTTATTTATTTTGTATTTTTCTTTCGGGTAGCCATCTCCGGTAACGATACCGGTGCCGGTACCGTTAGTAGTGTCATTGCCGTTGTGGCTGTCGTTGTCATAGACACAGGGGTTATCCGACTTCATTTAATATCTCAACTTGAATTTAGCATAATTCATGATCCTATCTCATCACTTACATTCCTTTATTTTGCATAAACTTTTTGACATTTTCTAATTATTTAGATGGTTTTCAAGTAGCTTTTCCTGACAAAAGTGTGTCTTTTATGTATAAACGTAACAAATTTTTACAAACAAACACATTCGACCACATATCACACTTTATTTTCCTTTTTCTGGAGCTGTTGAATTTTACTCCCTGCCATATGCAAGCAACCGCAGATCTACAAAAGTATGAAATCTCCCGAGTTAGAAAGGCTTGACAGCTATAGAACTAGAAAAAAGAAAATTTTGCTGACTATACTATGAGACTATAATATAACCAGAGTAGTTTCCTTCTTTGGTCTGATGGTCTGTAAGTTTCAAGGAAAACAATATTGGAGATGTCTTTCGCAAGAAAACGCGAGACCATATTGCCTTGCTCTTCTTGGTTTGTGATGTAAATCAGACAGTGTTTGACTCTATACTTGAATGGTTATGTTATCATTGGAGACAGAAATGTGACAAAAAAACGAGTGATATCGGTTAGAGTCATGGTATGGTTTTTCTGGAAATTGCTTCAAGATATAATTCTTGAGACTTGCGAAACCCACCATGTCTAGCGGCGACAAACATTTAACATGGCATTGTACACTTTCAGGTTTAATATATAAGCTTTTTTTATGGCTACGACTACGACCTACGGCAAATTTCCACTAGGGAATTTTTTTAAATAGGTCACTCATTCCGTCCACAAACTTAGGAAATGCTAACTTAAATAAATACTGACGTAGCAGATGAAAAAGTTCCATTACGTCTTATTTCTTTTGTTTTTTTATCGCTTCCAGCCACAAAACAAACTCTGGCATAAAAGTGTACACACGCAACACCTCAACTGTTGCTTTAAATTTAAGTGTAGACAAAAGGGATTTGACTCACGACCGAGTCAGTTGTTAGTTTTATGAAGGGGTGAAAGGGAAAATAAGTACAAATATACAACCGCCAGTAGTAAAAGTTAAAGCGTTAAAAGATGACCATGTACTTGCCTACATGTTACGTGGTACATTAATAATAAAATTATTACTCGGTAATTTTACGATTTTTATGTCAAGGTTTGTGCAGCATTAATACTGTTGTATTCAATGTCATAATGGGAATACCTTTCTCCAGTATAAACATACTGATTAGTTGATTTTGAATTTATAAAACGTTCTGCGTAAAAAATTTCCGTGCATTACAATCAGGCGATGTGTAAAATACATCTGTACTAATCAAGCTACGTGATTTTTATTTATTTTGCAGGATATTCAGCGGCAGCTCTCATGGCAATTGTCGTCGCAATTCCATTTGCAGTTCGGATCCTAATGCATAGTGAGATGGGGGAATGGACCAATGTTTACCAAGCTTTCTTTCATACGTACCTGGAGCTGTACCTGGGGAATTCTTGTCTGGGTGAGTTAAATATTATACTATTCCAAAAATTGAAATTATTTCATTACCTCAAAACCAAATGAAATTATTCCCATGCTGCAAAACTCTGCGAGACCGAGATTTCAACTTGTGTCAAATTATAAAATATTTTAGTAGCTAATAAATGTTGCATGGCTGGTTTTGTTAAGTAGCATGTAATAATACTTATGTAAGCATGAAATTTTATGCCCATTGGCATGTACATTAATGTCGTGAATATCAGTTCTGATTGCAAATTACTGTTATATACTTCTAATTATGTTTGTATCACATAATAATATATGGTTAGTAATTTAATATATATGATATATTAATGTCAACAGTATAGCACACAACGCGAAGAGTCCCTAGTTACCTTTAATGATAATAATAATAATTAATCATCATTAAAATGTATGACTATAACCTCCCATGATTGCATGAGCCAACGCAAAGTTTCCAACATCCCACAACAACAAAGGGAAATGGGAATTTCAGAATTTATTATTATTATGGGAGAGAGTATGCATGGCTTTGGTGGGGGGGGGAGGGATATAATTAAGTTCCTTTGTCGTCCAATCCCAAATACCTTTGTAGAAACGTGATTGGAAACTAAATAAATTATGTTTGTTTGACAATTATAGGGATAGGAGTAATGATGCTCGTGGCTCTCACGTTGGAGAGGTTCGTGGCTGTGTGTCATCCTGAGAAGTCCAGAGTCCTGACTGGGTCTAGGAAGGCTCATATGATCATAGCCTCAATCCCCGTCTGCACTCTCCTCGTCTACATGCCACACCTGTTTCGGTCCAGGCTCATCCACTGTCTTTCACAGGAAGGTATGTAAACACGGAGGGAAAAAGCGTACAGGTACGCAGGTACCTACATATCCCCGTCAAAAGTAAATCAACACGCGAGAAACCAAGTCTATTTGTTTATACTGCTGCGTTGAGCTAACACCGCTCAATTATCTCAGTCAGTCTCACTCATTTGTTCGGGTTACGGGCTACTTCTCACCTCATTCAATTTCCTTCCATTCCCTAAATCTTCTAGACACACAGGGCAGTGAATTTACCGCCAATGTTCGATTACGCCCCAGGGCTCAAATAAGCGCCGGGTCTAAAATAAGCCCGGGTTATACGTAACTCCTAGGCATACTAAAAGATCTAATATACATTATTCTGTCAAAAATATAAAGCGACACAAAAGCTGTGGTATGGCAAATAATTTTAGTAAATAAGCACCCGGGCGTTTATTCGAACATTTAAGGTATATATATAGGTACTCAAACAATCTGTACACCCCAGGCGTCACATAATACATAGCTAATTTAATCTCAGTCAGTCGCCACAATCAACTTCCCCCCTCATGCATTCCATTTATATTCACCGCACTCTACATTACTTTCCAAGAATTATACATCATTACAATCTTCCTTAAACCGCGCAAGTGTAGTCTGTAAAATGCAATTTAATTTTTCAGAAATTCAATTACCTATAGGTAGGTATGTAACCTTCTTGTTTAACAATTTATGGGTGATTTGATTTTTTACAGTGTATACCTTTAGTCAACATAATTTATTGTGTAAAACACTGGCATCTCTGCGGCGTGACTTGATTAATATTAGTCACCTGGAAAACGTCCTCATCAGTGTGATCATCATGATTTATTTTTTTTGCAGGAATGGCAATGTATCAAAAGAAAGAGCGTAGAATGTACGTGACAACAATATTTTTCAGAATCTATGTATGGCTCATTGCTATTATCTTTCGTTTGGGTCCTACCATACTTTTGGCGTACTTAAATCTTCGAATTATTATCGCATACCGAAGGACTTGCGCAAACAGAAGAAGGATGACGGGTAATAGAAATTATTACACTTACAGTAGATTTAAATGAGAAATGATTTATAGTGTATTTACGTGTTGAAGACTTACGATAAGAAAATATTTATTCTTGGATACCATCTACGTAAAATCCAGTTGCTTTCTTTTTTACTTTTCATTGACATTTGATTTTGGTAGGAAACTGATTTAAAGATTGAAAGCGCCATCTCTGTAACTTTCACCCAAAAAACTTTTGCGTTTGATTCTGTTTTTCAGGGAAAACCTCACGAGATGACAATAAGAAGTTTGCGGAAGAAAGTCGGATCATGCTTCTCCTCGGCTCCACCTCAGTCCTCTTCTTTGTTTGCGTGACTCCAATGGTGATTCTGAGCCTGGTCATTTCTGAAGCCCTTCTCCGCTCCCGCTCATTTTATTTCGAAGTAAGTGCCCTTATGTCCCCATTAACCATTACCATCATCACCATCCTGGTATTGGTATTTCTTTCCTTTTCCTCTTCCCATAGTCCCAGCTTCCTTCCATATCGCTCTCTGTATTTTAGATTCTCCCCACTTGACAATAGATAGATATTGGAAATTGGGAAGTTTATTTTTGTGCGAGACGAAATGAGACAATAGAAATGTCGTCAGGGAAGGTTGTTACTGCAAATCCTGGAGACTGCTTCCAAGAGCCCTCTCACACATCCACTCACAGTTTTCAACAGTCCCACCTCATTGACCGTTTCCCATTATCCTTTCCTCGCCTATAAACACAGTCCGAATTGGCCTATTTACTTTCAAATGACCTGCTTTCCCCCTGGCAATATGAGTAGAAAGCACCATCCTCAATTTATATTTCACTATTTTATCCCGCCCGATCCTATTCGTCTAAAATTTTGTTTGATCGGACTTTGAGTTGGATTTCGATTTTCTCCTCTAAAATACTTAAATATGACAACAAAGGGAGGCCACCCAATGGGAAGATTGCAAGCCTAATGGGGACGGCATATCGTCTGTGAAGAACCAAAATGACCCATATCCAATTTAAGCTGGAATCAAATCGAGCTATGTAATAAAAACAACATGAGAAACATGCGTAAAGTCTTAATTACATATTTTAAAATAGCGTAAAATGTTCTATTTACATGTTTTTGAAAAGTGCAAAATGTTCGATTTACATATTTTTTCAAAGTGCAAAATGTTCTATTTACATGTTTTTAAGACGCGTTTCAATATTTTTGTAGATAGTGGATATTGTTTTTAGCTACAAATGGATATGGGTCATTTTTGTTCTTCACAGACGATATGCATTGACTGTTTTTAAATAGGCTTCACCCCTATGTATATAATTTATATGGCGCGCAAAATGACCCCGCTATATGAGAAAATTATTCTGTGAAATACTATAAAAACTTTTACAAAATTGCATTCAAGTACATACGGGCCCAGTGGGAGTTAAGAAATGCGGAGGTATATCAGTGGCAGAGGGAGACCTCTACAATACAGATTAATGTTCCGTCTATAGATTCTCACATCTTGGCTTTCACTTCTTCTTTTTCTTGTAGTGAAATTTGCCAATGAAATGGGTATATATATGTGATGTGTTGTAATTGAATATGTCCACGGGTTGCCTTGCTATGCTATATTCTACTGTAGGCATAAATGAGTCTCTCTCTCTCGGCAGGAGAAAGTTGTGAACAATGTGAACAAGCGATATGACACAGTCATAATTATGTACTACACTGTCAAAACAATTATGGACCAATATGGCATATGATTTACTAATGCTGATAAATTTTAAAAAACTATATGTATAAGAAATACTAAATCAATGTATATAAATCTGAATTTTCTCTCTCTCTCTCTCTCTTTCTCCAGATATTCCGAGCCACAGCCAATTTCCTTGAAGTCACAAACTACTCATTGACATTTTACATCTACTGTTTATTCTCCCGTGAGTTTCGGAATACTTTTGTAGGGCTGTTCAAGAGGAAACCACGGAAGGGATCTCTCGTCCCGACTGGTGGCTTGAAGCCCTCTGGACGACAGCGGGAGAGTACACCTTTGGAGGCTGGGGCGGGGGGGAGTACCCCTCTCTTATGACAGCAGTCTCTCGCTACTGTTCGTGGCATTTGGAAATATTTCCCATCAAAATCCTCATCATCCACTTCTGAGGCGTACAATATATGATCAAAGCCTCACCCACCCAACACCGACGCCGACGCCGACAACCAAACATTAAGAAGGAACCAAGAAGACTCATGTGTTTAGAAAAAGAAAATATAATATAATTAATTCATACGTTTGTATTTATTGTATCATCAATATATTTATATTTGTTATTATCGCGTGTCAAATTAATATGTACCTGTATGTAACTATACCTATACCTTACCTATAGTTTCTAGATATGTATGATTTTGATGTACATAATTACTTTCAGTAGTGCTGATTGATTCATCGTGGAGGAAAAGAAAGGAGCGCGATTATCTATACTTATATACAATCACTTATAGATCCATGATACAACTCATTACATATATATACATTTCGATTTCGTCCGCGCATTATGTAAAATTCGTTAGTAAAATGTTAGTATAACTAATTAATTATTATGCGTAGCACATTACATTATATATAGTGTGTTTACTTTAGAGCATATATTACACGGTTAGTATAATAATATTTGCAATTACATATTATAGTGCAGTGCATAACAGAAAGTAGTCGTTATAATAATTAATAAGTCTCCTCACACACACAGACACTCTTTCACTGTTGAATCCATCATTTAATGAATTCTTAAATACAGATATTTACAGTATTAGTTGTATATAGTGCAAACGATATATGGTTGTGTAAATTGTTCTTTGCATTTGCATGTTATGTCATGTCGTCCTAAATGTGGTGGTCCTGTGAGAGTCAGTAATCAATATAGTAACGTAGCCATAGGTCAGTGCTAAATATTGCCTATGGTCAAGTTAATACAATTCACACAAGATTATTTACAAACAGCTTGTACTATATAAAGGAACAATTTTATTAGAATTCTCATAACTATATTGTCACAGAGAAACGTCTTAATCTATAGTATATAGCATTTTTATATTATCATATGTATTTCACTAATACTATACAATATAAGTGATTAAGATATTTTTTGTAAAGATCAGGAGTATGTTCCTTTGTTACTACAACTTACAATATTATATAATTATATTTAAAAGAATACGTACCTATAGGTATGTTATAATACTGCAATGTATATTGCAAGTATGTACCTTACGCATATTATTGTTACAATATTATTTCAGTACGGAAAATAAACTAAACTTGCTACGTTGCTACGTATGTATGTACACATACATGACTCCCTGATTTGTGATTTCAAAGCTTTGCGGCTCTTCTTCGGAATTTTTTAAGGCTTTTAGAGTGTAATTACCCACACATAAGAAGATAACTGTAGAACTGTGGGTGTATTACATTTGTGAAGAAATAAATGAATTCTACTACTACTACAGCTAAAGAGACATATAAATACTTGTAAGCTGTAAGCTCCAATTATGGATGCGTGGAATTACTTACCTAATGGTCTGAAATTTATACACAGCGACCAGGGTAGTGTAGGTACTTCTTCAAAGTTCACGGAGTTTTGTACATGGCTTGTCTACTGTACAAGTGGAGAAAGGTAAAAAATACGGCGAATCTCATTTTAGATGAAGAAGCAATACTAAACCTATGCAAAAATGTCCCAAATTAAACCCGGAAGTTTTTAAAATAATTACCATCTGTTTTTAAATATTTACACATTAAAGCTGCGTTTTTAGTCCATGCAGAAATGCAGATACTTCATTTTAAAATTCTCGACCATAATAAAATTACATTGTTATTTTTACCAAGCAGAAAAATGAAGCTATTGGCTGGTATTAGATCTTCAATTTTAAAGGGTGTGTGTGGGCTTCAAGACAACTGCCACGGCTTTGAGTGAGTCTAATAAGGACAATGTTCTTACAAGTACCTCGCCCTCAAGATTGGATTTTGAACAGAACCTCACACTGGCAAGGACATGGACATGGACATGGAGAAAGGAGAAACTAAAATTAATGAACATCTGTGGCTTGGCCGGTGACGGTGACGGTGACGGTACAATACCATCGTATCCATTAGGAAGTATTAAGTATTTCCTTTAACCATACAGCACGCATCCAATTTTATAGTTTGAACCTCCATTCATTTTATTCACCGTCTGTGCTGAGCAAAGATTCTTACACAAGTTCACACTCTCGAGGACTTCTTTAGCTTCTTGCCTTTCTCTCTGACTTACAAGCGGGAAGATGGTGACCGAAACCGAAACAAAACCGAGACCGAAACTTTAACTCACTCTCTTTAGCACGAACAACATAACTTTTAATGGAGAGAACCACAGTTGGAGTTTAATATTCAAATTTTACCACAGGACAAAAATTCCATAGAATTGTGTCTCTATTTATTGCAGCATGAGGGCATTTGCTTTAAATTATTTATACATTCTGTAATTTGTAACTTCTATTATAATTATTATTCTTACAAACTATTTTGCCCCTGCCCAAGTTACATATCGTAATAGGTGGATAAAATATTGTTTTATGCATCTTCTAGTATTCACCACACTCAGGAACTATGTGTAGTGCCAGGCAAACATTAGAAACTTCTATCTACACTGCGTGGTGATGAAAGATTTTCCAATCTAACTAATGTTTCTCAGAAACGTGTAACTCATTAGTGCAATTTAATTTCGTCATTCCAAAATCCAAAATTACCAAATTATGTGCTAATTTCAAGCTGTGTGAAAGTGTACAATGCTCAAACTAGGTAAAGACATATTTTTACTCATTACAAATATTACTACTTGATTATTGCATGCTTTCGAAATATCAAAAAAACAGCACTGCACTGCTGTACAATCACGGCATGAGCGTTGTAGCCTCTAAATTACCTCATTAACAAATCCCAGGATTATTTTTAGTTCGTTATTCTTAAAACCTCAAGGGAAAATATAGACACATCTAAAATGTGACTGGAAATTCCAAAAAGCATGAAACCAAGCCTGACCTATTATATAGTTTGCTGCAGAGTCTTACCAATTTTTATTAATATAAACCCGATTTGCAATGAAAACGAAATGAATGAGAAATCTGTCAGGTCGAACAAAAACAGTGCCCTAGTGTATTGTAATGATATTCTGTTTCCTACCTGGTTCCGAGCAAATATGCCCAATGATACATTTCGGATGCTGCAGTAAGTTCTAAACCTGGGATAGACCAAGCCAAAAAAAATTAATAGGGATAACAACATATATATCAAATTTACGATCCTTACATCTAATTTTTAAATGCATGATTAGCACATGATTTGTTTAAAATGAACAATGTTAAGTTATTTTGTATTTCATAAATCATCTTGAAATTCCGTTAAATCCACACAAAAACAATAAAATTGCGAGTTAAAGTCTCAAATTTAAAAAAAATCTGTTCCAAAATAGTCTGGTCTGGCCCGACATTATCAATCATACAAGACTATTTCAATCCCTGCGTATGTTACAGTTCATAAAAATTAGTCTATTCACCCTTGTTTTTCGTTCACACATGTTAAAAAAGCAGATATTACCCTAACTAGCACAGCGAATAATTTTATTGAAAGTGTTTAACAGTAGAATTCCCCTTCTTGAGCCTTTCACGACGCTGAGAAAGTGAAGTCTACACAAAGTTTAAATAAATTTGATAAGAGCTGGAATGAGATTCAGGACAAAAGTGGGAGAGCAAAAAGCCTGGATGGGAAAGATATGGCAGAGAAAAGCAAAATCGAGACGAAGACCGAAAGAAACGGGTTGTGAATGACTTAGTGATCAAACAAATCTAAACCAATGTTGACACATTCCGTACCCAGATGGGAATGTGTGATAATGTGCAATTTCATTTGATGATATTTTCAAGTGAAAAAAATATGAGAAAGAGAGAGGAAGAGTGCGAGAGAAAGATGAGAGGATGTGTGTGGGAACATTTAATTAAAATTTCTGAGGAATGGATGAGAGGCGTCCGCGGGAAGAGAAAAGATTGTGAGTGGGAAGTGTAAGAAAGTGAGAAAAGTGTGCTCAGGGCCATGAAAATGAAGGATCAGTCATCATTTTCTTATCTCCATGTTGGATAAAAGCGTATATTATACTTTTCCTAGTATAGTCCGATGGGGCTCAATAGCTCTCTCTAATACTCTAATACATCATCACCACCTCCGGAATATTTTCTCTCTTTAATCCCATGTGACGACGTATGCAGGAATTACTCCATGCTGACCATCGAAGACGCGAACCAAGTCTCGAATAGTTCTGGGTATAGGAATACAGAAGGGTTGGTTGGCAAAAAGAGATTAGTTCATCCTCCATCAATGCATACTTTACAGAAAGAACAAAATAAAATTAATTGACTTATTCAATTTTACCAAAATTCAAAATTCAATTTTAAATTTTTGCAATTTAAAAAATGTTTTGGTTAAAATCTTTGGCCTTTACGAAGCAAAGCAGCTAAGTAACTAGTTGCATAACTAAATGCATATAAATATATATGCATATATATATGTTATGTTATGTCATAATCCCAACCATTGAAATACCTATAGTTGACATATCATTGGTATTTTTATTCAGTGAGTGAGAATATAGTTATGCATGTATTATGCCATTTAAATTGTGGCCATTGGCTTGACCCTGTTTATATACTGACTTGAATACCTTCACATTGCATTGTATAAACTATGAAGGTTTTTGATGAGAGGAGCGGAAACAGCTCCGTTTTCTTTCTTAACATAGGTAGGTATACCAAACCAAACTACCTACCTACATAATACAGCAGAGACCTACGGAGGTCTTCTTCTTCGTGTACGGTCCACCTCTTTTACTTTTAACTCATCGTCAGTGTCAGGGCAGGAGAAAGGGGCGATGAGCTGGAGCTGGCCTGGCGGCATAGTGGCGGCAGGAGAATGAAAAGAAATTGATTTGGTTTGGTTCCGTTTCGTTCGGGTTCAAGTCTGTCTGAATATCAACGTCTAACGCTCAAGTCTGCGATGGAAAATCCTGTGAGTTTAAATAATCCACGGAGTTCCCTACCTTACGTGCATATGTACAGTGACACGTAGACTGTAGTAGACGTACTACGTATGTACAAGGAGAGATTGGCCAGTGCTGGTGCTGGTACAGTAGTAGTGTGAGTCGTTCCCGAAGCCGAAGCCGAAAACGAAAGCTAGGAGGAAAACCGTGTACAACGTGTGTATGTGTGTGATGGCATATTATACCTTCCACATCGAAGACATTCAAAATTAGACATGCGCTCCCGGCTACTATGGCAAATCCTAAGCCGACCCGAAGGCTCTCTCGCTCTCGTTCCTTTAACTGGAACAGAAAAACAGAACGGAACGGGTAGGATGAGCGGGTATAGTCTCAAACAGTGTCACCCGCATTGCATAGTCAGTTTCCTATAAGCTTCTTCCACTTCGTAGTAGTTAGTTGACCGCCGGGGTTCAGCAAGAACGCACATTGTTGGCTCTCTCAACCCTCCCAACAACCTCTCAAATTCAACCAGAGTCTCACTTCATTATTTATTCCACGAATATATATTTCGGATCAGCGGAATTTTAGAATGAGGACTCCTCAAGAATCTTAAAGCTGTATAGATTTTTTTTTAAATTCCACATCTCTTTCTCAAGTTCTAGGAAGACCAGTACCATAGTATCATAGCTATCCTTAAGCAAACAAAGAGCAAACGTTGGTTGGATTTCGGGTTGTTCACGAGAGAGCATTATTATCCACATCTTAATGTTGGCAATGTGGTCCGTTTTAAATCCAAAAAAAAGTGTTTTCGTCAAAGTGATATATTACTGTGAATTACAGAGAAAAACTCTCAAACTTCTTTGTAATCGGGAATTAGTGGTCCGTTAAATACCATTCACTTTGCCCCATTTCCACACCCGAAATTTAAATTCAAGCTCAACTTTTGAATAAATAGAATAATACACTATATAGACACAGGGATTCATTTCAAACTAAAACATACCATACATGAAAATCTAAAAGTCACAGGGGCAGAGAAAGGTATAAGAATTCATCATGAATACTATGACTAACAGTTGTACTCTAAAAAAGTTTTAGTTTTTGTGGAAGATTATTTTGTTATTCCGTAGACCCTGTCCTGTACATAACTCACCCTCTATTTCTCCAGCAGTGTTCCTTCTAGACACATCACTCCATATTTGTGACGACGACCCCAATAGGAAATTGATAAAATTCGGGGGGAAAAAAAGTATAGAAAAAATAGAGAAAGGAAGGTGATTTACACTGACCTGAATAAAATCCACCTCATTTACTCACATATATATTCCATATAATACTCTGTGTGGAAGGAAGCGTCTGGAGGGTCTAATTCTGATTGTGGTGCAACTTGGAAAAGTTTGAAGTTCCCTACGTATGTGAAAATGTCTCAGATTAATCTACTCACAAAATCATAAAATAAATTTTAGTGAGGCTTAAAGCAGTAAAAAAAAGAAGAAAAAAAGGAGAGAGATAAAAAAAAGTGTTCTGTGGTTTCATTCCATAATCAATTAGGGTAGTTCTCGCGTACTCTATAGTGACCACGTGTTTCCCCTCTTCAACACTGTTTCCTGGGATTTCAAGCTATGGGGAAGAAGAATTCTAAGCTGAAGCAGGACACTATCGACAGGCTAACGACAGCCACTTACTGTAAGTTTTATTTGATTTTTTAGTTTACTTTTCTTTTTTTTTGGTTTTATAATAGCTCTCCATTAAATTCTCATTAACCCCCATTTGACCCAATTAAAATTGTATTACATGCATATAGCTTTATTCTTCAATTAAAAATAAAGTTTTCAAGAATGAAAATGAATGTTACAATTTCCTTGGGCTAATTGGTTCTACAAGAATTATGGGAACATACGTATCCATAGATTTTACGAAATAAAATGTAAATGAAAAGTTTATAGCGTGGTTGCAAAGTATGTAGGATGGATACTAGATTGCTTGCATTGCATTCCAAGTTGAAGAGGAAAGGAATGTGAGGGATCTGGCTGTGTAGGTTACAGTACAGAAAAGTATTTGAATGTATGGGAAAGAAATCATGTTGGGCGTTGAAGTTCTATATAGTTCTACTGTATATTGGTCTTGAAGTTGATTAAACCCCCTTCCTATGGAGTAAAGAAAGAAGGATTTCCATTTAATTTATTTTAAAAGTTCACTCTCAACTCTGACGATAAAAGATCTTTCCCACCAATATCCTGAAGAATGCCGAATGTGCGGGAGAACGAAAATTAAATTGAAGTTGGGAGTGAAGAGTGAATTGAGTCAGAGTCAGAGTCAGAGTCGGGGTCAGATTAGTCAGAGAATTAAATGAAGGTACCTACCCACCCCGCTTATTTTCAAAAGATCTCAAAATTTTGGAAACAAAAATGTCGCTTCCATTTAAAAATTCTACTAAACTTAGACATTTTTTAATGAGGAATTACACACACATTTTTATCTTCACCGTCTTAATCTCGCGACCGTATAGAACCAGAACCATAGAACTATAGAAATAAAGCAAGTATCTATGTGTAGGCAGTTGGACAGGCGGCGTGTGGAAGGAATCTAAAACCTTATTTCATCTCGACATTATTATTATATGTTATGTCTCGTGGATTTTAGATTCACACACGAGCGCCTTTGACATTCCCTAAATACCAACTCAAACAAAAGATTATCCGTAGGCTGGAACTGAGAAGGTAGGTAGGTAGGGATCTATTATACCAGTAGAAGACTTCCAAGAAATCGTGGCGTCGAGACGTCGGGAGGGAGCTAACTCATACGCTCACAAGTGTGTAACAATCGTTTTGAATTCCCGTTCTAGCTCAATGCTTCTTTCACTCGAGCTTTCCATTCGTCCATTCCATGTCGTATTCGTCTTCGTCTTCGTCCTCGTCTTCGACCAGAGTCTATCATTATCACATAGATCATCCCAAACTCAAATTCAAACCAACTTTAGCTCCATTGAGCAGTGCACTCGCATCTATATAAGTATAGTGTGACTTCCTTGTCCAAGTCCCAACGACAACGACATTTACAGATCGGAAAGGCACACACAGGAGGGAATAATGGTGTGCTGGAAAATTAATTTATTCATTCATACAGATACTTCCCGCATTACATGAACGTTCCATTAGTATAGTACATCACTGTCAATTCTCATGCAATTTCGTGAGAGGATCACAATTACAATAGAGGCTATATATGGACTATATGGAGTTATCTTCTATTCCAAAAGTTTTAATGATATAGCTGGTTGTTCTGCTAGTAGTTGGCTTCAGCTACTACAGATAAGTAAGAAGATTCTCCTTTAGCTTCAATAACATAATTCCTCCTGGATTCTCAAGGCATAAAGTTTACAATAATTTGTACAAAACCTTCTGGTTCTTCTGGTTCCCAATCTGGTTTCATGACTCTCTCTCTCTCTAGGAACTATAGAATAGGGTACCGTATTTCTTCTAATAACCTCCCCTCCCCCCTCCCTACAGGGAGTTACGTCAAACTTTACTTTATACCCGGGAACAATTAAAAATCAGAGTATAAAATAACAGAATCAGTCTCTTTAATTGATTCAATACTAAAACCCTGTAGATTTATTAGGGAATCGGGAGTTAAAAGTGAGCGGGGAGATTAACAGCAGAAATGCGCTACATACATAAATTCAAAGACAATGAACTGCGAAGAAAGTAAGGCACGTACATATGCAATTACGCAGTTATCAGTATTAACTATTGATTGCATGATCCACTTAAAATTTTATAAGTATTATGATATTATGAAATATAGTATTAAAATCATCTAGTTAGAATATAAAGCTTTTGTTATGCATGTACCTATTTAGGTAGGCCGATATACACATAAAAAAAGTAGGATTGAACTTTATGAAACTTTAATCAGGTATTTTCCATTTTCATTTCCATTTTCTGCTGGTATGGTGCTGGTATGGAGAGGTAGATTGGCTCATGCAGTTAATAAATTATGAGCTATTCTATTGGAGAGTGAACAACTATATTTATAATATAATGAAAACGATCTAGGAAGGATTTTTGAGTGAGAAACCGATTCCATCCTGTTTTCATTTCCCGTTCTACTGTACTGTGTATAGTCTCCTGTTTGAAGGTTGAGAGTTTTTTACGAGGAAGGATCAATTACATGTATTTCAAAATGAACGAGGACAGGTTGTATCCTTGTGAAATTACGACTACAGCTACGGCTACTACAACTACCTCAGGAGATCCAGCCGCCGCCGTTCGTCTGCGTCTGTACAATGCAATGTCGTTGCACAAGAAAATTCCAAACCATTGCATACTACTGGGACTATGGGATCTATCTACAGGGTTGCGTGGCAACCGAGTCCTTACATTGATGTTGACTTGAGGGGAGAAAAATGGAAAAATAAGCAGAAATTCGTCGACGCATACTACAGAGAGATGGAGACGATTAATTGTATACTAGTATAGGGCCGAGTCCAAGTCCTATATATATTTCTATACTACATACTACAATTCTTTTTAGTAGAGGGCTCCTATGCTCTCTTCCACTTACACACACATGCTCTATCGACTGGAAGTTATAGGGTTGGCGAGGACCGTGTGGATTTCTCAAATGCCACCTTTATCAGCTTAAACTTGAAAATATGGAGCATGTTTGTGTCCATTAGACTGTCACTGTGAAAATGTTAACTGGAAAATGTTGCAGATTACTTTCCTCTCACCTTTACTTTCCCCATCGCATCCGGATCCGAAGTAGCATCTTCTATCCGTGTGCCTCTATATGTGTGAACGAACTAAATATAGGTGTTGTTAGTTGTCTATTACTATTACCCCTGCCATTTCCCTCGATGCCCTATGTAAGCTCTGCAATAAAATAAAAGGAAGATTAATTCGGATGTATAGTGCAACTTGCAGTTAGTAGTTAAAGCCCGTCAAACTAGAGAGAAAGGTATAGATGCAAGTTCTGTGAGCCCATCACTATGAGTCAAGTGCGGCCCCACCAAGACTGACACCATACTATTGCTGAGCTGAGGCTACCGAGAATTGAAATTTTGGAGGGATCACGTGGTATTTTAATGGGCTTGGGCTATGCTATGTGTGACATCCTGGCCCGTTCCAATTTTCGGTTGCTTACACAGTAACATATGCCATGCCACATATAGGACTGTTGCAAGGTTTAAGTTTGTGCATAGAATCCAGCATGTATTAAATTTAGATGTTCTCAAAGTCTGAGCATGCCTTCAAATTTGAAAAGTTTGAATCATGGTTTCTTTGACAACTCAAAGCCCCACGAGAGAGAGAGAGAGAATTTTTGAAGTGCATAAGATAGAGTGAAAAGAAAAATTGCACAGTTCAGCTGTCTCATTAAAATTTAACGAGACTAATGAATTTTAAGATGTAGTGATATGCAAGTACATATTATGTAACGTTTAATTACTTATATTTTAGAGGGGTAGGCATAATTTACGCAGCGAGTCAAAGTGTCACAATTTTTACTATATATCGAAAACAAATACGAAGCTCGGTATCTTACTCTCTTAATTATTACTCGAAATTTACAGAGTTCAAGTAGAATTTTGGTCCTTTAATCTAAAATGTAGTAAGTTCGTTGGGAATAAATTCATACGGTAAATATTATAATTGGGAAAAACGTGGAAAAAATTGAAACTAAAATATTGTGTATGGATTATTAAAATGGAAAAGTTTTTTTCTGCTACGAATAATTTATTACGAAATTTATGAGAAATGAAAGCTAATAGCTGTCTTCTATGATTTACTCTTTCGATCTAAAAATACACGAGGATGGGAATATTATTATTTGCTTTCAGTACGTACTTACATATTCATGCAGTATACTTGTACATAACTGCATAGGGACGAAGTCGTTACTTTGAGAGAACAGATCATATAAAAATTATTGCAGTACACAAAATGCACTGCGAATAACAAATCATACAAAAATCATGCAAATATTTGGTTTTTGCATAGAAATGCAGAATACAGAATTACATATTAAAATGCATTAAGATGCTTATAGTGAGAGTGTTTGCTGTCATCTGCATTTATAATAAAGAATTAGGGTTCTCAGAACACTGCACTGGATAAAACTCAAAAGGAAAAAATATAAAATTCCTTCTGTGACTGTTTAAATTTTAACCCCAGCTATAACTTCAAACCAGGGTCTCGACTGCCCGACTCTGACATGGTTGTACAGTATTTTCTTATTTTAATACATTGGCCACATCTCCTTTGAGCCATTTAAATTCCATGCATGTCTTGTGCAACCTACAATTTATGTGCTGTTCAACACTCCATTGAACTGAGCCTGGTATAATTACAAACTTGTGATCATCATTGTTTTTTGTACGTATCTTTCTTTTAGAATTTTAAATCGATTCGATGGTTGATGACATGAGATAATTAAAGTTTAAATTTTTTCGATTTACTCCCATTATTTTGACACCCAGAATACAAAGGCACGTATCGTCATTGAAGGCATATAGCACTATCCATAGTCACTATTTAAAATAGAGATATAGCATTTTGAATTTTGTTTGGTTGGTATTTACTTGAACGACGGGAGGCCTATGCAGTAGTAGTAGTGGGAAATGCACCTCTCCTTACTATACTATATAGTCATGAATCTGAACTTTTTAAATTCTTTTTCCTCCTACAAAAACTGCACTGGGCTCCTGCTGCAAAATCAATAATGTTGATAGAGTACAGAAAATATTCTCATAACTAAATTTGAGTATTTAGAAAAAGCATATACCTAGCTTGTTTATTTTAATAAAGTTATGCTTACACAAGCATGACGGAATGATGATGCTTATAACTGTTATGCCTGGGATTTAGGGAGACGCATAACAACGACAACATTGCAGTTTGCAGTTGGTTTGGTAGGTTGGCAGGAGCCTAGGTGCATAATACATATCTTCAAATTTTCATTCTCACACATGCAAGCATATAGCATTTACTTTTCCTTATACTTATATATTTAAAGAGTATAAGGTCATAGGTCTATGCACACGGAGCTTGTTCCGCTCCAACTCTCAAGTGATTCAGCTGAAGACTGGAAGGAAAGACTCTTCAAAGATGTAAATTAAAGATTCACCCAAATTGCATACATTTACACTTGAGTCTAACGTCTTTAAATATTAATGTGTTTAAAGATATCCTCTGGTGCTCAGCTGTCTCTCTCTCCCTCTCAAGTCTCGTGAAATAAATTTAATCCAGCGCTCTGGTACTGGTACGGGTAATGCTACTGGTATTCCCGTCTGATCTAGTCTGGTCTGGCCTGGTCTATAGTCTGGTCTGGGTCTGTCACAAGACATTGTCAACGGAATCTCTTTAGACTTTCCTCGTGGCACATAATATGGCAGGAGTTCGCTCCTGTCCTGTCCCATAAATATCTCTCTTCTTTCCCTACACGCTCACACTCAAGCTCCCTGTATTATTATGACTACCTACGGCCTACGGCCTACGGCTCTCGTCCTCGTCCTCGTATTAAATTCTAATCGCCCCTCCCATGCTCTTATACATATAAATGAATTGTAATAAAGGTGAAGAGTCCATCAGTTTTGGTTCAACTCAAATGCTACTCCTACTCCTCCATGTACCTACCATATACTTAGATACTGATAGAAGGAACATACAATTTACGTTTCATTTCCCACATCAAACTTTAGGGCCGTGTGGTTGGTTTGGTTGATTTTGGTTGCTAGGGTAGGAATGCCACATATTTTAGCGCAAGGGAGAAGGAGGATGCATCAAAATAAAAAGGATTCTTCTATCATTTTACGATGATGGTCATCCTGAATTATCGCAATATGAGTTTGACTTGTCAGATATTTTTTGAAGTAATAAATTTCGAGGAATAATTTGACATTTATAGTAATAGTCAAGTAGGAGAGTCAAAGAGGGGAAAGCGAGTTTCTCTTTGAATGGGGGTAACCACATCAAGTATAATTATTATATGAGCTAAAAAAACATGTCATTCTCTATACAAAGAGAAACCTGCCCAAGCTATATACATACATCATACAACTACAAGTCCACGTAATGATATGTATTCCCAGATGTATTTTCATTCTGAGCTGAACTACGGTCTACGCATATATCTAGGATTGACATAATATTTCACAGAGATATAGTCATAGCTATAGCTACCCACCTTAATTTAAAATTTCAATGTGAAGACGAATCCGGGCTTGACGCTCGACTTCCACTCCGACTTTTGTAAGTTTTCTTTTTCATTCAACGCTTTCTCTTTCTTCTTTATTGGACTTGAAAAACCTTTCATTGAACTCAAGATTACATTATACGGCTAACCATCCGCATCCACACAGTATATACATATGGTCGTGAGGAGTGTCAACATTTTATGTCTTCAATTTATGAAGGCAGCAGCCTTGACTTCCGCTTTTTTGGCCATGACTCCGCGGTTCTGGTTTCTGCGGTTATGGTATTGCTCGGAAAGACGTGGTGAAACGTACCTAACTACCTAATCTCCTAAATACACATTTTTACACACACTTAATGTTTACAAACTTCCCATGTTACTTTGGTTTTGGCAGCTTCATAAACACTAATAACACAGTGCATCATAACATCTTCAATTTACTAGTTAGACGGATATGTAGCAGCACGTTCAAGAACTACATATCCTCTAAATCCTGTGGTTTACACCCAAGAGTGTGAAAACCACCGGTGCTTTTACGACTTTCATTATCTTCATTTACATACTGCACCCTTTGGATTGGCAAAGGTACTAAATTTATACAATTAAATGATATAGGTATGCAAAAGAACACTTTTTTAAATCTAGAACATAAACAAGTATCACATCATCATTGTAAATTGTATGGAGATGACGAGCACGTCGCAAACTGTTTCACGTCTACATAGTTACAGTTGTATGGATGAGGTACATATGGCTCTGTAGTGTGGCACTCTCGAATTTTTATTTTTGTCGTCTGCGAAGTCAATGTACAGGAGAATTACTTTACTACACTTTACGCTCTAAACTCAGGATTTATATTTTTCTTTTATAAAACCAAGTTACTCATACAAAGAGTGGGATGAGGGAGAAGGCCAAGTCAGAATATTAGACATTTTCTATCGTCACTCTCTGATTGGGGGTATGCACACTTGAGCTTGGGGTCGTAAATCCCGGTGCACCTTAACGTCCACACAAACTGGACGTCCTCCTGTGTAAATAAGGAGAAGAGGCTGGTTTATTCAGATGCGCGTTGAAGACGTGGTTGATAGGTGATTGGTAGTGTTGTTAGCGTTCCAAGTAGGTGAATGTGATCGGTTGGGCTGGCTGGAAAGGTGATTTGAGGTTTGCTGCGATTAGAATGAGGTGTGAGGTGGCTGAGACCCAGTGTGAGCTGACAGCCGACTTGGGGCCTGGGACCAGGACTTGGAGCTAGGACCAGGTTGGAGAGCTGAGCTGGGGTATGGGACCAGAGCTAGAAGCTGGGACCAGGATTTGGGTCTGGGACCAGGTGAACCAAGATGGGCCTGGGACCAGGTGAGCTGAAGGTGGGTCTGGGACCAGGTGCCGAGATGGGCCTGGGACCAGGTGAGCTGAGGTTGGGTCTGGGACCAGGTGAGCTTGAGTTCGAGATGGGACCAGAGCTTGAGCTTGAGATGAAAACAGAGACTGGGACCTGAGCTTGAGCTTGAGATGGAACCAGAGACTGGGACCTGAGCTTGAGATGGGACCAGAGAGCTGGGACCAGAGCTTGAGCTTGAGATGGAACCAGAGACTGGGACCTGAGCTTGAGATGGGACCAGAGAGCTGGGACCAGAGCTTGAGATGGGACCAGAGCTTGAGATGGGACCAGAGAGCTGGGACCAGAGCTTGAGATGGCACCAGAGAGCTGGGACCAGAGCTTGAGATGGCACCAGAGAGCTGGGACCAGAGCTTGAGATGGGACCAGAGAGCTGGGACCCGTGCTTGAGATGGGACCAGAGAGCTAGGACCCGTGCTTGAGATGGGACCAGAGAGCTGGGACCAGAGCTTGAGATGGCACCAGAGAGCTGGGACCCGTGCTTGAGATGGGACCAGAGAGCTGGGACCCGTGCTTGAGATGGGACCAGAGCTTGAGATGGCACCAGAGAGCTGGAACCTGTGCTTGAGATGGGACCAGAGAGCTGGAGCTCAAGATGGGTCCAGAGCGCTGAGATCAGAGCTTGAGCTGAGATCAGAGACCGAGGGTGAGCTGATCTGGACGGGCTATGTGAGCTTGAGACCGACCGACCGAGTGAGCTTGAGACCGACCGACCGAGTGAGCTTGAGATCGACCCACCGTGTATGAGCTTGAGACCGACCGACCGAGTGAGCTTGAGACCGACCGACCGAGTGAGCTTGAGATCGACCGACCGAGTATGAGCTGATCTGGACGCGTATATGGTATACGCTTGTGAGCACAAGGCGGCTGCTCGAGAGAGCAAGGAGAGTGCTTTGGAGCACAAGGCAAGTGCTTGGGAGCACAAGGCGGCTGCTCGAGAGAGCAAGGAGAGTGCTTTGGAGCACAAGGCAAGTGCTTGGGAGCACAAGGCGGCTGTGAGTCTAGACCTGTCCAACGTCTTAGGACCGGGGCAATGAGGAGCAGTGATGGTCCGGTCCTGGTGCTAAGGCAGGTGCTCTGGAGTGCAGATTGGACGTGATCGATGTCTGGGAACCGGGGAAACGAGCAACAATGATGATGACGATACCTTCGGTCCCGCTGCTCTGGCTCTGTTCCTGGGGTGCGTTGAGATTCGTGCGATGCCCGGGTGACTGTCTTCTTCGAGTTTTTGCGGGTAGCGGAGGTCTCAAGGATGATGACAACCGCCTAAAGAGATATGACCACGGATGCAAATGCTTGACTACACGTAAATAGCGTGAAAACAGCACTAGCAGGGTCTATGGAAGATTATGGTATGGTGCACTTGAGAATCTGAGTTGTGATGCAACTAATGGTTATGTGGTGAGGGAGATTAAGGTGTTGCAGCTTAATTTCAAATAAAATGCCGGTGTTTTTGATACTTGATTGTGTTTTGGTATTAAGTACCAATTTAGTCTTTTAATTTAACACTTATACACTTAATTACACCGAATAACAATTAAATTAACGTCAGGTTTGTAAATTACTACGAAGACTTTGAAATATATAATTTTGAAGTAATTTTGGAGGAACGGAACTTCAGGGCACAGAGCAGGGAGATGGTCACACTAGGACAGTTGGAGTCAGACTTGAGAGCGGACACTTGCTTTCGCTTCGGTGGTTTTTGGTCTACTGAGAGCAGTGCCAAAAAGGACTGACTGCTACTGCTCTCTGTTCATTGTTTTAGCTGATGCTGAGGCATGCTGAGGCATGCTGAGGCATCGGCTCCTTCTATTTCAATCTCTCAGCCCTATTCAAAAGTGGGGGTTTGAGAGCAACTTAAGCCGAGTCGTTAAGTACTCTGGGTTTGAGAGCAACCCAGACCCAAATGCTCTGACGTCATGGAAATTCCTGACCATGCTGTACAGTTACTACTGAACACTCTCTCATATGCAAACAGGTAATGAGAAAACAGTTCGTTTAGGCAGTGGAGCGAGTGCTGAAATTAGTTCAGCAGTTCACGAGAGAGAGATAAAAAAACAGGTAGGTACATACTGTACTAAAGATATACAGATCTTGACTGGGGGAAAAAATAGGAAATGAGACGGCATTTTCTGTATACAACATAGCCCAGTAGCCAGCTTAGCTCATAATAATATTGTAAACTAGATGTGAGGAGATGGAAGGGGAAGTTAAGCGGATGACTTAAGGGCAAACGAGGTCTATTTCATTCCTATGAGGATCATAGCTAACTGGTTCATATTTTGTGATAACGGCCAACGTGGGAGTTAATTCATGCTTTATTTACTTTTTACGACTCCTTATTTGCATTTGAATTCCTTTGAATTTTTTTTTCTTCTTTTATTTTTGGCATTGAAAAAGAAAGAGAGAAGAAAACTCAATAAGAAAACGTGTAGAGTGGAAACGCATGTACAAGTATTACAAAATAGTATAGAGTTAAAGTACCTACGTAGGTATGTATTATATTTACCCGGACCCGGGCTTCACACAGAATCATACAAAAAATTTATTTGGTATACAAAAAGTACCTAAGGCTAAAAGGAAATACAATTTCAATGGTATGGTGTACTCATGGTATGGTGGTAGGTAGGTACTTAGTGTGACAACGCATTCTTTGACAAATTAAATGTCAAATGAAAATAGAATATTTCCCATGTGGTGACTTTGAAATAAATTATAAACTTACTTTTTAATCAAGTCTGACAATTTCCACCAGTTTATATACGCTCCATCTCTGATTTATCCATGTGTGTGTACACAGACTACATAGACATTTGAGTCTCTCTTTATAAATATTAGTACACCAAGTCATTTTCATCGTTTTCATTTTCAGTTTTCCATAGACAAGTATACTAGGTAGATACAGATTATCAGTAGGTCTCGCGATCAGTCTACATCCAAATCCAAATATTCATGACTAAATATTTTCTAGCTTCCGTCACAGCCAACTGACGCCACGGGAATATCGTTTCCTTTTTCGTAATCGCATGTAATATTAAATGATATGTATGCTCACTACCTACTATATAGTACCCTACACAGCTTTACCCGTATTCATTCTGTACGGAAGGAATTATGAATACACGTGGAACGGGGAAGGGAAAGACCTTGCGAGTGAACATATAAATACCCTCATAGCTAATCGTCAGCGTGTAGGTTTTGACGAACGAGATTATTTTTATCCCATGAAGGGTATATTTTCTGCTCACATTCCCATAATAGTGGTTATATAATAACCATGTAGTACCTACTTACCTACCAGTAGTTTGATGTGAGTGTGAGAGTCTACACCACTACGACCCAATAATGGTATATTATATGCCGGCAACCGGCCTATAGGTACTTAAATTTAGACACCCCAGAAAGTTATAAGGCTGCATTCGCAGAATAAAATCTATTGTTTGCTCTGTCGTCCTTTCTTTCTTTCTTTTCTTATTTCTTCAAATGACGTTAATGTTTGAATTTGAGCGAATACAAGGAGTATAGCTATTACACCACGCATTGATCCAACTCCATAGCTGTAGCTTTCGTTGTTATTACGAAAGTCACCGGTATTCTGGTTTGGTCTGGTCTGGTGGTTTTGTTTGTTTTATGAAATGGAGCTGGTGGCTCGTTGCTAGTTTCTATAGCACTCCCTTCCCCACTACCAGTACCACTACCGCTATTTATATTAGCCAGGTAGATAAGCATAGTGAATACCTAGTATGATGATGATACAGAGTGTGGCTGAAAGCAATGTAACTTATATGTATGCAAGTAGGTAGGTAGTTAGGTATTTTCTTCCACACTCTCCTTGGTATCCCCGATAAACTAGTTAGGAAAGTATTAAAGGATTGTGGATTTTGTGGTGGGGCTTAAGAGGGAATTGTCAATCATGGAACTCTTGTAATCCCTCACATTACTTGTGTCTCTCAACCAACCGAGTAAGTATAACAAGTATGTGCTTATAGCGCTCTTCTAAATTGTGTAGTTGTAGTTAAGGGAAAGTTCAAGTCTCTATAATTATACCAAAGGCAGAGGCGTGGCATCTCAGAAGTACACACCACCCTCATATACATTTGAAAACAAGGCTCATAATCAAATCAACCACCCATTTAGCTACCCTACGGGCACCCGTCCCAACTAGGTAGCTGCATACATACAACAACTCCAAGGCAACCTTAACGACAACGGACTACGGACAACGGAGTGAGAACGACAGAGTCAACGCTAACGATGGATCAAAAGTTTCATTCCGGATTTGAGAGAGTTTATCAGATACAAAACGCAGTTTCAGATTTCTAAATTCACCACATTAATAAAATTTAGCGGGGTGGTTGTGGTTATATTATTCTCATTTCCTTCTCATTATGAGATGTAGGTATTTGTATATAGATTCCTAATTAACTCAGCATGTCGTGTGCTATAGCCTAGTTACTAATGTTAGATTTAGCTCTGGTTTACGATATAAATTGTCCATCCACGACTCACGATACCAGACGTTCTTTCATTGTTTTCTTTGTTACTACAGAAAAGTGCTGATATTTGTTTAGTTTGGCTTTAGGATGTTCTGCTGCGTTCGGCTTTCAAAGGATTTTTCATTCTCTACAATAATAATCCTGATATTTTTAGCCATGTAAATTCCTATCCTATGTGGGCAGGCAGAAACAATGAAAATGTAGTTTTTTCTTGATTTGGAATTTCAATTTATCGCTGAATCTTTAATTCTGTCACTGTTCAAAGTGACTCCACATATCCTTTTTGTATTTTCCATGAATAATGAGTTTATTGCTTAGCGTTCCCTTTAAAGACCTTAATCCGATTTGATCTCTCTCTGCAACTATAACCTCCTTCTCTGACGACGCTCCCCTGGTTTTTATTATGGAGTTGAAACAACTCAAGAGCCTTAACTTTAGAATTCGCCAAAGTTCTTGGGATATGTCACACACAGGAAGAGCATAAAATCATTGGAGGGAGTAAACTCATGCTACAACTCTGCAGTGACAAAAGTTTGACTTTTGTTTTTACTGATTTCCATTTTCGTTAGTCTCCTACCAGCCGAGTCAGTCGGCAGTCAGTTTAGACGTCAAATCCTTATTCTTCTTTTATCTAAAATGGTGCAGAAATCAGATATGCAGTTAAACCGCGGTTCGGACCCCGTTCTATGTCTACGTATTGGATCTTCATCTTTAACAAGAGCATGAAATATGATTCCGCACGATACCCTCATGATGGTTAATTAATGGTAAATTGCTCCTTTCTAACTGACAAGAACGGATACATTCACTAAGAAAAGAAAATCAAAACTAAAATCAATGACAACGACAATGACAACGGAATCAGCGGTATAGTAAGGACCTGGCCTAGAAAGCCCTGCAATTCCTTTGGAAACTTCCTTTTTGTAGATTCCAGGAACGGTAACGGGACCGGGACCGGGACTGGAACTGGAACTAGAACTAGAACTGTCTGAGAAAACTTTTTATGCTGGTATATTATTTATGATATTTACGGTTCCGTGATGACACAAAAGGAAAACAACCTTGAGGCCTTGTAGTGGATGTAGAGTAAAGAAGGGAAAGAAATTTCTTTATAGTCCTCAACTTGGGGAAATGCAACATCCGAATTTCTCAAATTCCGAATTTCCGAGTATAAAGCCTCTCGAAGTTGCTATTCAGTTCCCATTCAGTTGAGCGTGCGTTTATGTACGTGCATAGATACATCTAGGGGTCTGATTCTGGCTAAGAGACTCTAATGAACTAGATAAAATATGCTGCACACAAGAATTGCCGGTGCTGGTTAGTGAATTAAAGGAGAAGAGTGTACAGTGTACTGATCCTGTACCTCCAGCCTTGGCCGTTGTCGTCGTCGTCGTCGTCATCGTCATCTTCGTTATTGTTGTTGTTGCTGTAGAGTAGTCCTTGTAGTTTTCCCCTCAGTTGAACAATAACAGTTGGGTAAAAGTTTAAGGAGCTCTTCATGCTCCTCCGCCATCAAGGACACAGCTAATGCTAGTAAAAAAAGCTATATATCCCATATCTCTCAAGTACCTTTGTGCTCACAGAGTTCGCTCCGTCTTCTTCGGTACCTCGGTCTCATCCTGGCCCTGGTCTACGGGTCTTCGTCTTCGTGTTGGTAGGAAGAGGGGCGGGGGAGAGAAATTAAGAGGGGAAAAACTTTTATCCGAATTCAACATTCAACATCCCAGAGCCCAGGCATAGGGCAGGGGAAGAGGAGGAAAGGACCAGCTGAGAGTTTCCACTTTCACTCACTCACTCACTCACGAGAAGAACATAGCAAGCAGCAGACCATCAGACTGAACATCTGCTGAGAAGAGTTCAGATTCGGATTTGGATCTCTCCTTGTCCGTTTGGTGTGATGAGATCCTCAATAATGCTGAATTGCATGAATTCCTTTGTGTGTGTCTCTCCTCGCGCGACCTTCCGCTCCTCTTCTACTTGGCCCGGTTCTTCGTCTTCTTCTTTGTCGGGCATCTTCGTCTTTCCCATACAGTGCCTATGAGTCGCCTCGTGAAGAAATCGTAACCCGCCCAGGCCACGTCAACGTATTGATCATGAGTCTGTAAAGATAATATCAGTAATCTGAATGAATGAGTATCTTGAGTCTTGAGAGCGTCATCCAGGAAAACTTTCCAACTCAACTTCCAAATAAATGACTTGGACAACTTTTAATGGGAACATATAAGAAATAATTTCGAGTCATGTTACTTATCTCAAGTCTCCGTCTCCTTCTCTGTCCACGTAGTGCTCACAATATAGTTCCTACACAGATATCTACCATAATATTATATTATTCTCCAACAAGTAAATCGAAATCGATTGAGGTCCGCCAAAAATAATGCTTCCCTTATTAACCTCATTGTCAGTGCGGATAGGACCATTACTGTGCATATACATCTCCAATACATTTGTAATCATATCATCCCAACGATTTCCGAAATTGCAATTGAACCCACTGCACTGTAATTTCTAAATAATTTGTCAAACTCTCATCATCCCCCTCCCCCCTTCCTCCCTTTTCTTTCCTCGTATTTTCTTTTGTAATTACGCGTGATGATGACGCTTTGTAATTTTGTAAGTTGAGAAAATGAAAACCCCTTGAGTTCCTATTTTGGATCATTTAGAGCTGATTCTGAGATTTTCACAGAAAGGGAAACCCCACTGGTTCCGGCTCCTGGGTTTCTCCTCCTGTATTCGGATTCGGATTCGGATTCAGGTTACATGGTAGATGCTACTCGTACTATAGAGACTACGGAGATGTAGAAATGTGTATTTTCTGACATTGAGATTTTTTTCTGTGGTAACTGTGGTAAGAAAAGGAGAATGTGATTGTGAATTGGAATTGGGTGAGGAGGGAAATATGCGAGTAGTTTTGGTTCTTTGTTTTTCTGTCTACAAAGCAAATTTATAGCTCGACAACAGTGTGTGTGTCTGTATCAATGAGAAATGGGAGTTGAGACAGTGACTGAGGAAAAAAATCAATAGGAGCTCAGCTCAAGTTGTGTGATGCACTATGGAAAGAAAATGGGTTTGGTAATAGTAAAGACATTATGAGTGACATAGTTATATTATATGCCAATGCCACCACTCACTCACCCTCCTTCCCTCCCGTCCCGTCCCGATGAGCAAGTTATGGTTGTGGCAGGAGAGAAAACAGAGAAAGTAGTACACTTTGAAAATGGATGAGTCGTCGCACATCGGCGTCGGCAGCGGCATCGGCATCGGGCCTTCCGCACACTCAACTAAGCCAATTTCAGTGGGAACCACTGACTCTCGAGTGAAAGTTCAATTCATTCCAAATCCATCATGCATACAATTTCTGTCCCTCAGTCTAGATGAGACACCGCACTGGCACCGGCACCGGTACCGGTACCGGTACCGGTACTGGCCTGGAACAGCAGAGGCAGCCGACAGACAGAGAGAGAGAGAGGTAGGGAGGAAATTCAAGGCTACCACTACTGGATGGTTATTATAAACTACCTAGTAGTTTCCTTTGCATGTCGTAAAGAACTTATAGACGAGCTATGCTTTAGCATCGAGAATCGGGCTTCGGAATTGGCTTCGAGACTGTTGTCGCATTTCTTTGTGGGTTAGCAATTGACTCAAGTTATTAAGTTATTAGGATGTAGGTACCTAATATAACCTACTAATACAGTCGAATTTCTTCCTGGAGACGAGGACGAGACTACTACTCATTTTAATATCATAACGTGGCTTGACCTCAACCTAATAAATTCTGTGAGTGAAAGCACAAATTCCCATGGCACATGAGGTTGTCGCTGCTGCCATTGGATTGGGGAAAGTAGCCAGCACTAAAGGTTTCTCTTTGAGGGCACAAGTTATATCAACACCTAATTTGTTGCATAAGCTTTATGGAGCTCTCATGGGTTGAGTGTTTATAAGAGTGAGAAATGTATTGAATCAAACGGAAATATTAATGTTTGCCTTTTGAAGAAGTAAAACTAGACATTCCATAAAGTATTTAAAAGGTTATAGCAGGCAAGCAGAGTATATAATGAATATTTTTCTGAAAGTAACTATAGTATTTTTGTTTTAAATTAACAACTATTTTGAGTTTACGTTTACAGAGTCTAAAAATATATGCAAATTAAAATACTTTCCTCGTCCAAAAATCAACATCAATTTTATAACGTTACTTATATGAAGGGCTGAAAAGGTTTGAATTAGATTTAGAGGCAAAATATGAAAAGAGAAATTTTTACCAGAGCACAGATTCAAATTCCAAGGGCCTGGTATAGTAGTATAGGTATATCAAATTTTGAGCAACGATTAGATACTCGTGTACTAATGTTAAGTACTACATGATTCTTATTCGCCACATAGTTCTTCACTGTCGCTGTCACTTTCCCTTCGTTTTCGATGCGATGCATAAACTGATTATTTATATCTTATACACCTTCTCATCGTGATCCAGAGTCAAGATACTTCACTTCACGCAGCTCCACTCTCAAGTTCCAACTCTCAAAGTCACAAAAGAGTTTCTCATATTCTCGAGTTCTGTCCTCGCCAGCTGTCATCGCACTGTATCATATCCTGATCGAAATGATTCCCTGTCTTACCTCTCCATGTGTTACACCTACACTTGGCATGTTTACATTATTGAAACTGTATTGATAAAATTGTGACAGCTTGTTTGAGGTGAAATTGTATCTGATGATGAAAAAATCAATTCCTGAGTCGATTTGTACGTGTAGTAGAAGTGGAGTTTTGATATGAGTATTTCTATTCAAAGCACACGTTATGTGAAGGGAAAACATAGTTTTGATCAATGGCAACGGCACGCAGGTACAATAGCAGGTAAAACATGAATTCTACTATTCCACGTAATATACTAAAGAAACGAATCAATTTTCATTCCCATGCAGCAACCTTGTGCATTCTCATAAATCCATGTTTTTGTCCTACAGTGAGTTTTCTAGTGTTAACAAAAATAACTACACTACCATTATCGAGTACAGAACGTTTGACAGAATTTTAATTGAAATATAATTTGATCTCAAACTTTGAAATTTCTATGAAGTCATTATTGTCAACTTTGTAAAATCATCACCGCTTTTGCTGATTCAATAGAATGTTTAATGATTACAACTTATTTCTAACAAACAATCTTTTATAATGCTGCATTTAATAATCAAATTTAATACTTCAACCAAACCAAGTAATTATGAAATTATTACTAATAAATTCGTTGAGCAATTTTTAACGATGCGGAATTTGTTCTGTGTACATTAAACCTATATGGTACATGCTAGATATTGTTTTCCTCTGTGACACAATATGTAATGCTTGAAATGTCTGGGAAATAGAGCATCCCTAAAAAAATATCTACCTATATACAATAATAATAAAAACGTTAATGACAACAAAATTGGTAAAGGGGAAAAATTTAAGAGAGTTATTTTGTACTCAGAGAAAACCCAAGTATGAAACCTAATTGCCGGTATTCAACTTGAAATACATACAAATTAAATTAATGACGAGCTTTATGAAATAAAAACTTAATTGCGCATGAAGTTTACTAGAGGAGTACTGGAACTGGCACTGGCCGGAGCCGGAGAACATGAGTAAGTATGAGCCAAGTCATATAACTAATTGAATAGGCTGTGTGTTTATTATACGGATCGATACGTACAGCTGTAGACTAAAGACACTGAAACCTATTATATATATAAGCTATACCTTCAAGACATATAGCTATGAAAAAGGATCTACGAGATAAAATAAGGTATTCCATTTAATGAAAGATGAACAATTCATCCCATGAAAACCTCCCGGGAATACTTAAGAGCTCTAAAATCTAGATTACTACTCTAGCCTATCCCCTATACTATACTATATTGCATTTGTACTATAGGTCGAGCCTCTGGTTTTTATGAGAAAAAACACGTGTAATGTAATGCAAACAATACAATACCTTTACTAAATCCACATCTCCACATCCTCATCCCCCCTTTCCTTCCCTTATCATAATAGTAGTCAATGTCGTGTAATAACCAAGAGAAAACAAAATTTCATTAGTGGAGATGATAGAGAATTTTTCGCCCTCCAGTAATAATTTTAGAATCAATTTTTACAATGATTTTTTTTAAGCCGCGACGGATTGGGTTTTTTGGCTATAATTTAAAATCTTGGTAGTTGAATTTACGACTATAGTCACTTGTCTCATGATGTAGACTGTAGACAGAGATAATTGGAGGTAGTAGTAGTAGAGACCGTGCTGATATTTGGTGACGGGGCATATCCTTTTTACTATGGAATATTATATTATGGGAAGGACATGGATATATTTGAAACGATGGTATCTTAATGGGATCATTACTCATGAAATTCTCCCAGCTGTTTCCATTATGAATGTCACTACTTTTACTTGAGCAATAAGTTTTACATGCTCCTCTCTCTCTCTTTCTCTTTCCCTATAATCGTGATGCCCTTCAGTCTATAGAGAGAGAGAAGGAGAGATGGAAAGAAGCGCTCTTTCTTCCCTCGCTTCGAGTCATTAGTTTAGTTTGGGCAAAGCCACAACCACAAAAGCAACACAAGCACTCAAAATATGAAGTAAGAGGTTTAGTTGTTTCCTCTTCCATTCCATTTCATTCGTATCCACATTAACAAGGACATCCAGCCCCACACTCCAGCTGTAGGTACATAATAAATTTCTATCTACACGAGCAAAACATAAAGAAATAAACGGGCTCCTGATATTGAAGTCCATGTCCAAGTCCCGTTCTCGTATTTACTTTCACTCTCTCCTGATATAAAATCGGATGCCTGGGCACGTGTGCAATGTGTACCTATGCAATATACCTATACTACATTATGTACCTACATCCCCTCATTTGTCCTTATAGCTTTCTCCGTATATTTCATACATCATGATCATTCTCTCCTTACCTTCCATTAGTTGAACAGAATATTATTTTATGGGCAAACAAGAAAGAGGAAGAGTGTTCCTACAAGGTATCGAGACCGGTACCGGTACCGGGACCAGGACCGGGACCGGTACCGTTGCTTTGCCGGGAATGCAGTGTGCGTACAGACCCAGGATGACATATTTGTAGTTGAGTTTGACTAATCACACGCTCATCTGAACTCATTAACTTCTCCACGCACGCACACGCTTTCCACCCTTCAGACTCCAGACAGGGAACCATCTAACAACCACCAATACTACCAATACCTTCCACAACATTCCTATGAACACATTACGATTACATACACTGGGACTATGGGACTGCGGGAACTAGGACAGAGCCGTCAGAGAGACACCCCGACAGGACGTTTGAGTAAAATGCATCGAGTGTGTGTTTATATATTATGTACCTGTACCTGTACCTGTTCGCAGTTATGCAAACACTCGATTGAGACTGAAAACAAAGTCATATAGCACAAAAATAAATGAATGATTATTTACAAAACACTCGGCCACTCGACGTTTCACATCCTTGCTCCTTCCTGGCGCATACTCTATGAATAATTATGCAATTCTATGTATACTTCCGTTTGATTAAAAAGTAGTCTCATGCATTTAATATCACTTTTGCATTCTCCTACAGGACGTAATGTATGCGCAATTAGATGTACCGACATTCCGTTTTTCCTCGTAATTTACGATGCGATGACCTTTTATAAAGTATTTTGTATGCAGAAAAAAATTTAGTTTTATCATAAAAAATATTACCGTTTGAATATTACATGATGGTGTTTCATCAGTATAGTTAAATATGGACGTGTACCCGCTATTTTCGATCCCTTGTGACTTTCATTTATAGAACTATACTACATGTTAGAAATTTATTTCTAAAATATTTTATTAAGCAAAAGTCTATATAAATGAAATTAATTATAACGTGCTTTCATCTTTTCCCTTTCATGCTCTATGGTTCCTGTGTCTCCCTTTAACTTCACTTTTCGACTTCATCATAACGAAAATCAGTCACTGAAAAAGAGATTCGTCAATGGTAAGAGTTTTTTATTCAATTTCTAAAACTAATGGAACTCATATGACATAATATATGCTTACGTGAATTGTAAAATGTATAGTATATAATAAGAATGACTATATTTGACATGTTAAAGAGAGAGCTCTATGAAAAAAGAAATAGTTAAAACAAAGCCACGACGTGTAAAAGCTACTACTAATTGCTCCATTTGGTATATTTCCTTTTATAAAATAAAGTCAATGCCATGGATTGCTTGAAAATGTTCAAGCTCAGGTTACAATTATTAATTGGCAATTTAAGACTTCATTAACTTTCTAATTGATAATAACTATTCATTGCTATACGCGCACTGTACAGTAGACAAATGCGGCAATTCCTAAACCTATCTATTCATACGAAGAAGAATAGGAAAATAGAACCTAAGTACCTATAGGGAGTCTGATAGTTTTGATAGCTTCATTTACAAGTACAAAAGGGAGTTTAGATTGAGCCTTTTGAATTGAGTGTAGGGACCGCAGTACAGAGGAACATACTTTTGTCCCATGAATGAAGTCAGTTTGAGTTTAATGGAACTCTATAAAGTGAAAGGACCAAGATGAGGATGAGGCTGCTATATAGATACGGCAAATTTTGTGAAAATGATGTTGGAATGCTGATTTTATCTTCTCTATTACATTACAGGCACAAGGGATTCTTGAAAGATTGTCCCAACGGACTTTTAACAGAACAGGTAAGAGGGAAGAGAGAAAATCCCATTTTCTTTTAATTAATATATTATACACTTCTTAGAAGTCCGTCTCCGTCTGTCTGTCTATATCAACTTCTCCATTGTATACTGTAAAGGAACCGCTCTCTATTTTCAAGAGTCTCAATTTCTCACGTCTATTTACTTTGCGGAAGATCCCCTTCACAATCTCATCAGATATTCTTCCCCCTTCCTTTATGGAAGGGGAAAGACGTTGAACTTTGAACGTTGAAGGTGCAAAACGAGACAATTATATTTTTTAATATTATCAACTAAATGCGCAACTTTTAATTTGCTATTTGAAAGCAAACCTCCCTACTTACATTATTAAGTAATTTTTATTCATTTTTAAAATGAAATTACTGGGCATACTTTTTGTTTTGCAGTTAGTAAAAAATTTAAACGTGTGCCTGTGATATTGAAACTACAGTGGCTGTAAGTGCGCTAAAGATGAGTGTATATACAGCGTGTGAGCTACTACTTTTTCTATAACCCTTATAGTCTCCTATAACTAAAGAACGTTGCTAGTATTTTAGGATTTAGAAATGACTTTTTTATTTCTAGCCACTAAAAAGATAAGTATAATAAACTTTCTGTAGATTTTACATAGTTTTTATATGTATAGTTCTCACTCAGTCAGTGCTTTCTTTTTTTTACTAAGCTGTACCGTGGCATAATATTAGCTTTTTGTTTGGATTTTGGATGGGAACTTAATGCTCACTCACCTTTCTCCTCATTAATATTCATCAGCTCTAATCAAATGCATTTGTAGTTCCGTTCCGTTGGTTATACGCAGATTGCTTAGATTTGCAAAAGTTTCGAGTTCGACCTCGACTTCGACTTCGACTTTAACTTTAGGTATATATATAGTGCAATGAATTTCCATTTCCTTTTATCTGTATTGCAAATGCTAAGAGCAAGACAAAAGGCAAATTAAACGAAACTACAAAGTTTAAATTGAGTATTTGGAATAGTATTTTGTATAGTTGTCGAATTAATTTGCGGTTAAAGGCTTTGGTCACAATATTGTCAGAACTCTCGAATCACCATCGTAATCTCAATGAACTCTCCACATTATACCAAACCAAAACAACTTATCGCAGATTAAGAAATAGTAACAGTGTGCTATACAGTCCTACAAATGTAAAGTAGAGCGGTTCCTTGGTTTTGTATAAGCAACTTTTTAGCAGTCGAATTTTGGAGTTTATAGGAAGCCATATATATTTATAAATTCCATTTATAGAATTAGAAACTGACGTATTTACTCCCACTTCTCTAAGACTTTGATTTCGATTATAAAATTTTACCTGCTCCATTAGCTCGAGACTTTGATATATCCGTCTTTTTACTACTAATACCAACTTCCCCTTCAATCCAGTGTGCACATAATTTACGCATTTGCAGCATCATAATATTCAGATTACAAAATTCCTAAAGGCTGTGAATATCAAGGCTTAAGGCCAGAGCCAGAATTGATTGCAGCTTTATTATGAAAGATGTTTGAGAAAATAGTTAAACTTTTTACATTTTGTTATATAACCTCATAGCATTGATTTTAGAATAATATTTCCTTAAGAAACAGATAATCCTACACATTCTGAATAGTCTAATAGAAATCCGTTGCTACTAGTTATAAGTAAAAATCATAAATAAAAAAAGTCTAATAGTAAATTGGTTTTTCTTGGAAAAAGAAAATAACATGCCTTTTGTAACTCATTAAGTAAGCACAACGCAGCGTATTGAAATCCAAAGAAGTCAGAGAGAAAATGATGATGATGATGATGATGACGTACGTAGGTATTTAGATGTTGAAAATAATTTAACACAATGTCAGGTACTACTGCTGCTCGCGGGCTCTATAAATAGAAAGCGGGAATCCTCTTATTTTCTTAATACCTTCCATTTTCCATTAAGAAAATCAATGATACAAAGACATCTGCTCAGATCTCCGTAAGGAGAACAGAGAGTCGCTCTCATAATAGTTTGAGTGTGTGTACATTTTTAGGGAAAGTAAATAATAAGCTACCTCTATGTGTATATATTCTCATGATTAGGATTAATCTCAGATTGGTTTTCATTTCACCATAATATATATTATAGGGTTTCATAAAAATCTACAAGCAGTTCTTCCCACAAGGAGACCCGTCGAAGTTCGCCTCACTGGTCTTTCGAGTTTTTGACGAAAATAATGTAAGTCCTCATATGAATCAAAATCTAAAAAGGGTTTTGGCTCCTATAGTACATAATAACATACACATCCAAAGTTTCGTTTTTCTTTCTTCTTTTGTTACATTTCTCCTCCAATGATTACCACTTACTATTGGATATGTGTGTAGTTTGCTTCTTTTTTTTTATTTCATTTTCTTCTTTTAAGGCACAACTTTGATTTTCCTCCGTCTTTTTTTCTCTTTTTTTTCCTCTTTAGGATGGATCTATAGAATTTGAAGAATTCATTCGAGCGCTGTCGATAACGTCAAGAGGGAACTTGGATGAGAAGCTACATTGTGAGTTCCCAATACAAATATATATATTCTCTCTCTATATACTATTTTTAAAAGTCTACAAAAGGCGCGTACAAAATAAACATTTATTTATTTGGATGAATTTTTATAGGGATGTATTTGTAAGTAGGTAGTTTCTTCTTGGGTATTTCATTTTGATTTTTTTCCCTAGCCCGGTCAAATAGTTTTTGCAGCTGGCTCTTTCAGAAACATTTTTTATTTTAGTGTTTTTATTCCAAGAAAATAAATGCCTAGGACGATAAGTGTAATTAAATTCCGTAACTAAAAATACATTCTGACTTGACTTTTCTAAAGGAACGACGCTCAGTCAGCCTTTCTTTTTTCCGGTTAAAAATGCAATACAAGCCATATGTGATAGTGAGATAGTAGTGTATAGAGGAAATTTTGTAAAATAAATTCTACTTCTCATACTCATATTGTTTTTTGTTCTATAGTCATAGTTCTTGTAAAAATACGAATAATATTGCAACTGAAAGAAATTCCATTGTGCTACATAGACGGACTGGGAAATGAAGGCCTTGAAATGTCTTCCTGCCTCTCCGTTCTTGATATTTTAAATTGTTTTCCTTGACTCCCAACCTCACTATGCACTAAAAAAACTCAAAACAGTCTCGCACATTATGAGGACCTTTGTAAACTGACGCGTCACACCTCCTGCGGCGAACTAACAATGATATCAACTTTCTAAACTTGTAATTTTTTTATTCCCTACATAATTATTCCATTAAAACATTTGGCAGTTCCTTGCGGGTTTTCACTAGAGAAAATGTGTACCGTATTTGAGGGATTAGACACCAAGTTGTGCATGCAGGAGGGTTATATAAGCCCCGCGTGTAAAACAAATTTTATTAACATTATGCGAATGGGTGAAATAAATGATATTTATGTACATTGCAATGTAAATAGCGGTCAAAAATGAAGGATTGAATATAGAGGCCGGGGCGCGAATCGGTCTTATACGGTAGGCATTTTGGTGAGTCAGCTGGCCCTTGTAAAGTATCCTGACTAGGGAAAATATATAGCGAAATATAAAATTAGTTTGAATTATTAATATAATCTAGGTAGCTCTACAGTAAATACGATTCCCACATCGTCTGTGAAGAACCAAAATTACCCATATCCATTTGTAGCTAAAAAAAATATCCTCTATCTACAAAAATATTCAAATATGTCTTGAAATCATTTAAATAGAACATTTTGAACTTTTCAAAAATGTGTAAATGGAACATTTTGCACTTTTCAAAAACATGTAAATAGAACATTTTGAACTTTTCAAAAATGTGTAAATCGAACATTTTGCACTTTTCAAAAACATGTAAATAGAACATTTTGAACTTTTCACAAATGTGTAAATGGAACATTTTGCACTTTTCAAAAACATGTAAATAGAACATTTTGCACTTTTCAAAAACATGTAAATAGAACATTTTGAACTTTTCAAAAACGTATAAATGGAACATTTGAACTTTTCAAAAACATGTAAATGAAACATTTTGAAATTTTCAAGAACGTGTAAATGAAACATTTTGCACTTTTCAAAGAAGTGTAAATGAAACATTTTGAACTTTTCAAAAACGTGTAAATGGAACTTTTTGCACTTTTCAAAGAAGTGTAAATGAAACATTTTGAACTTTTCAAAAACGTGTAAATGGAACTTTTTGCACTTTTCAAAAACACGTAAATAGAACATTTTGCACTTTTCAAAAACACGTAAATGGAACATTTTACGCATGTTTTTCATTTTGTTTTTATGACATAGCTCATTTTGATCGTAGCTTAAATTGGATATGGGTCATTTTGGTTCTTCACAGACGATATAATGACTATAGTCGTGTGGGCACTCTATACCTTCACTCCCCAGTGACAACGACAACGCGCTTTTTAAACTTTTATTTCTTTTGGAAATTTCAAGAGAAAAGTTGCAAGTTTGAAAATAAAAGAAATGATACTTTTTTACTTGTTGGTAGTGGAAGAAATAGTTCAAGACTCACATTCAAAGAGACAGGACTCGATCCTGACTGACTGAGTCTTTCCTCCCTGTTGAGTAATTTAACCCACAATTCACAGTGATGCTGATGGCTAGAAGGTTGAGGGTCTATAGAGCTTTTGATTTGATCGCTCAATTTCCCAACCTCCTCAACTATGAACTATGAACTATGCACCACGTCCAACCGTTCTCACCAAACAATATTTTCTAAACTTCTTTGGTGATCTTTAAAATAGTTGAGAAGGGCATATACACCACCAACAAATAAATGCGAAAAACTAAATAAAACTGGTGAACTGACTGAGTTGATCCATTTTTTCCCCCTCCAGTAATCTGTTAAGAGGGAAGAGGTGTAAACAAGTGAAAGTGACGTGGAGGTGTAGTAAATTATTTACCTTTACTTTAGCCTTAGTGATGACTTTGCTTTTGTTACACATTTTGTCCAGGGGCCTTCCGACTCTACGATGTCGACAACGATGGTTTCATCACAAGAGACGAGATGTACAACATAGTGGAAGCAATCTATCAAATGGTGGTAAGTATTTTATCTTTCTCTTGGGGGCTGTCACTTGTGGCAAAATACTATTCCCGGTTTATATGGTCCGACTCCATTATTTCTTTCATTCACGAGCTCACTCCCATGTACCTTTCCCTCCAGTGCTCAAGAATGTCTTTCTACATGTGTTTTAGAGGAGATAGTTGTGGGATTTTTGGATGTAAGGGTGTGTAGCTCTGTCTGAAATATATTTACTTTTTTGGCGATTTTAGTACTGCTGTCACATATGGTACTGATGTTTGTGTTACACCAGAGCCATTACCAATCCCGGTACCGGTGTACCACTATCTTACCACTTCCTCCTGTTTGTTCATTTTTTTGTATTATTGTATTTGCTGAGATGGGACGTGTCAGTTACAAGACAAGTCACAAGCTCTGCTGCATCTTTTTTTTTTCAAGCTTGTCTCCAAAAACCTATATATTTTTCCATTCTTCCCATTAAAGGTCCATATCGATTGCATAAGTTATGAGCTTGAGGCTATATTCATGCTCACCACACGATAACCATAACCATAACCATTACATTAAATTTTCATAGTCATGAAAATGACAAATGATCCCACTAAACTGCGGACTATGCGGACTACACCCATATTCCCTATGTCAATATTTTAAAGTAAAATCTATCTCTTCTCTCAATCTAATGACAACTAGACAGGGAAAAAATGGCGTTATTTGGATTTGCTTTTAGGCAGAGCTTTTTCAATTTTTGTAACATTTACAAGAAAATACATATTATATGTGGAGAGAGAAGTTTTAAAAATGAAGAGATTTTTATTCTGTGAATTTTCAAAAATAAAAATCATGTCAAATTGAATACGTATGATGACTAAAGGTCTTATCTGGTCCGTATTTCGTATAATAAATTGATGAGACAGCAGGTTAGATTTGGATTTGGATTTGGATACTGATATTGAATTTAGTGCGACTACAACTGCACATCATGGGCTCTAAAATACATATTAGTACTCTAATGTGTACTGAGGCAGTTCCAGACAGCTGAGCCTCGAGATCTTGTATCTGTAGTAGCAGTAGATGGATTTAAGTAAAATTGGCAGTAAACTCCTTGACATTTCCTTTTAGACTAAAGTCAATAATAAAATATATGTACTGGCATAAAAATGAAATCGGCAATTGAATAGGCAGATAGATAGATAGTAAGGAGGATCACTACTACTTCCAGCAGAGCACTATGGGCACTGGTACTGGTACTGGTACTGGTACTGGTAACTGATGTCTCGGGCTACGAATTGGAGATAAGGGATACGAAAACAGGGAAAGCTATGACTATGAGCCTTTCAGTTTACATAAAAATTGCCTACTCAAAATGTTTATCATGAATGAAAAGAGAAACTGGAAAGAGGTTTTTTTTTGATGTAGCAATAGTCATGGGAAGTTCAAAGTTTTAGCATCGGCTAGAACAACATTATCATTGAATAGAACACACAAGTATTTTCCCACTTCACTTCACTATCGTTTCCCTCGGAGACTCACAGAGGTAAGTTTCTGCAGACTGTAGACTGTATACTACGTACGTAGATGCGTCTCTTCCTGAGACCTGAACCTCGCCCCGTCTAACCTACATAGTTTAGATGCCTAGGTAGTTTAGTTTCAGTTTCTTCTCCAGCTGAGGTCATGCCTTCCCATTTTGCGGACGTGGACGAGGAAAGGGAGCAAGAGAGAGAGAAAACAGTGAGGGACGTAAAACGAAAAGTGAAGGTCGGTCGGTCGGTCGGTCGGCTGCTGGCTGAAATGAAATGATATTTCTCGTGTGTGTCCCTTACAATCTACAAGGTGTACACATTCTGTAATAGAGTAGTTGTAATATCTATGCACAAAGGGAAACCAAGAGACGTGCTCCATTTTTTCCCCTGTGAAATGCATCTTAAGCATCTGGTGGAGGTATGGGGCTGGAGCTGGATGCTGCAGAAGCTGAGACAGCGACAGGGCTCCTATATGCACCTACTTGACTCCCAGTCCTGGTTCCTGGTCCTGAGTGAGATACATAGATAGATAGGAAATTCGATTACTTCTTTCACGAGGCCCAGCTAACTTTCTACGTGTGACTTATTTTATGTTCATTCCAACTTTTGTTTGGGAATAAAAGGTTTCAAATCTAGCTCATCCTCACTCCTTACACAGTTCTTAGACACTAAATTTCAACTGAATTATCTGGGTAGTCGCTCTTATATGGCTCAACGTGTCCACAGTCAGGAGGAGGAGGAGGAGGAGACGGAGGATGACTCTTATGGAATGGAATACTCTGAGGAACTTAAAAGAGATTCTCAAGACTCTCTGGGAAATAAGTACATTTCCATACACATGCAGCTGTAGCTACCTTCTCGAAAAAAATCAACCCAGCGCAGCGCTTTCCCCGTCACATATAAATGGAATGAAAAAGTTTTGAGATGGCCGACATTTATTAAGTTTTTTTGTCGGACGGATTTGATTTGACTTTTTTAAAAAAACTTTTAATTTTTCCTCTTTTTGAGACTTTCCGTTGTTAAGGTCTGACTGACAGTTCTGAGTTTTCTGGAAAGAAATCCAGAAATCTAAAAATCATTCTAATCTTTTTTTTCTCTTCAAGATTCTCAAATATTTTTAAAGATCTTTTCCATCTTTGTGTTTTTGCCTTTTGCGACTTGTAACCTCTCAAGATTGATGTGATTTCTACCATGAGGACCTATCTATATTAGGCGGCCTGAACATGCTTAGTTAGACAAAGACAAAAATAGACCCCTATCCAGAAGCCAGATCCAGATCCAGCTACTTCCATGTATCTGTAATTATACACTTGACCGGCACAAGAAGAAGAAGAAAAAGAAGAAGATGAAGGCGCTGCCCTTGTTGCAAGTTGTAAGTTGTAGTAGATAAGATAAATGGGAGTACCTACTACACACATGTAGGAGGTAGTTATACGGATGAGTGTGTCTGACGTGGTTTAGAAGAAACAGAAAAAAATACAGCTTGAGTGGGTTCATAGAGTCTACTACAGAGTCCACTTGATGAAATGTAAGCATCCCATCTTACATTTTCTTTTGTGAAACAAGAATCAATTGAATCTTTAAAACCACTACAAGCACTAATCAGGATTAAGTGTTTCACCAGAATATCTTTACGGCAAACATTCTTCCTTCTTCTCCTTCGTCTTCGTCTTTTGTACAGGGCCAATGGTAGTGAATGCCGTTGCCGTGGCCGTTGCCACAGAGTAAAGCGGCTTCACAGCTCGTCTTTTCAGTCTTATACTAATGTCTATAACGGGAGAGCATGTGGACAGACAAATTGGAGCACAAGAGCATATGTAGGAGAGCTTAAGCCTTCAGATGTGTCCCTTCCTTTTGCACGAAGGATATTTTATTTTACTTTGAACATCTCTTGAGCTATGTTCCTGCTTGGTCTCTTATGGTCCTGGTTCCTAGTACTGGTCAATGTGTATCCTTTGGAAACCCGCCTATCTTTGTCGAGTCTTATCTACATGCTTTCTCCTCTACCGTAAGTTCCAAGACAAAAAGGGGGAAAGTCCTATCATTGTTCCATACATATAAAAGATTGTTACTCTTTTCCAAGTTGTTTCTTGGGCAGGTCGTAAATTGAGCTGTACATACATGAAATACGTATATAGCTTTGAAATATATTTTTATGCAATCTCAAGAACTCGCAAGATCCAGACCCAAATTGTTAGTTTGCACACGCAGAGAGATACGGAGGTAGGTAAGTAGGTAGGTAGGTATGTAGGTTGGTCGTTGGTATGTAGATCTTTTTCTTCTTGTTATATGAATGGAATTCTATACAAAACTCTTCAATTCCTTTGTCTATGTGCCTCAGCCAGCCTTATTCCGCAAGATTCACAAAGGGAGCTCCTAACCGGATTTTCCATTTCTTTTACTTTTAAAGGGAAACATGAGAAGGGAAATAGACTAGGACAAAGCCTTAATTAGATTGTTTGAGTCATTCTTGGACGGTCAGATTATTCTCTTGAATGGGTTGGAAATGACTGTGTTGTACGTTGTTAAGGACTATAGAGAGTTGATTCTTGGTTTTGGATGTCAGCAAATTATGCAATCATCCTAGCCTCTCCTTTTACTCTTGATGCAATCTGCACTTCCAGCAAAGACGCTCATTGTCGGAAATCAATGTAGGTACCTACATGTATATAGGAGGAATAATGCAGTCATAGCACTTTCTCATTTTTTTCTTTCTCCGTAATTCAATCTCTTCCAGTTTATTTAATAATACAACACAATCTTACTTGGATTGTGTAGGCCAGGCCAGTCCCAGTGCCAGTGCCGGCGGGTGCCTCTGGTTGTGGTAGTGGCAGTGGCAGTGGCAGTCTCAAAATATTGTATTTCTTATTTCGTCAGCATATTTTGTAGAGTTCCTAAATTCACTCCTTCCATAACTCTCCAATCCCGTAATTTGATTCTTTGTAGGCGAACGTAATTTCATACAATTTTTTTTCCGTGCTACAATAAGTACACATGGTATATATATGGTTTCAAATTCTATATTTCCTCGTCCGTTACGTAACCATTTGTATAAGACTAATACAAATTGGGCGTAGGTACATATATATTAAGTTCATTTTGTTATAATAGGCTTATATTTTGAAAAGGCAAAAGGAATAAGAAAGCTAACAAATTAGAAATTATGGCTTTCAGATTGTACTATGAATATTGAATGAAGTTGACGACGAAGAAATGTCAGTTCCAAGGTTTAGAAACTTGGAATTGCGGTGAAGATTTTGTACATATTCGTTTTGCATTCTTGCATGAAATTAGGAAAAATTGCTCGTTTTTTAAAAAACGAAATTAAAAATTATTCTTGTGAAAAAACCACTGCTATGCTCGTGCAAATACTTAAATGTCTATTACGCCCTTAAAATTTTGAATATTTTAAAAACCTACCGGTACGGTGGTTGACATTAGTTTCGGTATTGCCTCTTTAAGGAGAATACAGTAATTATACCAATATATCTAAGAATTTTTTTATATAAGGCATAAGGTAGTTTACATTATAACAAAATCGTCAAATATGCACATTCCATTAATGAAGTTGATAGCTTTTGCTTGAGGGAAATCAAAGAAACTTCTGGCTACCAGCCAGCGTAAGCAACATTTATGTTAGAAAAAACGAACTGATGGTATACTAAACTTACCCAGCGCCCAGCACCCTACTCCATTGAAAGTTTTCTCATTAGGGAATAATAATTAAATCATCGTTTTATAGCTTAGAGTGTTTTTATACTTTTTATTTTGAAATAATAATGCCCATTTTTTTATAAAGTTCTCACAGTATGCAATGAGTGAGTGTTGAGTATATAATCGATAGGCTGCCGTCGCTAGGTGCAGAGAAGTTTAAATAATATTGCAAAATGAATGAGTCTGAATAATTTAGTTCGAAAATTTTAATATCTGTAAACTGTGCCTTTAAATACTGGGTACATTTTATCCTACGTATACCTATTGTGTTGGGGGTTGTGTTTGGCCCCGTTCATTCATACTGTTAATATATTGCTGATTGTGAGTTGAATTTCGATTTGGATTATAGGTACAAACGGATTTAGATTTTTTGTGTGGGAAACTATACTACATGAATTTTATTCATATAGAGTTATATGCTCATATAATAGTCAGTCCAGGTTTTCCAGAACCCTTTAGCAGCCTCAAGTGAGAGAAAGTAATGCCCCATTATGCGTGCACCACACGACTATAGGTTTCGCCTTCGCCTTCAACTAGTTGTATTTTCAGCTTCTGATCTTTTATTCTCGAATACGAATACTTGTAATCGAAATGCAAAGAATGGGTGAGTCATAACTCATTTGGAGTTTGCTGAAGGTTTCCCTGTCTTTCAGTCCATAAATACAAGTGTGTGGAGTACTTTGTACCTTTGCCCTTCCGCTATAAAATAAATAGATGTATAGACAGTCAACGCAGTAACACAGTAGATAGATGGTATGTTCCTAAAATGCGAGAGGGTAAGGCTATATAGTAGTGTTATATTGGTATTATCTAGTTGATAGCTTACACACTAAAAAAAATCGAACAAGTTTATAAGTCAATTTAGAAGGCTGTGGTTGTACATAATTTTCATGGACACAGGACGGGCCGCGGAGCTGCATCATGCAACGTGTCGAAAGTCTATTGGGACAGGTTGAGAAAACTTAAGTTGATTTGAAACTTCCCAAAGACGCTTTTATCATTCTTGCCCAGTTGCACACACAATACAGATATACCTATATGTACACGCAATAGATAATATATATCTGGAAGTCCCTCTATTAAATAGTGGAACAAAATCCTTGTCGAGTGTGGCACAATTTCGATTTCGAATTAGAGCACATATGTATGTATGTATGAAAATAGTTGTGCAACTACATGTACACATACAACATAACAACAGTTACTGCTACTACCTTAAGCAAAACCCTTTGAATTTCGCCATAAACGCTATAGTTCATTTCGTCAGTGAAGAACCAAAATGACCCATATCCAATTTAAGCTGGAATCAAAATGAGCTATGTCATCAAAACAAAAAAAGAAACCAACGGAAAATTGTTAATCAGACGTTTTTGAAAAGCGTAAAGCTGTTCTATTTTCATGCTTTTCAACAATGTAAAATGTTCTATTTACATGTTTTTTGAAAAGTATAAAATGTACTATTTACATGTTTTTCAAAATCTGCAAAATGCTCGAATTCCATGTTTTTGAAAAGTGCCAAATTTTCTAATTCCATGTTTTTGAAAAGGTGGAAAATGTTGTATTTACATGTTTTTGAAAGGTGCAAAATGTTCTATTTAAATGCTCTCAAGACATATTTTTGTAGATAGTTGAATTTTTTTTTAGCTACAAATGGATATGGGTCATTTTGGTTCTTCACAGACGATATATAGATATAGCCTACCCCATAAGCTCAAATTCGGGGGAAGGTATTTATGTAGGTATAGTTAGGTATGTGACGTATAAGCCATGTGGGAGAAACAGTACACACATGACTGGAACTCGTACCTCCGACCGAAGTAATCCTTTAGAACGGTCATAAGTCACAGGCTGGGTGGATCCCATGCTTAAAGCCCATTGGATTCAACATTGAGTTAGCGCCTATTCTTCCCTTTTCGTCTATTTCACTCCACTTTCTCTTTCTCCCTTTATTTCTTTCCTTCACTATTTGATTTAGAAAAATCCTAAAATCCAAAGTCCAAAATGAAATCCAAAAATTCTTTCAACACTCGAGAGCATCTGAAAAATGGAATCAGTGCCCAGCTCGAAGACCCGAAGGAAACCAACATCAACAACTAAAAATACTATAGGAAAATTGATAGCTCCTGACCAGCTTGGTCTTTGTCCAAATAGCCTATTGAATTCTACATGGACAGACAACAGTTGTTTTTTATTATTCCCAACAACTAAACTCTATAGACATTACTTTACTTTAAAAGGATGGATACATATATGTATATGGATAGATATAGTGATATATAGTGGAGCTTTAACGACAACAACTGGACTGGATATACCTAATTTTTTAGTATTCCTATAAAATAAACTTCCCAATTAATTCGGAGAAAGTTTAGGAGTTCATTTATAATTTCATTTGGTTCCCTATTGAAGTTAAGTGTAAGTACCTAATAAAACTCTGCGTAATATGTATATGAGCGTCACAATTAGGAGAAAATAAGTAAAACTTTCCATTATTCATCCACCTACATACATGCATTGTAATAAAAGTAAATAAAATGTCAATAATTTACAAAATAATGACAAGTTAAATAATAAAAAATAATTGCTCTTTCACAATAAAAGAACTCAGACAAAAGAACATAGCAGTCCCTATAGTATTCAGAAAAAAGCATTCATCGTAATAGTCAAGTCTGGTACATGGTACATACAAGTTGATAATTGTTATTTGTACAGCGAGTTGCCAAAGTTTACTGCAGCTGTGTGAGAGAGTCAAGAGTCAGTCGCGAGACCCACAACTAACTGAATTGAAGTGGAAATGTGGGGGTGTACACAGGCACACACTCCCAAAGTGTCCCAGGATGGCTTATAAAAAACCTAAGTGAATCATGAGCAATCAATACAAAGGGAACTCCTTTTCATTTCCATTCCTCAATTCCTCCTTAAATATATACTGATACTGATGTGTAGATATGTACCCGCTGAAGAATATTGGAGGAATTGAAAAAAGGGTCTTCTGCTGCAATGCGTACTTCTGCAATGCTTTTATAAATCTCCCTTGTACCATATCTTTTCCGTAGAATATCTCAAAAGAAATTATCGGGTGATTTTTTTATTTTTATTGTGCCCTACATATATATGTTTGGTATTTTGGATATCTTCTCCAAGGATAAATTTCTTCATTGGACATCTTCCCTTGCGTGTAGCATCCGAAAGAACCAATAACCAAACCAACAACACTCTATATCGTTTCATATCACGTAGATTTTTTTTTTCTTGTTGGAAATTACCAATCCTATTTCCTTGTAAATTTTCTACCTAAATAACCACAAAATTAGAAAATTCCCAAAGGATCTATGCCAGTCAATATACATACGAAAAATTGGTAACTTTCCCCCTTCCTTTCCCATCCCATCTATGCATGTGTTTTTCCCGTTAAGAGCACTGAAATATTCTCCAATATTATTATTTCCTCAATTTTAAGTATGGATATTCATGCTATCTTGGAGGCTTAATTGCTCCCCTTTGGTAATAACTTGTTTGTTTCAGCTTTAGCTGTACAATTTTCATGTCATTGGCCGTGGTCCGTGTGTCTGTTTTATACTGCGGGGAGACTCGGAATGCGGCACCCCAACTGCGGTTGATGTATTGGGGCGCATTATTTTCATACAAAAAGCATACAAAAACAAAACTGTTCCTGTACAAAGGAAGACAAATAATATGCCTTTGAAATAATATGAGATGTCCT